>OY804261.1:50552834-51263081 GCA_963680825.1 Meiosimyza decipiens | reverse complement strand
TGTCATAACTGAGTTTTGAAAAAATCAATTATATGTAACATATAAAAAGTAGCGATAAATCAAAAAAATAAAAATTACGAATACTTTTTTGTATGACTGTATATATTTTCAAATACTGAATATCAGTAGATATTTCTTTTTTAATTTATCCGCTGAGTTAGAAAAAATTAAGAAATTGTTAATGAAACGCGCATAAAGTTTCATCTTCATTCACATAATACATTTTGAGTGAGCTGACCAACAGTTTAAGGTCAGCATGACATACGAGTACTATCATATGTCATAGAATCAAAAAAAGATGATTCTCGTTGAGTGGCCATTATTTTACAACTGCCGGTATAATAAACCTATACGTATAACCTTTCAGATAACATTTTCAAAATGCAAAACCGTTTCGTATATATTTGGATCGGACTATCAGTTATAATAAATTATCGCCATATTTCAATTGCTTGAAACTGCTCGAAAACAAGTAAAATAAATTTCCGGACAAGCACAAATATTAAGAAGCTGTTGATCAATATAAAACATTTTAAAATATTTTAAGTATTTTTTTGGAAGTTTGAGCATTTAGCATTATTATTAAATAAAAATTTAAACTAAATTTTAATATTAATTTTTTTTGTTATAATATATTTTTTACAATTTTTTTTTTCAATAAATCAACGGCAAACACTTGCGTACATTTAAATATTTATAAATAATAAATGAAATCGTACTTAAAATTAAATTGTGTGACAATAAACTTTTACTAATGGGTGATTCAATTTGATCGTACAGTTAAATTAAATTGTTGCTGAGTTTTGAACAGCCACTTTCATGATGAGCCCTATTTACTACACATACACATGGAAATTATCTACATAGCACCTGTTTGCAATTTGTACAATGTATAATAGAGACCTCGAAGACCCAAAAGTTCTTTATGAGTACCACTTTCGCTTACAACACCACCATCGAATACAAAAATTGTATCACAGTCCACAATTGTGGACAACCTGTGGGCTATGCTTATACTTGTTCTGCCTTCGCTAGCGACTTCGAGGGCGTCTTGAACCACCTTTAAGAAAAAGAAAAAAAAACAAAAAAGTATGTAGAATATTATATTTCTTTTGTAATTACAAGTTCCAATTAGGAAATCATACCTTTTCACTTTCAGCATCCAAAGCAGACGTTGCTTCATCTAGTAAGAGAACTTTTGGATTTCTGACTAATGCTCTTGCTATAGCGATTCTCTGTTTTTGTCCTCCAGACATTTGAGTTCCTTTTTCACCCATACGAGTTTCATAACCCTTCAAAAATCAAAGGAGAGTATTTATGTAACATTTGGTGTATATCATTAATAGCAATAAAACATTTGTTTCAATAAATCGTTTAAGACTTTCAACTCGTACGAAATTTACAAATGAAAGAATGGTTTGAATTTTCTTTTTTTGGAAATATTGTTTTTCTCGAAAAATCACATGATAAATTTTTGCCTATATGCAGAAGGAAATCTTTCCCCAACGAAATTTCCGAACTCAAATATTTAGAGGTGGCTCAAGTTCAATGAAGCTTTTTCATGTACAAATGAAAGAGAGCAACATAGTTTTTGCTAAAAACAGGAAAAGCGGAGCCAAATTTCCACATCCCTCGCTTGTTCTTTTAAGATCCTCAAATGTTATCAAAGTTACAGTGTTAACTGATTTATGTGGCCATATTTGTTTTTATAAATTTTCATATAAGGAAGCTTCACCGACCTTGACCGACCACTAAATATTTTATGTGAGAGTTTTTTTGGAGATAAATTTCTATATAAAAATGTGAATTTAAAAAAAAAGTTTACCCAAAAAAAGAAACACGCTATTTTATAATTTCTTACTTACCAAGGGTAGAGTTGTTATGAAATTGTGTATATTAGCTTTTTTGGCTGCCGCAATTATTTCTTGCTCTGAAACAATTCTTGTATTGTCACCGTAGGCAATATTATCTCGAATAGGTCTATCAAATAATATTGGCTCCTGAGAAACGATACCAAGCTGTTTACGTAAATTACTCATGGATATATTGCGTATATCTTGAGTATCTAAAGATATTGATCCATCTTCGACTTCATAGAAACGTTGTAAAAGTTGTATACAAGTTGATTTTCCACAACCTGATGGTCCTACAAGAGCAATTTTTTGACCTCTCTGAACTGCTAACACCAGACCACGTAGAACTTGAATTTCCTGTCGTGTGGGGTAACTGAATTTAACTTCGTTGAATAAGACATTTCCTTCAGAATTCCATTCATCATGTGAAACACCAGGACGGTCAACGATTTGCGGTTGGCGTTTTAATAGTTTGAAAATATTTTCTGCAGCTGTAATACCTTTTTGGAAGTTTGGTGCAAATGCCAAAGCACCTGCAATGGATGCAGTACCACTAATAAGAGCTTGAGACACTCTGAAAATAAATATTTGAATTTGTTTAAAACAATTTATTATGCGGTATAATACGAGAATACATGTGAGCTACTGAGGATCAATGTGGTAAGAGCCATTCTTAAATAGTGTTTGTAAAAATTAGAGGTTTTCACCCAAAAAAAAATCAGTACTATTTGTGAAAACTCTAACAGAGCACTTTTTTATAGAGAGCTATACGAATATCACAATTGCTCACGTCAATTAACAAATATTATTTGTAGAAATATGAGCTTATGCAGGAAATGTGACGCCCATTGGAGCAAATCGGTTCAGTTTTGCTTCAGTGAAAGCTTATTACAACATAAATGTTTGTACAATATAACGTTTAAAGTGATTATATGGGAGGCACCACCAGCTCACTTAAATCAACATTTACTAAAATACATTTTTTTTGTCTATAATAGGTGTAACGCCTAATTCCACCCACCTTAATTTCAGTGAAAGCTAATTGCAAACAGCAACTTCATCCCATTTTTTATTAAAATTCTCATTTATTTTGCAAAATAAGACGTTTAAGGATTTTTACTTGTAAAGGAAATACCACGTCGATTGATGCAAAACTGGTTTTTTTGATCCACTAAAAGCTTTTAGTAACCAATATCCACATCCATAAATTTCATTGTGATTACTCACATAATTCATTGCCCAAACTCTTATAAAATTTGTTAGTTATGCTAAATATATCATATTTTCATATTACGAAGATCAATTTGTCACCCACAATCCTTTGCTCACGGAGCACTATATATTTGCCCATAGCTATTAAGCTTTAAGTATTGTAATTTGACATACGTATCGTCCCCTTTCTGCTTAATCTCTTAACTACAACCTTTTTCGCTGAACATTATTCCCTGACCGAGAGATGGCGATATGATCTTGTACTCACTTAAATACATTTCCAAAATCCATTCCTTTGTTGACAATACACCAGCCACCATAGTACATACAGGCTGCATACGAGAAAAACATTAAAGATCTGGCAAGACCATAAACCAAACCACGCATGTGTGTATTTTTCTGGGCTCTCTAAAAAAAAACGAAAACAAAAAACCAAATGAGTTGCTTTAATTTAAAATTTTTATTTTTAATTAACATATTGGCTTTCGACTTTTGGTTGGCACTCTTTATGTATGTATTTCGACATCGTTTTATGCCTGTTTTTTTAACCATAAAAGCTTTAAAAAGAGTTCATATTTGTGTTTCGAGCAGTAATTATAAAACACTAAATTTAAACACAACTAACAAAGTAAACACTTTATAATATTGCACTGTAGATAAGTCATAGCTATTTCTTAGTAATTTGGTCAAAGTGGAACTTTATAATTATTTATTAATTTATGGATTCATTAGTTTGTATTTATTAATATAATGTATACGTATGCATTGATTTATAATTATTTAATACTTACTGCCACGGCGGGATACAGCATTTCCATGTATTGGTCGTGAAACATATCCTCACGTCCCAATGAAGCAACTGTCCTAACGTTAGACACAACCTCGACAGCAAGCTGTAAAAATATTTTATTTTTATAATAGAAGTTAACTTCAAATCTTTGGAAAACTACCTTGGTGCAATTTTCCATTGTCTTCGCTGTACCCATATTTTCTTGTCCCATCATCTTACTTTCCATATACATGGCGACGAGAATAAATGGCGTAAAAGCCAAGGCCAACAGACCTAAGCTCCATTCGTAGAACATAGCAAGACCGACACACAGTATAATTGTGGCAATAGACTGAATAATAGTACCAATACGTTGTCCAGTAGCCTGTAACGATTATTATTAAATTGCTTATTTCAAGTAGAAATTACATTTTGAATTTAGCAAAATCATTAAAAATCCAAAAAAGCATATATGTACACATATATGTATCAGGGTTTTTGCTCTTAATTACTGTGAAAATTATACAATGAACCAGGCGCTGGAGGTTCTTGAGTATGCAAAATATAGCACTCATGTTTTGCATTCTCACTTAATCTCAGCTCTCGGCTTAGACTGTACATTTGTATTTGCTTACCCCTTGAACTGCAGAAGCATCGCCTGATAAGCGCGCACACAAGCTTCCAGTACCGTTTGCCTTGTCGTCAAACCAAGCAACTTCTTGTTTAAGCATTGATTCGAATAGCCTTCCCCGCAGACGTTCGGTCAACTTCTCACCAGCAATACCAAATGTATAAATCTAATTTACAAAATAATGCAATGTGGAATGTTCAATTTAAATAAATATTTCCGATCAAATATCTCGAAAACTTTTAGCACCAACACAACGAAAACACTTGTTTTGTTATAATGAATGAAGTAAACACATTGGTCCAAACAATCGCATAACCTCAATTCTAGTCTAAATTCAATTTTTAAGTTCAGTTTCACAGCTGAAACCGATTTACACTCTCCACTCCTTAGTCGTGAGTTTGAATGTAATTTGATGTATGGTTCAGCAAACCATACCTAGAGTTTGGAAAAGCTCGCTCGCGAGCGCACTTTTCATTGGCTCTCGGCTCTTTGCTCGCGAACACGTGTTGGTTATCGGCTCTAGGCGGACGTCAAAAGCCAAAAGAGCCTTTGCAAGCCTACGAAGATCTTTCGGCTCCAGCTTGAGAGTTGAGCACAGAACGTTGGTAAGGAGCACTCACGAGATTTACCACACTCTGGCCATACCACATTTTGAAATCAACAATTTTTGTCTAAGCTTCAAGGTTTCGAGATATATTGTGCATTGATTGAATTAAAACTTACCTGCAAAAATGTTGCAATACCAACAATGATGCCAACTATTACAAAGTACAAGCAGTACATGTTAGATTCCTCTCGCACATAGGTTGGATTATCACGTTCTGCTAATACTTGCATAATTTCACCAAATAATAATGCAAACAATGGCATAGCACAACCCATAATAACAGATGTTATGCAACCTATTGTGATCTGTGGCCATTCCGCTTCGTTCACTTTTAGAACACTGAGTAATGAGAATTTGTCTTCCTTACTTAGTTTTTCTTTCTTAGGATTCTTATTTTGAAAAACAATTCATATTTATTAAGAAGAACTCATAGCATTAACTCAAATGTAATTTACCTCTTCCTCTTCGTCCAATACTTTAATATACTCTTCATCTTCATCTCTGTTGTCTAAGAATTTTTTGGTTTGCTCAACACCTGGAGTTGTCATCAGTATATCATCTCCTACCTGTGTCGTGACCAAGTTGTAGTAATTGTTTTTAAGTGCCATCAATTCACGATGATTTCCAGTTTCGATGACCTCTCCTTTATTGATAACAATAATTCTGTCCGCATTACGAATTGTTGAAAGACGATGGGCTACGATGACGGTTGTGCGTCCTTGACTTGCCTGAATGGAGAAGTGAAACATACATGGTATTTCAATATTTTAGTTAGTGACAAAGAAATTTCTCACCTTTTCCAACGCTGCTTGTACTTTTGATTCACTGGCTGTGTCTAAAGCTGAAGTGGCTTCATCCAGCAATAAAATTTCGGGATCTCTTATTAGAGCTCTCGCAATAGCAATGCGTTGTTTTTGTCCACCAGACAATTGAGCACCACGTTCACCGACCAAAGTTTCATATTTCTAATAAGAAGAATAATATTTTTTAAGTATTCATATATTGTGCAAGAAGTGATGCTTAAACAAGGTGGTGGGAGCTTTGACCCAAAACCATAAAAGTTAATTTTGTGAATGCAAAAATGTAGCGAGCAATATGGTCGATCATTAAGAATTGTGATTTTTTTTTCAAATCTTACCTTTGGTAATTTATTGATAAAAATGTGTGCATTTGCAGCTCGCGCAGCTTCTTCGATTTCTTTTTGTGTAGCATCTTCTCGACCGTAACGAATGTTCTCATAAATTGTTGTACCAAACAGAATGGGTTCTTGACCAACCACACCTATGCGCTCCCTCAACCACGTAATATTTATATCCTTCATATTGGAACCGTTGAAGTAAACATCTCCACCTTGTGGATCATAAAACCTTTGAATGAGCTGAATGCATGTAGACTTTCCACAGCCTGATGATCCAACTAGAGCAACAGTTTCACCACGATGAATCTGAAGATTAAATTTGTTTAAAATCGTAGCTTCCGATCTGGTTGGATACTGGAATTCAACATCTTTGAATTCAATATGTGTTAAGGGTTCATTGAGGTTTTTGCCCTTGGGTTCAATAGGATTTATAGTAGGAATTTGTTCAATCAATTTGAAGACCTTAGCGCAAGCACCCTTTGCAATACCAAATGCTTCAATATACGGTGAAGCCATACCGATGTTCATAGAGCCCATCATAATAGAGAAGAAAACCTTAAAAAGAGAAAAATTTATGAAATTATACAGAAGTTACGTCCGTATAAAATATACTTACAGTTATCATGGTACCTGGATCATAGTTAGAGTAGTATTCATCTCCATCATAATTCTTTAGAACCAGCCCTACGCCATACCAAAATGCCAATGCAAATGAAGCGTAAATGAAGAACCACAATAAGCCGAAACCCATTCCGGAGAACATATTTCTCTTGATATTCAATAGTCTGGCCTCTACAATTTGACTTTTATATGCGTTAACTTCTTTGCTTTCGCCTTCAAATGCCTTAACAGTACGAATACCACTTAAAGCTTCTTCAGAAATATTACCAGCAGCAGCATATACATTCAGTTCTTTTTTGGCCAACCTGGATGTGGCCTATCATAGTTGAGAAAAGAAAAAGAAAAAAATTTATTAATATCCTACTATGGGATGATAAATATTAAATCTATACATACCACTGCAACCAATCCCATAGCTATAAAAGTGGCGGGTAAACTGGTTAGACACACGAGAGCCAACTGCCATCCTTTAACAAATGCCAAAATTAAGGAGCCAAGGAACGCGGTCGCAAAATGAATAAACATGACAACTTTTTCTGCGAGACCATCTTCCATTTTTTGTAAGTCCCTGTTGGATATAGATAACATATATACTGATAAAATTGACAAATACTTAAGACTGTGTTACAGTGCAGATGTACTTTTAACGAGATATGTTGTAGGCCTAGATGAGCCACTCGTATAACAAGTCGCAGTTTCGAAGCAACATTAAAATATAATGTAAATAAAAAAAGCAAATGCCCACTCGAGCAGAAATGTTACATTTCTTGCGCAAGGCCCTCAGTATGCCTGCAAAACTAATACATGTTTACGTTGAAAATGTAAGTTTGATTCCACCATAAGTGTTCACTTAAAATATTTAATAGCTTCGAAAGTGGCGTATTACTTAACCAAACCTTTTGAATACTTACTCGTTCATTCTGCTTGCGACTTCTCCACTTTGATTAAAATCAAACCAGGACATATCCTGATGAAGAATAGATCGGAAAAATTTACCACGAATTCGTAGAATTTGTGCGTGCGCAGAGTAATTGAAGAGAGTAACAGAGATATAAGTGCACGCCAGCATAATAACACCGATTATTGTGTTTTGAATGGCAAATGTTTCAACTGCATCGAGTAGATCATCTGCTTCAGAGGCTCTTGTATAGTTAGCAATGGATTGTCCATACATGATCATAGCCTGAGATTGAGAAGTAAATCGGTTTCTTATTAGCAAGTATATACAATGTAATTGTTTTCGAAATGAAATGAAGGTTTCCAAAAACATTCCATGTTACTCTAAGTTATGAATCAAAGAAAAATAGTGACATTTTTAAATTGAAAATCAAAGCTTACGATATCGCTCTTCAAAACGAGACCATTTTCATATTGGTCAGTCAATGCCTAATCCGTTTTTTACTTCACAATGTTCAGAAGAGATAAGAGAACCGATCTAAAAAATACCTGAAGAGATCTGTTAAAAAATTCTCGAACGCCATGACTTGGGGGTCAAACATGTCTCTGGATCGCCGATTTAAACTACTAATTTATGTATATGACAATTTTATATCTTATTAAGTTATCTATCCAATCATAATCATTTCGTTAAAGTTATTTACTTACACTAACTATGTCTCTATCACTGTAATTATACCCTACACAGAGGGTATATTCACTTTGTCATTCCGTTTGTAACGCATAGAAGGGGGCGTGGCAGGTATGGAAAAGCGTATATATTCTTGATTAGCGTCACCACCTGAGTCGATATAGCTATGTCCGTCTGTCTGTATGTGTGTCTGTCTGTTGAAATCAGGTTTACGCCAAAACTAAGCAAGCAAATTGAATGAAATTTGGCACACAGGTCAAACCTTCTTGCGAGCTGCTAGCATATAAAAATGGGCGAAATCGGTTAACGGCCACGCCTTCCGTCCATACTCTATGTAAATATACCCAAATCCATTTTGAAAAAAAGTTGCTGCGATTTTGATGAAACTTGATAATTTAGTGAAGACGAGAACAAAATTCAGATTAGGTTAGGTTCTAAGTTTGCAAATGCTCTTAAAGGGGCGTGGCACAGCCCTAAATTTTAACTTTTATAACGCCATAGCTCGTAAATTGTGCAAGTTATTGTGATGAAATTTGGTACACGAATACAGATCTTGTAAATCTTGAACTGCACATAAAGTGGGCGGAATTGTAAAAGTAGGCGGAATTGTAAAAGTGGGCGTGGCACTTTTTAGCAATTGAAAATTTGAATTGCGTATAACTCCAAATTGACACATACGATTTTCATAAAAATTTTAGGGATGAAAGTAGTCATCAATACAAGTTTTGTCAATATTCTGGAAAATTTCGCTGAAGGGCGTGGCACCGTCTACAATATTTAAAAACGTTATAAAAAGAGAACTAACAACGCAATCGTTATGAAATTTAAAATGGCAGATATACTTGCTAAAAGGTGTCTTTTTTCAAAATGTTGGCACAATAGTGCCGGTGGGTGTGGCACCTCCCATATAAGCAAAATACGTGTAATGCTATAGATAGTGTGCTATGAGAGTAATCCTCATAAAATTTTGTGCAGAGGTGTCGGTTACTATATGCTTTGAAATTCGATGAAATTTGATGAGATTAAATCAGTGGGCGTGGTACCTCCCTCATTAACATAAAGTAAGTGCTATTTTAAGTGAACTATTGGAGCAATTGATCTGAAATTTGATGTAAATGGTTTACTGGGTATTAGGTACATATGAATCAAAAGCTTATGAAATAGCAACAGTGGGCGTATTTTAATAAAAATCTTAAGTGGCATAACGATCGAAATACATATATGAGCAATCATACTGAAATTTGGTGTAAGAGGTTTGCTTATGGAAGGCTATTTTTGGATCAAAATCGGACTGTATTGTACCAGAGGGTGTGCCACCGCCCTAAATTTTAAGAATAATTACGGCACATATCGCAAACTATACAAGCTATTGTGCTAAAATTTGGTTTGTGCATGTCAATCACGAATATCATTTATTGAATCAGAAGTGGGCGGAATTGGAGAAGTGGGCGTGACATATTTCGTGTTTTTCATTTCTATTCTATTTTTTTCAACATTTCCCATATTCTTTTGACATTTTCAACCTTTTCCCATTCAATTTCATTCGAAATTTTTTTCGACTCTTTTATTAATTTTTCAGCATTTTTCATATTTTTCGACTTATTCAATTTCTTTTAACTTTTTTCAATGGTTTTTATATATTTTCAGCATTTTCAGTTTTTTCCAACACTTTTCAACATTTTTGAACCTTTTTACATTATTTTCGACTTATTCAACCTCTTCAACATTTTTTTAACATCTATTTAAAAAGCACTTTCAATGCAGTGTAGGGTATGTGAGTTTCGGCCTGGCCGAAGGTAACACCTTTACTAGTTTTTTTTTCATATATTCGAGCTTATCACAGCTAACATGTGAAACTAACTAATGGTAACAATACCATTTTCCAGGCTCATCTTTTGTCAAAATATCAGAGCTCTACCTTAAAGAGAAATGCTAAAACCAGGCGCGTCAATTTCATGAAGTTACAATAGTTTTGTATAAGCTCGTATTAATTTTTAACTAGCTTACTTGAAACTTTATGAAATCCCCAAAATATCGGCTCAAAATAAACTAACGAATGTTTTGAAATTGTTTTATATTTGAAGTTAATGAGAACTAAATAGCGAAAGAGCATTATAAGTATAAAAACAAACCTGTAAGGATAATAACTTATTCAAAATTAAAATGTGAACTAACTTTTGCTCTTTTGCGAGTTTTTATATGTACACTTGTATATCTTTCTATAATATAAAACAGCTTTTGGTGTCAGATATGTGCGTCTAATGAAAGAAGAAAGATAAAAGATCAAAACAAATCAGGAAGAAAGCAAAAGTTTCATTACATAAAATATCCTAAAAATGTTCGATTATAATACCTATGCTCAAGAATATAGTTTTTAGGATAAACTAGTTTTTCGAAGGCCAAACTAGTTCTTCCGAAGCCTGTTAGGATGAACCAGTTTAGCATGGGAAAATTTTAGTCTCCTAGGATAAGAGGGCGGCATTCGGCCGCTACTCAAGGTTTGCATCCTCCAGCGGCTTTCGGTCGCGGTTCACTGTAGTATATCTAACGCTGGTGTGTTAGCAAAGGCCGCGTTGAACATAGTGTAGTGAATCGCGGCCGAATGCTGCCGCTGCCCTGAGCTGAAACCCTGACCAAGAAAATCACGAATTTCGGCAAAAAAATCATATGTTCAAGAAAGAAGCGCCACTAAAGCTGTATGTCATTTTAAACGTTGGACTATGCTCTATAGATTCCTCCTAGTATTGTATGTGCACAGTCAAAAACGAAAGACCATGTTGTGTTTTCACAATAATAATCAGAAGTTTTACATATCCAATTTATATTCTAAAAAACAGAAACTGCACCAAAATTTTATATCGTTGTAGACGTTGTTTTATGGTCTATTGAGTCCACATATACTGCATCGTGCGCCCTTCATAATTTAGAAAGGTTGGACAGCGTTTATTTGATCCTATCTGAATCTCCATCAGCGTCATGTTAACATTTCTCTGTTAATGCTCTGTTAAGTCAGGTGGTTTGTGTCTTTGCTATTTAAATATCGAATTTAACTTCACACTCTTGCTAAATTTTAGGCAAAAATCAATGAAACTTATGAAAAAACTTCAAAATTTTTAAATAAGTATGTTTTTTAATTTCTCGCTAAGTTTAAGATCACATGAATTTCAAGGCAGATAAAGTTTCTTAAATGGTTGAACCAAAATTCATCATCAAAATAAGTCCTTTGGACTTCGATATAAAAAAAAATCCTCGGTCTTATCTAAGAATTATTAAAAAACAAACAAATAAATCTGTTAAAACGCTATTGAATTCGATGCACAAGGTCAAAGTGGCAAGCTTATCGGCCATTAGAAAATACTAAAGAATACACATAGAATCATTGTTATAACTTTAATAATAAGCGTGCAGAAAATATAAATCTACATTGATAATTTCAAGTATATAAAATAAAACGAAGCGCTCGTTTCATTCCTTCTACAAGTAAATTGTTGATTTATTCGAGTTAGTACTATAATTTGCCATGATATTGAAATTGCGACGCTGGATGCAAGTGCCCTTATAAAATATAAGTGTAATCAGGCTTATCATAGGCATATGATAAAATTTAATAATACTTCTTAACGTACTGGAATACGAAAGTATCGGTAGATCGAACGTTGTTCGGTTCACATTATGATACCATAAATTAAAATGGAAATTTTTTAAAAAAATTCTTTCTTTGCACTGATACCTTCCTAACTTTTAATAGAAATTGTAACTATCACAAAAGTAAAGGCTGAAAAAAAGATCAAATTTTTAACAAATTCTTATTTCCTTACTTTTCGTAGTTAATGCGACTTTTACTGAAAATTTATTGTTTAGAAGAAAGTTGGTAAAATTTTGGTTTTTTCGTTATTTTTTCCCACAGAATACAAATCTGCAATAAAAAATGTGAGTTTGTATTTAAAAAATCACAGCTGACTTCGAGTTGACCATAAAAATTTGAATTCAAATTGCAAGAATACGAGTACTGTTATTTGAGCCCTGGAAACCTTATTACTTCAACCTATAACATTTATCACTATCTTACTTAGTTACCGAGATATACTCACATTTGCGAGATTGCCAAAAATAAAACTGTTCGCAGGCGTAGTAAGGCCTGTTGCAATTGCACTCAAGATACCTATAGTATACATAAGTTTATTTTTTCCTGTGGAGTATCTGTACATTGCGAAAAACGATACTGGCTGAACATCATCCTTAGGGTTTCCATCATTTTCATCTTCATCTTTCTTTTTGATTTTTGATTTTTTATTGCTTTTCTCATTTTCTGTTTTTGATCTATTAGAAATAAGATAAATAAGAGAATAAGAAGTTATTACAATATATAGTATATTAGTATATTAATAGAAATGGAACTAAGTATTTATTCAAGTTTGAAAATATTCTTACTATAATCATATGTGGCAGCGTCATGGAGTTGTCAGTGCGTTGAAATATTCTATATTTTTCAAAATAAAACCAAGAAATGATGGGAGTATTCTTTTGCAGAGAAAATCCTTTTCTAAAATGTCAAACCAAATGCCGAAAATCAAAATCTTTGGCCAGTTTTTAGCTGACATATTGGCTCTTTTCATAAGCATTTCATTCAATCTCGATTATATTACCTAATTAATGTTGAGTTTATTCATAAATCCGAGGGTTATATATAACCAAGGATCTCTTTACGTTCAACTTAACTCAATTTTAAGGACAAATAAGACAATTTCTTAATAAAAAATAATGATCTAGGTTTCATACAATCTTTGAAGCTGTGCCTGTAATCGAGGGTCCATCTAATCAAGTTTGAATATATTCGAGAGAGTACTGATTATCTAAGTCTAAAACCCTATGCATTACTCCATTCCCAAAATTCCGAAAAAAACATAACAAGGTCTCGTCCAAATATACCAATATACAAGCAGTAATAGTAACTTTATAAATCATTTATGTTTGCGTCACAGAAACTTTTTTCATAGGGTACTCAGTACTTGAAAAACCTAAACAATTTTGATGCACATATATTAAAAGTAAAGAAGACATGTCGTATGAGTAACATTTAACCGTAAATATAATAAAAGTTTAATGTATATTTAAAATCCTGTGCATATACATAACTCAGTTTAAATTAATTTTTATTCCAATTATCCCTCTAAGTCAGGCTTTTTTCACCCGAAATCTTCTGCAGACCCCGGTTTTAAGCCTCAGAATTGGTCGTGCGTCAAACTAATTTCGAATATACAACAAAGTAGAAAAATTTTCGCTGATACCGTAGTCTGACAGCTTCAAAGCACGCGATATATTGGGTTATATCCGGGAATTGACGTTTTATCATAACTTTGGTCACGGATGGGCCCATTGTATACGCGATTTACATAGATATAGTCGTTAAACCTAATTGAATTGGTTTGATATTTTAATAAATTAGATTTAAGATCTTTTGAAGCTATTAATGGAAACAATTTCTTCAACATTTGGATTTCTATAGCTTCTGAAAGCGCAAAACATTTCTAACTACACACGTGAAATTACTAATTTTTGTTGTATTTCATAAACTCTATTTTTTATGGAACTAAAAATAAGAAGCAGAAGCCAACGAGTGCTGGTAAGAAAAAGTTTTTGATTTAGATTCCACATTTGAACTAAATTTTCGGAAAACAAAAACTATCGAATTAAAAAATTATACAATATATAGTGCATTATATAAAGTATATTTCTGCACGAAACATAAGAAATGTATGTTCACTTCTATTAGTACCTAGTTATTGTAGAGAAATCAAAATTTTCTCAAAAACATGGAAATGGATTTCCACTTCACAATGCAACCTCGACACTACTAAAGATTTAATTAAATACCATATTTTGCACGAACAATAAATGATATTGTTGGTACTCGCTTACAGCTTGGGTGCTTAGGAATAGGAATTAGATTGAAATTTCAACGCTATGGTAAAAACAAAAACTTTTTTGCAAGCTTTAATTTTAAAAGGCTCTTTCTAATCTCACACAGCGCTGAGAGTTCTTACTATTGCAATATCTGGGTGCCTGGGCATAGGAATGTTGACGACAATTGCAAAGCTGATGAACTTGAGCGGCAGGGGACTACTGCACAAATTCCTCAGGACAAGGAAGGTGTTGGAATGCCACTTGCTACCTGCAAATTACTGCTTAAAGAAGAAATGGTAAAAAATGCTACCAAAGATGGACTCAAGGGTCAACTTGCAACATAACTAGGCAAACCTGGCCGAAATGAGATGCTAAGCGTTCGTCAGAGCTAATTTCTCGCACTAAGCATAGTGTCTCGTCAGTTGTTGCAGTCATAACTGGCCACTGCCTCGTCGGCAGACATGCGGAGAGGTAAGGTGTTAGGTTCTTTGACTTTTGTAGAAGTTGTGGAGATGTGGAGGAAGAGGAAAATATTAAACATCTTCTCTGCTCCTGTCCCGCACTTGCTAGAAAACGCCATAAAGCACTTGGGTCGATTTTATTTAATGATCTGGATGACCTTAGACATGTTAGTATAGATCAGCTATTTAGTTTCATTACGAAATCTGGTTGGTTCAACGAGAGGGGATAGTCAGATACCCTGTGGTATCACAATGGATCACATGTTGTCTAAGTGAGTTGGATTTCGTAACTGACTGTCACTCCTACCTATCCTAACCTAAAAGTATCAGTCAACTTAGGACTTCTTAAGATTTTAACCCTTCGGCGCTGCTTAAAAATTATTTAAATAAATTAATTTTATGTAGAAATTAAAATTGATTGTACTAAACTGGTGAAAAGCTTTAAAAAATATTGCGTATTTTGATAAAAAATTTTTTCCATGCATCGCACATTTCATTCTAAGATATCGCCAAAATGTGGCTTTCATTGAAACTTTCGAAATGAAAAGTTTCTTCCTTTCCTCTATCCCTACTCACCAATTTGAATACGGCGGGAACAAAAGTAGGTGCTGAGGATACGTACCTATTCCTCACTATGATTAACAAAACTTTTGTTTGTTTTGACAAATTTGGTAATTTGTATTAAAGGAATTTGAATGTATGATTATCGGACACTACTTGCTTATCTCAGTGGAGGTACATATGTATGTATGTAGATATATTATGTTACGAGTATGAACAAATTTTAGTCACACGATGATTGTTTTAAATTTTGTTATCAAATAAATTCCGCATCACGTTTTTTCTTTTTGTTTTTTTTTTAAATTAAACCACTTCACTGTTCACTTACTTTATCTGTAGCAATTATTCAATCAAACGAGTACTTACAGGTGTGGCTTATTTTTATAATTTTCATCCAATGTGTCTCCTAATATTAAATTGTTTCCATATCTGGAAGATTCGTCCTTTTTGCTTTCGTTTGTGGTAGTCATATTTGAGCTTGATTTCTTGTGTTGCCTCGCCAAAACTATTATCCACACTGAAAACTTTTGCTCAATTTTCCCGATTATAATTTAAACAAATTTTATTATATCGAATAAATTGATAGCTTTATCGCAGTATAGAAAGCCTTATCTTCGAAGGCAATTGTCCTTATTAACAAACTTTTATTTACAATGCCTGCCAATGGTTTACTTTCACATTACTTGTACAAATTTTGTCAATTTTGACTATTTACCTTCATCGATAAACTTTTATTGGTAAAAGCGAATGAATTTGTATATTTAACATTGTTTAATGTATGTAGTATAATACTATTTATAGACATAGCTACGCACAATGCAGTCTTCATATAGGTAGATACGAGTATACCTATAATTTGATAACATAAATTCCCATTACGTCGCAAAAATTAAAAAAAACTAAAATAATTACAATCGTGTAAGATATTTTCTTATTGACTTTTTGTAAGATTAATCTACACAATATTGCATTATAAAATTTACATCTGAGATATTTAAGATTTGAGTGGGGTCTACATACACACTGAGAAAACAATTTAATTACATATGGGTCATTCCATCTATAATGGGCCTATGATTACCCTCATGTTTTTTCAGAACATTCAGGAGTACTAAAGGGTGTTTTTTTTAGAGGTATAGAGCTTCGAATTGAAATAAAGCACAAGAAAATCGTTTTAATGTCCATCAATTTGGCTTTATTGGAAGGATAATTTTATGACATTAATGTTTAAATATGATTTCGGGCATGTGGCCGCCGCGGCTGGCTCGAATAAAGCCAATTTTACAGGTCCAATTTTGAACCACTTTTTCGAGCATATGGGGCCGTATGTCGGCAATAACGCCACGAATGTTGGCTTCCAAGTCCCCTAACGTTTCTGGTTTGTTGGCGTAGACGAGCGACTTCACATATCCCCAAAGAAAATAATCCAATGGTGTCAAATCACACGATCTTGGTGGCCAATTGACAGGTCCATTCCGCGAAATTATGCGCTCATCGAATGTTTCCTTCAATAAATCGATTGTGACGTGCGCTGTGTGGCATGTAGCGCCGTCTTGTTGGAACCACAACTCATCCACATTCATGCCATCCAATTCGGGAACAAAATAGTCGGTTATCATGGCTCTATACCAGTCTCCATTAACGGTAACTGACTCTCCAGCATTATTTCGGAAGAAGTATGGCCCAATGACTCCACCAGCCCATAAAGCACACCAAACAGTCAGTTTTTGTGGATGTAATGTCGTCTCCAGGGTCTCATGTGGATTCTCTTCACTCCAAATGCGGCAATTTTGCTTGTTGACGTAGCCATTCAACCAAAAATGAGCCTCATCACTGAACAAAATTTTGCGATGAAAATCAGCATCGAGATCAATCTCATTTTCGGCCCATACACCAAAATCACGACGCATTGCATGGTCTCGCGGCTTTAATTATTGCACAAGCTGGATCTTGTAAGGTCGCAAGCTAAGATCTTTGCGCAAAATCTTCCATAAAGTTGATGGACAAAGCTCCAATTGCTGTGCACGGTGGCGAATCGATTCATTCGGGTCCTCTTCAACATTTTGCTCTACAGCGGCAATTGTTTCTTCGGTGCGCACTGTTCGACGTCTCTGCGGATGCGTATTATCACATAGAGTAAACGTAGTGCGAAAACGATCCATGGTTAACCGAATTAATTGCTCTGATGGACGATTATGTCGACCATAAAATGGACGGAGCTTGCGGTAAACTTCGCGAACTGAACCATTATTTTTGAAATAAATTTGCACAATTTGCAAGCGTTGTTCTTTTATCAACCTGTTCATGATGAAATGGCAAACCAAACTAAACACAAATAACATTAGAGTTGCCAGATTTGACCATAAAATGCCAGTTTTATCTCTATTCAAAAAACAAACCTCTAAAAAAAACACCCTTTATCTCTGAAAATTTCATCCATTTTTTTTTCACCCTATTTCTTTTTACAAGCATTTAAAGTGCAAGTATACAGTGGAATATTTATGAAAGAAATATAACGGAATATTCAAATTTTCTCGCTCTACTCCTCAATGTTTCAATTTACATTGCAAATCCTAAATCTTAACTTAAGATGCCTGTAAAATGAAATGAGGTGAAGAAAAATGAATGAAATTTTCAGAGATGGTACTCATGTATGTTCTGAAAATTTTGAGCCTAAAAAGGCTGAAATCAATTCAAATTTTATTCTCTCGCTTTCATTCTCAATGTTTCAATTTACATTGCAAATCATAGATCTTAACTTTAAATGCTTGTAAAATCAAACAGGGTGAAAAAACATGGATACAATTTTCAGGGATAGTACTCCTATATGTTTTGAAAATTTTGAGCCTAAAAAAGCTGAAATCGATGATGGAATATTTGGGAAAGTAATGTTTTCTTGGAATTTCAATTTTTTTATCTTTTACCACATAGAAACCGTTCAGGCCTTTATTTATTCAGATTTGCAATTTTTTTGTCATCCACTAGTACACAACTACCTAAAAATTATATAAAAGCTAATTTGGATTGTGTTGGTTTGTTTATATTTATTCATCAATGAATTTTTATTGTTTTACTTACGAGTTTTTTTTAACACAATTTGAAACTTTTTTTTTAAGCAAAATACTGGTCAAAAAAATTTTATCGATTTTTTTTATATCTTCTACATGATAGACCAATCACTGAAAAAAGTTTCAGCCTATTTAAAAAACATGAGGGTAATCATAGGCCCATTATAGATGGAATGACCAATATGCCAAAATTAATAGTGATAATGATTATTGTGTATTTTGATAAAATACACATTTGATATAGGTGAATTAAATACTTGATATATATTAAAATGCCACATATTACAGTGAATTGAATAATATTAATTGCAGCAATCATGCGATTGTTAATAATCACTTAATCATTAATTTTACTAAAAATATGTTTTCTTTTCGCAAACGTATACATTAATTAATATCGATTTGTGCTAAGAACCGATGACCAAAAAACGGTGTTACATTCTTATATAGGATGTCGTTTGTATTTATACAATTATTAATACTTAAATTGCGTACGAAGCAGAATATACTTAAGTAGTTTTTTACTTGAATATGTTGTGAATTGCAAAGTTTTCATATTAATGAGAAGTGAAATCAAATAAAAATAGGATTAACAAATGTAAAATTGAAGCAAACAAATTTTTTCAAACGACTCAAACTAATAGAACGTTTGACCCAATAAGCAACAATTTAAATTTCAATTAAGGATATGGTAATAACTACCAAAATTTGTTGATAGTTAACAAATATTTTAAAAATCTATCAACCAAATACATATATTTGAAGGAACCATACTCTTTTCTCAGTGTAGAGAACATGAATATGGGGGAAAATAACTAGAAGGTATAGTTAGGGCTCAATTCCTTTGCAGCTATGAATTTGATTTGTGATATATACTTTACTGCATGGAAAACGCGAAATGTACTACAGGTAGAACCTCAGTTGATACTCAGGCTAAGTGCATTCATAATTATAGAGTTCACTAAGACCATTATCGTACCAAATGAACTCTTCGACACTTAAGTTATGTATGTCCAAAAACAATAAATAAAATATGGACAATTGACATGGAATTGAAAACGAATTGTTTGTGTTGTTCATAGTGTGGCTATATGAAATAAACGTTTAGCTCATTAGCTGTTCTTTCTGTCTTAATTTGATGTTAAATCCATTCTAAGCGAAACTCTATTTTGTGCTGGATGTAACATAGCGTAGCATTATATTCCTTGACATCACGTTTTGTGCAGCTTTATACTGCATATTAATTTTAGATTTTTTCATCCATATTAATTTTTATACTATTTTTGGTATTTTCCAAAGAATTTTGATAGTAGGTTAGTTTAGTTATTCAGTTTAAGAATCGACTCACTTCGGCCAAATGTTGATCCGTTGTGATACCACAGGGTAGTTGATTATACACCCTCTCATTGAACCAACCAGATTTCGTAATAAAATTTAGAAGCTGTCCTATAAGGGAAGTGCAGGTACCTTGGACCGATTGTGCCTTGGACCAATAGCGATATTTCATATTGTAATAGTACAATTTTCTCCATTTATGTAACAGATTTCAGCAACGCTGCACAAGAGCTGTTTTTATTAACGTTCTTTCGTCAACTGAGGAAGACGAAACTTTCGCGCGATTCGTAAGCTATGTGCAAATTTTCAAGGTGGACATACGAGCTGTATAAAAATGGGTACCTAATGATTCTCCTCAAGTTAATTATTTTAAAATCTTATTGTCTCGTAGGGCAAAATTTGTTTTTTATAATTTGGCAAATTTTGTACCTTGGACCAATGCATGGAATGTACCTTGAAATGAGGTGAAGTTAAAGGTAGTAATTTAAAATGATTTAAGTGGTAGATCTCCTGCTAAAAAGCACATCATCCCAAAAAAAAATTTAATTCGGCATTAAATTAAACGACGATTCTCTGGAAGCACTACACTGATATATCAGTCTAAAATATATCACAACAAAGTACTTAGTACAGAGCAAAGGGAAATGTTGGAAAATTTAGTCTCGTGGTTCAAGGTACAATACCCAATCAGGCATTGTACCTTGGACGTTTGGCATTCTAAAGAATGTACATGTGAAATGAAAATATTTTACGTGGATTTGTAAAATAAACTGTGGCTTTTTTGTCTTCATGGCATAATAGCTAAAATATCAGTTTTACAGAGACATTCAAGAAAAAACATCAGCCATTGTTTGGAAATAGCAAATAATTTTCTCAAAAATGGTTCAAAGTACATGCGCTTCCCCTACTCACGTGTCTAAGGTCATTCAGGTCATCAAATAGAAACGAACCCAGTGAAGTGTTTCGTTTTCTAGCATGGGCAAAGAAAATGATTAATTATTTCCTCCTCTTCCACATCCCCACAACTTCTACAGAAGTCAAAAGACTTCGGTGTTTCGGTCTAATCTTTCCGCATGTCTGCGGATGAGACAGTGGCCAGTTAGGACTGGAACAACTGACGAAACACTATATCTAGTGCGGGATATCAGTGGCTTATAATTGTATTTCGGCCAGATTTTCCTTGTTATGTGGCAAGTTGAAAAAATTGACTGTAATTGACATTGAAAAATATTTATGATAGATATTTCATCCTTCCTTTTGAAAATCAAAGTGTATAAGATAATATGAATAGATTTATAACTTCATATTCTTACAGGCGTTGCTATATCATATATAAGTATGTATAAACATAGGTTTCTAACCATTTTTTGGCCATTTTTCTTAAATGGGTGGCAAACCATGTTTAGTATAGGATTCGACATATATTCTTTTAAGGCTCGTCGAGCTCAATCACTTCAAGCTGTAATATTTCTTAACGAAAATTGATCCAAAAAAACCGGTGCCAATCCATGTTTGGGACATGCTTTCACAATGCAACCTTATATATTCTATTTAAGCTTTTCAAGTGCTATCATTTGGTGTACATTTCAAGCTGTAATGTTATAATCTTTTAATTGATATAACAAAATTGTTCGAAACTCGGGCATCGGGACGGGCTTTGGCAAGGTAACCCTGGTGGGTTAGTTTCTTCAAAATGTATCTCTATCTTTCCAGTACATTTCATCCTGAAACTTTATACACTCGACTTTTCTCTAACGGGGTCTCCGCCTATGTGGATACAGCTCGAATTTCGTCATTTATAACATCCTGAGTTCAAAACTCACAAAAACCATGAGAATTTTTTGTTTAAATCAGGAAATGATTGATTGCGAAATGTTGGTTCAACAATCTCTATGTATATATTTATGATTGAATTAATTCATTTACATGCATATTAATATTTTAAATCAATATAAGTAATTTTTATTATGTTTGTGTTTTGTTTGCTATGATTCTTAACTGGTCAATGCAAAGAATTAAATATAGTGTGTTTGCAGACTCTTTAACATCGGCTAACAAAGCTTACTGAAGATGTGACGTAGCTGTCACTGAAACTAGTATAAGCAGCTGGTTGCCCATTTTCTGTTCCTTTACAATTGTTGGAGTTATTCTCCGACAATTAATGCATTTTGCACTTGTAATTTCTTTGTTGTTTTTGCACTAAAAGTACTGAACATAAATCTTCTATAAAGTATATAAAAATTACATAGCTGATGTAATAAATTCTAAAAATCAGCTTCAGTTATTAATTATTTCATCATACAAATTTTACAATGTACTTTTTAATAATATTACATCTCTTAACGAAAAAATAGTACAGTCCTTTTAAAATTCAATAAATTATTTCAGTAATTTAGTACGTGAATTTAGTTATATTAATATCTACTTTGTAAAAATTTAAAACATGCATTCGAAAAATTGATGAGAACGAAAATGCAATTTTTATATTATGCTTAGCAATTTTTGTTAGAAACTCGAACCGTTTCTAGATTACTAATAATTCTACTAATATTTCTGTAATTTTGATTAATATTTACAAGAATTTCGAGCTCTTGTTTTTTCCGTGTATATATTTTATGTCTATTCAATACATCCCAGATGTAATTTCGCTCGAAACTATCAAATGGGAAGGCCTGCAATTTGCTCCATGATAATGCGAAGGTTATTTATTTGATCTTGCTGAATTTGGTGAGGAGGATTTTGGTCAGAATATTGGGTAGGATTGACAGTATCATGATGTTCCTGGAGTTTAGTCACAGCAATATGTCCTCTTTTTCGAGACTTTCCTGTGAGCAAGTCTTCAGTTATGCGTTTTTCTTTAAATTTGAATATCCTATATCTATTCTGCAAATTCAACGGTCAGCTCCGGGGAATCTTTCAGCACTTTGGAAAATAAACGACGTAAGAACCTTTGTAATCTGTATTAATGAAAGCGGACTCGGGACGAGCTGATGTGGTCTACCCTTGGGTAGAAGCCGACGATTGATGGTTTCCGAAAAGGTTCTTTGCAACGAATTCGTTAGATATCTGTAGTTAATTGGTTTCCGTTTTTATACCCTACACAGAGGGTATATTCACTTTGTCATTCCGTTTGTAACGCATAGAAGGGGGCGTGGCAGGTATGGAAAAGTATATATATTCTTGATCAGCGTCACCACCTGAGTCGATATAGCTGTGTCCGTCTGTCTGTCTGTTGAAATCAAGTTTACGGGAAAACTAAGCAAGCTAATACAATGAAATTTGGCACACAGCTCACATCTTCTTGCAAGCTGCTAGCATACAAAAATGGGTGAAAATCGCTCACGGCCACGCCTTCCGCCCATACTCTATGTAAATATACCCAAGTCCATTTTGAAAAAAAGTTGCTGCGATTTTGATGAAAATTGGTGATTTGGTGAAGATGAGAACGAAATTAAGATTAGGCTAGGTTCTAAGTTTGCAAATGCTCTTAAAGGGGCGTGGCACATCCTTAAATTTTAACTTTTATAACGCCATAGATCGTAAATTGTGCAAGATATTGTGATGAAATTTGGTACACGAATACAGATCTTGTGAATCTTGAATTGCGAATAAAGTGGGCGGAATTGTAAAAGTGGGCGTGGTAATTCTTAACAAATAAAAATTTAAATTTCGTATAACTCCAAAATGGCACATACGATTTTCATTAAAATTTTAGGGATGATACCACTGAAAGTAGTCAACAACACAAGCTACATCAATATACTGAAAAATATCTTTTAAGGGCGTGGCACCGTCTACAATATTTATAAACGTTATGAAAAGAGAACTAACAACGCAATCGTTATGAAATTTAATAAGGCGGATATACTTGCTAAAAGGTGTCTTTTTTCAAAATTTTGGCACAATAGTGCCGGTGGGTGTGGCACCTCCCATATAAGCAAAATACGTTTAATGCTATAGATAGTGTGCTATGAGAGTAATCTTCATAAAATTTTGTGTAGAGGTGTCGGTTTCTGTAAGCTTCGGAATTAAATGAAACTTGAAAAAATTGCATCAGTGGGCGTGGCACCTCCCTCATTAACATAAAGTTGTAAGTGCTATTTGAAGTGAACTATTGGAGCAATTGATCTGAAATTTGATGTAAGTGGTTTACTGGGTATTAGGTACATATGAATCAAAAGCTGGCAAAATAGCAACAGTGGGCGTGGCACCTCTCATACAATTCAAATACCTTAAGTGGTATAACTACCGAAATATATGAGCAATCATACTGAAATTTTGGTACAAGAGGTTTGTTTATAAAAAGCTATTTCTGGATCAAAATTGGACTGGATTGCATAAGTGGCTGTGCCACCGCCCTAAATTTTAGGAATAATTACGGCACATATCGCAAACTATACAAGCTATTGTGCTAAAAATTGGTTTGTTTATTGAATCAAAATTGGAAATTGGAAAAGTGGGCGTGGCATATTTCGTTTTTTCATATTGAATTTTTTTCAACATTTCCCATATTCTTTTGACATTTTCAATCTATTACCTTTCTCCTTCAATTTCATTCGACATTTTCTTTATTCTTTCGACTTTTTCATTAATTTTTCAGCAATTTTCATATATTTCGACTTATTCAATTCCTTTCAACTTTCTTTAATTGTTTTCATATTTTTTCAAAATTTTCAGGTTTTCCAACATTTTTGAACCTTTTTACATTATTTTCGACTTATTCCTCTTCAACATTTATTTAAAAAGTACTTTCAATGCAGTGTAGGGTATGTGAGTTTCGGTCTGGCCGAAGATAACACCTTTACTAGTTAATTTTGCTTTTTTCTGAACTTGTTGTCTGTCATTTTACGTAATATTTCATAAACCGCGCGAAAGTCTCCGATCTCTGCGGCTAATAGAGCTTTGGCTGTGAGATCATCATAGGTTTCTTGATCGTCTCTTTTACAGGAGGGTTTAACATCTTAATAAAAGGAGATGCGACGTCTTGCCTCTGGTCTTTTGTTCACTCTTCAACTCATTCGCCTTTCGCAGCTCTACTGTTGCTACGCTATCCCAAGTAGCATAACTCATCCGAGGTGATATGTTTTGTGGGTTAAAGCCAAGTATTGTCTTCGGCTGATATAAAGAAGACTTGATGGTTTGCTATTTTGAATTGATTGAGCTCTGAGGGTACATCACTTCGTCAATACAATTTTCATGAGGACATCCCTTCTTGAGTTTACATGTGGCAAAGTATTTCATTGTTGCGCGGGTTTTCTGAATGTATACCATCACGAGGCGAATATAAGCCAAAAGGAGCCGATGTCGGCGCTTCTGCTGACTCGAATTTTATATTCTTACAGTCTTGCATTACAATCACAGTTTTTGGTCGCTCTTCTCAGAAACGTCAAGAATGCTATTAATTTAATTACTAACCTAAAACGTTGTAGATAACACTTTTACCATTACGAGCACAATTGCTTTAGGGTATTTCTGAGTACATATAGTTTAAGTTGTGAGCTATCTTTTCAAAATCCAGTGTTTATTCCTCCCTTTCAGATTTTCTTGTTTTTGCATGTACCTATTTGGTTCAATATCAGTACGCATCAATACTATTTGTGATGTATTTGGTTCTATGATCTTTTTTTAAATGGATTTTGGTGAAAAAGCTCATTTCTAAATTTTTGTGTGCTCAGAAAGACTTCAAACCAACTGGTGTCCCTGGTAGAAGTGTACGATAATAGTCAAAATCGGTATTTCGGATATATATTTCTTCGATTGTGTGAACTTTGTGATGTTTCCCCAGTAAGCAACAGCGTTTGCAAGCAGCGCTTCTAGAGAGCCTTTCCTATTCCTTTCAAACTAACTTCCTTTTTCTTATCAATTGACCCGTTGACCTTCGCAAGAAGACCTGATAGATATACTCTTCAAGCAGGTGTCAAGGGACCTTCTAAGACCGCTGGCCGCTACTCACCGAAGTACTTGAAAAAAAGGCCAAGGGAAAAAACAAAAATTTTATTGGGTCATAGGACTTTGACTTAATTGATTTATTTTATTCGCGTCATCATGTGCATTGATTTTAATGTTTATTTTTTGTGACGTTTCTAAATTTATAATCGACAATGACTACACAAAACTCTATCTTAACAACATGCACACCGTTCTTTACTTCTAATCATTATCTACGTATGATGTCGTATATGTACAATGCAGATAACAAAAAAGCTATATCGAATGATAAAACATTGCAATATATAAAATTTTGAAAGGCTCTAATATGAAGTCCTTCGTTCTCGTTTGCTAATATCAGGCATGATAGCACATTCGCTGTGGAAAGTCATAAAAGCATGCCTGTTGTTGTAAGGGCAAAAAGAAGAACATCGTATGAGCATGAGTTCTCCAACTGGACCTTTAATAGATTAGGTTTTTTCAAATTGGAGAGAAAATATTTCTATAAATATATTTTTATAGCGCAACGCAAAAGTCCACAACGAAATAAGCTCCAAAAAAAATTTATGAAAATAAGTCCATACATTTTTGCGAGTTATTTCATTACTGATGAAATAAGCCACAATGAAACTTCAGTTGGGGGATATTTCATTTTTTGGGTGTTATTTCATTTTTTTGGTGTTATTTCATTTGACTAATTTCTTTCTTATGTAAATTTCAAATATTTACTTTATCACTTTATTATTGCAGCACAACTCTAAAACTAAACTCACAATAAAATGTTGCTTCAAATGAACACATCGAATGGTAGTGAAATTCGGTAATCTTGCGGCGCTCGCGTAAGATATTTTTATTCCCATTCATTATTTTGCTACTTATCACTCAGACGCTTAATCAGTATAAGCAAGCAGTTCATTATTTTGAATGAGATCAACTTTCCGCTGCATAAATGAATAGTTGGCTGTTTTACGAAGGGTCATCTTGCACAGTGGTAACTTGTAGCACTTTACGATCTCCTTTTCAATTTTCGAAACAAAATTTCAACTTTTTTACACACCTAAAATCAGACACATCTGTTTCCTTATTTTGTTTCTTAAAAACGCTTTTTTTGAAACAGTAACGTAAAAAAATCGTAACGTTTCTTTAAGTGTTTTGAAATTTTCGATAGGGTAATAACGTTTTAGGTTTGTATTAGAAGTCTGCGTGAGTTCGCTTGATACGAACATCAAGCCATTTGGCACGATTGCAAGCCTAGCAAGCCCTTACAAACGCAAATCACGAATCAAATCAAAACAAAAGACCAAGCAAGCGAGTTGTTCTGCGAGTTAAAGCGAATTGAAACACTCGTAGTTTATTGCATTCGACACCGAGTGACTTGTTGTCTTTTACTGCGTTTGCTTTTTCTTGGACAACTCGGTATCCAAGCCAAAAATCACGCATTTTATTGGCCGTTTCTATGACCATTCGTAAGGCCCATCGATTGACACTTTTCTTGTCCAGATCGGACCAACTTTAGTTTCCACCAATATATAAGCGTTTTTTCATACGGCATAATCACATTTTCGTGCACAGCTCGGCATCCAGGCCCGAAGTCACTCAATTTATTGGCTGTTTCTATGACCTAGGAGTCATCGATTGACACCAATTTCGTTCAAATTGGAGCAACTTTAGTTTCCCACATATATTTGGCCAAAAGTTGTCCAAATCCCTTATTAGTTTGTTGTAAAAGTTTTGTGTGTAGATCTGCATTTATTGTTTTTTCTCATGTTCGGTGTTGTAAAGGATTTTGTTCGGCTTGAACAACATTGACACCAAAATACGAGTCAGAGTGCAAACGAATCACAAGTCATGTCGTTCTATAGTTCTGTTTTGTGCGAGTCTATTGATTACACGGACAATGTCAAGAGAACCATTGTGCTCGACAGCAAGTACAGTGATCGATTGGCAGAGCGAGTACACTCACGCAGTACGTATCAATTCGAAAAATTCTAACCTTTACAAAAATTTATGATTTTCATAAATAGCCTAAATAAAATTCATTAGGTCGGATGTACAAAGTTTAATTTTGCTCTACTGAAAATTTAAGTTTTTAGCGCTTAAGACAAATTAGCACTCAAATGGCGATATATCTGAGTAATTACGAGTAGATCTAATCTTTTTGCAAATCGAAAAATTTTTATTTTACTTACAAAGGCGATGAAATTTCAATAACAAATGTTCTCTATATGAATGTGTGCATATTGAGTAATTGATGCGATATAGTTATAATTTGCGCACTATTCTGATAAGTCATAATCTATAGTAGAGTGACTTTTATTAATGTGTTAAAGACGTATCAGCAATCACTGTTTGATTCGACTTTAAATGTTGTGAATATTCAGAGGATTTCATCACTTTTTTTGCTGCTAAGTACGACAGAAGGAAAAGAAATAATTTTTGCGAGTCATTTTATGGCTTATGAATGAAATGTATTTTTCTTTTACGACTATTAACCAGAAGTATTTTCGCAATTATGCGTTCGGCCAAGCTATTTTTCTTGAATGAATTTACAATTTTACAGACCACAGTAATGCCAAAACCTTAACCTATGCACTACAATTTAACACTTAAAATAGAACACCTTTCGATTTCTGATTAAAATTTTTAAGCGCCAAGCAATTTCAACATACTGTAGATCAAAAAATATTCCCCAGCAGCCCAGTTACAATTCCGATGCACATGGCAAGACTGAAAAATCAACCAGGATGGATCTTTTCATACCACAATTCATAAAAAAAACCCAGGATGAGTACAATTGCATTTTTAGTCGATGAAACTGTACGAACTGAAAAAGAATTTTACGCTGCAATTCTGAGGATGTTTTGAGCATGACCGGCAGAAAGTGAGTGAATTTTAAAAAAAATTGCTTTATTTATCGCAATTTCAGAAAAAATTTAAGATGATTTCTAATAAATGAGCCCTATTTAAGTGCTGACAATTTGGGCTCTTTTTATTGCATTCTCCATAACTGAACGCAGCAAATCCTGCGATATGCTTGCAATTTTGGCTCTGATGTTTTGTTTAAACTGATCAAAAGTTGTTGGCTTGTTCACGTGCACTTTAGACTTCAGATAGCCCCATAGAAATAGTCCAGCCAGACAGGCCAATTAAAATCACAGTATCTGGTCATTCTTTAAATAACTCCACACTTTTTTTTTTGACTTTTTCAGAATTTTTTCCAATGAAATATGTATCTTAAAAACCACGGGGTCTAAGTCATTTTTATTTTAAAATGCTTTAATTAAGAAAAAAAATAAAAAACTTTAAATGAATGAAAATTGTTTCTCAAAATATCTTCGAAATAACATCATTTTTTTTAAATTCTTTTATTCTTCAATTAATAATAAGAAATCGAAACTTATAACTATTAACTAGTAAATATTGTTAATGCCGTCAGTTGTTATCATTTTAATAAACATTTTCGTCTCATTCTATCGAGTTTATAAAATAATACTTTCCGGTACTTTGCGCAACGTAATTGTGAGTTTTAGGTTAACATGGCCACTTAGGAGTTACAGGGGGGGGGGGGGGGGGGGGGGCGGGTACGTTACGGCGCGTTCAATGGGGGAGGTGAGTTACAAATCTTCACAAATTCCGTTACGTAGTACTTGAACGCCCCTTAAAAAACAGCAGGAACTAGAATACGGATTTTCAGATCATTGTAAAGTGAAGTCGACATTATAGATTAAAGGAAAAATGAAATTAAGAATTTGAAGAAAAAAAGTCAAAGCATACTTTTAGGCATATCTAAAGTTCAGTGGCTTAGTAAGAACTCGTAAGTTTTGGGTTAAAAAGACTCGTAAGAGGTTATAAGTATATCCTATTCCAAAATACTCTACTCACCTTCAATTTGCTAACATCACAAAAGTCTCACTTGGATTTTATATGTTTTATGTGTGCCGAGCTCAAGGCTTTGATAGCGGCTTTGCTATTAGAGAGAATTGCTATCTTTTTCTTTAAACTAATACTGCCCACTACTCTGCAGGCTTCAAGAATGGCAAAAATTTTAGCCTGGAAAACGCTAGCTGAATGAAGTAAATGGAAAGATTGAGAGATTGCTCTTCCCACTGAGTTCGCTCCGGAAACTTCACCTGAAAATTTTTCTCAAAGCTGAGTGTAGGACAGATGTAGTCCTTTGATTAATTTGAGAGTTCGATTGACAAGGTGTCGAGTATAGCGCACTCAAAAACCAATTGCCAGCCTCCCTGAGCCTAATCACACTGCACGCAGCAGCTGCTTTGATAAAAGAATTGAAAGGCAACAGGTGTAGAAGGACATTTAAGGCTGCCGTAGGTCATGATCCCATAGCCACCGTCACGCCGATATAACGATGTAAATTATATACAACTAGTGATAACCCCCGAAAATCGGGTGAGTGTTCTGTACACACTAACCAGATCTGAATTTTAGAATTGGTTTTTGACGAACCCTTACTGGCCTTCCCGGTCCCGGTGGCATTTTTCTACAAACACAAAAGAATTAATATATTCATCGCGCTTTCATTGGAAATAAGAAATTTTAATTTTTGAAATAATACATAAGTGATTTTAAAAAATCAAGGACTTCTTTTTTTTTTAGTAAATATCAAATATTTTTGCAAAAAAACGAATCCTTAAAAATGTTTCATCAAATTTTTCCTGCTACGCGTTTTGTTGACAGATATCTAGTCACGTTAGTTTACCTCAATTTCGAAAAAAAAGATGACGTACTCTATGGTTCTAAGCCCGTCATATATCACGGCAAAGGCTAACTGATTTGCCCCTTTATTTTTCTCGGTTCTAAATGATTAGAATATGCGTTTAACAAAAATAAATAATTTTTTCCTGGTGCTAGGTTGTTTTTTACCGAATTAAGATAAATATTTCACAAAGCTTTTCTCTTTCAAACATAGTCTAGGAAACATCAATTTTTACATAAGTCCATGGGTAAATTTTAATCTTGTTGTTGTTTTAAAAATTTATAGTTTTATACTAAGCTTTTAAGAGTCCCAAAAATATTTGTATAAGGTATTCCTTCTGAAAATTTTATTTGGAATTTTCTTTGAATTGTGTCACTTGGGACATGCCACGTTAAAGGCATTTTACCCATAAACATCCATCCGAATGTTTAAGAGTAGATAAAAGAAGATTGGTTTCAAGGGTAAGGCTAAATTTAGTTTAAGCTTTAAAGTAATACCCCGAAAGCAAAAAGCGAGAGTTTTTTTACAATCACCCATGTATACTCGATTTCAATGATTTAGGGGGCGTTCAGGTATTACGTCACGTAATTTTTGAAGATTTTTAACCCCCCCTCCTCCATGTAACGTTTTTCTGTACCTCCCGCCCCCTCCTTGGACGTTACGTATCACCCAAGTGGCCATATTTACCTAACAGCGAGTGTTTTCCTCTTCGCTATTGCAAGGCTTTGGTAGTTAACCAGTGCATTGCTTGAAAAAATTGATAAAAATAGGAAATCTTTCCGCGCTTATATATCTCAGCTTTTGGTTAGCCGATCTCGAAGCTGATCATTTTATGGTATTATGTATTGCTGTAGCTAATACAGATTCCGTAAACTTTTATCATTTTAATAACACATTTTCATTGTTGTTATTCAATAAACATATAAAGCAAGCGTTTCATTATACACACCTAATTTAGAATCACTCTCTCTAAAGAAGTTTCACTTCAAGAACAATGTTAAGGAACTCGTCGTTCGACACCCCCTCATCCCTCCTCATAACATTTGTAACACGAAGTGGTTTTTCCCTTGCTCTTTCTCATCAAATATCAAGATCCACTTACATTACGCACACACACACTTATTCATTGCTATTACTTTTCATATTTTAGTAACAACAACGCTTAGAAGGAAAACAATAACAATAAGAGAGGGAGAGAGAGAGTAGTAGGTGTGTGAATTTTTTCTTCTCGCTATGGCAAGGCTTTTGCAGTTAATCAGTGCAAGGCTTGAAAGAGTTGAAAAAAAAAGAAATCTTTCCACGCTTATACCTCAGCTTCTGGTCGACGGATTCTGGATCCAATAATTTTCCGCAACTCTGCTCGATGAGCACTTCAATTTGATATAGCATTTGTTGCTGTAGATGTTGTAGATCGCGTCAACTAAGCCTTACCTTCCAGGAATAAATATATAGATTGAACTCCTTTATGACCATTGTTTATTATTCGCTTTTGAAATTTTTTAATCAATTGATCTATCGATCTTCTTGGAAAATTGTTCTTTAATTTTTTCATATATTGTCAACATTGTCTTTAAAAAATAATTTGTCAGTGAATGTCAATGTTCTTATAATTAAAATTTCTGCAATATGTAGCGTTGTCATTTTAGGATATTTTAACTGAAAACTAATAAGTCGTACTAAAAATATAGATTTTTGGTTCAGTTCCAAATACTTAGTTTCTTCTTCTTACAGTAATTGCGCTCATATGATCAATAGCAAAACAAAAATAAACTTTAATTCATTTAATTCAAACAAGTCGAATTACTACAAAATTATTATTAAAAATTTCTTATATATATATTTTTTGTGGTATTATATTTTTACATTTTTTTTTTTTAATAAATTTACGGTATGTACATTAAAGTCTTAAAAAATATTTATAAATAAAAAATGATATTGTACTTAAAATGAAATTGTGTGACAATAAACTTTAACTAATGGGTGATTCAATTTGATCGTGCAATTAAACTAAAATTGTTGCTGAGTTTTGAACAGCCGCTTTCATGATGAGTCCTACTTACTACACATATACATGGAAACTATCTACATCGCACCGGTCTGCAATTTGTACAATGTATGATAAAGACCTCGCATATTCAGAAGTTCTTTATGAGTACCGCTTTCGCTTACTACACCACCATCGAATACAAAAATGATATCACAGTCAACAATTGTGGACAATCTGTGGGCTATGCTTATGCTAGTTCTACCTTCGCTGGCAACTTCGAGGGCGTCTTGAACAACCTTTAAGACAAAAACATTATTATAGATATTGTTTTGTAATTACAAGTACTAAGTAGGTAATCCTCATACCTTTTCACTTTCAGCATCCAAAGCAGAAGTTGCTTCATCGAGTAAGAGAACTTTAGGATTTCTTACTAAAGCTCTTGCTATAGCGATTCTCTGCTTTTGTCCACCAGACATTTGAGTTCCTTTCTCACCCATACGAGTTTCATAACCCTTTAAAAAATAAAATAAAAATATTTATACTGGCCTGTTTCACTAAACGAAAAAATCCTTTACTTACCAATGGCAGAGTTGTTATGAAATTGTGTATGTTCGCCTTTTTGGCTGCCGCAATTATTTCTTGTTCTGAAACAATTCTAGTATTATCACCATAAGCAATATTTTCACGAATAGTTCTATCAAATAGTATTGGCTCCTGAGAAACGATACCAAGCTGTTTACGTAAATTACTCAACGATATATTACGTAAATCTTTAGTATCTAAGGATATTGATCCATCATCAACGTCATAGAAACGTTGTAAAAGTTGTATACAAGTTGATTTTCCACAACCTGATGGTCCTACAAGAGCAATTTTTTGACCTCTTTGAACTGCTAGCGCCAGGCCACGTAGAACTTGAATTTCCTGTCTTGTGGGGTAACTGAATTTAACTTCGTCAAATTGAACAGTTCCTTCACAAGTCCATTCTTTTTGTGAAACACCAGGAAGATCAACGACTTGCGGTTGGCGTTTCAATAGTTTGAAAATATTTTCTGCAGCTGTAATACCTTTTTGGAAGTTTGGTGCAAATGCCATAGCACTTGCAATGGATGCAGTGCCCATAATTAAAGCCTGAGAGACTCTAAAAATATATATTGGGTTATTCAGTATACAATATATATATGCAAAAATTTACTCACTTGAATACATTTCCAAATTCCATTCCCTTGTTAACAACACACCAGCCACCATAGTACATACAGGCTGCATACGCAAAGAACATTAATGATCTGGCAAGACCATAAACCAAGCCACGGAAATGAGTATTTCTCTTGGCTTTCTGAAAACAAAGAAATAAATTAAAAAATATTAGTTTTTTAGTTAATTATAAATCAAATCTTATGTTTTTATTTCATTATAATTTTAATACTTACTGCCACAGCAGGATACAGCATTTCCATATATTGCGTGTGAAACATGTCCTCACGTCCCAATGAAGAAACTGTCCTAATGTTTGATACAACCTCGACCGCAAGCTTAAAAAAGGCATCAATATTTATAATAAAAGATAACGTAGAAATTGTGGAGAACTTACCTTGGTGCAAGTTTCCATTGTTTTCGCTGTACCCATGCTCTCTTGTGCCATAATCTTACGTTGCATATACATGGCAACGAGAATAAATGGCGTAAATGCCAAGGCCACTAGACCTAAACTCCATTCGTAGTACATAGAAAGGCCAACACCCAAAATAATTGTGGCAAGCGACTGAATAATAGTACCAATACGTTGTCCGGTAGCCTGTTAAATAATTCAAATTTCGTTTATTGGAAATACGAATTAAGGTTCATTTTTCGAAATATCGCAAGGGAAGGGGATAAAATCTTGAAAAATCTCAGAGTAAAATTTTTGATTGATGCGCTTTCTACGAAAACTCTTCTAAATGAATAAAACTGACCTACAGATTAGTTATCCATAGATCATACCAGGCAGCTCTAACAGTTTTTTCTTTGCTAAGCATAATCTATTTTCAGCCGTTTTCGTGCTCCTCAGTATGTTGATATAACTTTGCTTTAAAGTTCGAAATAATAATTTTTCTTTACGAGAAATTATATAATGAACTAAAGAGTTTTTGTCTCCATACAAAGAAAACAACTGACTTACTGACATTTTGACTTTAATGTGTGATGTCTTGAAAAAAAGCACAATATTGTAGAGGTAGTTCATAGCTAACTGATATGTGGAGATGCCAAGGACGACAAGTGACAGTTTGGATTCAACCGAGTTAAATGCAGAAATGAGAGTTACTGAAGTTATATTTTGTTTTGGAAAAAGGTTACAATCGTATGACTCACAGCTACTACATTCTAGTGAGTGAAAATCATTTCATTTTCAAACTATAGTTTTAATTTACTACAGAGTTTTAACTTTTCGATGTTTTTTCTAAATTACAAAATATCACATGTACCACTGGTGCCACCTAACGTCCACATATCATTTTGCTTAAGGTACAAATTTATCAAACAACTTTCTCGTAGTTTGAGATATCTTGAAACATACCTTAAAATATTATATATATGTCTGAAAATAATGACGTGTAGAAAAAAAAACTGAAAATGGTATTGATGATGATTTGGACCAATTTGGCCTAAAATTTTGGTGTGACCCAAATTTGTAGGGCCTGAGTCTAGAAGATATCAAATCGCCCAACATTTTTTTGGCAGTTTTATGCAGAGCTTAAATATATATATATATATACATATATTTTTTTCAAATTAAACTTGTGACTGTGTTTCTAAATAAATTCTTTTTGTGCAATTTCCAAAATTCAAATATATAGTCTTTATTTGCTTACCCCTTGAACTGCAGATGCATCGCCTGATAAGCGCGCACACAAACTTCCAGTACCGTTTGACTTATCGTCAAACCAGGCAACTTCTTGTTTAAGCATTGCTTCGAATAGGCTTCCACGCAGACGTTCGGTCAACTTTTCACCAGCAAAACCAAAGCTATAAATCTATTTGCAAAACGACACGTTAATGTTGGTAACATGGATCATACAATTTAAAAACTTTCGCACTAATATCTCGAAAACCTTTAACGCACACAACAAAACGAAAAATAATACGTCGTGTTATGTTGCTATGCTCAAGCGAAGCATTCAGCTCAAGCACTCATCTGAATTCTAGTCGACATTGAATTCTCAAGTAGGTAACGTTTCCAGTCACATCTCTCAGCAAAAACCTTCTTCTCTGCTTAGATTCTCATTTCGGTTCTTCATACTCACGATATCATTTTTAATGACATTTGATGTTATGTCCAAGTAAACTAACATACACCACCCGTTAAATCACAATTTTTCATCCGAAACATTAAGTCACATTCGTTTCAGTTTATGTGTGTCTCCAGGTTTTCGAGATATGGTGTTCATTGATTGACTTAAAATTTACCTGCAAGAATGTTGCAATACCAACAATGATGCCAACTATTAGAAAGTATAAGCTGTACTTGTTAGTATTTTCTCTAACATAGGTTTCGTCACGCACTGCCAATATTTGTAAAATTTCACCAAACAAGACTGCAAACAATGGCATGGCACATCCCATAATAACAGATGATACACATCCAATTGTGATCTGTGGCCATTCCTTCTCGTTCACTTTTAAAATACTGAGCAATGAGAACTTATCTTCCTTACTAATTTTTTCTTTCTTAGGATCCTTATTTTGAATAAACAATTAGTATTTATTAAAAGGATCTCATAAGCTGAATTAAATGCTATTTACCTCTTCCACTTCATCCAGTACTTCAATATATGCTTCATCTTCATCTTTATTGTCTAAGAAAGTTTTGGATTGTTCAACACCTGGAGTTGTCACCATTGCATCATCTCCCACCTGTGTCGTAACCAAGTTGTAGTAATTTTGTTTAAGTGCCATCAATTCATGATGATTTCCAGATTCGATAACTTCCCCTTGATTGATAACAATAATTCTGTCCGCATTACGAATTGTGGAAAGACGATGGGCTACGATGATGGTAGTACGTCCTTGACTTGCCTTTAAGGAAAAATGAAATATAAATGGTTTCGGAATACTTTCGTTAATGCCAAAAAAAATGCTCACCTTTTCCAACGCTGCTTGTACTTTTGCTTCACTGGCTGTATCTAAAGCTGAAGTGGCTTCATCCAGCAATAAAATTTCGGGATCTCTTATTAGAGCTCTTGCAATAGCAATGCGTTGTTTTTGTCCACCAGACAATTGAGCACCACGTTCACCGACCAAAGTTTCATATTTCTAATAAGAAGAATAATAATTTTTAAGTATTCATATATTGTGCAAAAAGTGATGCTTAAACAAGGTGGTGGGAGCTTTGACCCAAAACCATAAAAGTTAATTTTTGTGAATGCGAAAATTTAGCGACCAATATGGTCGATCATTCAAAAGTGTGATTTTTTTTCTTTCAATTCTTACCTTAGGTAATTTATTGATAAAAATGTGTGCATTTGCAGCTCGCGCAGCTTCTTCGATTTCTTTTTGAGTTGCATCTTCTCGACCATAACGAATATTCTCATAAATAGTTGTACCAAACAAAATGGGCTCTTGACCAACCACACCAATGCGTGCTCTCAACCAGGTAATATTTATATCCTTCATATCGATACCGTTGAAGTAAACATTTCCACCTTGAGGATCATAAAACCTTTGAATGAGCTGAATGCATGTAGATTTTCCACAACCTGATGATCCAACTAGAGCAACAGTTTCACCACGATGAATTTGAAGATTAAATTTGTTTAAAACGGTTATTTCCTTTCTGGTTGGATACTGAAATTCAACACCTCTGAACTCAATATGTGTTAAGGGTTCATCGAGGTTTTTACCCCTTGGTTCAATAGGATTGATTGTAGGAATTTGCTCAATCAATTTGAAGACTTTAGCGCAAGCACCCTTCGCAATACCAAATGCTTCAATATATGGTGAAGCCATGCCGATGTTCATAGAGCCCATCATAATAGAGAAGAAAACCTTAAAAAGAGAAAAATTTATGAAATTATACAGAAGTAACGTCCGTATAAAGTGTACTTACAGTTATCATGGTACCTGGATCATAGTTAGAGTAGTATTCGTCTCCTCCATAGTTCTTCAGTACCAAACCAACGCCATACCAAAATGCCAATGCATATGAAGCGTAAATAAAGAACCACAATAAACCGAAACCCATGCCGGAGAACATATTTCTCTTGATATTCAATAGTCTGGCGTCTACAATTTGATTTTTATATGCGTCAACTTCTTTGTTTTCGCCTTCGAATGCCTTAACAGTACGAATGCCACTGATAGCTTCTTCAGCAATATTACCAGCAGTAGCATATACATTCAGTTCTTTTTTGGCCAACCTGGATGTGGCCTATCATAGTTGAGGAAAAAAAAACAGAAAGAAATTTATTAATATCAAACTTTGGGCTGATAAATATTAAATCTATACATACCACCGCAACCAAGCCCATAGCTATAAACGTAACTGGTAAACTCGTGAGACATACGAGAGCCAATTGCCATCCTTTTACAAATGCCAAGACTAAGGAACCAAGAAATGCAGTTATGAAATGAACGAACATGACAACTTTTTCAGCTAGACCATCTTCCATTTTTGTTAAATCCCTATAAGAAAGTTGAGTTAATTAATATAAATAATGATGCATTGGTTTGGTATTGAAGATGTGAACGTCACATTCCGTATACTAAACAAAATCATTAGAAACTTACTCGTTCATTCTGCTAGCGACTTCTCCACTTTGATTAAAATCATACCAGGCCATATCTTGATGAAGAATAGATTGGAAAAATTTGCCACGAATTCGGAGAATTTGTGCGTGTGCCGAATAATTGAAAAGAGTAACTGAGAGATAACTGCAGGCAAGCATAATGACACCGATCATTGTGTTTTGAAAGGCAAATGTTTGAACTGCATTGAGTAGATCATCTGCTTCAGAGGCTCTTGTGTAGTTACCAATGGATTCTCCGTAAGCAATCATAGCCTGAAATTGAGTAGTAAAAATTATAGTTTTCTTATGTAAATATTAATTAAATACAAATAATGCTGGAATTGGCATTACAATGTTACATTTAATATATACGATATAATATAATCTAAGGTTTGCTCTTCAGGAAGATATATCAATCTTTTAAGTAGATGGTTCACTAGTCGTCTAAATGTATGCTAATGGATTGGGTTAGAATTCAATTCAAATCAAACCATGCCAAAGAAAGTGTTTCCTTCGTTGAAAAAACAAGGAACTTTTTTAATTTCTAACTTATATTTCTTAAACAATTATCTTGCACATACTGGCTATTGTCCACGGCTTTTTACTAACAGTTTCGATAAGTTTCTTTCCCTATATCCTTTACTTTTTCAGTTCTTAAACTTGTTCACTTTCTGTTCGGTACTTGCTTGTAGCATCTTTGTAGTATTCTTCTCTGGAAGATGCTAATGTTTACTTGGTCAAATTTGAACCCTTTTTAACCAATAGGTACCTGTTTTTAAGTTTTCATTACTTTCCTTTTGAGAAATTTTTAAACATGACAATTGGTTTTTTCAGTGAAAAGCATCACTCTAACTCGTTTGATTTCATTCGGCCGGTTCTTGTATCACTAATTGTCCTTGCATTAAGACTTATTAAGTTCTTCCGGAATGAAAATAAAAACTAGTCCAACTAAAATTTAGCAACTCTCTTCTGCTTTAATCTACAAATTATGTGCCTTAAAGAACTAAATATAAGCGACTCGCCATAGTTTCGAAGAAAATCGCAATATGTTAGGAAACCTTAACTTCCTTTCCTTCCACTTTAATGCTCATTAAAGGGGTTCAAAATAAAAATAAAAGGTGAAAAAATTTTGTATATTAAATAGTTGAAATATTTTTTGAGCGAACACCTGAACTGATGCGGCCAATTCACGCATTTCTCTCTCGATATGGCCAGAAAAACAGAGGGAGGGTGGCTGATCTCGTAATATTTACGAAGGAGTAGGAAAGCAATTCATCTGCCTGTGGAGCAACAGGCAGTATTGGATATTAGCAAGTTTTCACTCGAAGATTGTTTTGAAGTCATTTGGGGGTGTGTCAATAAAGTGTCACATTTTTTACGTAACCGCCACATTGTAAGGGCGCTTTTGAAGCAGTATGACTGGCAAATGTAAGTTGGGTTGGCAGTCGACGATAGAAATCATAAATCAAAACTAATAAAAGAGTCTCGGGGATAGGACAAAACTTGGTCGGACTCCAGTATTGATAGAGTATTGATGTGAATTCATCTCACACAAAATCGAGGAACTACCCACGACACATGCAATTAGTTTCGATACGAGAGTGTGATGCCGTACACGATTCTAAGGTTTCCATAGCAACAACCATATTTTTTCATCATCATGGCATTAGGAGAGCGGTCTCTGTGGAAACCGAATTGACAATCACTAAGTTTTAAATTCGTTGCACTTTAGATAATTAATAATGTGAAAGATTATTAAGATCTTCATAACTTTGGAGGGCGCAGAGCATCTTGCATTAAGCGACTAACTTTTTTTTTTTTTTGGAAACAGGCTAGACATTTTCAACTACTCAATATGACGGTGATATACCACTTGCTTAGGATATATAGGAAATAGATTGCGTTGTGGCCGAGCAAAAGTCACATTTTCTCAACACAAGGGCTCTTATGATAGCGAATTCTTAAGCCAACATACATATACTCATTGTAAAAATGTGAAGTCATATTGATAACTTCAAGTATATAAAATAATATCGAACTTTTGTATTTTGCTTTTAATTTCACAAAAACTAAATTTAATGTATGTATGAATGTATGTATGTGTATGTTCATGTTAGTACTTTAATCTCAATTGATATTGAAATTGCGACGCACGGTACCTGTGTACTCATAGAATATAAATTTGTATAATAACGCTTATCATATAAGTAAGTATGATAAAGTTTATTTAATTAATATGTACTTGCCAATATATGCTGATATGATTATATGAACATATGAGTTTACTTACATTTGCGAGATTGCCGAAAATGTAACTGTTTGCGGGTGTAGTAAGACCTGTTGCAAATGCACCCAAGATACCGATGGCATACATCAGTTTATTTCTTCCTGTTGAATATCTGTACATTTGAAAAAATGATACAGGCTTGGCATCATCTTTTGGTCTTCCATCTTTGTCATTATCATCTTCATCTTTTTTTTTTCCTTTCGATTTTTTATCCTTTTTTTTATTTTCTAGTATTGATCTGTGAAAAATAAAATTAACTAAAGTTAAAATAATATAAATACATGTGTACATATGTGAATTTATATTTATATAACAAAGGTTTTACTCAAGCAGTTTGGAAACATTCTTACTATACATTTGTATATAAATGTCCCTATAACTTCGGGACAAGTCACGCGTATTTGATAAATAAAATTTTGTATATAATGATTTTATGATTGCAAATTAATGTTGTTTTGTTTTATCATTATGTTAGATTACGCAGTTGAGGTTCACAAGTTGGAAGTAATGGTCTTTTTAATGGGTGTCATGCTCACCACGCTTATCTAGATATCTTCAGGAATACTTTTATTTTTGTTTGTTAGAATTTACACGTAATCGAGCAAAAATACAAATTGATTTGTTGTTGTTCTTTTCAATAATAAATTTCTCAATAAAAAAAAATGCTCAACGATGGAACTTCTTCTATTTGTGTTTTTAATCATATTTTGTTGTGGAAATTTTTAATTCACAGTTTTCAAGATATTTGAGATGTTTAGCAGTAGAAATATCGTTAAATATAATAAACAACAAGGGGCCAAAAACGCAGCCTTGAAAAAAACCAACGCTACACAGTTTAAAGTCAGAGTACACATCACCCACTTTGACCTTTTGAAGTCTATCATGTAAATAGCTTTCCATCAAACAAACAGAGCTACTACCAAATCCAAAATAAAATTTAAATTTTGTACATAATATAAGTAGAGTGATTCGCGCTATCAAAAGTCTTTGAAAAATCTAAGCAACAGAGTAATGTCAATTCATCAAGGTCATAAGGCACGCGAATGTCGTCTAGGATTTTAACCATAGCAGTGAAGCAACTATGTACAGGAGACAGAAGCTTATAATTATGTAGATGCTCAGATATTTGTCTTGAAAGAAGTCCCTCAAAGGCTTTAGATATTGTGGATAAAATGCTAATGGGCCTGAAGTCACTGACAGTAGATGATGAGGATTTTTTTGTTATTGGTATGCCAATAGCTACTTTCCACATTTTAGCGAAGCACGAAGTTGTTATGCCTAAAGTGCCATCTATATATCATGACGTATCATGTGACACACCAGGAAAATAATAGCTTTCAATTGAATTTCTATTTTTTGATGTCGTGGAATCGGCATTCGGAGAAGATTTGCGCGTACTTCTGTATTAGGACAACAAATTTTTATAAAATGAAGGACTTGATGCTGATAAATGCATTTGCCAGGCAAATGATGGCGAGGTTTATTGGTAGACGTAGTCGACTTAGAAAAAAATATGAAGCCATAATTTCTTAAACCGAAAAAAATGCCTACTTGGACAATATTTATTATTTTCGGACTGAACGCAGCATTTTGCATTAGGAATGGTTGCTGACTGACAGAACTAATGCGATCAAAAAATATAATTTAAAAAATTAGTGAAGACGCATAAACTTAAATTTCTTTATCAAGCAAAAGAAAACAAAGTCTGAAGAGAAGTATCGCATTCTTATGAACTATTTTTCTCAAACGGATGAAAAAGTTAATTACCTACATAATTATATGCACAAATATATATATAATTATTATTTTTGAATTCAACGTTTTTATTAAAAGACAGAAAAGAAAAAATCAGTTGTTCGTTGAGAAACCCACTAACGAATGGATTTTGACCTTTAGGGAGCAATTTTTGCACAAAACCAATCGAAATGCTACATTGAGAAAACGATTTGTTTGAATATAACAAACGTATATTTCATACAGAGCAATCAAATGTTTGGTTGAGTTCAACATATTGTTTTTGGATCAAATGGTGCTAAATGTTGGTTGAAGCATTTTATGTTTGACTCAATCAAATATTTAATTACTTTATATGTTTGTTATATTCAGATAAATCGTTTTCTCAGTGTACCAGATTATATCTAAGAGCGACTTAGCGGTTGGCAATTTTATGAACAACAACTGAAGTTATCATATTTATTATTTAAGAAATAGTTCAAACTAAATAGCTAAGAAGGCTAATAGTTGCTGTAGCTAAACTCTACTATAAGTTTTCGTACGAAAAAGTTTTGAAACAGATATAATTTTTTTCTTTCACTGATAAAATGAAATCAGTTTATGGCGTTATGATTCAAAATAATTTTTGTTTTTAATCTACCAAAATTTGATGAATTACGATCAGGTAACTTCAAATCATGATTACCAGGCACAAATACCTTAGAGTATTTTCTTACGAACACGCGTGTTAGTGACAAGATTATTATTAAAATGTTGTTATCAAATAAATTTCACAACATAATTTTCAATAATTCAAGTAGATACTTACGATCGTGGCTTATCTTTATAATTTTCATCCAATGTGTCTGCTAATATTATATTATTTCCATAATTGGAAAGTTCGTCCTTTTTATTATCGTCTCCGGTAGTCATGTTGGCAGGCACTTGACTATTTTGTGTTGCCTCACTAAAATTATTGTCCGTACTAAAAGTATTTTCGCAAGATTTGTGAATATATTTAAACAAAACTTAATTATATCGAAAAAATTGAAAGCTTTATCGCATTATTGAATGCCTTATCGACAAAAGCAATGAGTTTGCATATCTGACACTAATAATCTGGCACAATACTGTTAAGAGAAATGGTTACGCACAACGCCGTTTCTATTGGGTATGAAAACCAATAATTGATAAGAACAGAATTTCCCATAACGCAGCAGATATACATACAATCCTTCAAAAAAAAAATTTAAATTACAATATTTTGAAATTGATTTGTCATTATATTGGTGGAAACTTATAAAGAATAATAATAAATAAATGATTTTAGTTTAGCGAACCGAAATAGTCGTTATATTATTTTTCATTTAATAAATTAATTTTATTATGAGGTCTATGGATACGTCTTTAAATTTCGAATGCTTTATGTAAAGAAAAGATATAGAGATAATGTTAAAGTGCGCCAAAAAAATTTTGGTTTAATGGCAGTCAGAGAAAACTTTCATATTCTGTCTGCTTTTGAGCGTATGTTTCTTCTTTTAATGAAAAATTACTTTTGATGGGCTTAATGGAGCTTTTATGAGCTGAGCATCGGATATAGCACCCTTATTTGCTTATAGATCCACAATTGCACTGCCTTTATTACCTTGGCATCAAAAACAAATTTCCTTTATTTAAGCAAGAATTCTTTCATTTAAATAAAAACAGTCCTTCAATTTGCACTTTCAAATAAATCAATTTGTTTCCTAAGTATATGTAGTTCTATTGAAAAACAGTACAAAAGATTCCTACGCAGCTCTGATTTTACCTTTATTTGCTGTACCTTTTGATTCAGGGTTGCAAAGTTGAATAGAAAAAATTCCTGATCTTACCAAAATATAATAATTCTTCCTTGAAATGGTTAACAGGAAAATTTTTGTGTGGGAAACGAATTAAGGATTTATTTTGTGATCGTCCAAAATTTAAATATTGCTTGGGAAATTCTTTTATATTTTTATTTTTTTCTATACTTGTTTTTTATTTATTGAACCAACTCGCTTGGAGACTAACAATGACTAAACAAATCTTCAGAAACTAATAGAACGTTAGACGTTTCCAAGCCATTGCTTAGAAATGTTTTTTTTTCAAATTTTGTCTTGAGTTGTAAATGGAGTACCTAGCCATTATGCGTATACATAATGGCTATAGGGCTAGTAAGTCTCTTCTCTTCAGTCGAGACGTATTCAGTGTTAGGAGTAGTTTGGATGTTGGTGTAGGAATTACTTGATTAACTTTTTGTCAAGACTTTTTGTATGGGAAAATCTTAAATCTTTTTAAAAATCGTAAAATCGACTTTGGTTTTTAGCATATAGTATTTAATTAATTTTGTGGATCTTGTTTTTATACCCTACGCAGAAGGTATATATAGCAGGTATAGAAAAGGTACACGGATATAGGTGATATATATATCTTAACTTGTGCTTACAGTGTTTGGAATTGGAAAAGTGGGCGTGACACTTTTCAACAGTTATAAATTTTGATTTTGTATAACTCGAAAATAACGATTTTCATAAGAACTTTAGGGATGATATTACTGAAATCAGTCATCAATACAAGATACGTCAATATACTGGAAAAACTCGTTGAAGAGCCTACAATATTTATAAACGTTATAATAAAAGAACTAACAACGTAATCGTCATGAAATTTAATATGGCAGACATACTTAGAAAATGTGTATTATAACAAAAATTTTTCATAACAGTGTCACTGGGCGTGGCACCTCCCATATAAACAATAAAACTTTAAATGGTGTACCATGGGAGTCAACTTCATAAAATTTGATGTATAGATGTCAGTTACTATAACCTTTAAAATTGAATGGATTTCGACGGGATTGCACCAATGGCCATGGCACACATATTAACATAAAATTGCAAGCGCTATGTTCAGTTAACTATTGCAGCAATTGGTATGAAGTTTCATGTAAGTGGTTTACTTGCTATAAGGTATGTCTGAGTCAAAACCATGCGAAATAGCATCAGTAGGCGTGGCACCACCCATACAAATAAAATTCGCTAAGTGGCATATCTATCGAAATATGTGAGCAATCATACTGAAATTTGGTGTAAGAGGTTTGTTTATGGAAAACTATTTCTGGATAAAAATCGGACTGGATTGTCACCGCCCTAAATTTTGAGATTAATTACGACACATATATCGCAAACTGTACAAGCTATTATGTTAAAACTTTGTATGCTTATTTCAATCTCGAATATAATTTTGTGATCCCTAAGTAGGCGGAATCAGAGAAGTGGGCGTGGCATATTTAATTTTAATTTTTTTCATTTCTATTCTATTTTTTTCAACAATTACCGTATTCTTTTGACTTAACCAACCTTCTTACATTTCCCAATACATATATCCCATGTGTATTTTTTTCACTTTTTTAAACCTCATTTAACTTTATTTGATATTTTGTTTATTTTTTCGACTTCTTCATCAATTCTTCAGCATTTTCCGTATTTTTTCGACTTTTTAAATTTTCTTCAATGGCTTCCATATTTTTTAGACTTTCAGTTTTTTTCAACTATTTCAACACTTTTCAACCTTTTTACATTATTTTCAACTTATTCAAACTCTTCAACCTTTTCAACGTATTTTTAACATTTGATTAAAAGTACTTTCAATGTAATACAATGTTTCAATGCAATACAGGAGTTTCAGCCTGGCCGAAGATAAATGAAATACATATACATATGTATATAATTTGGCTAAGATTTTTGGAATCTCAAAGCTGCTGATGACCTTTTTTTTAAAAATTAAAATAAAAATTTAGTAAATAAAGAGGGCGGAAAATTGCCTCTTCGACCCGGGTGCCGAATATGCACGGTTCGCCACTGCTGGGCCCTCGGCTTTAACTTGCAGTTTCGGGTCACAACCTGCCACTTGGCAACCCTTTTTTGTTAGCTTTATTCTTCTGTTATGGCTCAATGGTTTTTGTCAGCAAAAATTAAACTCACACAAACAAATTGAGAACTGAGAAAATGATCAATCAAACTGCATACATACTTTTATACAAAAGACAAAAGAAAGAGTTTTACTGAAAAAGCAGATACATACATACATACATGCATTCATACATACATTCATGCATTCATTCATACATACAATGAATGCCACCTTTGATGTAGTAAAATTTTCTTTTGTTTAAGGAAATATTTACTTAAATTAAACTTTCTATTAGTTCTGATAAGTAAGGGCAAGTTTTTGAAGTGGGTTACACCCACTGAAGACCTAACTCATGATTTTGCATTCTGTGCTTTACCACTTGTTTTCAGCTACGACAGAACTATTTATTACTTTCAGATTCTTTTGAAACATCTGTTATCAAACAAAAGCTTTAAAATACTCGTAGTTGTTTAAATTTATGTTCGGATGCCATTTATAATTAATTGAAGTTGATGAAAAAGTTTCTTTGCTAAATATTATTAGTATGAAGTTATTTATTGCATATGCTCCAACAGTGGATAAGTGCAGTCGACTCTATTTCCTCATATATGTATGTATAGTTCCTCCTTATACCAGTTCTACTGTGTCGGACGGTACAATATTTGTACAAGATGGCGTGAATAGCTTTTCCTTTGAATGCTTTAGTGCGTATGGTGTGTTGGGAGCAATCTACAAAATCTAACTATTTATGTGCCTTTGAAATAAATGCTATATTTATACCCTACACAGAGGGTATATTCACTTTGTCATTCCGTTTGTAACGCATAAAAGGGGGCGTGGCAGGTATGGAAAAGTATATATATTCTTGATCAGCGTCACCACCTGAGTCGATATAGCTATGTCCGTCTGTCTGTCTGTCTGTCTGTCTGCCTGTCTGCCTGTCTGTCTGTCTGTCAGTCTGTCTGTCTGTGTGTCTGTCTGTTGAAATCAGGTTTACGAGAAAACTAAGCAAGCTAACTCAATGAAATTTGGCACACAGATCAAACCTTCTTGCAAGCTGCTAGCATATAAAAATTGGCGAAATCGGTTCACGGCCACGCCTTCCGCCCATACTCTATGTAAATATACCCAAGTCCATTTTGAAAAAAAGTTGCTGCGATTTTGATGAAAATTGGTGATTTGGTGAAGATGAGAACGAAATTAAGATTAGGCTAGGTTCTAAGTTTGCAAATGCTCTTAAAGGGGCGTGGCACATCCTTAAATTTTAACTTTTATAACGCCATAGATCGTAAATTGTGCAAGATATTGTGATGAAATTTGGTACACGAATACAGATCTTATACATCTTAAATTGCGCATAAAGTGGGCGGAATTGTAAAAGTGGGCGTGGCACTTTTTAGTAATTGAAAATTTGGATTTCGTATAACTCCAAATTGGCACATACGATTTTCGTAAAAATTTTAGGGATGATACCACTGAAAGTAGTCGTCAATACAAGTTCATTCAATATTCAGGAAAATTTTGTTGAAGGGCGTGGCACAGCCTACAATATTTATAAACGTTATGCAAAGAGAACTAACAACGCAATCGCTATGAAATTTAATATGGCAGATATACTCGCTAAAAGGTGTCTTCTTGCAAAATTTTGGTACAATAGTGCCGGTGGGTGTGACACCTCCCATATAAGCAAAATACGTTTAATGCTATAGATAGTGTGCTATGAGAGTAATCTTCATAAAATTTTGTGTAGAGGTGTCGGTTACTATAAGCTTTGAAATTCAATGAAACTTGACAGAATTGCATCAGTGGGCGTGGCACCTCCCTCATTAACATAAAGTTGTAAGTGCTATTTTAAGTGAATTATTGGTGCAATTGATCTGAAATTTGAAGTAAGTGGTTTACTGGGTATTAGGTACATATGAATCAAAAGCTTTTGAAATACCAACTGTGGGCGTGGCACCTGCCATACAATTAACATACCTTAAGTGGCATAACTATCGAAATACATGAGCAATCATACTGAAATTTGGTGTAAGAGGTTTGTTTGTGGAAGGCTACTTTTGGATCAAAATCTGAGTGGATTGTACCAGTGGGTGTGTCACCGCCCTAAATCTTAAGAATAATTACGGCACATATCGCAAACTATACAAGCTATTATGCTAAAATTTGGTTTGTGCATGTCAATCACGAATATCATTTATTGAAACAAAAGTGGGCGGAATTGGAGAAGTGGGCGTGACATATCTCGTGTTTTTATTTCTATTCTAATTTTTTCAACATTTCCCATATTCTTTTGACATTTTCAGTTTTTTCCAACACTTTTCAACATTTTTAAACCTTTTTACATTATTTTCGACTTATTCAACCTCCTCAACATATTTTTAGCATTTATTTAAAAAGTAATTTTAATGCAGTGTAGGGTATGTGAGTTTCGGCCTGGCCGAAGATAACACCTTTACTAGTTTTATATTCATTTGGGATCACTGAACACAAATCATGGCCGCCAAATCGCTCTAAAAGCGGGGTGGATTTCGTTGAGTCGCGGGAGGGTTCGAAAATTATGAAATTTTTATATTGATGATTGATAATCTAACAGAATCATGTTTATGGAAAAGTAATATAGGATATCTACAATAAAGTTCTCAGTGATTATTGTGTACACATTTGTCCTTTTTGATTTTTTAACAATGAATTCATCTAACATTCTTTCAATGTCTTTTAGATCAGCCAACTCATGGTATATGTGTAAAATCAAAACATGATTTAAAGATTTTTGTCTCATCGTTGAACGCACATATGATTTCATTACCTTAGATCGAAAGAGGTTGTTTTCTCAAATGTCCACAGATTTGTAGTTATTGGAAAAAAATAAAAAGCATTTGGAAATGTGTCTTTTTGCTGTAAAATTTATTTATTTATTATACCACAGATTATACCCTTAAGTCTCAACAGTCAAGTTCGTTACAATCATAATCATCGCTAGGCAACTCTTCACCCCTTCCTATATTTTGATCATCAGATACACTCTTGTACCATGAAAGCTCTTTTATATTCCTCCAGTAATCACCAAACTATGTTTTTTTTATAAGATTTCTACTTCTACTTTTTTTCATAGTGAGTGGTATGTTAACTGGATCAGTAGTTGGGATCTTCATCGGGGTACGTTTACCCTTTTAGACATATGAACAATAATAAAGGTTTTTTTTTCAGCGTACTATAGGAAATACGTCTTTTTGTAGGAGGTGACGCAGACAAAAAAAAAAACATTTAACTAAGAGCCCCACGACGTATTAAGATTTTTCAAAGTACTTCTGTGACCCCTTCTACGGTAAGCGGTCTTAGCAGGGCTCTTGACGCAAGGGATGTAGGAAGACCTGCTTGAAGAGTATTTCTATCGGGCCTGCTAAAGAAGGTCTGTTTTATCGGGACGTTTCATATAAAAAAGAAAATAAGTTTGAAAGGAGATGGCAAGGCGAAGGCCTGCTAGAAGGCCTGCTAGCTCCTGGCCTTGCCTACTGGGATAGAGCGCCCCATATATGTACATACAAATCACTTTGTTCTCGATGCGTTTACTGTTTTAATTAAAGCGATACACTTTCACAATGTTACACGTTGCAAACAAGCATTTCTTTGGTGCACGTTCCTAAGGACTTAGAAAGCAGATGGTTTTGATTATGTAAAAATCTCCCGCTTCAGTAAAAAAAATTAAAAAAATTGGCAGAACTTACGTGAATATTAACAATCTTGGTTTCGATTTATGGACGATTTATTTTGAAATATGACTTTTATAATAAAGTTATATTATTTTTAGGATTTATTAAAACAGTCACAAAATGCAAGAAAACCAAACTTTGAAATGCATACATGAAAAAGTACATATTTATATGTTTATCTGATTTTAAATTTTGAATAAAATATAATTTGTAACTTTCACTGTAAATCAATTGGCCAAATTACATTCTGATCACCAGTTTCAATGCATCTCTGTTGATTTTAGCCTGCTTGAGGATAAGTCCTTCTGCGAAAAGTTCCGATTCACGTTGCAAATAGCTTATAGCTTTCTCGACATAATGCAACGATTCCTCTAGAAGGTTTTTTGGTGATAGGCTGGTTTGTAAGGCTATTCGACGTGTATTTTCAGCAATAGCCGAATGAAGCTCAAAACATAAGATTCCTAAAATTCTGGCTTCACCTATGTTTTGTTTTTGAAAAATATAAAATACAAAACGTTCTATGTACGAGTATTGTATTAGTATATTTTATGAGCTTACATGGTGCCAATATCTCGTACAATTCAAGTAATTCTCTTCCAAACTCCAATTTTGCGTTTAACAGCTCATCTGGAATAACAATCAATTCCTTGGGATCTTTTCCAATTTGTTGAACTAATTGAATTTTCGCTTCACTTATATAGTAGTGCGTCCGTGGCAGCCACTTTTGGTAGTGGTTAATGAATCTAAAATCAAAAGATTAGAATAAATTAACATGAATTAGAAGAGTGACATTATCTTCTTGTTCAAGAAAAGTGAAAACTCTTAGTTGTACAAAGGGAGGTCCATAAGTTTTCAGCCATTTCACTGCAATAACTGACTATGGAAAAAACTAATAGGACTATGCCTACTACTAGGCATAGGAGATTTTATTTCATCTTATTAGTAGAAGAGCACGACTAATGATACATGAAAAAAAATTCCACCGATTTTTACCACCTATTTTTTTAAATGTCTTCGCAAAATTGCAATTTTATAATTTAAAGTAGGGATGTTGCGGATGCATATTTGTTCACATCCGCGGATGTGGATGCGTATCTTAAGAATTTTTACAATTTTATAAGAAATTTTTTTTTATGGACTTTATTATTTGGGTGCAGAAATTAAATAAAAGAAGTAAATTTTAATAATTTTATTAAATATTCTGCTATTTTTGTGGTCAAGCTTACTGCGTAGAGGTACGTAAATTAGACCCGCGCTACTAAACAGTTATCGCTAGGAACACTGCTGATAAAAATCTGTGTGCTATTAGTGATAGCAGTTTTAACTCTTTTCGATGAACGCTTCACCATTTTAGAGGATTTTGAACTAAATAGTCCATTTTTTAATACGGTAAGCAATCAATCCGTTTATGAGTATAACTTCAGCACTACCATTTTCTAGTATTTCTTCATCCTCATCTTCGCTTGATGAATCTAACATCATAGCTAGCTCGCTTTTTAAGCATGGCTTTTTGACTATACCAGATGTCCCTTGTCCTCGTTGTTCTATATCATTTTCTGAGGATTCAGTCATTTCATTCTTTTAGTCCTTTCGAAATTAGGAGAACTGGAAGCGCCAACTCAGTATTTCTCATCTTCAAAATGTCTTCTTTGATGATTTCCTCAGCCACTGGTGTAAAAAAATGTGTACTTATAGCGCGGGTCGTGGCGATGACGCATAAATTGTTTTCCACCAAGTTGGAAATCTTTGTGGTAAGTTCACTTTTCAGAGTCGTGACAGCCTGTCGAATTAGATCAAATTGTGTGATTTTGGAAAATAGTCATCCACTTTTTTTCAAGCATTTAAGTTATTGGAATTACAGATGAAATAAGGGCATGTGAGCTGCTTAGCTCCCGTGTGGCTTCTTCAAAAGGTTTCAATATTTCAATACTTTCAATACAAACTTTCGATTATTTTTCACTCTTATTGTCATTGATGTAAAGACCTACGGAATCCTTTACCTGACTGCATATTCACATTTACAATACACTCTAAAATTGTACAAAGTATCAAAGAACAAACGTTACCGAATCCTGTCATCGCAATCTGTAGTACATCTGCATCCGCATGAACATCCGCATTGATTATTCCGGATGCAGATGTCCAAATCAATGCGGAAGCTCCACAATTGCGGATGCGGATGCGAATGTTCGCAACATCCCTGGCTTAAAGTATCAAAATATTTAAAAAACCTAAATTCAGCAAATTTATTTCCTGTACAAAAAATAAATTTCTAAATTTTTGTTTCAAAATCGTTGTGCTGGGAATTTTTTTCTCTTACCGATTTGTCGAAATCCGATGAAACATAAAATTCATATGAAAACCGTCACTTTTGAAACCTCTAGCGGTCGCAAATTGGAATTTTTCAAAAAGTTTTTAGTGGATGTTTCATCTTTAAGACAATACCAATATTTCCTTATTTTCTAAAAATTTTTTTTTTTTTTAATTCTGTCTATGGGACGAATCATAGTGCGACGCAGGTATCGATGCATGAATGCATTTTATGTGTTTCACTTTTAAGGGCTCCACTCCAAAGCTTTCTGGCAGACTTCACAGTGTAGAGTTTTTTTTTTGTTCAAAAATGTTTATGGCGCAAATATTGTGTCCGAAACGAACAATTTTTTTTTTAAATCAAAGTTGTGAAAAAAAATTGCCAACAATTTCTCTGAGCTCAAATTACGAAAAATAGTTTTCGTTTCTTTTCGTGACTTTAATGAAAAACGAAAAATTTATTTCAAAACTTAATCTTCGAGGATTAATTAAGTGGACTCGCTTCTAGTTTTTTGCTGAATGTTCAGTGTTGAAGTGTATTATGTATTCAAAACACATTCTTAACCGACAACCGATCTGATACAGCTAATACATCGTGAATAAGTTTTTGGAAAATTCTGTTAAAAGTCAAAATAAATGCAAGAACTAATATTTAAGCAAATTATTATTTTAGCACTAAGTAATGTTAGGGCCTCAGTGGAGTGCTAAACATTAAGATACCATTTTATACATATTATGTATGTAGGTACTTTGATAAAATGCTCCGAAACTAACATTTTTCTGTAACACTCAACGTTAAGTAAAGTTAATAGCAGACATAAAACACTTAAGTAAATTTCTTATTTAATTCCGTGTTTACATCCAATGTGAATATTGATTTATTTGACGTAAAACGAAATATTCCATTTAATATACATATGCACATAGATAAGTATATATATAATTATATGAAAACCTGTTGTGATTAGAATACGATTTTGTTTTATATAAATACATATATATATATAGATGATAAAAAATTCAATAACAAATGCTCCATATATACAATGAGTAATTTAAGCAAAAGAACTAAAATTTGCACATTTTATTCGTAAGTTTTCTGATAAGTGATTATTTTGAGTGGCTCTTACAAAAACTTAAAGGATATATGTACATACATACATACGTTCTTATATGATTTAAATCGACTTTATAGTTCGGGAGCTGGTGAACATTTTAGGTACATATATCAATTTATCGTCGTTGGTATTGATATGTAATGTAGTTCAAATTTATGCGTATAAGAAAAACTATTAAATTATTTTGTCGCGTCTGACTCTGATATGTTGTGTTAAGAGCATAGTATAAATAACGAGAATATAAAAGGCAGACGTTCACACTGCCGCATTTTTAATAACAGCAATTGTTAATGTTTAAAAAAACTCTATTGAAAAATTGTACCACTTTCTTTCAGAAATTCATTGTTTTCAGTATAACCATTGCTAAAAATACAAGAGGATGTTAGTAACGTACCTAGTTGCCGAGGGAGTGGTTGCCACGGGCGCAATGCTTTGCTAGAATTTTTGACCTTTTTTTTTTTTGATAAGATAAATGAAAATTTTTGTAAAAAACAAAATTTCTTTCAGTAGGCGTACCGACGTGTACGGTACGCCTCTGGCAGACGTGTAGGTCTCTGCTTTTTCAAAATATATGGAGTTGTATGTCAAAATCATCGATTTTGGTTTGATTCGTAAATAAATTTTAGAACAGCAGATTTTTTAGAAAATGTATATTTAAATCTATAGTTGAAAAGCTTAACCGTTTTCCTTCAAACCCCAATTTGAATTATATCCATGTATATCTTACATAAATTTAAATTTTAAAGTTATTCTGCCATACTGCAACTTAAGTAGTTCTGTGTGTGTAGACCTGTGTAATAAACTTCAATTAACGATATTAGAGGGAAACAAATTTAAATAATTTTAAAAATTAAAAAAGAAAACTATATACACAAAAAACAGAGATGCAAAAGCAAAATGATGTTTGATTTGGCGTTAAATGCCCTATATATGTATACAGCCAGAAAAATAAAAAATTAATGTAAATGACTGAAAAAACAGATTACTAAATTTTAGATAACCAAATATGCACAGTATTAGTATAGATATCCTCAAAAGATGCACCTTAAGTGCTGAAAAACGTCTGCCTTCGAAAAAGCAGCGCTGAAATCGTCTGACCTGTCTATTTCTATGTTTTATTGTAAGTAAAGAAACCAGTCAACCAAGAGGCAGACGCGATAAAATGATTTCGTACTCAATTTTTTTTATTAAATATTTGTAATATTGCAATTTTTAAATGCAGCAATATCTAAGTGGCAGAGGTTATTTCTCTTGTTACTTATGACAAAATATTTATAAAAATCGCAATCTGCCTTAAAATCACTTATGATATGTACAAACGTACATATCATAAAATTTTTAAAAAAATTTAGTTACTCTTAAACGTAGCAACAAAAACCTCTGCCTCTTGAATTTATCTGTTTATGGTACCTTCTTTTTTATAAAGTTTCAAAGCTCTCTCAATTAATAACGCAGAGACAACACAATGACAGAGATAGTTCAGAAAAGCTTTGAATCGAGCGCTTGTAATGTGAAATGTCAAGAGAGTTGCAAAAGCAGTTGCACATAAAGGGGGAAAAATGTGGATTTTTGGTGCACTAGGCTTATATTTTTTGCTATGATTCTTAACTTATCAATGCAAAAAGTAAAATATAGTATGCTTGCAGAGTCTTAAACGTCGGCTAACAAAGCTTACTGATAATACCACGTAGCGGTGGTTGAGACTAGTATAAGCTTAATTTTTGTTCTTTTGGTGCATCTTACGCTTGTAATTTTTTTGTGGTTTTTGCACTAAAAGAACTGAACATAAAGCTCAGTGAAAAACAAAATAGAGATTGTTTATATTATTTATATTACTTAGAACTTCATGAATTTCAACTTTTGCCGCACGACAAAATCATGTAGAAATTCAGGACACCGGCTCTCTAACTATTAAATGTTCTGAATCTTGATAATATTGCGTCACATTACTTGCTACCTACTATGAGGCAGATAATTTTTCTGAGTCACTTTAAGGCCTATGAATGAATTGTGTGTTTCTAAGTAAGTAAATACAAAACAAATTTCCATACAAATAGCTTTAAAAAAAACAATAATATTTTGCAAATTCACTCAAGCCAAATTTGGTTATCATGTGTCTGGTAATATTTAAAATTGGTAATTGATAAAGTTTTTTATTGTTAAAAGAATATTTTGTGTACATGAAAGGTTCAGCAAGAATATACGGAATTGGTATAAATCGCCTGTCGTATCATTAATTTGTGCATTCCTTAATTATTGTAATTATTTTTTTACACATTTTAAATTCTACTATATATATAGGAACCAGTAATGTAATTAGTAAGATTGTTTCAGTTCACACATTATAGGTATTGCTATCCCTAATATCTTTAATGTATTCTTTCGAGTATTGGGCATCTGTATAATATATTTTAATTCTTAACTGTGGAAGTTATTTCACAAAATCAGTTCAGATCTTGTTTTAAAAACTTTGTTTTTTCTAAATCTTGAACAATAGTAACTCCGCCTTATACATAGATTGTTTTTTTGAATATCCTCATATTCATAAAGTGTCTTATACCGGTATGTATATATGTTACCAGCCAAACTAGATTTCCCTAGGTCAAACTAGTTCATCCAAAGCGTTTTAGGATGAACCAGTCTAGCACTCCCGATTTTCTTGAAATTTTCGTATGTTAGGGTAAGTGACGGCCTTGGGCCGTGGCTCAGAGCTTACATCCTCCAATATGTCCAATGTCGGCTTCGCGACCCCCTTTGCTCGCAGTTTACTTTACTATGTCCAACACGGACTTCGATAACACACCGGAGTTGGATATACTACAGTGAACCGCGAAGCTAGTGTTGGACATATCGGAGGATGTAAACACTGAGTTGAGGCCGAAGGAGATGGAACTTTTTACATAGGAGTTTATATCAAGATACAACGAAAAATTAACATTCTCTCCTCTAAAGGTTTAGGGCTATACTATTGTAGCGAAATTTGCAGTATGCCAGTTCTCGAACACCCTCTGGCAGTCATATGTGGTTTCTGTACTAGAAATAATGAACTGAATGTCGCTGCAATATGTCAGACAATTCTTGAACTCGATAAGCGCCATCTAGAAGGTAACGAATAAACTGAATGTCGCTGCGGTATGCTAGATAATTCTTGAACAATTATCAAAATCGATAAGCACCATCTAGATGGTACCGGAAATGACATTCTGGATAGTGGTGGAACTTTCAAGAAGGAAGTGAATTTGCTATAAAAGGTTGTCATTTGAGCAGTCGAGACACAGTTGTTCTTAAGCAGTAGAGTAATAAAGGTTGTTCTTAAGCAATAGAGTAATACAGTGGATTTCAAAGCGCTAAAGTAAAATAATTGTCTATACAGTGCCAGTTCAATATTAGAGTTTGAATATCGATAATTAAAAGAAATAAACAATTGTACCGTTTAAAAACTAACGCTTTTGATTTAAATAAACCATTTTATAATTAAATAAAGTTTGTGTTTTTAATTGCTACACAATCCAGTGATCGAAATCAGAAAAGTGTAAGAGATCGAAATTATCCTAAAAAGAGACAGGAAATTTCGTAACACTATATAATATTGAGATTTTGGTCAAAAACTTGTCGTCTTGGTTATTTGATCTCCTATACATACGTACACATGTTTACTTACTTAGTGCAATTTTCTGCGGTTTTCCCCATTGCTTGTATATCCTTTCCTGCTTTCTCTAAAATGTTTTTAATGTATAGTTTTCCGACATTTTTCTTGCATGTGTTGCAGCTAAAAATTACATCTGTGTTAGCGTTTTCCACTTATCATTTCAATACTAATTAATAGTACTTACTTCCAGTCCTCATGCCATTCATTTAAGCTACCGGGTAGTAAGAGTCCCTCACAATCCTTTTCACTACACTTTAAGGCACTATAGTAAGTACCAAATTCAGTTACGTCCAAGCATCGCAAACAATTGCATTTGAAAAGTTTTGTATGCATTAAATGATTTTGCCGATCAGCAGTTCCCCATATGGCATCAGAGTAGCAAATGCTCAAATGAGAATTTCTTTTGATGGCTCTTGGGGCCCATAATATGATGTGCCCATCTTTGGTGAAACTTTTTGCTAGATTAGGAGAGCAAGAATGTTCTAATAACGAAGCTTGATTATAAATCGCCACGTGTGGTGGATCAGTTGACGGCACCTCATGACCATTAATTTGTAAGATGCCAACAGCCTTCATTATATCGTCTTCAGTAAATTCATTTGTATTGAAAAACCTTCAAAAAAAATAGTTAAAACATTTGATTTTCACTGTGAAGTCATATATTTACTTTGGTATAAATTTTCCAATACTTTCCAAGTCTGCTTTCCATTGCATGGATCCTCGACGTGTATCCTTCAATGATTCAAGTTTATTAAACTCTTCCCACTTAGAAGCATTCGATTTCTTTAGAAGTAGACACCGTACAGTACTGATACATTGATACATAGGATGAGGATTTGTGAATTCTTGTATGTTGACCTAAGAAATTAAATTTATTTAATGAATCTTAATTAATTTTTAAGCTCTTGTATTGTATAAAAAATAAATTTTACAAGTGTAAGGAAGGAAACAGGTGCTCCCTATCGATAGCAGAAATATGGGGCATAGTTTGCCGCAAGTCCTAAGCCAATAAAAAAAGTTGTCCGATAGATATGAGATGATATTTCTCACCACAAAAAATTAATTATTTGAACAAGAACTGAGGTTGACTGGGTATAGTTTTTGAACTTTCCTTGCAAGATTTAAAAATCAAATGAACTTATTCTAGCCGATCCAATTTACAGATATGTGAATTCTGAAAGTCCAAAGTTCAAATATATCTTAAATATAACTTTTTTATGTGCCCTAAAAAATATATCAGACTTTTTTCAGGAGGAACGTGTAGGCGCCTCCACTAACCTTTCTTCCTCTAGATATAGTAAACTCGCATTCTTGCTTATGTTCAAGACTTTGAGGGCACTCGACACCACAAAGTGGCCAACCACATTTCTCACAATTCACATAATCGTTTGATTCAATTCCATTTAGGCAGCCCAAGCAAACTGGTCCTGTTATTTGAGAAGGTCCTCGTACTAAGGGATCTTCCTTTATAACTATCTCGAATGGTTTAATGTTGCGTGTTGCAACTAAATGACGTCCAAGTTCATCGTTCTCTTCAATCTAAAAAATATAACATGTCTCCAGTGTTAATTTAAATTAAATTTCTAGTATTAACTTAATAATACAAAATCAAACAATAAAATAATAATTTACTTTAAAAGGATGGCAATTTGTTTTGTGTGATTTCCAATCTTCTTTCTGATGCTGTACAGAACAATAAAAGACCTGGTTACAATTGGAGCACTTGTTTTTTGTAAGAACCGAACAAATTTTACACTCAGATTCAACCATTTTTAATTTTAGTTTTATCTATAGATTAATTTAAATTTATGAAATGAAATTAATTTATTCTTAATCAATTATTTTTCCTTTACTTATAACCAACCGTGTTACTTAAATCGATTCAAGAAAAATGTGAAAAGAACAAATTAAAGATTTCTAAAAATAACTCAAAAACATTAAAGAGAGCTAAAGTTGGCAAAAGCCGAACAAGAAACATTAAGTATTTAGATAAAATTTAAGACCATATTTAATGAAAAACTAGTGATGCTTAAAGGCAAATGTTCTACCTTTAAAAGCATCATACACTTGACTGACAATAGGGATCAAGGATATTAGTGAAATATAATTTTCCTTTGCATATGGTAGTACAGATTAATTGATTTTCTATACTATAGAATGTGAAAAAACTAAAAAAAATTCTATTACAAATAATTTGGTCCTATTAAACTCTGCATTATCATCATCATATACACATGTATGTATGTACACACATACATGCATGCACATGCATGCATATCTATAGGGGTGGTTGGTTTATTTTTTAAATTGCTACTGAGATTTCGATTTAGTGCTTCCGTTTAATGTAAGTCGTTTAAGTAGGGTTACCATGCATCCTTGAATTACTGTTGCATCCTCGCAAACTTATTAATAACCGAGATCTGAGTTACAATGTCTGTATATATTCTCAATTTAGATAGAACATTTGGGGGGAAAAAGGTTACTGTCAAGAGAACTCTTTCGTCAAAAGGAATGATTTTATAAACAACTAAATAGTTATGAAAAAATTTTCCATTATAAATCGGTATCAATTCAGTTCGACCTAATAAGTATGAAACAAGCCTTAGATTTCTAAACAAATTATAGTCTCCACTTTTTAAGACAACAACTTCTAAATTTTGATTCAATCCAAAATACACAAAGAGATAAAATGCACTGTTATATACACACCATACAGTCACACACAATTTTCAACCTCATCTAAAAGTTGGATAGTGTGGTGACAGTGTAGAGTTTTAAAACAAGTACAATGTTCGTGTTGCTGCCGCCATCTTAAAATTTTTCACCCCGTTTGCCTTGTTCCCGTATTATTTTCGAAATCCGCATACTACGTCGTTAATCCTTGCTATGATTTGATAAGGTTCTTCCCAATGGGTTTGTTATTTGGGCTGTGTGCCATCACTAACTTATCCTTTTAAAACCTACCGTAGTTGAGCATACATGGCTTATATTCTGCCACTTGTCATCTGAGTACGTCTTTAGATAATCTCATCGTTTAGCTATTTGCTTTCTGCCATCAAAGCCGGCAGAGTTGTAATATTTTAAATGTCAAATTAGCTGGAAATCTCAAATCCGCAATAGGACCTGTTGCGGTGTGATCAAGTACAGCCGAACGATAGGCAATCAGGATCTTCGGCAGATTCTCATTCCAACTTTTAAGTATTGTTGAACCTCATGACTATATGCAAAGCACCGACCTTGGTTTTTTTCGCTCCCAGCTTAACGTTAACCTCTCGAAAGAGTGAAAACTCAAGGTTTCTTCTTTGGAATACAATTATATTGGAGCTCCATATTGACCAACTCAGTACTTGATAAAATTATAAGTATTCATTATTCTATCCCCATAATGAAGGAATGAATTATATCAGGATACCTGCATTACCTGCATTGGTAATAATCAAGCTATTTCCACTGCTTTCAGTTCAGTTAGATCTCTTTCGATATATTGTTGCATTTTTCTTCGAGTTGGACACATTCTGAGTTTTCGAGAAGCTTATTGTTTATAAATGCATGCGGATTTAAGTTGTAATATTAATTTCGATACAGTATTTTTAATTTATTTTGATTCGTATGCTCACTAACAGATTTCTACAACAAAAATATTTTTTTAAATTGTATATAATACCAACACATTTTCGGAGCATTCCATCCATTCAAAAAACCGAGTACTATTTCAAGCTACTAAGTGTTGGCAGCTCTATTGAGAAAAATCTCTAATAATTCAAAGCACCAATGTCATTCTTCATTCAGTTGACAGTTAAATGTTCAATGGGAGCAAAAACAAAAACATTGACATTTTACACATTGGTCACGGATTGAACGTACTCAACAGTTTTCATTTGTGATGTCAGCTGCCGCATTAAATTTTGCTACCTTAATTTTTTAAATAAACTCGCGCGAATTAAACAATTATAAATTAACGGCAAGTAAGAGCCAACGCAATAATTAAGAAAATGTTGCGTATTGGATATGGGAATTCATATCGGTAAGTGATCAATTCTATTATGAAACATAGCAAAATAATTTTTTTTTGTTTTTGTAATTACGAAAAAAGCGAGACGGCAAAGCGGGTTACATATCTATCCACTAAAATCATCTGTTCCAATCACTCGACACTTTGCAACAAATCACCGCGGCCGAAGATTTATGAAAAAAGCAGCAACAGCAAAGGAAAATTCACAAACAATTTCCTCACGCCACGCAATGGTACCTATGGTTGGACGACGCCTCCACCCTCGCGAGGATATGGCATGCTGGTGGCTCGCATACTGCGGGGAGCTCTAAAGTTGAGATACATTGTTTTGGGTGGGGCCATCGGTGGAGGGGTATCACTTAGCAAAGTAAGTTTAATATTTCATGGAATGGAATTTTGCGCAATTCTTGGTATTATATAATGACAAATTCTCTTAATTTTTATTTATAGAAATATGAAGATTGGAAAGAAGGTTTACCGGATTTTAAATGGCTAGAAGATGCTCTTCCCAAGGGTGAAAATTGGAGTAACTTTACAAAGAAATTGATGGAAGTTGGAGGACTTGTTAAGGAAGCTATTCAAATAGGTAAATCATTCCATTTTTTATACATTTCTGCAGCTCAGCACTAATAAGTCTTCGAAAAAATCTCTAATTACTGGACAATAACAATAATCAAAGGTATCTGAAATATTATGGTCAAGACACATTCAAAATAAAATTGGCAGAACATTTCCAAAATTATGGAAATTCGTTCACTCAAGGCCGTATCCAGGATTTTATTTCGGGGGGTATTAAATTTGAAATCGATTTAAGGTAATGTCTATTCCTTGCAAAATAGTTTCTATATAGTGTCTGTCAAAAAATTTCGGTGGGGGTTCTATCCCCTAGCATCCCCCTAGATACGGCCCTGCGTTCACTTGTTTTACCATTTTCCTTGAAAATCGATCACACTTTGTGTGTCACACTTTATTTATTTTTTCGGAAAAAGAAACAATGAACGATGATTTTTGCGGTCTGAGAACAATTTCTGTTAGATTGAGATAAGAGGAGTCATCCCAGCGAAAGTTTGATAGAATTGAATCCTCTCTTGAGGCATAAAAAAAACTATCTACTAATTTTTAAATGAAAATTTCAAAGGACACGTTTCAATCATGATAATGTAAGAAAAGCCATTAGTTGATGACATTAATGAACTTTCCTGTTAGTGTCTCATTAATTCCGATCTACGCCTTATGGCCTCTATAGCGATATAGCCGGAATAATTAATTTTAATTCATTTGGAGCTGAATGGGATGGGTAAAACAACTTAGTGAAGATTATTAGAAGCTAGTAGTTGCTATAACAACAACAAGATTGTTCACTAAAGCCTATGATCAGTGCACTGGGATGGTAAAGTTTTGCACAATTGAATAATGTTTGTACGTCTGCTCTGACGCAAACTGTAGGAGGTGGGTGACGATAAGCAAAAAAGCTGTCATAATACTTGAATCTCTTTTTCTATTCCAGTTTTGGGATTGTTCTGCGAAACTGGCTTTTGAACATAGAGTTGGATTCTTGTTTTATTAAGTAATGTATACGAAGTAAAAATTAGGTCTGAGCTGCAGGCCTACTACGTAGCTAATCTCTCACTTTAAAATATTAATCATGTTTCATTTGTTGTTCTACATCTGCAGTTTTTATGTCTAATTATACTATTTTGTTTATTGAACTGCATGTTACGGGTAGATAGTTGTAATTAAATATTATTTAATCATTTCTTACAAAAACACTACCTGTTGTAAAATATCACAGTTGTGTGGCATAATGGTCACCAGTTTCTCTTTTAATTTTATGTTGGCAGTCGTACAGTTCCTGTTAGGAAGCACGTAGAAGAACATAAATCTGTAAATCGGATTAGTTAAAGAACGTACCTAATATGATTTCATAATAAAGGTTATATTGAATTATCAAATTAAATTTTGAGAGCGAATTGTCGCTTCATTATTGTCAAAATCCAATACAAAACGTTAAGATTGTCATCTCTTTCGATGGTTTACATAAAGAATGAGATTTTGACAACTAGGAAGGCAGTGAACACACTGAAATAATAGATGCGTTCCCCTACAATAATACGTCAGTCCAATTTATAGGATTTAATCCAATAAGAGTTCCTGTGCTCGAAAAATCTACAAAAAAAAAATTTTCCCATTAAATCTTACTAAATCGGGAACGCTACTAATATAACTGCCTTTTTTTCACCATGATTCAACTAACATTTTTGTAGCGATGTCAAATTTTGTCTCTGTCCCCATTATTTCTTATTAGATCATGATTTTCACGAAGTCAACTCTTTGGTTCCGTGCGCCGCACCAAATTTAGTAATTACTTCATGTACTTTCTATAGAATATCTGTTTAACGCCCCAGGTGCTTAACTTCGTACGTGCTATGCAGGATTGTATCATAATTTTGTGTTTTAAACTAAATTAACAAGTGTTGTCGATTACCAATTTTCTTTTACTATTAAACTTCTGCAATAATATCGTAGTATCTACAGCAAGTTTGAAATAAATGCAACCTGGATAGCTACTAAAATGATTTTCAGTTTGAAATTACTAAAATTTGGTAATGCAGTGCACGAAAGCACTTTAAGATCAGCCGCCACTACAGATGACATGATGAAGAATTAATAGATTTGTATATCTATACATTATTAATTTAATTAATCTCTCGTCCAAAGGGGATCTATTCCTAAGTTCCCCTGCGGTTACGCCACTGGTGGAAACCATAGACTTAAAAATGATTTTGAGAAGAATTTGATTTATTTAATTCTGCCACAAAGCACATTTTGATAATTAAATCATGAAATGGATCTCAAAGGAATGTTTCACAAATTTGAAACTTCAAAACCTTAAATTGATTTTTTTTAGTAATAATTTTGGCATCGTTTAAATAAATAACACTTGGCTTGGTTTTCTAATATACATAGGTGTTTATGTATATAAGTATAAAGTTTGTGCGCTTTGTCTGCTTACGGAGCATAGGGCCTCCACAGCACTCTGCCAACGTGTACGATCAGTAGCGACTGCTTCCATTTCTCTTCATCATTTCCCCAATTCACATATTAAGACAGATTTGCGCTTATCAAAATTAATTTCAAAGAAGATATTTCATGTAACAACTCATTTTGGAATCATCAGCCTTAACATGCGCACAAAACTTTCACTTTATAGAAAGATAAAAATAAAATGTCTCCACTCAACATTGTATACAAAATTTAATAAAACGTTGCACACAAAATTTTTTAGACTTAGTCTATCCTCATTATTCTAATCAATTTGCCAATGTTGGACTTGTCATTTTTGGTAGAATCTGTTTCTGTCTAGTCATTTTCGGTCATTATATCGTAGCTAACATTTTTTTGTTTTGTTATATTCGTGCAAAACATAAGCACACACAGTAATATCTTAGTAAAATAATTCTTGAAGAAACTTTAAAATATATCGTTTCTATCGAAACTATTTTGTATTGTTTTCCTCATATATGCTGGTAAAAACACATATTGACAATGCGCACCTCATTCATATTAAATACTGTTTATCATGTGGGTCAATCCATCTATAATGGGCCTATCATTACCCTCATGTTTTTTAAATAGGCTGAAACTTTTTTCAATGATTGGTCTGTCATGTAGAAGAAATAAAAAAATCCGATAAAATTTTTTTGACCAATATTATTGCTAAAAAAAAAAAAGTTTTAAATTGTGTTCAAAAAAGCTCGTAAGTAAAACGAAAAAATTCATTGATGAATATAAACAAACCAACACAATTCATATTAGCTTTTATATTATTTTTAGGTAGTTGTGTACTAGTAGATGACAAAAAAATTGCAAATCTAAATAAATGAAGGACTGAACGGTTTCTATGTGGTAAAAGATAAAAAAATTGACTTTCCAAGAAAACATAAATTTCTCAAATAAATTTCAGCCTTTTTAGGCTCAAAATTTTGAGAACATACATGAGTACCATCTCTGAAAATTTCAATCATTTTTTTTCGCACTATTTCATTTTACAGTCATCTAAAGCTAAGATATATGATTTGCTATGTAAATTGAAACATTGAGAATTAGAGCGAGGAATCGGGTAAAAAAAATGGATGAAATTTTCACAAATGGTACTCCTGTATGTTCTGAAAATTTTGTGCCTAAAAAGGCTGAAATCAGTTCAAATTTTGTACTCTCGGTCTCATTCTCAATGTTTCAATTTACATTGCAAATCATATATCTTAGCTTTAAATGCTTGTAAAATCAAATAGGGTGAAAAAACATGGATAAAATTTTCAGAGATGGTACTCCTATATATTCTGAAAATTTTGAGCCTAAAAAGGCTGAAATCGATGATGGAGTATTTGGGAAATTGATGTTTTCTTGGAAAGTTAATTTTTTATCTTTTACCACATAGAAACCGTTCAGTCCTTCATTTATTTAGATTTGCAATTTTTTTGTCATCTACTAGTACACAACTACCTAAAAATAATATAAAAGCTAATATGAATTGTGTTGGTTTGTTTATATTCATCAATGGATTTTTTTGTTTTACTTAAGAGCTTTTTTTAACACAATTTAAAACTTTTTTTTTAAGCAATAATATTGGTCAAAAAAATTTTATCGAATTTTTTATATCTTCTACATGACAGACCAATCACTGGAAAAAATTTCAGCCTATTTAAAAAAAATGAGAGTAATAATAGGCTCATTATAGATGGAATGACCCATGTACATTAGACTGTTCAAAAAAAAAGATCAAACTTACATGCATACCAGCTAATGTGAGAAATAGCAATTAAAAACTGCGCTGACAATTTTATAAAGATGAGGTACCATACCGTATGTTCTCAGATTTCTGGAGACGAAGGCGCAGATAGAATTACTCCATCACGTCATATTTTCGAGATATTCTAACCTAATGTTGCAAAAACATGGAAAAGTGAAAAATCTTTTTTTTTGCATTTTTAGGCACGGTATGGTACCTTATCTTCCAATTTCAAGACTTTATTTTTTGTCGACCTGTGTAATTATCAACAGTAAAGTATAAGAAATTCTTTTGTCTTGTAAAAGTTTTGGAGCTGTGGCTTAGTATCCTTCGAATTGTTTACAATTTTGTAAGACTTATTTTGATCAAATGTTATAATAATGCAAGGTATGCAAATTGAAATTCCATTATTTTTTTTGTCATTTGTCATAATTTTTATCAAGTTTTTTATTCATAATTAAACATTTTTAGGGCTAAAGTTTCTTAAATGGGTTTAAAAAAATTTGTTAGGCACATTATTTATAAAATTTCGATACTTTAGTGGATAAAACCAAAATTTTAAATGTGGGTTTGTTTTCGTACTTAGATCCGAAACTTAAAGAGCTCGGAGAGGATAAATTAGCTGAATGGAGAATGTGGTTCGATAACCGCCTGGATGACGCTATTGAGGCAGCAGATCATCAAGGAACCAATATTATCGAATGTATGTTATTTAACAAATCAGTTTTTGTTAATATTATTAAATTAGTTTTTATATTAAAGTGAGAGAATATGTGCGAGTACAATTTGTTACTTTAAATGCTAATATATATTAACATATTTTTATTTTTTTTTTTTTCAGCAAAAGATGACATTACATCCAAAGCGTCAGTTTCGGCTTTGGGTCTTTCTAACGATGAAAGCCGCAGAAAATATGGTTAGCTTTGTTTTAATGAAATAGAATTCGTGGCTTATTACGTGTTGTCTTTTACAGAAACTCTTCAGTCCCAGGTGGAAACACTTCAAACTGAAATAATGAATGTACAAATCAAATACCAAAAAGAATTGGAAAAAATGGAAAAAGAAAATCGTGAACTCAGGCAGCAGTATTTAATTCTTAAAACCAATAAGAAAACAACAAGTAAAAAAATTAAAAAATCGCTTATCGATATGTACTCGGAGGTTTTAGATGAACTTTCTGGATATGATACAAGTTATTCTACGGCTGATCATTTGCCACGTGTTGTTGTGGTAGGTGATCAAAGCAGTGGTAAAACATCAGTGCTTGAATCAATAGCAAAGGCCCGAATTTTCCCACGCGGCAGTGGAGAAATGATGACGCGTGCACCTGTTAAAGTGACATTATCGGAAGGTCCATATCACGTCGCTCAATTTCGTGATTCTGATCGTGAATATGAATTAAGCAAAGATTCAGATTTAGCAGAATTACGTCGAGAAGTAGAATTCCGAATGCGTGCATCGGTTCGTGGAGGAAAAACTGTTAGCAATGAAGTGATATCAATGACTGTTAAGGGACCCGGACTACAAAGAATGGTGTTGGTTGATTTGCCTGGTATTATTTCGGTATAGCTTTATAATTTACATATAAAAAATTGGCATTTCAATAATTTTTATTTTATTTTTTTCAGACAATGACCGTTGATATGGCTGCAGATACAAAAGATTCTATTCATCAAATGACGAAACACTACATGAGCAACCCAAATGCTATTATATTGTGTATTCAGGACGGTAGTGTGGACGCGGAGCGCAGTAATGTAACAGACCTTGTTATGCAATGCGATCCTTTGGGTAGAAGGACAATATTTGTACTTACCAAAGTAGATTTGGCTGAAGAGCTTGCTGATCCAGAAAGAGTAAGATATTTTTGATTTTGTTTTAAGAGCTATACAGAACCGTAGTAAAAAATATACGCGTTGAGTGTTACAGTAACGAAATTATTATTCCCCTGCCACCACGAAATGCCTTACGCAAATTATATACAGACTACTACTTCAAAATATTTTTTTTTTCGAATGCAGAGATCTGCACAACTGCGATTTTGGTATCGACAATGATAAAATTCTCGAAGGATTGCAATGAAAATGATCAAGAACGAATTCGATACCTATCTATTTTTATAATCAAAATTATCATTTTTTTTGTATTACTTTCTTAATTTTTGTATTTTAGATACGAAAAATTTTATCTGGGAAACTATTTCCAATGAAAGCATTAGGATATTATGCTGTTGTTACGGGAAGAGGACGTAAAGATGATAGCATTGAAGCTATACGACAGTACGAAGAAGACTTCTTTAAAAACTCGAAACTTTTTCAGTAATTTGTTAAAAAGCGTTATAAAAATAGTTATATCTAATAAATAAATTTTACTTTAGTCGGCGAGGCGTCATAATGCCACATCAAGTGACTAGTAGAAATCTTAGCTTAGCTGTGTCTGATCGATTTTGGAAAATGGTACGGGAAACTATTGAGCAGCAAGCAGATGCCTTTAAGGCAACGAGGTTTAATTTAGAAACTGAATGGAAAAATAATTTCCCAAGGTAATATATTGTTTCCAAAAACAAAATACAAATTTTTAATGGTTTTTTGTTTCTAGATTACGTGAATCTGGTCGTGACGAGTTATTTGATAAGGCTAAAGGCGAAATCCTAGATGAAGTTGTTACTCTTTCGCAAATATCTGCCAAGAGATGGGAGGAAGCTTTAAATGATAAACTTTGGGATATATTGTCAAACTATGTGTTCGAGAATATTTATCTCCCAGCTGCTCAGTCAGGTTCTCAAAGTAATATTACATATTTATAAAAATTATCGATTTTTGTGTTGGATTATTCATGTGCCATCAAGCTTTAACTCATACGACTGGCTAATACCAGACAAAAAAAAAGTTGACTGTTTTCAATTGAGTGAGAAAATTACAAAAAGGTCAATGAACTTAATACTCGGCACGGTAGACATTAACCAAATATACCAGACGAATTTTGGCTTTCATGAAATTAGATTTGCGGATAAATTCTAATATTTGAAAAAACATAAAACTCGCTTGGCTTTTTGAAATAAAAACTACTTTTTCGTAAAAATACGTTTTTGCTTAAAACCAGCAAAAAAATCTCTTAAAATGATCAAAAAAATCGTCAAAACATATTTAAAAAGTTTAATGTTTCAAACAAGAAGAAGTTAGTGTTTAAAAAACTCAGGAAAATTTTTTATTTTTAATATATTACAGAATTTATTCTAAAGCCGAATTTTATGACTATCCGTACTTGCTAATTAAACTTGATTTGGGACTACTGTGTCCAATTGTTTCTTTAATTTGTTATTTGATATTGCTTTATTTTCAGTTGAGTGCCAAAACTACGTATTCGTATGGTTTTGGTTTGTACGATTTCAATATTTTAACTTTTACCCATTATTATAAAAAGTAATAGATGAAAATAATTTTGAAGCGCGGCTATAAATATAGTTTATTTGTATTTGACGTATGTAGTCCGGTACAGAATTTACTGCCTAAAGCTTATTACATATATAGTAGTTCTTTTCTGAACAATTTAAATATTTCTTATCTATTTATAAAACGTGTTTCAAACTAAAGGTTGGCACAAAATAATCTTTATGATTTGAATACGTTATAACTTTAATATTTCATACTACAAATGGGAAATTTTGTTGACAATGTGAAAGGTTACATCTAGCATATTGAGGATGAAATCTGATGCAAACGTGTCGCAAAATCAAAAGCAGCAAGGAATGTAGCGATAACACAAATATATGGTCCAACTGAGGCCACTGACATTACAATAAGAAAAGCGTTTTATAGTCAACTAAAGACAACGGTGATCTTTTCATATAAGAAAAATTATGGTTTAACGCTAAAGTGGGAATTGTTATCAAACAAAGCTCCAGATTTTGACAACATCCTAGCCAAAAAAAATAAATCCCAAAAAATCGGAAACATTTTTATGTTTCGGTCAATTTTTGCTTAAAGTAAAAAATTTCACACCTGAATATTCGTTTGATGTTAATTTTTGTAAATACCCCTTAAATTAAAAGAAAAATATGTCTTTCCGAGTAATTTCTCAGCTCGCGGTTCGCTTGAATTATGTTCGATGAACTTCTTGCTTAGCGCAACTTCTTGGTTGCAACAAATATAAGTAGAGTAACCATAAAATGTGTCCCGAAAGTTATTTCAGCAATTTACAATTTAAAACACAATTTAAGTTTTGTTATAGTACCCTTGAATTTTCCAAATACCATTTGCTTTAAATCATAATTATTATTTATAATTTGTTTTCGTCCGTTTTTCTAATTTAGTTTTAATAACTTCGTGATCATTTTTAATAAAAAAATATATGTATTTGGTTGGCTCTATTTTAGATTCTTTCAATACAATGGTGGATATTAAACTAAGGCAGTGGGCCGAACAAGCATTGCCAGTCAAGTCTGTTGAAGCAGGTATATTTAATTTATGCATTTCAAATAAGCATTATTTAATTAAAATTATTTTTAGGTTGGGAAACACTTCGAAAAGAATTTATAAACTTAATAGACAAGGCAAAAAAGTCTCCAGATCATGATGATATTTTTGACAATTTGAAAGCAGCAGTTGTAGATGAAGCCATTCGACGTCATTCATGGGAAGATAAAGCGATTGATATGCTACGTGTTATACAACTGAATACACTAGAAGATCGTTTTGTGCATGATAAATCCGATTGGGATCAGGCTGTTAAGTTTTTAGATACCTCTGTCAAAAGTAAATTAGCACAAACAGAAGAAACATTAAATGAAATGTTTGGACCAGGACAATTTACACGGATCACACATTGGAAATATTTAACAGACGATCAAACAAAACGACGACATGTGAAAGCAGAACTCGATAAAATACTGGAAAGTGATGATGTAATAAACACAAATAACTTGTTTATGGCAACTATTTACTTGATTATTTTTTAAATATTTATTATAGAAACATTTACCCTCTCTAACTTACGATGAACTGACTACAGTTCGAAAAAATCTGCAACGCGCTAGTGTTGATGTTGATACCGACTACATACGCCAAACATGGTTTCCCATTTATAGAAGGTTTGAAATAAGCACCAGGCTAAGAGAAAGGTTTTTTAAATATTTTTTTTATTATTGTAGACATTTTCTTAAACAAGCGTTGCATAGAGCGAATGATTGCCGTAAAGCGTATTATCTTTACAGTCAACAAGGAGCAGAATGTGAAGTAGGTTGACATTCAAAACGCACTTTCATATATTTTATTACATATTTTATCTTACAGGTTAGTTGTAGTGATGTTGTGTTATTTTGGAGGATACAACAAGTTATAAAAGTAACTGCAAACGCACTCAGACAACAAGTAATTAACCGTGAAGCACGACGTCTCGATAAAGAAATAAAAGAAGTGCTAGATGAATTCAGCGATGATGAAGAGAAAAAATCACATCTTCTAACTGGCAAACGTGTTACGTTAGCTGAGGAATTAAGTAAGTTAAGAATAATTTAAAAAAAAACTACATTAAAATGCTGACATTGCAATTTATAATGTAGTTCTTATGGAAGTGCAATTCCATTAAATTAGAAATTTCATTATAATTTTTGAAATGATAAAAATATGCAAATTACATTGCAAAAGACACAATGATTAAAAAGAATTGAACAATTTATGTGGTACCCACCTCCCATTATCATCGTAAATCGACTTAACTTGGAAATCTGATTAAATATACGGAACAAAATCGTAAAAATAAATAATATGAATATTTTTTCTTCAAATGTCAATTGATTTGAATCAATAATTGCCTATTTTATCACTGTCATGCGTTAGAAACTTGTAATCTTACAAACAAACCAATAAAAACAGTCAACAACACAAGACACATAACCTACAAAGTCCACGATTGTTATTCGCTTATTTACGATTAAAGAATTCATTATTCACAGTTTTTGAGGTATATCTCCATATTCTCGAAAAAAATCCAGGCTCGGTTATTAACACCATTCTACCATTAATTAGTGGACTAACTGTGGTCACTGCTTACTTTATTAGTTTTAAATATTAGGGTTTGCATACAATTAAATAGTTGTACAACTTTTGAAGTTCAATAAAGTTAAATAGTCGGCCAACAAATGATTGGCGACCAGTTAAATAGTTGAACGCCGATTGGAATATTTTATTTTTTCACGATTAAAACAAATTACTTGGGTATTAAAACAAGTTATTAATATGTGCAATTGTTGCGATAAGTAAGATGAAGAAAATAAAAAGAAAACTTTATGTGCATCAAATAACAAGTGATACATTATTTATCTATTAATTAGTTAATTAAAACTGTTGTGACCCTAATTTTATAATTCTATACCAATTAACTTGGTCAACTCCGTAATCTTTACAATTTATTGCATGTACCTTAAAACATTGGCGTGGTGCGTCTGACTTCAAATTCTTAGATCCAATATACATTTTATATTTTTATTTTTGAAATTCATATAAATTAATAGTGGACGGGTTTGAATTAGTAGGTATGGCTTGTCCCAACCAAATACTTTGAAAATATGATAAGAAAACTATTTAAGCAAATGATACTCAACTCGATACGCGCACGTTTGGTGACACTAAATGAATGCACAGTAAGTGGGCTGAGTTGGACCTTAGGGCATGGCATCGCACACGCAATCATATACCCAATTTTTTGAACATTTACGGATTTGTTTGATACGTTTTTTTATTTAAAATTTGTAGTTTTTAAGTAGTTACTGCGAAAGAATCCTATCTATAGTTTCTGAGAAAATAACTACAAATAAGTTTAAAATAATTTTATTCATCCTCTTGTGACTCAACAGTTGTGTACTGCGCTTACAACCCAGAACCCCCCGCGTTCGATTCCTGATTCAGGCATAAGTAATACACTCTCTATATATTACTTTCTTCTTAATTATATTATTTTTCTCTCCTTCATTTTCTGGAGGTTTTTTCCAGCTTCATCTTAAAGCATAACCACTATCACTCTGATCGTTGTGCCAAAATAATAAAAATTACTTCATGAAACTTGTTGCTCTATAGCTTAAGTTCATTCCCGCTCTTCTGTCTCCTCTTTCGAAGCTAACATACTACGTGTCAAAGAGTTGAGTTATACCCTAAAGTGTTAGCTTTAAAAAAAAAAATCCGCAATAGAAACATCAGAAATTTTTGTCAGATACTTTTTTTTCGCGTTAAGCAGTCGATGTAATGTGGACATGATTGTGCAGGTGAACATGGAATCTACCTTGGAAGAATTTAAAATTTTGGCTACCATCGTCATGATACCCTGATCAAAATATTAAATAAGATATGTGTATATATCTATATCTTGATCTAAGTATTTTTGAGATATTTACTTTGAAGATGAAATTTTGTATTAAATTGGCCTCAGAGTAAAAAATTCTGGAAAACTTTTTCATAAATTTGTTTGCTCCGTTAGTTGAAATGTAACGGATGTATTAACATCATTTGACCATTAGGTCAAATTGAAACGATGTATCATTGCCGCTGTGTCTTCGTGTCTACAGAACCAATGAATGAATATAATGGAAACATTTCTTCAAAATATTTTATTCAAATGTATGAACGATGGTCAAATTTAACTTTATTCAATGATGTTCAAATGCCACCTACATTTACCTCATTTGGAAAGTAAATTATTGAATTTGTGTATCAGTAAACAAATAGTTTTTATGCGAAACTTTCTAATAATTAGTTTGATGACCTGATCCATTCCAGTATCGATTTGCAATATATTTCAAAAGAAACTTGAAGGAAATATGCATCTTTGGAACAGATCATAATTTAATATATTTTTTTTTGCTGAGCTTCCTGTTCAGTACTTTTTGTGCGAAAAATCACAAAAAAATACAAACGCAATATACATAAAAACCGTTTTCTGCAGGGTTTTTTCAATTTCATGCTGTAACGCCGAGTTGGGTTGCGGTAGCTTTTGATTATAGGTCTTCCAAGTAATACACTTTTGATTAATATTGGTTTCATCATTGAGTTAAAAACAGGTTATTAATGCATTGCTATACTATTCCAACAAATAAATTATTTTTAACAAATCCTTTTTAAGTATTAATATGAAGCACAAATTCACATGATAATTCCTTTATTAATATAATTTTTTTCTTTCTTTTTTTTTAGTTAAAGTTCGTCATATTCAAGAAAAGCTGGAGGAGTTTATTAATTCGTTAAATCAGGAAAAGTAAAATATGTTATCTTTAGATTGGATCTCTAGTCTTCGTAATAATAAAATTTAAGAAAAGTGAGGCAACAACAGGCTTTGTTTAAATGTTACAACATTCTACACTATAATTAAAGCTACGCAAACTGTCAAATGTAAATATTTTTATTTATTAAAATATTACATGAATTTTGAACAAATCCTACAATAACAATAAAAAAAAACTAAATAATTTCTTTGTTTTTTTTTTTAATTTTTATTTTTCGCTTAAGAACTTAACATGGTCTGCTTAATATTACGGTTATAAAACTAAAATAAAATTATCAATTATACATTTCATTTTACATATTGTTTTTAATAAGTATGTATTATTGAAAATAACAAGTGCATACATAAACAGAAACCAAGAATACAAATCGTATTGCACGTCTTAAAATTTTGTGTAATTCGTACTCGTGTGTTTATTACCAACTTCAATGCTAAATGGCAGTCGTTTTAAAAGATGCTATAGTACTAAAACAAACAAATTTTAGAACTTACAGTTAAAATAGTATGTATATTACGAGGTAACTTAATATACTGCTTCAAAATAGCTCAGATGGTGACAATTTATAATTGCACCATCGTTTTTGCATTTCAACAGGAAGGCACTAGTAATGTCCGTTTTAGTTTGTTTTTATTGTTTTTTCTTTTTTAAATTCAATTAGTCTTTTCACTTTTTAAGCTCGTGGTTGAAGTGTGTTTTCTTCTTTTCGTGATTTTTCCCAGTTTGCAACACAAGTTAAAGGATAGCACAAGAAAGCCGATACTAAAATAAGAATTCCAGCAAAATAGAATGATGTATCATAACTATGAGTCATTTCGTACATCGCACCTGGAAATGAAAACGAAAAAAAGGATATTTAATATAAACATAGGTAAATTATGATATTAGACAATGTTTTTATCATATATATTGTTTTTATTTAAAGTTTGCATTATATGCTAAAAAATGTTATTTTCAATTGGACATCTCAATTGCTCAATTGATTTCCAGACGCACTTCCTCAAAAAAAAAAAAAGAAGTTTATTGAAATATTTTTGAAATTCTTTGTGACTTCGTCTTGTCTTGAAAAATGCATATTTACACGTCGCCAAAAATAGCGACTCGTACATAAAAATTTTACTTTACAAAAAATATCAATGCCACAAGAAAAAACAGCATAAGTCGATTATGGTAAAATCTTATAATTACTTATACGGTTTTGCTTGGTGGGAACACACATCTTGTAGCTTTTAGTTGGAGCGCTACCTATTTCTCTTCTCATTTTTATTGCAAAATAAAAATCTAACTAAATATACTAAATTCTTAATAAGAAATTGTTGGCATTAAAAGTTTTATACGATTTTATTTTCCAGTAATTTAAATCTTGGAATGATTTCGTTTAGAAAAAACTATATAAAGGTTGATCCAATACGAGATTCCTTTTCCAACTGGGTTGTTTTGACAGTTGTCATGTGTCAAATGGCTTGTCCATATGACGTTTTTCTTCAGAATTCAATACGACTCAATCATGGTGGTTCGTTTTTTCCGTTAACGAGTCCAGACGTGATTTCGTTCGCGCGGGTCTTAGAGTCTGACCCGTTCCACATGCTTTTTTCAAAGCGGTGAAACGTATAGGTTAAGTACGATTTCAATCCCAGTGGGATATCATTTTTAGCCTCTAAAAAGGCAATCGCAACGATAGTATCCTTTCCTCCTTTCGGAATGACTGGCATATTGTAAGAGAGTGAGAGAGAGACAACTCAATCGTGAATAGACTTACTCCTGAACAACGTTTATTAATTGTGAAAACTTACTACCAAAATCAGTCATCAGTTAGAGAATGTTATAGAGTTCTTCAACATCATTTTGGTCGTTATGAGCGAAACCCATTTCCGGTTCAACGGCTACGTCATCAAGCAAAATTGCAGTATTTAGGCCGATGTATGCCAATAAACGTACTGTTTGGCGTGGCTTATGGACAACAGACATCACCAAACCGTATTTCTTTAAAAATGTGGATGGAGCACGTGTTACGGTCAATGATGCTCGCTACAGAGCAATAATCAATAAATTTTTGTTGCCAAAAATTCAGAGTATTGGTGTAGCCTACCTCTGGTTTCAACAGGATGGCGCAAAATGCCATACAGCTCGAAAAACAATCGCTTTATTGAGGAAAACGTTCGATGAAAACATCATCTCAAGAAATGATCCTGTTAATTGGACACCCAGATCGTGTGATTTGACGGATTACTTTCTTTGGGGATATGTTAAATCACTTGTTTATGTCGACAAACCCGAAACTGATAACGCTTTGGGAACCAACATAACTCGTGTTATTCAAGGAATACCAGACGATATGCTCGAAAGAGTTGTCGAAAGACAAAGTGGACAATGGACAGAATGGACAATTTAAGAACTAGTCGTAGGTGTAAAAATTTTACGAACCATCTCAATATTTCTTATGATTATTTTTTTTGTTCTATAAGATTCAATTGCCTTTTTTATTTGTATGTTTTTGCCGATTGATAATATGTATTAATAAATATTTGAGTAGATCTATATCGAAATCAAAGCCTTACAAATCAGATTTGTTTTTAAAGAATACAATAAAACTCAAGTACTTCCAAGATTAGATTGTATATTTCAAAATTAAAGAAGATGTTAGGAATAATGTGATCAAATATCCGAACAAACCTCTCATGAATTCTTTTTGATAGCAACTAGCTGAGTTATTAAATGGCAAGGACGTTATTCCAAGCGGAATTGACGTGCCTTTAGATACGGACTGAGTGAAATGTGTATACATGTGGCATTGCTCTGTCATTGGAGGGAAGTATCAGACATATAATTGGAATCAACGAGGATGCAAGTTCTGACTAGGACGAAATGCCTTTAACGTTATCAAAACAAAAAACTTAAGTCTCCCCATCTTTGCAACCATCCGAATAGACCTAATTCTAAGAGCACAGTGGAACATGTAAAACCACTCTCGATGTGACGAACTCACAAAAAATATTAACTAAACAATGTTACATTAAACTTTAACTTAACATGTTTTTGAAATTAAATTATCAATTACCTGCAATTGGAGTACCAACGGTTGCTGCAAGACCTTGGAATAACATCAAAAAGCCAAACGCATTGGTTAACTTATCTAAACCAATCATTTCCACAGCGATGAGCGAACGCAGCGCCGAAAAGCAGGCAATGCATATCCCGAAAAATACAGCAAAAGTCCATTGTGTGGCTGGTGTAATTACGATACCACTCAGTAAGGTCGCCACACCACCGGCAGTGATTGCAATATTGTTTAACCATAACGGCTTAACACTCGGAAAGGAACTCAGCGTGCCACAAACGATCCTAGCAATTGTATTTACAAGACCAATGCCAGAAAATACTGCAAGCGCCGAAGACTTATCCATTTGATCATGCTCAGTTGCACGAGCCACCAAAAAAGTAAAAGGCACAAAGAAACCCATCATGGTCAGAAAACCACTGAACGCTAGTAACATAAACGATGGCGACTTTAATAATGAAGTATCCAACATAGTCGCAAGTGTGCGCCGTACTGCTTCTGGACACAAACGGCAGCCCTTTTGTCGATCTTCCAGCAAATCCTGTTTCGTTGGTAGTCGTGTAACTGACATATGATATCCTAAAGAGGTCTGTGATTGGTACTGTGGTATACGGGTTAGAGAACCAGTAAAGAAAATATCATCACGATACATTGGACGTGAGGAGCCGTGATGTGCAGTATCACGTTGTTTTCTATTGGCCAGATTAATGGGACGACGTCCTGAAACGGTGTGTCTTCGCGCCTGACTAATAACAGGTTTAGTTTCAGTTTCGAGTAAAATTTGATTTTCGGTCTCATCTTCGATCTCACCCACAGTGGAAAGTTCTTTATTAAGATTAAAAGCTAACTGATGTGGTTCTCCTTTGGGAGTAGTTGGTTGCGATTTGCGCAAATTCTTCAATTCAGTACCCTTGCCAAGGGCACCAGAAAGTCTACGTTCAATATTGACACCACGAAAAACTTCGGCAGCTGTCGGATAGTGATGCTTAGGTGATGCGCCCATATAGGTGGTGTGAGCAGAATTTGGCATTGAGTAGGCGAAACGACCTTCCGGTAGAGGTTTTCTAAATGCGGAGGTATGTGTTCCAGGTTCTGGTGCAACACTATTACCATGTCCAATCGATTTATTTTTACCGTCTACTTCCTCATCTTCCTCATCGGAATCAGTCTCAGACAGTGCGATGGGTTGTATCGGCCTATAAGCCAGACCGAAAATGGCACACAAAACGATAATAGCCGCCTGTATAGCTAAGGTGCCACGCCATTTAAAATTATTTAGTAATATGCTTGTCAAAGGTCCAAATATAATAGTGCCCACGCCTGAACCGCATAGAGCTAGACCTGTAGCCAGTGCACGCCATTTTTCAAAGTAAAATCCAATAATTACAACAGACGGTATGTAAATCATACAAAAGCCGATTCCACCTAATACACCATATGATATGTACAGAAACTCCACACTGGTTGCGAAATAAGATATTCCGAAGAAAAATGCTGCGAAACAGGCACCAAAAATAGTAACTGGACGAAATCCAAATCGATTGGCCAAAGCACTTACAAATGGACCAGCCATTAAGTAAAAACCGCTCAACAATGACGAAACAAATGCCACAGAACTTTTGGATACTTGAAACTCCTCTACGAGAGCATTTTGTATTAAGCCGGAGCTGAATACAATGCCATCGACCACTGTGCAGCATAAAAATGAAGCTACCATTACCACCCAAGCCCATCCGCTGTCTGGTGGTACAACCACAGCTGCTCCTGTACTATCGATATCATCATCATCATCGGCATCTTTGTTTTGTGTGGCGGTAGTATCATTTTTGTCGTTTATTTTTTCATCGGGCTTAGTTTTATTATGTGACGCCATGAAGTCTCTGAAAAGAAAAGAAGAATTATGAAATTAATAAACAATCAAACATTGCAGTTCTAAGTTTACTTTAACAAGTGATCTTTGCCTAATGGTTCCGAAAATGACTACCATTTTTTCAAACAGCACCCATTGAAAACTGGCAAAGCCTCGATTTTTTATTTTCGCCTCAAAAAGTTTTTACAAAATAATTTAACCCAAGCAATAAAAAAAATAAAAAAATTCATACATCTCAGAAGGAACAAATTTTAAAATCTGTACCCTTCGATTGCATATAGCAAGTTTCACTTGGAGGCAGTTTGCCCATTGTGGTACATTGCCTACATAATTCCCCTCTTTTTCTTTAAGTTATCTTATTGATAGGGGGCGAACCACGCAGAACCCTTGGTAATGTTGAGGCTATTGGTGATTCCAACTCGGCTAGTTCCTTAAGACAAAGAGTGCAGAACCAAAATGTTTGGTTCGTTTCCTCATTAGCACCGGGCATTCGCAGAGGAGATGTTTAACCATCTCATCCTCTTATTTATCTTCCTGTAGAAATCTCTGAAAGAGGAAGCATATTTTGGTGGATATAGGCCCAATAACACAGTGCCCCGTCAGTACTCCTAAAACATTTCTCAGCTCTCCACAGCATCTTAAGAGAGTTTGTGTCCTTCCTAGATTCAGTTTAGGACACATGTTGCGAGACGTTCTGCATCTGGCGGTAAAGTTCCACCCTATGTTCGATTGTTTCTTGGTTATGCCCTCTATTCGATAGTGCAGTTCAGCCAGCGGTATGTTAAGGTCTACCACTTGTTCTGATCCTATTTTTGTAATATTCGTCAGTTTTCTAATTTCCGGAAACATCCTTATGACCGGGCACCCAGCAGAGCTCTATAGTCGGATTGAACGTAGTGACTCCCTGCAGTGCTCTACACACCTAGACTTCACGATTTTGGCGTTCAGTGCTATGATCGCCACACTGACTGTCCACACATATGGTTATGAAATACGTAGTAAGCCCCCTGTTCCGTATCACCTGTTCGGCTTGGTCTTTAGCATAGATTTCAGCTTGAAAAACTGCAGTAATTGAGTAATCTAAAAGCCATTTTCATGCCTAATATTATCAGAGTAAGCACCCGCTCCTGTGCCGAATTCCATCTTGGATACATCGGTGAAGATGGCTAGCTCATCTCCTTAAAGAACGGTGCCAGAGTTCCACTCTTCTTTTGATGGAAAGTTGATGTTGTAGACACTGTCCAAGCCAAATATTGGTACTTGGTAACCATTTTTCGTAAGACAAGGTTCCCGCTGCATATCCTGCAAAATAGAACCGTACATAGTACAGTTTATGAGAAAAGTTTTCTATGCAAAACGCATCGAAGTTTTTACGTTACGTGGTGTACATGGGATGCACCATGCTTACTGCTTTAATCACCCCCACTTGTTGTCCAGTGCTTGCTTGCGTCACCAAATATTTCAGTACCAAGTATGTAAAATTTCTGTGAAAAGTTTTCTACACATTTGAAAGTTATTTTGCTTATATGGGTGGTATCACGCCTACTTGCAACATGTCGTCCACTTTTTGGTCAGTTCTAGCTTGCATCAGCTGATAATCCTATAATAAGTTTGTTCAAATTTATTGGAGTTTTCTTCTGCGCATAGCGTATCAAAGTTTTTCCGAGGTACGATTAATGGAGAAACCTGTCTACCATATCTCACTTCATTACCAAGCTTCATTTGCCCGTAATCTTGACTTCCACAGATAGACAGACGTACAGACAAAGAGGCGGACATGGCAAAATCGACTCAGGATTTGACTCTTATCAAAATTATATAAATACTTTTCTATATCTGTCACTCCCCAACGAAATAAAAAATTGAATTTACACTGTGTGTGGGATCATCCTGTAAAGGTCATAGTTTTCATTAAGCAAAAAAGCCTCAAAAACATGATACTAGGTATCACCCTGAATTAGATGCTACAGTGAATTACTATCTCTGTGTACCAGAGATCTGCATGAGTGCACTCAAAACGATCATCACATTAACTTCCGAATGCAATAAGCTTAGAGTGCTTGAACTTATAGAACATTTTATCCTCTCCTGTGTTGTGTTTCGATTTGATTTGTGGATTTTGTTCACAAAGAGTCAATGGTCTCGCAAGCGTGGCGAGTGGCTTGATGGTCGTTTCAAGTGCACTAATGCAGACCTCTACTGTGTACATGATTTTGGTTTGAATTATTTCACGTTCTCTTAAGAGGAGGTGTCCTGCGCCGTTGAATCTTATTGTTCATATGTCTATAAAGCAAGAAACCGATTTGATTTTCATCTTTTTTTTTTGGTGCTCTTGAAGAATGTTGTGCCTAATATATTTTTCGATTTCAGAAAAACTTTTTGGGTAAATAGACAAAAGACTTCTTTAAGTTAAGAGAAAATCTTTCGTTTTGAGAAATTTCTGTAAGGAATCATGCACGAAAATTTCTTCACGAAACTTCTTTCAACTGGATATGTGAGACCATTTCATAATATAAAAAAGCTCAATCAATATTCCATGTTAATAAAAAGTTCACATAGCAATAGTTTTGCAATATCGAAACTTTGAACCTCAAGCGAGATTGTAACTAACAATAAATAGAGTGTTTTAAAGCCTCATATAATTATTAATTTTTATTGGTTTGTTTTGTATCCGATTGAATTACCTTCCAAAAATATGGTCACTGTGCCCATAAGCCAAAATTTAGGTCGCACTTTCTTTGCAAATTCAGTTAATTAACTTAACTTGATTTACAAAGAATTCATTTAAGCCATAAATGACTCAATCTCTTGGATGTCTTGAAAATCTCTTTCCTATATTTTTAACTTAACATAGCAACAGTTTTAATAACTATCACGAGTAACGAAAGTTGCGTAAATATTTTTTATTGTTACTTAATTAGGTAATATCTAATCAAGCGTTCTTAGCTGATGTTGAAATTTTGATTGCAAGATAGCTGTGGTAAAACATAACTGATTTGCGATACGCTAATCTCCTGCAACCATAAACATAAGTTAAAGCAATCAAATCTTTAATCTTTTGTTACTACCTCACCTACCTGCTCGTTGCTTAGCTTAAGTTTATCATTTATTATGAAGTGCAAATGCTGTTACTATCAGACTACTAAAAGTGATTTTTATAAATCACATTTTTTGTTTAAAAGTCATGTTAACGTAAAAAAAGGTATTAACAGCGATTATTTTACGAAAATTGTGTTGAATCACTTTTTGACTATGACATCAAGTCATTGTGTAAACTATGCAAAAGTTTCTGAATATTCAATGTCTTCTCACATTTTTCTAGTTAAATAAGGTGTGCTTTCGAACTCAAGTAGTGTAAAATTTTTGTTATCTTATGCGAATTCGAGAGCAACAAGCAGCTGCTTCTTATAAAAATAGTTACCGAATTTTATTTAAAGAATTTTTTTTTAATTTTTAAGTAAAAAAAATTAAAGCAAATAAAGCAAAGATTAGAAAAAAAAGGAAAAATCGCAATACCTTGGGAAATCCCAAATCGACTGGAACAATATTGGTATCAGATGATAGGTAAATCAGCTACAAAGCTTATAAATTCATAAAATAAAGTGTGTTCAAATTTGAGGTATCTTTTTACATTTGCCGCCATATCTCTTAAAGGTACTAAATTACACCAATGGGTCAATCCATCTATAATGGGCCTAAGTATCATTACCCTCATGTTTTTTAAATAGGCTGAAACTTTTTTCAGTGTGGTAGAAGATATAAAAAAATTCGATAAATTCTTTTTGACCAATATTGTTGCTTAAAAAAAAAGTTTTAAATTGTGTTCAAAAAAGCTCGTAAGTAAAACGCAAAAATTCATTGATGAATATAAACAAACCAACACAATTCATATTAGCTTTTATATTATTTTTAGGTAGTTGTGTACTAGTAGATGACAAAAAAATTGCAAATCTAAATAAATGAAGGACTGAACGGTTTCTATGTGGTGAAAGATAAAAAAATTGACTTTCCAAGAAAACATCAATTTCCCAAATACTCCAGCCTAGGAAAAACTAGTTTGTTCGGTAATATATACATACATAGATTGGCAATTCGTTAAATGGGCCATGGAAAAACCAGAAGAAAATAAGAGTTTTTTCATGGAAATTATTGGAATTTTCCACCAGGATTATGCTTTGGTTTCTTGAAGAGCAAAGTTTATACAGATGATCCCTCAACACCTCAAAGTTAACATCATTGGGGAAATCACTTAAACGACATTCTTTTTCATTATTAACCGGAACCAATGTACTTTAATTTCCAAAAAAAAATAAATAAAGATTTCACACAATATATTTCTTTTATTTAAAATTTAAAAAGATAAACACCCTACAGTTTTTGAGCTCAAATAAAAATAAAGCGTAGGATAGACAGCTAAAAGAAAAACGCAATAATTTGGGAATCGCTGAATTGATGCAAACAATTAATCAGTTAATGGGTAATTCAATAAGCTACATAAAAAAATGCAAAAGTTTCAAACGGGTGCCTCAAGTATTTATGAAAGGGAAAGGTTTTAAAATATCACCAAGAGAATTCCGTGATTTCATACAGTTTGGTAGCAGATAAATGAGATGCATTAAGCAGAAATCGTGCAGCATATAAGAGCACTAATCTCATCAAGGCTCAATACGCAGAATTCAAAAGTAGATTACATAGCGGAGAACTTTCTGATCCTTTTGAATCCACGTAAGATATGCGCCCGGGTTGTCTGCTATCACACAATCTTGTTTCATGAAAAAAAGGTAACAAACTTTGTGCAAAACTCAGAATTTTTTTAGTCTCACGCTCGCTTATGAACAGAAAACTCTCCAAAATTTATCGAAACACGTATCCGATATCTTACAACAAAATAATTTTAAAAAAAAACAAAAAAAAATGAAGTAAAAACTCCATCGTAAATAAAATTCACTTCATTTCAACCATACGCTCTAAATAATTTTTTATTTTAAAGCAAACCTTAAAACATCGTTGCACGCAAATAATAAAAGTTTTTTTTGCGAAAGAAGGCCATTTGACGTGTGAGTAACGTAATTAATTATTCACTTTCAATTTTTGTAAAAATTTTAATGTTTTGCCGGCAGATAAGAAACATTTAAAAAAGTCAAATTTGAAGAAGAGGATTAAACTATTATCAATGAAACTGGAATTTTTAATATTTTATGTTTTTTTTTTGTTTTTATTTTAATAAATCGTCAGTCATTTCATTTAATTAAATTTAGATAAGAAAGATATCTTCAGGTAAGATCTCGCTTTGGTCAACTTGGGCTTTATTGTTTAACCCAAAAGTTTATTTCACTAAATTAAAAATTGAAAAATCTAACAATTATAAGGCTTTGTAATTTCTTAGAAATTCATTCGCGAAATTTTGCTCTGAAGATACTTTGAAAAAAGTTAAAAAAAAGGTTGATTATTTCCATTTTTATTGAATTTTATTATAATTAGTGCTCATATGAACCGATTTGAATAATTTCTTTTTTAAAACAACATACTTGTGCTAAAAAGGATATTGCATACTTATTTTTCATATTTTTTAAAATTAAATATCCTTTTCTTTATGATTATGTTTTTTTCCAAACCTCACACAAAAATCATTGCTTGATTTTTTATTGCTTAAGCTCATGCTGCTCCTTGAATTCAGTGTTGTTATTGTTGATTTTTTAATTTCGTCTCATTTGTATTTGACTTCGAATTTCAAAGAACAAACTCTCTTTCAATTATTTTATTTTTTTTTGTTACTTTTGAAAAGAGAAGGTATAATGAGATGTTAAAAGAGAAAATGAGTGAGTTTCATTAGGAAATTAACTTACATATTTCCCAGTCAGTACCATTTTTGCAAGTTGTGTTCTCAGTTTAGCACTATCGCTCTTTAACGTTATAACAATTTTGTTTCATTTTATAAAAATTTAATGTTAAGGAAAGTATCAAGTTTTCAGAAAATTGTTGTTGGTGTTGTTGTTTTTGCCTATTTTTATGTAACTTAAGCTTTACTCAACTTTGCGAACCGAAAAAGTTCAAAAAATACATAAAAATGGATATTTTTTCGAATTATTGGTAACGGGTGATTTTTTGCTATTTGTCTTTTCAATGTAAACTTTTTGACACCTCACGCGTAATTCGTAACAAGTGTTAACGTCAGAAACGCTTAGTAAGGTTTGCCATTTTAGCATGAATGGACTAACAAACGAACAGCGCTTGCAAATCATTCAATTTTATTATCAGAATTCGTGCCCTGTGAGAAATGTGAAAATCCAATTTTTCATCCAAAAATTTTCTTCAGCGACGAAGCTAATTTTTGGCTCAATGGGTGCGTCAACAAACAGAATTGCTGAATTGGGTCTGTAGAATAGCCAGAGGCAGTTCAAGAGCTGCCAATGTACCCTGAAAAGTGCACTGTTTGGTGCGGTTTGTGGGCCGGCGGCATCATTGGATTGTACTTTTTTAAACTTACTTACTGTCAATGGAGCAAGGTACCGTGCGATGATTAGCGACTTTTTTTTTGCCCAAAACGGAAGAATTGGACTTGGTTGATACGTGGTTTCAACAAGACAGTACCAGCGCGATACCAAGGACCTATTGAGTGGCGAGTTTGGCGAACAATTAATCTCACGTTTTGGAGCAGTCCATTGGCCGCCAAGATCATGCGATTTGACCCCACTGGGCTATTTTTTGTGGGGCTACATGAAGTCTCAACAAGTCAAGCCACAATTGCAGCTCTGGAAGACAACATTACACAATTGCCATTGGTGAGATACCGGCCAAAATGTTGGAAAAAGTATGTCAAAATTGAAGCTTACGGATGAACCATTTCAGGCGTAGTCGTGGACAACATTTACATGAAATAATCTTTAAAAAGTAAATGGAATGATTTATCGTTCCAAATAAATGTTTCATTCACTATTGTAAATTTTCTAATCTTTTTTCAATTTTCAAATGCCAAACGCTTAAAAAATCACCAGTCATAACATTAACTTTTCCCAAAAAATTTTTGAAAGCAGAAATATGACTTTTTTAAGTTTTCTTTCTGACTTTAGTTGACCAATTTCTTGTAACTTCAGTGATTTACTCAGCACTTGGGCCCACAAAATATATTATGAAACAACTATAAGAAAATATGCTTTCTTACTATCAACCTAGAGTTTTATATTACATAATTATGCTATCCATATGCACTCCACACACTGTGTGTAGGGAACACATTCAAATGAGTAATATTTTTTTTTAAGTTTTAGAAGAAATTTGGATAAATTTCTGCTCTCTTAGTCATAACACAAAAGGTTTCCTTAACTTTAGACTGCAATTACTTAGAGTTTACTTTTTTTAAATTTTTCTGTTTGTATGAATAGTGCTGCGCTCAAACGGACCCACTTTTTTTGTTCAGTGCATGCTGGTTTCACTAAGTCAACGTTTACACGAGCAAAATCGGTCTGAGAAATTCTTGTCTATTCTCTTTTCTGAATTTCTTTTGCGTTTACACACGGAAAGTAGAATTTGTTTGTGCAAGAAAATTTCAAAGCAATTACTGCGTCAACCCGCCACAACAAACGTAAATTCAAAGCATAATATCAGCTAAAGAATAGAACGAAAGGGATTTCGCGTGTACGACAAATTCTGTACACCACCCTTTCGTTTTTTCCTTCTTGCCTACAAACAGGAATACTTTCTTTCAAGAGTTTCCTCGTGTAAACGCTGTCTGAGGTTCCCGCATGAAATTTAAAATATTTGCGTAAATAGTTTATAGCATGGTGATTTTATCAAGCACTAACTGGGTAGAACCACTCCTAGTACTTTCGTGCAATTTGGTTGCCTTATATTACTCTGTATAGCGTCTTAACGTTTTTTTTTTTTTTATAAAACGGGAGCCACGCTCCCCGTTTATCTAAATTTTTTCCTTTAGTAAAGTTTTTGCTTATAGGGTAGTTGCCACGCCTCTTTAAGATCAATACATACTTAGTACATATTGTTGTTACTACATATCATTTGATATACCATTTCATTGCCGGCTAATCACTTCCGGTACGCAAACGTTTGTTCAGATAATTGTATTTTCAGATATTCGTGTCTATGTTATACTTGAATTATGAAGAGTAAAAGAGTGCGCTTGCTCTTTCAACAGTTCTATTGACATTCAGCGAGTCATCAACAGACTCGCTCAAAATAGAACGATCATATGACGTGACTGACTTCGTTTGTACTCTGACTCGTATTTCGCTGTCAATGTTGTTTGAGCCGAACAAAACATTACAACACCGAACATGAGAAGAATTAATGAATGCAGCGAGTAAACTCTAACATCAATGTGAAGCCAAAAGAGCGACGGTGATGTTTTTATAGATTATGTTATGATTTGTTTTGCGTTCGACTCTTAGAGGCATGCTACACGTTCAATTTATTGAACGTTTAGCTTGCAATATTGATGGCCATATCGCGAAATATCTATATATTTTGAAATCCATCAATATGGATTGCTATCCAAATCACAGTAAATGGCGTCATTCAAATTGTTGTTGTTGTTCAACACGGTATAGCAGATCTGTTGTCTGAGCAAGCGCTCTAAAATACAACAAGACACTCGTTGTCGAATGCAATAAGCTACGTGTGCTTGAATTCTTAGAATATTTTATTGGCGAGTGCAGCACTTAGCTCTCTTGCTGGTGTTTCGATTTATATTGATTTAATTTTTGCTCGATGAACTCGCAATCGTGGCGAGTGGCTTGATAATCGTTTCAAGTGCACTCGTGCAGACCTCTAGTACGTAATCCCAAGATACTGGTATACGTATCAGCAACTAAACTTTAGATTATAAGTTCAATGCATTTATATAGGGCGTACATTGGTAGTTATTACATATTCTTAGTAGTACTGGTAGTTAAATTGTAATGCAGATAAAATATTTGATTTTCGATTAAACAACATGACTGCAGATATCATTGTAATTTAGTTTCCCATATTCCTAATTCTATATTCATTACAAATATCGTGAACAAAACTTATGCCGAATTTCTTTCCATCGCATTTTATATTTATTAATTGTTCAGATTGACGATATTTTTTTATCTCGTGCCCCAAGAAGATTGAAAATCCCACTTAACCCATTCCATGTTTTGTTCTGAATAATGTGCGTCATATAGATTTATTTTAAGCAAAAAAAAAAAAAATAGACACCACCGTTGAAATATTGCTAGCATCAAAAATTGTACTTGAAGCACCATAAATATTTACGGAAGCCCTACAATTTTTGAGGATTGATTTTTTTGCTATGCCTCTACAACAACAAAATGTAATTGTTAATATGACAAATAACATTTAAAAAACTATCTACAGCTATTGTGTTTTTGTGGTTGAATTTAAAAATATACAACTGAAAATGTTTAGTTTTTATGTTTTTCTCTTTTAAATACGAAATGCATAAACAACATGTTACCACCATCAACCGCGAATGGAAGAGGTAAAATCTGTAGCGACATTTGTTATACCCCTCATTAATAGGATTAGTTAAGAATTTTATTGAATTTTTTAAAATGTAAATATTTTCGTTGGCCAGCCATGTTCAGCAGATACATAAACGTTTTTCGAGCATAAACGTTTATGTGAACATCTCCAATAAAATCCACCTTTGTAGTCTGCGAAATTCTACATCTCTGCTAATAGAAAAGTCTCATGTTTTCAGTAAGGAACGTTTTGTTTCTCATCGAGAAACTTCGAGTTACAAAATAGTCGTTCTGAGAGATGAAGAAACTTTTTTTAATTGGCTGTATTAGCAACTAGCTGACCCGGTGAACTTATTACCGCTTATCAGTCAATAAATGTCGCTTTGCCTTAACTACCTTTTATATCAAGTCCTATCCATCTGCGTACAGTAGTTGATGAGATATTATGAATTTGATTTTGGAGGGCGTGTCATCGCCCATTTTTCTAAAAAAAACTTTACACAAATCTTCCATAGACCATAAGAAGCAGTTAAAAACTATTTATGAAATCTTCGTAAAAGTTCTATTTAAAAATACTTTTGCCCATCCTAAGTATGCACTCTTGATAAAATTTTTATAGCCCAAGCTGTGCCTTTTAATATCTAAGCTATGTGCTGTAAATTCCACGAGGATCGATTAAGTGGTCTCCGAGAAAATGACATTTAAAAACTATTTTTGTACCACCCTAATAATAGTTTTGTGGCCAAAGCTATGCTTTTTAATATAAAAGCTACGCGGTTTAAATTCGGTGTGAGTCGATAAACCGGTCTTCGTGTTAATATTTGAAAAATATTCTTTTGTATTAGGGCCACCCTAAGTAAAAGTTTTATAGCCCAAGCTATTCCTTCTAATATAAAAATTATATTTTACAAATATTTGAGCGCCACTCTAAATAAAAGTTTGATAGCCTAAGCTGTCCTCTTAATATAATAGGCACGTGGTGTAAATTTCATGTGAATCGATAAGGTGGTGAAGATGATATTTTAAGAACATTTTTGTGTGAGGGCCATCCTAAATTTTCACCCTAATTAAAAATTTTATAGCCTATGTCCTATACGCGATAGAGAAAATTCTAAAAAATCAGAGATAATTAAACTGGTTCAGCTGTTCTTGAGTTATAAGTGTTGTAACTAACACGACATTTTTTTTTTAAAAACACATGTAGATAACGCTCTCGAACTCAACAGATGACCTCATCTATACATGAGAAAATCTCAAGAACTTGATTCACGATGCTGCAGTACAACTCTCGGATTTTGGCGCTAAAGAAAATAGAATTGGACCAGCTAAAACACCCTTAACCTAATCGACAAGAGACACAAAGTTAAAATGTAGCGTAGAAATGGCCAAGCCCATCCAACTAAAGCCACCCTAGACCAACACAAAAGACAATTCCAAGATATGTTATACGTATATCTGTAGCTGCAGCAAAGACCAAAGATCTTGACAACAACAATATAAACGAATATAAACGAACGAATATAAACGAACTTAATTTACCAACATTTCACGTTAAATCAAAAGTAAGAACGGCACACTACTAATATTCCAACCAAACCGCGCAAATAGCCAGGTGGTATAAACACTTCATCAGTATGGTGATTCCTGAATGAAAATTGAACAGGAAATGACAGTATGAGAAATTCCAAAACACTACTAGCAAACACCTGGAGAAAGATGTCACCTTTTGCCAGCTTGGATCCTTTTCTTGAAGAGATAATAAATCACGAGATTATGAAAAAACTCCAGCTGAAGTATTCATCCCATCTTAATAACGCAACTGATTTTTCCTTTTTTCGAAGCCATTTGAAATGGCATGAGGACTTACTAATTAAATTCATAATAAAGAATTACCTCACTATTTGTAATAATTATAGCGGAGTTACTATTTTTAGCTCGTCCTTTAATTAAAGATATATAAAATAAAAGAAAATGCTAACAAAAGATGGACTCAAGGGACAACTTGCAATATAACTAGGCAAATCTGGCCGAAATGGGACGCCAAGCGTTCTTCAGAATGTTGCTGTTGCTGCAGTCATAACTGGCCACTGTCTCATCGGCGGACAAGCGGTGAGATTAGGTGTTAAGTCTTTTGAATTTTGTAGAAGTTGTGGAATTGTGGTAGAAGAGGAAAGCATTAAACATTTTCTCTGCTTCTACTCCGCACTTGCTGAAAAACGCCACAAAACACTTGGTTCGTTTTTTATTTGATGACCTGGATGACTTAATATACGAGGATGACTTAATATACTCGTAGGTCAGCTATTTAGTTTCATTACGAAATCTGGATGGTTCAACGAGAGGGTATAGTCAAACACCCTGTGCTATCACAATGGATCGCATATGGTCTAAGTGAGTCGATTTTTCGTAACTGACTGCCACTCCTACCTAACATAACCTAACCTAAGTTCTAAAATATTATTGGCCAACAACTTTTTTTGTATAGTCGATAAAATTATTTTATAAATTAACTCTTTTAGTTATCATAAAATTCCAAAAAATTGTACCGGAACAATAATTTGACCAATGCCACAATATTCAACAAGAATACGCTGAATGTAATGTTGATGACACATAGAAGTAGGATGCTATAACGACGTTAAAACGTTGTTTGCCTACGCTTCGATCACGCAGTTGCATCCCGTTCCCATTTGTTGAAAGGTACTTGCACCCAACGCTGCCCACATTGTAACACATACGTCGCCTATATCTGTGATTCGCCATCTAAACGACAGCATTTATTTTAACTCAGTAAGTTGCAATATCTTCAGATGGAAATGCCTGCTAAGTTGTTAAGAAATATTAACCTTGAAAAATATTAATAAAATTTGCGTCTCTTCAACCCAAACAAATTTGTGGAAGATAATTTAAGGCTCAATTTCTTTGATTTATATGACATTTGCTTTTGTTAAAGTATAGCGTATTTTTTATGCTATTTTTAAAGTATAAAACAAATTAATGATTTTAAATAATATTTGTATTGTTATTTTTCATGAAGTAACTAAATTAAATTTTGGATTTTCTGATTTCAATATGGATACTAATTTAGCCAAAACCTACAAAATTTGGTAGAAGAAGTACAAATCGGTAACGCTGTATGCAACACCATTTCAAATATGTTGCGCACTTTTGTGCTTAACCCGGTTGAAAAGTGGATGTTACGGGGTTGCCAAGTTGCAAATGAGAAATTAACGGCCTTCCAAAAAGACAATACGTATTATAAATAATTTGTAGAATGTAGTACATTGTTTTTGAGTACAAGATGTATGACCTTTTTTTTCTTTTGCTAAATCTATAAATAAATAGAATTTTACCTCCAATTAACGGTTTTAACCTCTAATTAACGGCGTTTGCCCCCAATTAACGACTTAACAGCCTCCTACGGCTTTGGCATGTAATTAACAGCCTGACCACGTCAAAAGCGGCCACTTGGAATGTAATCTCAAGTATGTAATCTTGAAGAAATTCAAATGCGGTAGTGGATTACTCTAAGATCTGTATATATGGTATAACTTTTAACACTGTGTATCATTTGAACATAACAAGTTAAATACTTAGAGCTTTTAACTCTCTACGCTATGATGAAATTAAAATACATAAATGTAAATAAAATTAAGGATTAATTTGGAATACACGTTTAATACACTCAGTAACTAAAAAATACTTTACTCCTTTCGTATTCGTAACTAAAGAACTCTTATCATTTTCGTATAGGAATTTAAATTTCGTCCAAATATTTAAGAGTAATTACTGCTGATGTATACAATGGCCTTGGCATTTATTTATGGCACCAAACGACAACGTTCACACATCAACCTTATGCGTCGTTTTGTCAGCGCCATTTTTTATTTTGTATTGTGTTTTTCAAAAGCGTAACAAAGCTTTTGAACCAACAGCTGAGCAACAAATTTAATCTTAAGTTGATCCAGTTAATATAGATATGTACACAGAAATCTCTCTCATATTAGCTGCGTTTTATTCACCATTCATTGCTAGCAACGCTAATTGTATGGCAAAAGCAGAAGCAATATCGTAAGCTTAGCGAGTAAAACTATATATATAGCAAGTTGCTTAAACGCCAGTGCTAGCCAGCAGATTTGTATTTTGCCTATTATGCATTTTGAAATGAAAATAAGAAGAACTGAAAACCCATTGTTTAAAGTGACAGGCGGCAAAAGTGATGAATTTAAAATGAAAAAAGAGTACAATTTTACTTTAGGGGCGATGCTCAAAAAAATATTTTTTTTTTATTTTAGAAACATGGAGTTTTACCCCCTAAAACCGAATCTGAAAAAAAAGTCGGTCTCTTATGGCTTCCGAGATAAAATTGGTCAAAGTTTGAAAATTTCATGTATCCACCCCTTGTATAAATCAATTGTGTAAAAATTTTTTTATTTGATTTTTATTTTGTGTATAAACGAGTGCTCGTATGAGCAGCGAGTAGAAAACTTAGCAACTTGGAGGATTTTCTTGGTACCATTTGCCTTGCGCAATTTGGTATTTTGGCAATTCGAGTGGGATTTTTGCCTTTCCCGAATATTCCGAATATAATCTTCGTTTTTTCTGGAGTACAATAAAAACCACGTCCCCTTTTTTTAAACAAATGTATTATACCAAGCTGCTGTAAAACTGTGTCACTTTCATGCACTACACGACTGACGCACAAGTGCTGATCACTCAAACTGAAGTGTGCTATTTCTCTGATCACATTAAATGATCAATAACAAGAACTAACAATCGTAACGGTAAATTTTTTCATCGACTAAAGCGCAAAGTTAAAAGCAAAAAAAATTCTTTTTGTATTTTGTAAATAATGCAAAAAAGTTATGTAAAACAAATTATTTTGCTAAGTGTGCTATTTCTTTGTACATAGCTATAGATAGCGACCTGTCCAATAAAACACAGCTACGAGTATTGTTAGTAGACATAGATATTGTCAACTTGACCGACTGTAATTATTTGACTTGTTTTTGTCATTTTATTTTTATCATGCGGCCATCTCTTAGCTTATGTGTTAACACAAATGCTTATCGACAAGAAGAGTTACAAAAGCTGCGCAACACAGAACAAAATACGGAGCCTAAGGAGACACAAATCAACAAAAAAAAAAGAAAAGAAAACATTTTTAAATAACTTAAGTCTTGCACTCGTCATTAGAATCACACGCTCGTATTCATAGTCAATACCCACATGCACACACACATATGCACTTGCACATACCGTATTTACACTGTGTACCATACAGTATCGGTATCACAACACAGAAGAGCAAATGCGCGAGACGCTCGTACACTACATAGTGTAAACATGTGTCGTTCTTAAGGAAATGTAGCCGCGGACAATAGCACACATGAAGCAGTCAAGCAGCGTGGAAGAACAAAATGTGTACATACATGCGTGTGTATATACTAATTTTGAAGAATGATATGGAAAACAAATAAAAGTTTTTTTTAAAGAAAAAAAAACAATCGACTTTATCAATGCAACAAGTAGTGAAAGTAAAATTCAGCATTTTCATAGCTCAACGATTACGCATAAACAACGTATAAATGGGATTGTCCGTGTTTATTTTTGGGAAGATGTTGGCGAGTCATCGATAATTCACTTCATGTGTGTACGAGTGAGTATACCAATTCAATATATTTGATCAATTGTAAAACTGAGTTACTTCCTAGTATCATACACAAGGTATGTGTCTGTTTGTAATGGTTGCTAATGAGGATATATATAAGGGAACAGAAGTTTGACTTCAGGCTAATCTCTTGGATTCGTAATTTATCTTATCTTTGTTTTAAAATTTAATCGCACTGCCGCAACAATGTTTTCCTATGATAAGCATCAACAAAAAAATATTTTTTTTCATTTTTATAGCATCATTTGTTGCGAATCTTTTGCAAAATAATGTTAGTATTATTATAAGCAATCATTAGGAGTCTTCACACGTAGTCTTGTATTTGTGTTGAAGCATAAAATTGCGTATTAAACACAACCTGTCATTTGTTTCATGTGCTGTGTTTATTGTCAGTTCAACACTTTGACACAAAAACATGACAGCGTGTGAGGATCTTTATGAATAAATGCAATTCAATATTCAATTGGAAGTTACAATTTAAATAAGGCAGCATTTGCCATCTTGCTATATATCGTAAAATATTATTAATTTTAATTATGGAATTATTGCAGGAATGCATTTTAATTGTTAAACCATAAACCATGTCGTTCAATTGTTAAAAAACTAAATCTGTAAGGATCAGTGCATCATCACTTCAATCCCTACAGAATGATTTCAGAACGTAGCGTAGTAGTAGTTCCAAAAAACGAGATTCGTAGCGTTATTCGTTGATCAGAGCTTAAGGCTAAACGTAATGAAAAATTTATACAAAATTGCAGAAGTTTTGAAAACTTAATATTGAAGAAAAGTTCTTGGTAGAAGGTGGAAGTTGTGCCCTCGTGTTGTTCACTGGCTGTTCAAAGCAGTCATGCAACCGATTCTGCTATAATGCATTGGCCTGCTTTGGACAAGGGCTCTATAACTAATTACAAAAGGTACAAAGTGCCGCTTCCAAATGTATTATTAGTGGTGCCCTTAGGACTAAACCTGCTGATGCTTTAGATGCCCTCTATCAACTCATTTCTTTTGACCTATTTAGTTTGCAGATAACAGCTTGTGCCGCTATGACACTAAGAGAAACTTTTCGCTGAGACGAGGAAGAAACAAGGCATTTGGCTTTCCTATATGGTCTGAGCTTATTCCCTCCAATTTGGACTACATATTCCGGCAATTGCTTTAACGAAGGATTACAAGCCCTACATTTAACCTAGAGAACTCGGAAGAAAAATTCTAATGAAAAGAGGCTCAAAGCTAAATAATCATTTGGGTATATTTTTAAAAAGCGTAAAATTAAGAATTGTTGCGAAGTAGCAGAACATCCTGTGTGAGTATAAATGTTGTATCAAAAAGATAGATAAACTTTTACTCATCATAAAAACGGAAGAATTGGTCGTCTAAGAAACTTACTATTGATCCTGAAATGCCTCACATATCTCAATGAAATGACTCAAAATTTAAACATTTATCCTATCTGGGTACATGAGCATAGGACCATTGATGGTAATTACAAAGCTAGGCGGGAGACTGCTACAGACATTCATGTGATATAACAAGACGAATTTAAATGGAATGGCATGCCAAGCGCACTAGACGAAAAGTATCATCAACTGTTGATGCTGTGATAACTCGCAACTGTCTCATGGGTACCACACGGAAAGTTTTAGAGTTCGCTCTTTTGATTTCTGTATCGATATTGAGGAGTAGAAAAATATTAAAAACTTTGTTTACTTCCGACCCGTATTTGCCAGGAAACGACATGAAACACTTCTAGTCTGCATGAACTTGGGCATAAAATGCTAGGTCAGCTACTTAATTTCATTAGAAAATCGATTGGTTGTACAAGAGAGTTAAGTTGAATATTCAGTGGCAGCACAAAGAACCATCACTTTCACTTTGTACTTCCGCTTGTAGTGCATAGAAAGAGGGGTGGCAGTAGAGCCGGCTTTGCCTTGTCGCCACAGCGTACTACAAGGTATGGTTTGCCCCTTCTGGAAATTCATAATTATGTGCTAATAAAAAACTTCTGCACTTGGCCTAATTTTTATGCTGCCAAGCTGCATTGGGTTAATTATTGAATTATTATTCCCACCCCATCCTAGGGTTAAGGTTAAAAAATTAATTTATACAGAACCCAGATAAAATTTTGTATGGGTAGTACAAGATGAGTTGAAATAAAAAGTTCGACTTCCCAGTACAAATCTGTGGTTTTTTGTCACTTTTCGACTTTTGTCACTTTTCGACTTTATGATGGCCGTATACAAAAGATATTGAACAAATTCATTCTATGCTCTCAATCCTAATGGTATACACATCCTCTTAGTTAAAGTTGAAGCAATAAGAAAGACTTCGAAAATCGGGCACAATTAGTTAGTTGAAAAAATACGGTTTCTGTGGATATGTTAACGGCCAATCTAGCTTTTAGTATAAACTAGTTTTTTCTAGGCCAATCTAGTTCATCTGAAGTATGTTAGGATAAACCAGTTTAGCTTAGGAAAATTTTAGTATGTAAGGGCGACTCAGGGTTTTCATCTTTCAATATGTCCAATACCGGCTTTGCGGTGGCCTTCGACTGCGATTCACTATACACTGTGTCCATCGACACTGTGTTAGCGACGCCCGTGTTGGATACAGCTTAGTGAACCGCGGCCAAAAGCCGCCGCGAGTCCGCCATTGAACATAGCGAATGCAAACCCAAAGCCGCGCCGAAAGTCTCCGACTTACCCTAACATGCTAAAATTTTAAGAAAATCGGGAGTGAGGCCGTTAAAGTAAATAATAGCCTTGGGTCATACTAGTTCCTCCAAAGCATGTTGAGATGAACTAGTTTGGCCTGGCAAAAACTAGTTCATCCTAAAAATTTGTTTGGCCGGTGACAGATACATTGATTTCATTGGAATAAAACGAATAAGAAAGTGAAGATTTGGTTAAGTTTTGTTCAATAAAATGGGTCAGCGTGAAGAAGTGGGCGTGGCACTCTTCATATAAACAAAAAAAACCTAAAATTGGAGAAAGTGTTTAAGTATAGATTGGAAAACTTGGTACAACGACATTTGGTAATACATACTAACATAAGAAAAAGTGCGCTTATTTGAACATGTGGGCGTGGCATATATATAATAATACTGTAGTAAAACTTTCAAAAACGATAGATATTGACGAAATTAAAATTTATATTTTCTGAAAGGTAACTTGAAACTGATCATATTTCCCAAACAATATTTATGAACATCATGTCGGGGACTTTTAATCTAAGAATTTTACAATTTTATTTAACTTAATAATGTAAATTTCTGCTATGTGATTAAAGTGAAACAAACAAGCAGTGTATATTTTTACATGCAACACAGTAGAGTGTCGCTGCAATGCTCTTTCGACTAAGCTGAAATATAAAATACCATTTTAATAAAAATTACCGACTTTTACGCGCACTTTTACTGCTAATGCAGTGTAGGGTATTTAAGTTTTGACGACGCCAAAGTTAACACCCTTACTAGTTATAATTTAATAATTGCAAAACAAATCCAGTCCAGCACATTTTCTTTTCTATTATGATAAGAAAATTAAATATATTGACAATAAATGTGCATATTAAATAAAACGCTCTTATCGGTTACAACACAAATTAATTAGGTAAAATAAAACAAAATTCAGTCAAAGCGATACTGGCAACGATCTTTCGTCAAGTTCTATATGTTAGTTCTAACTGTATGGATGTAGCCTACTATTATGGGTCAAGCCACTATCTCCATGTGCTTGCACATGCATCCGAACAAAACTAAAATATCGGCACATGTGCAACTTCGCATGCACTGTTTGTTTCACTGATTGCTTGCACCACACTACTCTGCAACTCTGATTATTTAAATGTTTTAAATTAATATTTATATTTTATTAGCGAAACGTCTCGCTCACACTGTTGACACTCTGTCAATATTAGGTTTTCAAATTATGATTACCCACTTGTGCTATCTTACAATACGAGTAGTAGATGTGAGATGCGAACAACAACTTTTTATTATTCATTTTATTAAAAGAATAAACAGTAGTTTTGTTTAACCTTAAAAAGTTACTTTAAAGTTTAAATTAAAAACGTAAACTAAATTTATGGCATCTCTTGGCACAAAGTTAAATGTTTACCACACGCGACTTGAATGTTTCCTACAGGGCCGGATTTACACAAAGTGACACATTGGGGTAGCGGTCAGAGCTAATGCTCTATTTTTCTTTGTTCTATAATGTTTTCGGAACCGTATAAAAAAGTCATATTTCACTCTCTTCAAATCATATATGTATGTACATATTTCGCAAATATGTATAATCAATGATGAATATGTACATATGCATAATTTTAACCTTGGACGATTTTTTTGAACCTAGAATCGTAACAAAACAACATCGTCTTATCTTTTGACTCGCGAGTTGTGCAATGAAATCTTCGCAATCTTAAGATTGAAGTACATATACCTCTATACATTTCATAGCTTCAAGCGATTATCCGCCATCGGAGAATGTGAATAGTTATTTTATTCCTCTTCAAATATGAAATTGATCTTACCGCAATGCAGTTTATTACAGTATATTGTTAACCTTTAAGGTCTGAAACATAAATTTCTCTCATATTTTATGCTTACTCACAAAAATCATTGGAATTCAAATGGCCGAACTTCGTGATTACCGAAAATTTCTCATCAATCTCTTCATGAGCCAAACAGCTCTCTTGTAATTCAGAGACCATGATCATCTATTTGTAACGGTTCCGACTGAAAATACGACATCTCTAGCAGCATAGTAAGGAGATATCAAGTCAAAAATCCAGCTTGCAAAGTCTTTAAAATAACTTATTACCGTAATTAAAAAAAATACTTTGCCCTTGTAGCGAAATTTTGGTTTTATAATATCTTGCTAGAGCAAGATATGAAACCATAATAAAGAGATACATGAGTATTAATGAGTATTTTTTAAGTTCATAATAGGCTGATTATAATAACATTGGGTGGGATGACAAGTATGTGTCACTAAAATGTACAGTACTCGTATTAATGCACACACCAGATATGCCACTTCATGTTTCGCATGTGTCTTTATACTAGAGCACATAATTGTCTTTTTAAGGCGCTTTACCAAGCCATGTGTGAGAAAGATATGATTCCTGTCTAACTTATAATAATGTATACAACAGAAAGCCTAGTTGGAAGCGTGCAGAACTATGAATCGTTGTGGCATGGGTTCGAGACCGACTAACAAATCGGAAGTTAAATTTAAATATAACAATAGCAGGGTTATCAAGTGACCGGGATTAACACTGCCAAGCCCAGAATTTCATGTCAAAGTTCGGCGACCTGGTAGGAATCCAAAAATTTCTGAAATAGCCGGCAATTGGACAATTTTTGTTGAGCTTATTCCACACAAAAACTATTACGATTCTATGAATATTAATTTTTTAATATTGCTGACCAAAAAAAAAACAAGGACATCAACTTTTGTCCAAAAAAAAATTTTACTTTTCACCATTTGAAGAAAAAGTTTTTTTTTTAGAAGGTGAGAATTGCTTCTGTACGACTTGGTAGCACTGAATAAAGGTTTAACATTTCCACGTAAAGTCTGTAGGCAAGACATTTTTGGCGTAACTTTTTTTAAGTCTTTGTAAGCTGTCTTTTAAGCACTACATAAAGATACTCGTACTTTATACGAAGTCTCTTCAAGGATGATAAAGAGGGGAACATGCCTTTATACTTCATAAGCCAAATGGTTCTTGTAAGTCTCTAAAAAGAATTGATAAATACAAAATGTTACATTTCTACTTGTCTTTAAAAGGTCTTTTAAATAAGTTAAAAAACATTTCTTTGCTACTAGTGATTAATTAGCACGTGTCTCATCAACCTGCAATTTTCCCTTATTTTTTCGAGAAATATTCATCCTTTTTCTAAGATACCTGAGACTTGTTTTTTGTAGCTACAATATTTTATGTTAAGAATTTTATTTCTATTTAAAAATAAAAACATTTTTGCATTTCAAAGATTTTCCGTATCCCCACTCGCCAAATAAAAAAAATTTCCCACCAAATCTTTTAGTGTAAATCAAGGCCTGCTTCTCTTTGAGGCACAGCTTCTAACATATGAAATAAAATTTCTCAGTATTCATATATGATTTTGTCCATGTAAAAAAGCAAAAGCTGAGCCAAAGATTGATAAGTTATCTTAACAATTTATTACAAAAAAAAATAATTAGATTATTAACAACAACTTTCACAACGTTTTGGATGGCTATATTGCTGTACATATAATCAGATACGTAAGTTCAGATTAATTTATATGCACAATCGCCGATATTACGAGCAAAGTGTGGAATAAAAAATGTTGCGTAGAAGCGTAAACATCTGATATGATTTTATATTTATTTCATAAAATTCTTCTTGCGCAACATTTTCGACTTGAAACTGATTTGCGAAAAAAAAAATGTTTTTATTTGTTATGAAAACAAAAGTAAATATGCAAACAAAAACAAAAAAGTGACGTAAAAATAAAAAATTCAATACATATAATCGTATATATATAATGAAAATTGCTACTGAAAACACCATCTGTATGAAGAAATGTATGGTTTTTTATTCTTAAAAATTATATTTGCATTTCACACTCGCTTTTTTTTAATGTGATATAATAGTTTAGTCAACAGATATTTTTGCTTTACAAAAGATGGTGTACAAACTATTTCAATGTACAAATATTGATAATGTTATGGAATATATCAAAAACTCTGAATTTTCACTTTGAGAAGAGTTGTAAATTTTTAATTTGAAGATATTAAGTCATTCTTTATATGTATCGTGAAAGTTATTTAAAGAATTGCTGCGATATTGAAGTTTTTGTTTTTATTTATTTTTTAAAAATCACTAATATCCCACGGTTCGGCTCTTTGATATTGTGTGGACATACATATGTACATATTATATTAAGAAACACACATTTTTAAAATAAAATTTTTAGTGAGCGACACCAAATTTATATAAACCATAAGAAATCCAAATTAGCAGAATTATTTTCGTGCTATTGGAAAATGGGGAGCACATAACTACGAAGTCGTACCCAGGAATGCCAAGTGGAAAAGTTTTCGGACTTCTCAAAAACTAAAAACAAATTTATCTGAAATGGTAAAAATGGCCCATGTCACAAAAACTTCCAATACCCCGGCCTTGACATAAAATTCAGGACTAGGCCGGTCAATGCCGGTTGTACCCGATTGTCTTTTCCAAAAAAGATGTCGAAAAGCTTATAAATAGCCTAAATGAAACTTCTAAGCATTTGCAGATGAAAACTATGACCAATATATATACTTATGGTATGTATGGGACATTCCAAGATAGCGAACTAATTATGGCGGAAACTCAAAGCCCCAAACCACTATATGGGGACCGCCATCATGGATTTTAAAAATCTAACCTCAGATTCGTATTTAGCAACCCCACAAACCACCGATTTTCAAACAATACGTTCGACATATTGGATCCGCTATTTGAAAATTTTGGAAATATAACCTCAGATTCAAGATTCAGTACAAATCGGGTCATTTTTAAAAGCTACGTCCGCCATCTTGAGTTTGGTAAATTTAACCTCGGATTCGTGATTATTTACCCCAAGAACCTCTTATACCAAATTGGGTGCAAATCGGTAGAAATATGAATTTTTCTTTGAAGCCATGACATCTATATTTGCATACAATTTTTGCTCGTTTGATTATATTTGATTTATGATGATCACTCATACGACCTGTTGTACGTAATTATTACACAGGAACAAAAATGATTTAATAAAAAATTCATGTTTTCAAAACTTACTGCGGGAATTTTGATCTAAAAACAGTTATATTCTTAGCAGTAATTGAAGAATAACACATAATAAAATAAAAAAAAACAAGAGAAATATATCTAAGATATTTTGAGAAACATTTTTTGTAAATAAAAAAATGCATGGTAAAAAAATAAATTGAAACATTCGTAAAAATTAAATGATTTTAGGTTTTTTATTTATTCTATTTGCCATAGTTCCTGAGATATTTCCTTTTAAAAATTTTTTTGAGCTATATTTTAAAATAGTAATAACTTTTTTGAAATTAATTTTTTTTTAAGTATAAATATGTTCACAGTTCATCTTTAGAGGAGTCCTAAGCAATATATAAACATCTTTGCCCCAGGCACACAATGTGAACGGTACGCCCATTGGTCCCATATAGCAATTCACTATATGAAAGAAGCATGAATTTTATTTCTTTGTTATCAAGATCTGCTGAGATTACGATGCTTATCTTCTTGACTATATTGTTAATTAGCGAAACACGGCGCGCGTTGCTATGCCTCAACAAATCAAATATAACATGATTTTATTTAAGTTGGATTAAATAAGTAAAAACTGTTTTTAATGATATTTTATCTTAATGCGAGTGGATAAGCGATGGTTTTGGTTTTTCCATTTGGTGCATAAATGAATAATTGGTTTGGTGGGATCCATGGGAATACGTGCAATCAGCAGCTTTGAATTAGTTTAATTTGGTTATGGTCCTTGTCTTCTATATATGTACCGAGTCACATTCATCTGCGTCAAATAGTTGCAGAGATATAATAAATGTTGGGGTTTTCGTACTTTAGAGGCGTGGCACCAGCCATTTTTTTCACTAAATCTTACTTTTGCCTCTCTTTTTTATATACAGACCAAGGTTAATTTTTCTGCTAATGAAATATAATGAATTTAATTCTTCTCTTCTGTGGGAGGGCGTAGCATTGCCCAATTTTCCAAACCAAACTATGCTAAGAACCTTTTACAAATTAAAAGAAACATTGGTACCAAATCTTTTTCATCTGCGTCAAATAGCTGCTGAGATGTAAAATAGTTTATTTTTTCTCATATGGAGGCGTGGCACCGCCCATTTTTTTCATTAAATCTTATTTTTGTCTCTACTTTTTGTATATGTACCAAGTTTCATTTATCTGGATCAAATAGTTGATAAGATATGATGAATTTTATTTTTCTTTTATATGGGGGGCATAGCATAGCCCATTTTATTCAAACCAAACTATGCTACGAACTTTCTGCTGACCATAAGAAACATATGTAGCAAATCTTTCGGCTATCCGTTTTGCGGTTTAAGAGTCCATAAGCAACACCACCCTCCCGCCACACATATTGAGCTACATATATATATTTATAGATATGACACTTGCAGCTCAGATTGAAGTTGATTTTAAATCCTAAACTCGTTACACTCTTGATATTGTACTAACAGCTCATCTACAGTTACAGAGAGCAGCGATGTCCGATTGCAATTATTGTAGAATTTAATTTTAGATTATATTTTTTAACTTAAGTGTCCTGCTTCATTTATTTTACACATTAAGCCTTCTGTGAGACTAATGAGCCTGGGAATATATACTTGTGAGTTGCATTGAAATATTTTCTGAAAAATATTGTTCATAAAAGTAATGAACCTAATCGAGCCAATAATTGATACCTGACGTACTGCTATCAATATTCTATCTAAGCCCGAGAAGACATGTCTAAATGTACCTGTTAAATAAGCACTTGTCAATTGCCAATGCAGGAATGTTGAAACTAAAATATTTTTCTCGTTAAGTCAGCAAAACATCATACATCAATATAAAACTGCATACTCATAGTTTGCTGTCACTTAAATTGAACTTTGAGACTTAGACAAACTGTTTAATTTTTGATAAAAGTTTTTTATTAAACCCCAATGATAAGTAATTTCTGTGATAGGCATTTTTGTTTGGAACAATTTTTAATCAGCAGTGATGAAGTTTATAAATTATTTATGGAAAGTGCTGAAATTTGACATAGATACGTCCTTTTAACCCAGTGATAATCATGCATAAAAGATTTGTTAGTGACTCTAATTGAGTATTTTAACTTTTGTAAACAGATAAATGTCGTTACAATATACGATCACTGATCCAACATTCAGTTTTTTACTCTAAACGCTAATAAAGTAAAACCGATATTGTAGCGCCAACCTCTTTAACTAGCGCATTGACTTATACCTGTAAGCTATCATCATTATTCATACTTGGATCGAAATATAATCCATACAAAGTTATGCACTTACTCTTATTTTCATTGCACGATTTTAAGTTATGCGTGTAGCTTCACACAGGATATATCTCGATTTTTACGACTTATAAAAATGGCTTGTACGCACAAATAACATGGGTAAAAATTAACTTCGATTTAAGTTTGCATTACGTTCACGTTCCGGGCATGAGACAGTATTTTGTAACAAGGGAACATAAATTAAACTATGTCATCATAGATATTCGTATCACGTCATTCGCCTTTTAGCAAACATATCATTTGTGCACTTTTTTAATAAGCCTATTTTGAGGTACATGGTTGTCTGAACTTAATGTTGGTGGAAGTGGTTTGACAACAGAGGATGGCATCTCCCATACAAATAAATTACCTAAAACTCTATATCTGCGCACCTAAGGCAGACTTTTTCTACGTTTTAGCAAGTCGCTTTTTTATAAAATTTCAACGAAATCGTACATAGACTCTGTCTGCGCCGATTACAGGTTTGTGCTAGGAAGCTCAAATATAGGGACAACTATTTTTATACCTCAAATATAGGCAAAAAAAATAAATTAAATCTCCAAAACTTTGAAAATAATCACCCTAATGTACATTGATTAAATTTTTAAAATTTTTAGTTTGATCAAAAAAATACAGACTGACTCTTTTTTAACACCAAGAGGCATAATTAATGAAATAAATGAAGATAATAAAAACAAAAACTTTATTCCCACACATTTTAAAGAACTTAAAACATGAGCAAATAAGCCATCATAAGTATTTATGAATTGCGAAATTGTCAGAAATTTTTCCATTTCATGACTCAAAATAAACTAGAACATGTTAACTGGCCAAACACCTATCCAACAACAATATTATTTGATTAAAAAATATAAACTTAAAAGTGTATGCATTTCAGATTAACCATTTTTAAGAATCAGTGCGCAATTTTAAAGCGAGATAAAAACTTTATATATGAAGTAATAATATTTATAGTGCAATACAGTGAATTAAATTGAAATATTGAGCTCGTACAGATAATTACAAGCGTACACACACAATTAATTGACTATAACTTAGCAAACTCTTTAAAAAAAAAATTTAAAAAAAAAATTAAAAAAAAAACATTGAGGAAATTGTGAGATTCAACATTTCAATTAGTTATAGCACGAGTCCACAAAATCAGGATTTTCAAAAACGTTTTTCTACATTTTACTTTTCACTGATCAGGCCCAACAGTATATGCAACAAGGTACTTATTTTTCAAATTTTCAGATTTTTAAACAGATTTTAAAATTATCTCTCTAGGCCCTATATGATCAGTATCTTTGTGAGTATTAAAAAGCAACTAAACATAAATTGAACTTATGTATAATCATTGGCAAACACCGATATTCATGTAAATTTACATCGTAGCGGTAGCTGAAAATGCGGGCAAATTACACCCGAGGTGTAGTTTTTTTTTTAAATTTGCGGTCCTATTAGCCTATGTCTTAGCCTTGGACCCAAAGGGAATAGTCCCAAAACGTTTCAGCTTTCTAAATCTATGCTTTTTCTTAAACAAATATGACAAGACAACAGATGGGTCAATTTAACCTGGTAATTGCTAAATATGTTTCGGGTAGTACTATGACCTCATCAAATCAGATTTCGGTTTTTTTTTTTTGAAGTAAGGTTTGAACGTGGACCATTTCATGAAGTTTATTTTGAAATATGAAAGAAAATCGGTACATATGTACATATATAAAAGATACGAGCAAAAATAAGTTTCAATAAAAAATGCCCTGCCCAAGAAAATGTGATTATGCCATATGAAAAAGCGCTTATATGTTGGTTGAAACTAAAGTTGGTCCGATCTGGACAGGAGAGGTGTCAATTGATGAGCCCTAGGAATGGTCATAGAAACGGCTAATAAAATGAGTGATGTCGGCCTTGGACTCCGAGTTGTCCAAGAAAAAGCGAACGCAGTAAGAGACAACAAGTCACTCGGTGTCGAATGCAATAAACTACGAGTGCTTCAACTCGCTTTAACTCGCAGAACAACTCGCTTGCTTGATCGTTTGTATTTTTTTTTTTTTTAATTGATTCGTTATTTGCGTTGGTAAGGGCTCGATAGGCTCCCAATCGTGTCGAGTGGCTTGGTGGTCCAATTTGGTGGTGCCAATTCAAAAAATTGCAATTTTTCGCGCTTCTACGCTCTTGACCGTTTTGGTTCCCTTGCCTATTCTCTAATCGAGCCAACGGCTTCTTCTGTCAAGACTTTCTTATGCAAGGACCTTAACCAAACCAAACTCATTGCGCACCTATCGTAAAGGGCAGAGCAAGGTCTGCCGGGCTAGCTAGTATTCAAATAATTTTCCATTTAAAATATTTCATTAATGATGTAAGTAATTAAGAGCGTGGTTTTATGTCACATTTTTCTTTTTGATTTAACTGTAATTTGATTTTCATTTCATTTGTGTCATAACTTAAACCTGGGGAAACACATTAAAAAACCGTTTTTTTTAACAAAATCTGCCGCACAACCTGTTTTTACTTTATGAATTTATGCAAATTATTTTATACAATTCGAGAACTTTTTTTTTTGTTTACAGTGAATAAATGTGAATAAATTAAGCATATGTTTTAAAATAGAAATTTAATTAAGTTTAATAAGATTATCTATAATCTTTTGGGTACTCATTTGATAATTAAAAGTATTTTCCATAAATTTTTTAAAGTTTTTGAAATTCAACGCCAGAATGCAACAAAATTGAAATGAAATTCAAAAGCAGAAAATTTTATGAAGTGCGCTTAACTTGCTAAGGTTTCATTGTTGATTTTGTGATGCTTTTGGCTTTGTACCGGATATAACACGATCTCATACATGACCCAAAATGTTTTCTTGCACTTTTGAATTAAAGTGCTTAAATAATCATTCCATTGAGTTCTATAGGATTGATGCAAATATGTTAACGTATTTGCTTGAAGCATAATTTTTTAAAAAATTTATTTCAATATTTTTTTTTTTTAAATTATCTATACAGTTTTCGACGCTAAATCCACATCCAACTTTTTCTATTAAATTCGTTTTTTGAGATAAAAGCGATAAAATTTGTTACAAACACTTATACCACCAAGGACTTCTATTACCATGTGCACACGAATTTAATGTACTTCACTACGCGTACTGTACTTATTCCCTAAGACCATATTTTTATTTTTTCTTTGCAGATTTTGTTGTCTTTAGAAAAATGAGGTTTTACTTGGTATACATACATATGTACCAGAGGTATGCGTGAGTGCACTCGCTCAGTCACCCGATCAGTGTACTTGCTGTCGAGTACAATAGTTCTACTGTCATTGTGCGAGTCATCAGTAGGCTTACACAAAACAGAACTACTGAACGACATGATTTGTGATTCGTTTGGACTCTGAATCGTATTTCGTTGTAAATGTTGTTCAAGCCGAACAAAAAAAATTTACAGCACCGAAGATGAAAAAAATTAAAACTTTTACAACAAACTGATAAGGGATTTGGAAAAATTTTGCGCCAAATGTATATGGGAAACTAAAGTTGTTCCGATTTGGACGAAAGTGGTGTTAATCGATGAGTCCTAAGTCATAGAAACGGCCAGTAAAATGAACGAACTGTCCAAGAAAATGTAACTTTGCCATATGCAAAAGCGCTTGTATATGGGTGGAAACTAAAGTTGGTCGGATCTAGACAGGAGAGGTGTCAATCGATGGGCTTTACGGATAGTCATTGAAACGTCCAATAAAATGAATAATCTGGGGCTTCGACTGCGAGTTGTACAAGAAAAAGCAAACCCATTAAAAAACAAGAAGTCACTCGGTGTGGAACGAAATAAACTACGAGTGCTTCAACTCGCAGAATAACTCGCTTGTTCGGTCTTTTGTTTTGATTTCATTCGTGATTTGCGTTGGTAAGTCCTCGATAGGCTTCCAATCGTATCGGTTGGCTTGATGGTGTTTTCAAGCGCACTCACGCAGACTCTAGTACATGTCAAATATTTGTTATGTCTAAAAGCTACTACTTAATACTTTAAAAAGCAGAAAAGTAATATTGTACTTCAATTCGATTATTTTCTAAAAATTTTGTATAACATTCTAAGGTAAAACGAGTTAACCCCATTTTTGAGCAAAATCGAGATAAGTGTGTCATTCGATTTATTTTGAATTAAAGTTTAATTCTATAGACAAATTAGACGTTTTTAGCAAAACAATTCCACAGTAATTGCAGATTTTCTTTGCTATTTATCTCCATTACGTATACGCTATTAAAACTTTGAACATCAATATCTCAAAATCACTAAAAATGTAAAAAAGGAGTTAACTCGTTTTGCCTTAGCGCCACAGATATATTAAGTGATTTTTTTTTTGGAACTAAATGCAAAATCGTTCATAATAAAAAAAGCCAAAAACCGAAATTGAAAAACTAAACAAAAGAGCTTAATGATCTTATAGAATTTCGGGACAATATTTATGCAAAAAAAGCCTAAGTTTAAATGAAACTTTTTTAGCAATTTTTTAATTAAAATTTATTTTCCATTACTTTTGGAGCGATATTTAATTTTATTGATATAGCTCATGAAACCTATACTTTATTTTCTAAAAAACTTTCAACTGCTTGAAATGCTGCGTGATACTTTGTCCTGATGTTAAGAAAATCTCTCTAAAAATCTTCGCTTGTGTTTTATGAGCAAAACTTTCTACTTAGCCAAAAGGGTCACATAAATGAATCGTTTGTATTTTTTTTTTTTGTTTTCCGCACAGATTTTTTTATGAAAATTGTAGTCAAAAAGCGATTTCGAGGAAAAATCTGAGCAAAAGCAAAAACAACAATTCATTATGCCTATGGATAGCTGCTAAAGAGTAATTTTTCTCACGATCGATTAGGTCTAGGAAAACAAAATTATCAGAGTTTAAATGTAAAAAATTTTATTAGCTCAAAAAATGCAAACGACGGATTTTTGTGATTTTTTCGGCACCGTAGAAAGTTTTGCTCACACGATACAAACGAGGACTTTTGCTGTATCATTCTAAATATCAAGAGAAAGAAAGCACCATTAAAAAATTGATTGATAGAGAACTTTTAATTTTTTTTTTTATTTGGAATTTTTTTTTTTTTGTATTTGATCGATGTTGCCTATATCTCCTATCTGCCCGACATTTCGCGTGGTTTTTTCTATTGTATTTGTACTTAATTTTTAGTCGTGTGTTGTTTCAACGGAAAAACTTCAACTAAAAATAAAAATATTTTTCATAATATGGATGCTATTGATCTCGACGTGTTCGGTATCAATAAGTCATCACATATTTTTATTTTTTTTATTATTTTTTTCTGCTGCTACTGCTGCTGCTGCTGCTTCTTACCTATGTTGACAGTTATCTGCTAAAGACCGAGAATTTCTGAATTAAAAAGTTGAAGCACAAACGTGTGCTGGTAGATGCCGCCGCAATGTTGTTTGCAAATGGTTGATGGTTGGTTGGTTGCTCCCAAACTCTTGTTAGTGTCGTCTTGAGAAGGCTCACAATCAGCTATGTTGTTTTTGTCGTTAGTAGCGTGCGTGTTTGAGTATAGCGTTTATGTATCTCTTTACCAGTTTCAGTTTCAAATTCTAGTTCGAATGCAAGCAGTTTTCACGATTTTAGCTATGAGTATACTCTCTCTGGTTGTTGTTGCTCTTTACGATTGTTGGCTATCAAGCGATATACTAGTTGCCTCTATGTATATGTTTGTATAAAGAATTCTGTGTGTGCGAGTGTGTGTATCTGCGATAGGCGCTTCTGAGCCACACTTTCAAAGTCACAGCGAAGTTCAGTAGAGCAAAATTTATAAAAAAAAAATGTTTATATTATTTTTTTTTATATTTTCCTATTGATTTCTATTTGGCAAACGATTTTTTATGTTATTTATTTTACTATTTGTACCAACAAATCGATAAAGAATTTAAATTTAAAACCCTAGCGGGAGTTATTTTTATAAAAGAAAAATATATAATAAACGCGCGCGTTTGTGTGTGTTACGTGAGTATGTGTGTGTGTATGTGTAGCGCAAAAAGCAAATTCCGAAATTTTGAAAGCGAAAGCAAAAACCGCACTCTTGATCGAACACCGTGCAGTAAATCCGTCCGTAACCTCAACCGCTATTAATGGCTGTCTAAAGATAACTAAATGGAAATGCGTGTCGTTGTCGTCGTTGGTCGCTTAGTTTGGGAGGGAGCAACAGCAACAGCAGCAGCAGCACCAAGCTGCAAGCAGCAGACAGCAAAAAGGCAAACAGCAAACGGCAAAAGCTGCAATAAACATGAGCGCGCAATAATAATGAATTCATCACAACTCTTTCAATATGGGAGCAGCCATAATAATTGCGGAGCGCGTGAGCAAAAGTTAACATTAAATACAAAAACAATTACAGTCGACCATTATGGACATTATCGGGCGCCACATTATCGCACCAAACAGTAAAAACTCAGCGCCATGCAGCACTGCGCACAGCACAACGCAAATTCGCCATCTCCCCAAATGCTGCCAGCAAGCTATCAGCAGCAGCAGCAGCAGCAATCGGCTCAGTATTTGTGCTAACAACACTCGTTAATCGTTGGTACGAGTGTGAGTAAATCGACTGACTTTTTGGCTCTCAACACTTTGCCGGCAAAACACAAACTTAGCCGCGAGGCATCACAACATAACACACTCTTGCCGCTACAGTAGAACAGTGAAATTCTTGACGTTTTTCTTCGTTGTTGTCGTTTTGTTGTCGGTCGATCCGTTGGGAAGTTGATTCTCTTTTTTATATCAAAACTCGCAATCGAACGAAATTTCTTGGTTATCTGTTATGGTTGTTGTTGTTGTTAGAAAAAAAAATCATTTGTCGTACAATCCATAATAGCCATATCCACCAAAATAAACTACACTGGTCAACATGATATTGTGTTTTATTTTTAAAGCGGACATATCGATATTCAGACCGAGCGGTCCGCTAATATCAACATATATTCTACAAAAAAGTTAATGATCATGCATCATTTCGGTTTTCTTAATTCCATTAAATATTGGGTGTAGACACGTAAAATGTCCAAGAAACGAGAGGTAGAACTTAAAGTCGATTAAAGCCAAAAATTATTGAATTATATCGAAAATATTAGATAGATTGAAAAAGTCGAAAGAAGTTAAAAACTATCGAAATCATTCAAAAAGCCGAGAATTACACTGAGAAAACGATTTGTTGGAATATAACAAATTACGAGTATATTTGATATAAAATGAAATTAAATATTTGATTAAGTCAAACATAAAATGATTCAACCAACATATACTTATGTATGTACCACTATTTGATCCAAATACAATATGTTTAATAGTGCATTAAACACAGTATCGAATGTCTAGTAAGGAAGGTCGAAAAGTTAATTTTAAAGGTATAGGCAGGTATTTTTCGATTTAGAAGCTAAAACTAAGCAAATAACGACCTCTTATGAAGAAAATTTTGGAACTTTCATATGCATTGCATCTTAACACATGTATTTCTGTTAAACATTTTCCTCTTTCAATATTTCATTTACACTGTTTCCATTTTAATACGTCAGAACAGTTTCAATTAAGTTCTCTTAAAAAAAAGTTTTTTGAGAGATTTTTGGGCAAAAAAATAAATCTCGAATTTTTACAAGACTTTTTCATTTCAGCTTTCGGGTATTTTTTAAACGCCAACTAGCCCATATACGACACAACTTGCTTCCAACCGCAGCCTTGCTGAAGAAATGTATGTCCTTAGCGCACTTTAGGAAACCCAACTCAAAAACCAAAATAAAAATAGAAAACCCAACTGAAGCAAGGATTTTACATAGCAAAACAATGGAAAATTATAGAATACTAGAACTGTAATCTATACGCTTCTTTGAAACACATTGAATTTTTTCCCGAAAATAGACCAAAAATGGTTTTTCGTATGTGCGACGCTGCACCGAATTTATAAGAAAATCTATTTTTAAACAATCACCATCGAGTGAAAAAAAAAAAAAAATGTTCCGGTTATTGACCCAATAAGGTCCCTTTCTGGGTCTAGGGTTACACCCAGTTACGTTCAAAAACCATTTTTCAACATTTCCTCATCAATTGGAGAGAAACAATAATGTTTCTTAAATAAACCAAAAATGGTTTTTTCCTAGGTCCAGAAGGCTGCCCCTTTAAAATCCATTTTCAAGCAGTTCCCATCTATTTGAGTAAAAATGTTTAAAAAAGTCTGGGTCGACGACTTGCAACTTCCAACATTTATTATTGGCCTTTTCCCATCAATTAGCCCGTGTTTAATTCTATTGTATTTTATTTTTTATTTCGTAACTATATTTTCGTCACAAGGCATTAGCTACAAGTCGTTTCTAAAAGAAGCTTACTTGCAAAATTCAAGCCGTCTTGACAATTCAAGCCGGCTTGCAAAGAAGTAACTAAGGACTGTCCCAGAAAAAACTTGCGCTTTGTTTTTTAGTTATAAAAAATACCCAGTAATTTTTTTGTTTTTTTTTTGTTTTTCATTAATAATGGCTAGTGTTCAGAATATAAATAACTAAAAACTAAGTAACAATTTTTTTTGTTTTATAAAAATTTTTTTACTTTTTTCGTAAGACCCTTCATTAAATTTTGTCCAGTCGTTTCATCGACAGTATGGTACGATTTTTTCCACTTAAGTCTGAAGTCATGTGGATTTTTTGCAGTCTTACCACTCCTTCGAAAATCTTATTTCATTAGAGCCCAATATCTTTCAGTTGGGCGAAGCTCTGGGCAGTTGGGCGGATTTGCTATTTTTGGTACGAAATTGATCTTTTTACTTGCATACCATTCCATCGTAGCTTTAGAGTAATGAGAGGTTGCTAAATCTGGCCAGAACATCACGGTACCGTCATGTGCACCAATAAATGGTAGAAGACGTTTTTCGAGGCACTCGTCCATATAAACTTTGGAATTGATTGTGCCTTGCGTAACAAAAGATCTGCTTCTGAGACCACAGGTGCATATGGCCTCCCAAACCGTATATTGCTTCGGAAACCTCGAAATTTTTTTTTGTTTAAATATACTAGACACATGCCCCTTTTTTGGTAGTGCATAATACTCATGCCCAGGTAGCTGCTTAAAACGTGCTTTAGCTTAAGTTTCGTCGTTCATAACACAGCCATAAAAATTAGTCAAGTACCTCTTACACAATTTTCGGGCTCGCATCTGAGCCATTAACTGCTTTTCATCAGAACGGTCTGGTACTTTTTGAGCTCTATAAGTCTTTAGCTTACTTTTCTCCATTATTCTTTGTACTGTAGATTTTGATGTACCTGCTCTAGCCGCCATATCTCTCAGTGAGGTGTTGGGATTCTGCTTAAAAAGGCGCTACACCTTCGCGTTACCTTTAGGTTAGAAAATTCTGGTTTTCTGCCTGAACCTTTTTTTCGTGAAACAGGTAGACCCTTCTTATAATTAGAAATAGCCGTAAAGACAGTTTTTTCTGATGCACCAACTATTTTTGCTATAGCTGAATATTTTAATTCTGAATTTTGCAGATATGTGGACAAAATCAGTTTGCGGACTTTTTGTTGGATGTTAGATATCTTTGTCGTTAAAAGTGCTATCTTCAAGTGTTATACATCATATTAAACGTCACTTTATATAGAACAAATATTGTGTCTTTTTAGACCTATAAGATTACCAGGTAGAGTATAATACAAAATATAAAAAGCGCAAGTTTTTTCTGGGACAGTCCTTACTTCGACACATAAAAGAAGTTCAAAAGAAACTTGAGTTGCATTTATATTGAATGAATGTCGGCTTGGCGGATTGCAACTGCAGAGCCCCAACAATAAATCACTTCGTTGCACATTTTCAGCAAGAAGGATCTTTTGTGAACTTCCAGGGTTGTTTTTTGACCACATTTTACAGGTTCTCCTATGAAGTCCAGCTTATGCGAGAATATAAGAGTACAGACTATTAGCATGGATTGATATGCCATTACATTGCTGAATAAAGCAGATCAAAATTTCGATTTCATCCACAATTAAGTAATAAACGATAAAGAATTTGGGTTATGGAGCATCCAAGAGTAGCTCACTAGCAAAAACAAATTATACCCATTTGAGCGTACTGTTTGATGTGGTGCACCGTATTCGTAATGAAATTCGATCCGTCACATCTGATGCTTTGCGAAAGGTTATGGAAAATATGTTAGAAAGAGCACGAATATGTGATGTGGAAAATGTTCAGCACTAAATATTTCACCTTAAGTGCTTAAGCAATATATAATAATGTATGATTGATGATATGATTATATTTTGTAAAATATTTTTTGTGAAATCTATTTTAAGAAAACTCTGGCCATTATTACCAAGCTAAGTATCAATGATTGTATTGTTTTTTTTTTTTGTATGTAGCGAGCGGAACATTCGAGTACTGAAAAGCCCTTCAACTATTTTTTGTTTAATGATTTTAAGGCACATTTAAAGTCGTCTGTCAAAAGCGTCAAAGCTTTTTGACTCAAAAGTCAAAGTTACAAATATTTTTATCGACTTACTTGTACAGATTTTTTTCTAGAAGTCATACGCATATCCCCTCTTGCATACCTCAATATATTTCGTAATGGCTAATACAATGGATGACACACCCACTTGCTCAGTGGCATGATAATAATTTTGCCATTATGACAAAAAAAACAAATCGAAACTGAAACATTTTTGTAAACCAGTGTAAATTAGCATTTTCATTTTTTAATTCGTTCTTGAATCTCTTGTTATTGATGCATTAACTTTCAAACACAAATCAGTGATGGCGTTTTCAGTAAATTTGTACTTTTTTCACTTCATTAGCATTGCGATAAAAATACTTTAGTACATTGGACTAATTTTTAGCACATTCGATATAATGGAAGAATTTTCAATACATTTAGGACTATTCATAATAATTACCGTTTTATTTCAAAATTTTTTCTTAGTTAATGGCTAAAATACATTCGCTATACAAAAAACACATTCCGACTCTAAGTCCAGTACATTCACAATATCTACAAATGCCATCACTGACACAGATACTCTCGCAAATTTAGCCATAACATTCTCATCCACATATAGATTTTAATTTCCATGTTGCTGTCGCATTCAACATTCTTTCAGCCAAAACTTTTTGTCTCTGAATTTGTCCAATTTTTTTGCTGCCCACTTGTCTGTCATAGTGTTAAGAATTTCTTTTTTGAATTATGTACCATATAATTTTGCGAATACAAGCAGCCAGAACCTCAGTCAAGACCTTGAATTTTTGCAAAGAAAACAAGAGGTACTAAATTCGTAGTAGCTGTTTACTTGTTCACATAATCAATCAGCAGTGTAGCAACAAAAATCAATTTAAAAAAAAGGCCAACTATCAAAAAAATCAACAATCAAAAAAACCAACAAAAAAAACAACAACCAAAAAAAAAGTAACCAAATCCATGATTATGTAATTAATTATTGTGTAATTCATCAATGCATCGCAACGAGCCGATATAACTACTCTCATTTACACTTGGCTAAGGAGGACGGTAACTGTTTCATTAAATCAGGTCTACCTTGCCATCGCCGGCTTGCTAAAATTTATGTTGCAAATAACAAGTTTTTATTTATGTACATTAACTGGTAGTAAACCAGAGGCGATCGTATCGTAAATCGAGCAAGTTGGCCCCATATAGTTGGAAGTCTTTTTATACAAAATTTTCTCGTAATTAATAAAAATTAAAACAATTTTTTCATTTAACCCAAAATAGTCAGATTAATGTGTTCCCATGCTCTAGGCATTGACGACAAAGGCCGCTTCCCAATGTTCACCCGCTGTCCTCAAGAGACGAATAGAAATAAATAAACCTAAAAATAGCTTTTTTGAAAATAATCGCTTTCTTTTTAAACCAAATTGCGCCAAGAAGAATACAATACATTTTTTCAGAGACTTAATAATTTTTTAAATTTCTAAAAATAAAAGTTATTTGGCACTAGTAAAATATTACTTTGATTTAAGTACTTTTACATTTTTTACCTAAATAGCGAGCCAATAAGAGCTTCGTTCAAAAGTTGCCCACGACTAGTTCTTAAATCGTCCATTCTGTGGGTTCAATATTTGACAACTCTTTCGAGCACATCGATCGGTATTCCTTGAATAACACGACTTATGTTGATTTCCAAAGCGTCAAATGTTTTGGGTTCGTCGACATAAACAAGTGATTTAACATGTCCCCAAAGAAAGTAATTCAATGGCGTCAAGTCTCATGATCTTGGTCGCCAATTAACAGGACCATTTCTTGAGATGATGTTTTCATCGAACGTTTCTCTCAATAAAGCGATTGTTTCTCCAGCCGTATGGCATGTTGCGCCATCCTGTTGAAGCCAGGGATCCAATATCCTGAATTTTTGGCATAAACAAAAATTCATTGATCATTGCTCTGTAGCGAGCACCATTGACCGTTACACGGGCTCCATTCACATTTTTGAAGAAATACGGTCCGATGATGACTCCTGCCCATAAACCACAGCAAACAGTACATTTAACGGGATATATTGGAAGCTCTTGGATTGCTTCTGGTTGTTCATCGGCAATTTTGCTTGTTAACGTAGCCGTTTAAACAGAAATGAGCTTCGTCGCTTAACACAATTTTTCGATAAAATAATGGATCGATTTGAAGTTGTTGTAAAGCCCATAAACCGAAATTAAAACGTCAATCAATATCAGCCGGCTTCAATTCTTGTATGAGCTGTATTTCATAGGCCTTCCGACCAAGATCACGCCTCAAGATACGCCACAATGATCCAGCAATGGAACAAACAAAATGCATGCAAAACGGAAGAACTCACCTAATAATTATGATAGTGCAGGAGTCAGCATCATGCTGATGATAAATTCTTCTTCCCCTTTGATGAGAGTTCATCAAACTGATTATATTTATATCTTCATTAATATGAAGCTTAAAGTGCAGAAATATGACAGGTTTTGCAACGTACTGGGTATTCAAAGTCAGTTTTCAATAATTGATAACAAGTTTTTGACCCGAATTTCTATCAATTCCCATAGCCTGAAATTAAAAGAAGCTAGTGTTTGGCCAAATAGAAGTTTATTGGTCTTTTAGATGTATTACGTCCGTCCAGGGTCTTCGAGAGCAAATCCGGGTCCGGATTCATTTTAAAGACTTAGGTTTTTCCTGAATAAAGACCTTCTAGACCTGCCTTCGCAACCAACTTAATCCGGAGCTGATTGAGGCCCGTTTAAACTCGTGGCCCAGATTTATAGCCGTATTAACCTTATGCATTACATTTTTTTTTTCTTTTTGTATTTTTTATTTTTATTCTTGACTTGAACCACCAAATTAAGTGCAACCGTGAAACTTAATTTGAAAATTTAATTTCACCTTTTTTTAACAACTAAAAGTATGCAATGGAAATTTTGTTTTCTTCCGATATTGGTTTTGTTTTGTTCTTTTATCTTTCTTCTTTCATTATATGCAAATTTTCTAACACCAAAAACTATTTTATATAATGGAAAGATACGTTTCAGTTTTATTTCTTAATCGATCCAGTTTTTAAACAGAACTTTAACAGAAGCAAAGGCCTAATATTTTTCCCCTTTTTTCACTTTATTCAAATGAGCATAACTCAAGAAGGGCATAGCCGACGGCAAACGCTAAAGTAGTTAAAAGTAAATGGTTTAAAAGTGTTTAATTTATTTTTTATGTACAACGCAGAAGGTGCAAGGTGCACCAAAAAATTTTTTTTTCTTGGTTTGAATACCTTTAAAATTATTTATTTTCAAAAAAAATTTTATAAAATTAAAAAAATTCTTCTACAAGGATGTTTTTATCTTCGCTAAGAAAATTTACTTATGGAATCATAAGTGATTACGATACATTAAAAATACCAGTTATTGCAAAGGTTTCTTTGGGCGTTCTTTTGAGATGTGCTACGTCAAAATAAATTTTTCTTGAATTACAGGAACTAAGTTTATCTCATATTTATATTTTTAAGCTTTTATTAAGCTTTTAAGTTATTTTCATTTATAATATGCAAGAGGCTACATAAAAAGTCTCACGTATTTAAGTAATATGGTAATCTGATCTCTATCAATTTTCAAGAAAATTATTCAAGAAAAATTAAGTACAGGCCGAGCGGTGCGTCACTTATGCAAATAAAATATGTTGAGCAAATATATATGTATATACTAACCTAAATTTTCCGGGAGGCAGTGGCATCATTTCATCGAGTTAAAGGATGAATGTATGGATAAGCTATACTATTTTTTGATAGGCCAAGCCATTTTCTGGCCTTATATGAAAGATATCCATTTATACAGAGTACTTTCATGCCATCGATTTGTGAGATAATTTAAAGCTCTAGCGATTGATAAACTAAGGACTGTCCCAGAAAAACTTGCGTTCAGTTTTTTAGTTATAAAAAAATACCCAGTAATTTTGTTGGTCTTTTTCCTTTTTTTATCAATAATGAATAGTGTTCGGAATATAAATAACTAAAAACTAATAAACAATTTTTTTTTTCTATTAAAATTTCTTACTTTTTTCTTAAGACCCTTCATTAAATTTTGGACAGTTGTTTGATCGACAGTACGGTATGATGTTTTCCACTTAGGTCTGAAGTCTTGTAAATTTTTTCCAATCTTACCACTCTTTCGAAGATTTCTTTTCATAAGAGCCCAATATCTTTCAATTGGGCGAAGGTTTGGGCAGTTGGGCTGATTTGCTATTTTTTCGTACAAAATTGATTGATTTTTACTTGCATACCATTCCATCGTATCTTTGGAGTAATCAGGCTCGCATCTGAGCCATCAACTGCTTTTCATCAAAAGGGTCTGGTACTTTTTGAGCTCTATATGCCTTCAGCTTACTTCTCTCCTTTATCCTTTGTACAGTAGATTTTGATGTACCTTCTTTAGCCACCATATCTTGCACTGAGGTGTTGGGATTCTGCTTAAATTTTGGTTTTCTGCCTGAACTTTTTTTCAGGAGACAGTTAGACCCTTCATACATATATTTAGAAATATCGGTAAAGACAGTTCTTTCTGATGTACCAGCTATTTTTGCTATAACTGAATATTTTAATTCTGGATTTTGCAGGTATGTGGACAAAATCATTTCGCGGACTTTTCCTTACTTGCTAGACATCTTTGTCGTTAGGAGTGCTATCTTCAAGTGTTGTACATCGTATTGAACGTCACTTTATATAGAACAAAAATTGTGTCTTTTTAGACCTATAAGATTATTAGGTACACTAAAACAAAAAAAAATAAAAAAACCCAAGATTTTTCTGGGGCAGTCCGTACATTCGTTAAAATATTCGGTGACCGGCTGAGAAAAATGTACCTTGACGCGTTATGAAAATTTAACACTTTTCGGTGACATTTTGAGGGGTACTTCTATGCAATCATGTTAAAGGATTCAATTTCGCTTTTATTGAAGCTCCGACATTGTAATTAAAAAATGTTTTACAAGATAAAAACATAGAAAAATTTACATACGCATAATTATTAATAACAATTTTCAATCAAATTTACCACATTATATATTATATATTGAGTTTTGGTACACGCTTTATTTGTTTTTTCTAAATATATCACTCCATAACAGCTTTTGCATTTTTTCATTTTAAAGGTTTTTAGAATATAATACTTTTTTATCTCTGACTCAAAAGCTATCGGAAATGTAAATGTCCACAAGCAACAGGTTTTGATCTTTCGAGGCAATGTATTTTTTGAGATCGCAAGTTTTAAAAACTTGTTGCCTCTGGCTGAATGAACACTTTCAAGACAATTGAAAGTGATTGGAAATGAAGGATACCTGCATCTGTTGGCAGTTCCTTCTGGTGGTGGTTTAAAGAGTTTTACCCCAGAAGATTCCCTTAAGTCAATAAAAACATAATTGGTTCAAATTTGTAGAGATAAAGATTTGACGGAGTTGTGTTGCTTTGATATATGTAGGAACTGTGAATTGATACGAAATAGTTATATCATTCCAATTTCAAAACATCAAAACATTTCGTTCGGTGGCCTTTTTGACTACTTAAGAACCGATATGTTATCTATAACTTTGAACATAAAATGATTATTTTTTCTCAATTAAGGTACACTTTCTGAGTTAATGAACAATAACTGAAAAAGGCTATTTTTTGCAAAATGCTTCAGTCAAAAATTATATTATTTTTTTTTTGAGTTTTTTTGTAACATCGTCCGTATATAAATACATATCGTCACCTAACATCCAAAAAAGCCGTAACCACAGGAAATTCAAAATCGATTTTTTGATTGATTATGACGCATTTGACTAAACCACATATCCCTACAAAGTTTTTAATTCTAAGTCCAATAATAAAGATTTTAGTAACGAAATTCAAAAGGCCGTAACAACAAGTTTTTGAGTTTAATATAGCAAATAGACATAGCACACTAGCCCGAAAAAAAATTTAACCCAATATTTAAATTTTTTAGATAACTAAACAAGCTTTGGCTCCTTTCAATCTTTTACATAAGAAATACATAACAATATATTTTAGCAGCATATAACGTCTTTTGCTTCTCCTGTATAAAACTAAAAAGTGTGGTTACGGCTTTTTGGATGTTAGGTGACGATATACTCGTTTTCTGCCGCTTGAACTTATTTTTGTTCTGAGAAACACCCTAACGTATAAAGCCGTTTTATAGGTTTATCAGTGAGAACTTAATATAAAGAGAAACACGATAAGCCATAGCGTTTAAGTTCTAAAAAAGTATCACATACAAACGTATTCAACCTCTATGCACTTTTGAGTGTGGTGAGCATAATTTTTGAATAATAGAAAAACCTTTTACACTGTGGATAAATATAACGGGTGATTCATTTAGAGGTACTTTTTTGAGTAGGGTTTTTATGGCAGATCACGCCTGAAGTTGGAAACACAATGGATGCGAGATGCTAGTGCGAGAGTACGTTAGAGTAAGATACGTAATGGAAGATGTAATAAGGCTCTATTGCGTATCGACACTTTCAGGGAAACGGGTGTGACATTTTAAGACTTATTTTCATTCATATCTTTTCAAACAAGTGCGAGAATGGAATTTCATCTCTTGCAACAAGTACTTACTACGATACCTTTCGATATTTATTAAAAATATAAAATTTGCAACTATGTGTAATTAATTCAGAAAATTGTTTTAAAGTGCATAACGGGTGGGACGTTGGAAAAATCTATTTTTTCAATATTATGAGTTTGAGTTTAAAATGCATAAAATTTTGCAGAAATAAGTGATAAATTGGTATCATTTTAGAAATACATACTTCATATGTTCTTTATTGAATCATGAGTAACTTTTGAATACAAAATAACTCCAAAAATACGTGAACATCGAAACTTATCGTACACTTTTTTAGTATTTATTATAAAGAGAGGGCAATGAAACTTATATTATTTGAAAGATACTGTTCCGTAATTTGTAATATGTGCCGTTAAGGTAAGGTTAAAGGTAAGTAAGGTAAAATAAAAAAACATACGCGCATGATTCTCCCATACAATATGCTTTAACCAATGAAATAAAAGCATTTTATCGCGTGCATGGCTGAGGTGTGGTGAGGTGAGATGAGGTGAGGTGTGGTAAGGTGAGGTGAGGCGAGGTGTGGTGAGGTGAGGTGAGGTAAGCTGAGGTGAGGTGAGGTGATAAGTGAAACTAAATAAGATGATGGTCCATGAACAAAGGCGTTTTGTTCGTCATAGTTCGGCAAAATTCTTCCAATGATAAAACTTGGTGGGTAAGGTCGAGTTTCGACCACAGGCGATTCTAGTTATAATAATTTATAGTAAAATATAAAACAACAAAATTTAAAAATTCTAAAAATGTATCGATTAATTTACAAAATTTTTATGTGTCTAAAATTTTTATTTTTCGAAAAGTGGTCAGTTAAGCTGCAAGTGTCGGAATCTTGCTCTAACGTATAGGAAAAATCAGGGTATCTCGTTTTGTTTTTTCTCGCACTCGCATTCGTTGTTTAAAATCCTACGCCAGAACAATGAACGAAAATTATGGAGATTTACTAAATTCATTCAAATTTCAGCTTTATTTCACCCAAAATTTATATGATTTCTTGCAATTATGAAATCAATTGGTTGTCTAGTTCGTGTGATATCATACCTCTAGACTTTTTCCTTTGAGACTACGTTAAGCCTAAGGTTTACATGAATAAGACGGCTACGATCGAGAAATTGGAAGCCAACATTACATGGATCTTCAGAGTGGACAAGGAAATTATCTTTAAAAATTAAATGTAAGGATTGGTTCTTTTGTATGTTGTTAAAGATTACCCGAAGAAATTTAGTTTTGAATTTGGGAAATAAATTAAAGTAACAAAAATAACAAAAAAAAAAAAGTCTAACTATATGATATTTCCAAAGTTATGTTGGGAATTTGGGTTTGCTTGCAGATACATTCTTAGGACTAATTGAGGAACAACATAAAAAAATTCAAAAAAAAAAATCTAAAGCATGTTAGAATGAACAAGTTTCGCCTAGGATGAACACAGTTGTCATATTTTTTATAATTTGAAATGTAAGCTATACTTAAATTTATTCAGAAAGTTGACTAAAATGCGCCAATGGGGGTGAGGTTCACGGAGAAAAGAATTTATAACCGTATCAATTACCGATTAATTTACCGGTATTGCAGATTCGAGCTCAGCTACCACAATTTACGTTTAGTTGACATCAGATGATCAGAGTTAGGTCTCATTTTTGCACAAATTAATAATATTCAATACCTTTAAGAAAAATAATTGGTTTTTATAAAAACCTTAAGCCGAGAACTCTTTTTAGATCAACGTTGAGCTACGTGGGAAAGTTGGTTCTGGCTCCGTGCTTGGAAAAACCAAAGAAATTTGTCTTGTTTCCAAAATAACCTTTATAGAATATTGCAGCAAGCACTAACAAAAAAAAACAACGAATTTCAATTCTTACACCTCTTTAGCGGGTTGAAAAAAAATAGAGCAAATTAAACTTATGCCCATTTTACTGATCCTCGAACTAGATTTTCCAAAAAAAAATAAATTTCGATTTTTTAATTTCATTTAAGTCCCCCACTCGACTATATCCCCTTATACCTGCTTACATATATACTATATCCATACCTTTATTTCTCATTAGAAGATGGGAAGTTTTCCTACGATTAAATCAACTAATTCTTCTTCAACTCTCTCCGCAACTGCTAGTAAAGGTAATGCGTCACCGGTAAGAATAGACTTGTCAATACTGTTTCATTTTATCAATACCGATTTCTATTTCTTTTGGACATCTAGAACGTACAGTAGAGTCATCATACATACACACCTGTGAACATTAAAAATGGTTTAAGGAATTTTACCAAACATAAAACCATGCTAAAAATAATACATCGGTTTCCATTACAATTTAGCATTACAATGAAATACTTTTTTAAGTTAATACTATTTAATCATTTATTGTTTTGCTAGTACTAAGAGGCCTTTGGCAATTTTTATTTCTGTAAATACATAACATAAATTGAAATACATACATATGTATAATCGTCTTATGAAGATATATCTTTAACTACATTTGAGAAACAATTTACAATTTAAGAATTTCTCTTTAAATTATTTGTTTTGCATTTATTCCCGGGAATTTTTCTTCACTATATATGTATATGCATGCGTATATTTATTAAATTATGAAAAATTTACTACGGGGAAATACTTCCCTAGCCTTCGGATTTTCTTCATAGTGACAGAACATCTAGAGCTTGTAACTTGAATTGCTTTTGTTAAGCTGTTGACCTCTATGATCAAGCCAATCTCATCAATTGAATTCAATTTTGAAATTGAATTTTTATTCCTCTTGACTTGCAATAAATCATTTTCTCTCGATGGAGTGGTTTGAGTTTCCTTACTGCTAAGATTTAGTTCATCGTCATATTCCTCTGTTGTTTCGGCAACCGTACATCCATTTAAATTGTACAGCGAATTTTTTTGATCTGTATCGCTTTCTAACGTTAAAATGTTACATCCTGACGTGTAACGATAACGTTGTTCATATTCTTGAGCTTCAGTTATTCTATCGAGAGATTGGCTTTCTCGAATACGACGTCGTCGTATATGTGTCGCAGTACTAGATTTGTCCACATGAGTCTGTTTATCCTGATCTCTTAAATGTTTTTTCTGCTTTGAATTAGAATTAGATGACTTTCGCGTATCCTCTGGTTTACTTTTCTGCAAAAATTAAGGTTTTTTTTATAGATTTGAGTATTTTAGTTTATATTGGTTAAATGAAAACAAAATGGATTTAAAATTTTTATGTTTCATTCCATAATTTAGACGTTAGTTTAACTTTATTTGTTTCTAATGTTGTATGTATTTTGTATTTGACATAGTTTCTTTAAAACCGCTAAAGGAATTCTTTAAAGGTGACCACGGCGGGTTTGATTCTATCGATGGAAATGTTTTTGTGTTGATTGCTTACGTTGAAAGCGAACTGTTTTGAATTTTTTTCTATAACTTCATACGGTTCTTCGTATGGATTTTGCAGACTTGATCTTTAATTATCTGTTCGTACTAAAACTAACATTCATTCATTAAGGGTTTTAGGTGCGTAAAAACTCTTTAATGTATTATGATGTGAAATGATTGATCGAACGTTTGAGAAGTGTTTTCTTAATTTGATGCAAATCTCAGTAAGATCTTTTACAGAATTCGATAGTCGTAGATTTTCACCGTTAACCATTTTCGCGGCAGTGATTTTTATATCTTCTTGACCGTAAACCATTTCCGCGACTGTGAATTTTATATCTTCTTTAAAAAAAGATCTTAATTCTAATAAAATAAGTGGTAATCCAACATTTACCAACTTTCAGTGTTTCACTTGCTATAATAGAATTTTAGAATTGCCTGCGAAAATGTTCAATCATTCCATTTGCCTGAGGATGGTAGGATGAAGTTGTTATGTTATGTGATTCTTCTAGGATTAATTTGACAAGAAAATAATTTTGACATGAACTGCGGACCTTGGTCACTTGTTACTTTTAATAGAATACTGAAACGTGGAATGAATTGTTGAAAAAAAGTTTCAACAATTGTTGCGTTTCTTGAAACGATGACGTGTAGCCTAAAATCAGATGGCAGATTCGAACTCACCGACCCCAAATTCCAAATTTCAATCCCTAGATTGACATCAGCCGATTCTTTTCCAAATTTTAGGTCTTAGAACTGCACACAGTGTTATTCGAGTTTTTCTTACATTTTTTATTTATAAGGGATATTTTATATTTTTTTTTTCTAAGTAATATTTTTCCAAACATAAAAATTTATCGGTAAATAAAACCTTCTAAAATAAGTTCTGATTTACTCTAAAAACTCTTTAATTTAAACTTCCACGTAAAAGTATTATAACGAAAGTTACTATAGAAGTATATGACGAAAATAGTCAAGTTACAATTATTTATGCTACTGCGCTTTTGATTAAAGCAAACCCTACAACAAAGCGACGCTAATCCCCGGAGCTCAATCGAATTAAAATGGCAAAACATCAAACCGTCATTTATAACAGCGAGTGAAATCATACTTGACTTTACCTCACGAGACAGAAAACCCTGGATGAGCGACGTTAACTTGGATATCATAGAAAAATGAGAGCAGCAAAATGCAAGACATATGCAGCACTAACAAGAGAACAGAGGCAAGTCACCGCACAAATATATAACACCCTAAATATGGAAATAAAGGTCTGCTGCAAAAAGGACAAACAAGAAATATTCAACGAACTCGCAGCCAAAGTTCAACAACCTGCAGAAATCAGATATCTTCGTACGGTTTACGAAGATATCAAGATGGCATGCAAGAAATTCACACAAAATCAACCAATCACAAAAGTAAAAACGGGAGCTTATTAACTACTACAAGTGACGTTTTTGGAGACTGTCCACCTCCAACGAGCGATCGTCATATGCTTCTCCCTTAAGGAAGACCACAGCGACAAGCCTAGTGCCCACGTTTACTGACAGACCAACGTGGAACTTATATACTCAGTTCTTATTCAAATTTGGGGTAAATAACGAATACCTAACGACTGGCATTTCGGAATTTTAATAAAAATTCCAAAAAAAGGAATTTATCATCATGCCAGAGCTACAAAAAATATTTTTTTTTTTACCAGAGTTAGTGGAAAAATAGAGCCACTTATCCGAAAACAAATATCGACCGCAATGGCATCTGGGATGCATCATCAAACTTTTTTCTTTCAACTCTTCTTTGGAAGAAGTAGGACATAAAATCAACATAAATAAAACAGAGAGTATGTCCATTTGGCCAACTAGATCCAGCAATATCTACATGATAGGCGAATCCAGTTTAGACAAACTGGATAGCTTTACTTGCTTCGGCAGCGTAATAACACCTAATGGCGGTACCAATAAGGACCACCTCTAATGTCGGATTGTTTGAGATGCCATCAAGATCCGATTTACATTCAAATCAAACGCCAAAAATGGAAATAAATTGGACACATGTTGCGGATATCACCAACTGAAGTCAGCCGCTAAGCATTGGAGTGAAACCTTCGGGGCTCAGCAGTAAACACGATCGTCCTAAATCGTGAATTCGCAGGAAATACGTGAATCGTGGAAATGTTGGAGAGAATCGAAGACACTCGCTACTGAAAGTGCACATCAGAAGAGTTTTGTGGAGGCCTTACACTCCATGAGCAGATAAGAGAAAATTAGGTCTTATTGAAACTAGTTTTTAAGATATATTTTCAATTTCGAAGTATGCTTAAATTATTAACTACATAATACTTTATCATTCTTTTAAGAAAAGCCATTGATCGATTTGTAAATGAACATAAATATCGGTGTTCGTAATTCGCCATTATTTTTACAGAAATAGGTGTAAAAATCATTACGCAATTAATGTAAGTACACGTATCGAATGAGAGACATTTATTCCTTTCAATTCAATCACACGACTTGTACATATGTATGGATATGTAACTCCAAATACATATGTACATACATAGGTTTCAAGAAAAACATTTATCATCATCGATAAAAATATATATATACATATACATATATATATATATATATATATATATATATATGTACATACATATCTCATCGAAAAAACTAGGCAAAAACAGCAATGAATTCACTAAAGCAAAAGCTACTGTTTAACGTCTCCTTCGAAGCTACCACTCCATTTGTCACTAACAATAATATTTTGGCGAGTTTGGAAAAAAAAAAAAAAAAACCCGAAGCATTGCTAGTGACCTGCGAATGCGGGAGCCGTGTTAGATATTATATAAAAAATAATAACTCAAAACAGAATTTCATAGTACCTCTTTGCTTTGTTGCTGTTCTCCCTTTTTTCCACCAGTATTAGCACTTGAGGCTATAAAATTCCCAGCATTCGAATGCGATGCAGATGACGAAAACGTCGTTTGATCTTGAGAATCACTAGAGTCATCATGTGAATCGCGCCTGTGCATATGAAATCTAGCCGGTGTGTCTCCAACAAATTTATTTCCCTTTTTCTTGTTCCGTATTTTAGTGTCTTCATCTGAAGCTTCCGAACTGCTACATGATGGCGTTCGAATTTTATTTAGTTTAGTTTTCCTGTGCGTAAGAACGGGATTCTTGCTTGTTACAGGATGTAGATGTTTTAATTTATTTATCTTTAGATCTTTAATACCACTTAACGCCTCATTTATAGAGGAGGACGCCGCTGTAGCATTAAGATTGCAGTCCCCGGCGCCCTGTAATTTGGTGTTTTTTTGTTTTTCAATTTGATTAAGCTTCTCAGCCAAAGTAGCGTCTAATGAAACAGTAATTTTTGAACTCGGTTTAATAGGAACAACCTTTGGAGGAATGGAGTTTGTACGCTCTTGAATTGATTGATTAATTCGTCCATCTGATATTGATTCACGCCGTGGTATTGCTACCTTTAATGCGTACTTATCCGATGGATAATCGCACGTCGATTCATCTTCATCTTCTTCACGAACAATACTGCATTTTCTGTTACGTTTGTCCTAATAGAAAACAGTTATATTTACAACATATTTAATAAACAAAAGTGTGTCAAAATTACTTGAGTAGATTCTCCAATTAGTGCGTTGGACGTGCAAACTTCAATATTAATTGGAACTACCAATTTGTTGCTTTCATTAGCTAATGTTTTGTTATCTGCAGCTAGAAGTCGAGACACATCGTTTTGTCTAAAAAGAAAAAAGGCAATAGCATTAAATAGTGAAATAAGTTGCTTTAAAAACTTGCTTCTTCGACGAAGAGCTAGGTATTAATTGCTGGGAATACCGCTTTTGTGACTGTTCCTCTCTCCGCTTCCGAAGTCTTATTTCACCTAACAAAAAGTACGTAGCAGTTATATGATTGTACTGATTTTTATCTAATGACCTGTTGATACAAAAGTTTAGTTTTTAGTGACTTTAAAAACTACATAATTATTACATACTGTGTAATTTCTTCTTTGGACGCAATTTTTCCATTTATCATTTTCTGTATAATAAATGCGTGGTCTTCTTCGCTCAGTTCTTGTCTACTTACTAAAGGTAAGTAGTCAATTGTGTCACTTGTTGTATTTTGTTGCAACCAAGGATGCTTTGCAATATGATCTAATGTTGATCGCTTTTCGGGGTCCCGAACCAACATTGATCCGATCAAATTTCGACATGGTACTGATATATGCGGAGGCACGGTGTACTTGCAATCCATAATCATAGTCAACGTCTCAGAATCATTAGCCTTTTCAAATGGTGGTACACCACATACGAGCATATAAAGAATAACTCCTAATGACCATATATCTTAAGTCAATTCGATAAAAAAAATACTTTTAGTAAACATTACAAAAAATAGGGGAAAAAACGTATTTACCAACAGCTGGTGCATCATAAGAATCACCCAATAAAATTTCTGGTGCCGAATACGCCAAGCTCCCACAAGACGTTTCCAACTTTTGGCCAGGTGAAAATTTGTTACTGAAGCCAAAATCAGTAAGTTTTACTACTCCAAGTTTTTCAAAGAAAACGACATTTTCTGGTTTTAAGTCTCTAAAAAAATTTAAGAATTTTAAAATATGTAAGTTAAGATATTTCAATTAAAGCAGTTAGTTAACGATTATTATTTTATACACATCGCACGTTTGCTGCAAGACCGTCATAACTCAAAAAATTGTTTTTTCGAGTTAATGATGCAGGAATATCCGCCGTTTGTTTCGTGTTTTATTTAGTGTGAAAAAATCAGAAAGGTATCCAATGAACTTGTCTTGTGAGAAGAGTTTACGTAGATATACTTTTTTTAATTTTCATATAAAAAGTCACTTCTTGAAAACTTTAAATGCGATTTTCTCCCACTTTGGGATTTTGAGTTATGACGGTCTTGCAGTAAACGAGCGATATGTGCATAGAAATATAAAAGTATTGATAAAAATATGGTCGGTTCGCACAACAGTTTGATTCAAAAATCCAACGTTTGAGTTGTTTACCAAAAAAACTGGCTGTGAATTGTGACTAGCGTACCTAGGGGGACGAGGGGAATGGTTGCCCCGGGCGCAACAACTTGGGCAGCAGGAAAATGGTAAATGATGTTACTTTTTTTTAGTAAATGCAAATAGTCAATACTAATGTGCAGGAACTCCAAGAGGTTTTGTAGTTATAATATATCATTCTGCTGGGGCTTTTAAAATGCGAAAGATGATGACATTTATTTTTTTTTAGTAAATAAAAATTGTAGGGTGAAAAAAAAAATTGCCTTTAGGTAGGAGACGCTGAAATGCCTCTTCGTCCCGGGCGGCAGATAAACACGGTACGGCACTGTTGTAGTAGGCGGAGAGCCCGCTGTAGGAAAGTCGAGTGTATAAGATTACAGGATAAGATATACGGGAAAGATAGTAATGCATTTTGGTAAAATTAACAAACCATGGTATAGTATGCCAAATAACAGAACTCGTAGAGACCTAAACATAATAAATAGGGTTGCATTTATGAATCTACTCCCAAACATGGGTTTTCACCGATTTTTGGGCAAGTTTTCATTAACGAAGATAACAGCTTGAAATGTGTGCATGTGTAAATAGAATATATAGGGTTCCTTGTCGAATCCTGTCCCAAACATAGATTTTCACTCATTTAAAAAAATTCGCCACTTGTATTTTGGCATGACAACCCATGTTTAAGACAGGAATCGACATGGCAACCCTATATGTTTCTTTTAGGCTTTTCGAGCACTATGATTTGGAACACATTTCAAGCATTAATATACTTATATTAATAAAAAAATAGCCCAAAAAACAGGTGACAACCCATTTTTCGACAATGCAGTCCCATAAATTGTATTTAGGCTTCATCGAGTTCTATCATTTGGCATACATACCGAGCTGTAATATTATAGAGTTTTAATTAATACAACAAAATTGAGCAAAATTTGGAGATTTTCGGGCATCGGGACGGGCTTTGACAAGGCAACCTTGGTTGGTTAGTTTCACCAAAATGCATTACTATCTTGCCCGTATATATTATCCTGTAATCTTATACACTCGATTTTTCTACAGCGGGCTCTTGGGTAATAGGTATCATCATACTTTGAGTTAAATAATATGCAAATGCATAGTGAACTTTAATGGCGACTGTTGTCAGTAAGAAAAAACAAACTTTTTAATCAATTTATTAATTATATAATATAACAATTCTTTTTTTGTATAATAATAATTGAAAGGGTGCAAGATTCTTTTTTTCTACTTGTTTTATTTTAAAAATTTTCACGTATGCGTGGGTCCACTGATAGCGGGCAATGTTGCCATTTTTTCGTGGTGAAAAATAAGTTTGAAGTTCGGGACGTTCTCCAAAAACTTTCAGTGGGATAGCAAGATATTCGTAAATGACAAGGAAATTACGACGGCGGCATCTAGTTTACATATACATTAGTACTTGACACGGGCGAGTTTCCACAAAGTGAAGAGCGTTAGAAATATTTGGAATAATTTAATTTTTCCAGCTCTGGTAGCAATCCTAATTTGTTTTTTTTTTTTTTTTTGATTGAGGATATACATATAGTAGGTACTTGGTGAGTAAATTTTCGAATCATATACGTTCGCGAAGAATTCAATAACATGAAGTTATTTTGAACCTGTCTAATCTCTATATATGCATACAATTGTTAGTGCATCTGTTAGTGATCGTGTAAGCCTGCGGAAAGTGCTTAGCATAGTTTAATTTAGAAAAATTGACGATAAAAGGTATGAGCAAAGGTAAATTTCAATGAAAAAATAGCCAGTGCCACACCTCCCACATTCGAAAAATCCTAAAAGCGCATATACATAAACTTGCGAACTACTCAACAGATTTTTAGAATTATTTTAAACTAATCCTTATAGCTTGTGGAAGTTTCCCTCCATATAAGAGAAAAATCAAATTCATCAAATCTCATCAATATTTGATGGTGAAGAATAAGACTTGGTACATATAAAAGGTATGCGCAAAAGAATGTTTCGATGAAAAATTGGGTGGTGCCACGCCAATCATATGAAAAAAGCGAAAAATGTTCATCTGTCTCGAGAACTACTCAACGTAGTTTTAGATTTTCATTCATATTGATTCTCTGTTTTCAGTCTTATGCAGCTTCTAAAAATATTAATTTTGATGTCTCATATTCAAATCAAGGATTTCAATACTTAATGCAAGTTTTAATTGTCATTACCAGGGCAACATGAAATATTTATTTGAATAAAAAATATTTGTATAAATGATATCACAGTTTTTTCCGAAAATTAATATTTTCCAGTTTAAATTCTAGGACAAATAATTCCACTACAACGAAACGTGACATTGCAATGATTCAATTTTATCGACCTCTTTTTTCTAATGTAATTGCAAGCACTTTTTCGAGGGTAGCAACTCAAATCGATATTTCCTCAAAGGCCATTGCCTCAACAACCGATTACAGCACGCTGAGGTTCCTGGATCTATGCAGCTGTTTATTTCGCTAGCCATTTCAAAGATATTAAATGATTTCTGTGCACTCTCGATGAAATATATACAAAATGTAGTGGCCAAGCCCGATAGACAATTCAATTAACGAATCTAAAAAACGAAATCGCGCTCTGCAAATGTCATTTCGCGATAATTTCTCTGAAAATTACAAGGCAAAACAAAGAAAAAGGGCGAATGTCTCATTGACGTTTTGAAAACATTTGAATCAATCCGCCCTGACCTGGGGCAATTACGAGAAAACCACAATTCCACAGTAATTTCAATTATGTTATCGATCAGAATACTTGGCTTGTCAAATTCAACGTAATTGTAGGCATTCAAAAAACGGGTGAATCCCACGAGCCCGACGTGAGATTGAAGTATTCAAATATGTACTTTTAACAACGCGTGATGTTGAACGTACGTTTGCTGCGTATAAAAGAGGCTTGGAAGATTGCGGAAGATCATTTTTGTTTCAAAATTTGAGAAATTATATCCTCATCCATCGTAACCGTTTCCATGACTTTCTTGACCGTTAAAAGAATAAACTAAAGAAAATATATATGTCTCTTGTTTTTTTTCGTTAATATTATCGTCAATATTTTTCGCACCTTTCGTTCATGTTTATATAAATATTTCGTAGGATTCTCATACATATTTTATGTTGCCCTGGTCATTAGCAATGTTTAATTTTCAACATTAAGAATTTAATTTTTCTTTATTTTAATAAGCTGCAAGTTTCTGCGCTTGATCATTGGCGCGGCCAATATTCGGTCCTCTTGCATATCTTCCAATCGCGTCATCTTCTATACAGAATCTCTTATACAGGTTCTTTAACCAAATCAAAGTCACCGCGCCATCTAGCGGAAAGGGCAGACCTACAGTCAGATATATAAAATCATTATCGATTTTTTCGGTTGACAAAAGTATTTATTTAAATGTTGTAATATGTACATGAATTGAAAGATCTACATTTTCACTGTAATGCATATTGCTCAATAGTTTGTAAAATCTCCTCTAGCATCATTTATCACCAAACATTTTCGCAAGTACCACCAAATTGCAATTCACAAGTACCAACAAATTGCACGAATTTATCGCGAAGTTGCCCCAAACTCCTTATCTTCTTCCTACGGACCTTAATTTTGACGTAGGTCTATTTATTTTCGATGAATTTGGCATCGGGTGATTGCGCTGGCCATTCCAACGTAACCAAATCATTTTCAACTTACTTCGTTTTCACTGTTTTTCACTCAACAACGTTTTAAGCATCGTACTCCGGGTATCCCATGTTATGAGCAAGCAAGTGCTTACGGACTGCCATGTGCGATAACTTTACACCTTTTTTGCTTACTTTTTTGGCTTTTTCACGAAGGGATGAATCGGGAGTTCTCGAAAATATGTTTACTATAATTTTTTCCACTTTTGGAGAAACCTTGGATTCTGAGTCACGTTCTGGCAAATCGTCAAAACATGTATTTTCTGTCCTTTTTGGGAATTATTGCGAATACGCATTAACTGATTTTAGCTTTGACCTACTTTACTACTAATGGAGATATTATACCACACAAAAGTTGGATTGATTAGACTGTTTTTCGTCGGATCTAACTTTATTTACGCCCTGAACTCACTTGTGTCGTTAGAAATATTAATTATGTCTGTATATAAAAATGTTATTTGTTCTCCCTGCAAAAAGTCATATCTATCTAAGCAAAATTTGGCATCATGACTTTTCTGTCGATACCAAAAAAAATTAATTCAGATAGCTTTATTCGTTCAAAATATATGATTTTTGCAACGAGAAAACTCAAATCGAGCCACTGTGCGCATCTTTCAAAGTGATGACAAAAAGAAAAAGCAATTATTTCTAAATCGAAAAACATCTTTCACAAAAATGCAAGCATAAACCATATATGGCGTTTCCCGAAATAATTTGCACTTATTGTTTTTCCTATGAGCAGTGATTCATTCAAATTTTATTATATTAAAACTCACCTATGCACAACATGCAACTGATGGCAGTACGCAATCGCTCTAACTATTTGACGGAAATACTTTCTTGCCAGCTCTTCATTCAGGCCTCTTTCATGTTTCATTATATAGTCATAGAGATCACCACCATCACCCAATTCCAAGACTAAATATAACTTTGTCTGTGTATCAATCACTTCATACAAACGTACCACATTTGGATGTTGCACCAGTTTCATGCACCTAAAATTGAAAAATAATTTAAATAAAAACAAATATTTTCTAACTTCACTAAAAATCAACATATTTTAAATTAAAAACTGAAATCAAGAAACCTCATATAAAATTATTTTATTTATTTATTTATTAACAAGAAGAAGGCCCTAGCTACAAAGGCTATCGACCTAAAAATTATTTTAAATGAATCTGTTGAATCGAAATATCTTAGCAAAATAATTTAATTTGGAAATATTTTTAGTATGCATAATAATTTCGGTGACCATATTTTCAGAAACCAAACCCGGGACAAAAAAAAAGTGAAAATTACAACAACCAAGAAAAAACAGCCAAAAATATCAAAACTCTTATAATGGCAAAATTATTTATTGAAGGGAAGAAATAAACGTAACAAAATCAAAACTAAAAATCTAAAAAATTTAAATTTTTTTAGTTGCTATTTTATTGAGTTAACTGTGCAATAACTTTGTGTCAAACACCAAAAAAATTACAATTTACAAAGATAAATCAAAAAGAAAAAATGGGCTAAAGCTATATATACTAGTTTCGTCCTGTATTAGGAGGGCTCATCAGTAGCTTTTAAGCCGATTAGTAAGAGTTTTGCAAGCCTTATGTTTCACTTCTTGCACAGATCTGATACAAGCAAAAAGTTAAACACAGAAAGCAAAAACTCTTTTTTCTGATTGTTGATCTTTATTATTGTAACTCCCTTGATATTGCACATTTTCTTGCAGGCGCTTAGTTCCAAGCTTTGTTGGCGAATCAAAGCGAAGTACCAAGCGTAAATGGTATAATAATTCGGCGGGCTCCCCGATTGGTATTTTTTTTGTAGTTTGTGCGAACAGAAAATATTCCCTAATTGCTATTTTATTGAGCTAACTGTTCAATAAGTTTTTTATTAAATAAGTGTAATAACTCAGCCTTCAGCACTCTTTAGATAATAAATAACGATCGTAAATATAAGCTAAGGGAAAAAACAAATAAGGTGTTATTTTAAGTCCACGACGCTAAAAAAACATTTTGCCAGTATATACTCGTTGGCTGAAAAAATCTATTTAACAATCTTGTTGTTTTCTTTTAAATAATTTTTGAATTCAAGGCAACTTAAATTGTAATTGCACTTTACAATCAGAAACAATTTTAAAATGCTTTAGGTACACCTCAATAAGATGGAAGTTAGAAACCCTCAGATGTCTAATATTACAGAAAGACTTGAGCTCAGCACACTATTAACGGTTTTCAAGATAAGACACAAGAAAGCACCAAGCCTCTCACAAATTCCGTCAGAAGAGTAGAAGAGGCCCAGTCATATAGTTTTCGAAATACGAGTGATTTTAGAATCGAATATCAGAGATCAGCAGTAGCCCAGAGGAAATTTAAACATTTTTAATTTTAGATTTTATTAAATCTAAAAGAGGTCAATGAATTGAAATTCAATCTTGTTGATAATAAACTGCAATATTATTACGTTTTATTTAAGAAACGAAAACTAATCATATCTTGTAAGTCATACATATACACATGTTATCCAAAGTACTTAAAGTGCTAAAAAGTTCACTCAATCAAGTAATATACTTTTTAGCGTTTCTAAATTTAGCTGGGATTTCTCACTGTTCCATACATTGTTCATTATTGAACAAACTCTTCCATGGGAGCATTTGATCGGAACAGACACGTACACAGTATTCCCTAAAAAAAAAACCGGACAGCATATTAAAATACAGAAGTGTCCCAGGAAATACCGGATGGATGGTTTCCGTAATAATAATAGTCATGCTTAGGACTTAGCGGATCTTTAAAACTAAATATTTGGCCGACTGAGCGCCACTGGTAACTATTTAAGTATTTATGTGCGTTCATAGACGGTCAACTATATAGTTGAAACTAATATAAAAACAAATTGAGCTTATAAAATCAAACTTCATAATAGAAAAAAATTTTAACAAGACATACCTAACTTCCTGGAATAAATGCGCTTTAGAAACGTCGTCCAACTTAGTCTTATCGACCACTTTAACAGCAACTTTTGCCCCAGTGAAAACATGTCGTGCCAGTTTAACTACAGCAAAATGTCCGGAACCTAAAGTTTCTTCCAAATCATATAAACCAGCGATTTTACCATCATATGAGATGCCACCTGCGGCTCCCAAGCCAATGTTCTGAGCAGCATGCATGGATTTTCTACATGTAAACATAATATTGTGGAATAATTACGATGGGCATTATGTTATATACTCACCTGCGTTACTTTTATTTTCCTAGTTTATATCACGTTAGATCTTTGATTAATTTTTAATAAAATCTTTCATTTTTCAGTGAATAAAAAAATCCTTTTAAATGCGGTTTCTTGATTTTTTGTAAGTTTCTCTGGCTTGTTGAGAGTGAAGTGGAAAATCTATGTATCCATGATGCAAACGCGGGCGCTCGCTCGCTGTCTTTATTTGACAGGCAATTTGAGGGAAAATCGATTTTAAATTTTAAGCACTTAAAAAACAAATTGGTGCATTTGTTTTATTAAACAGAACATCCTTATTATTTTACCAAATTACTGTTTTTAACTACATTCATAAGGAAAGTCTTTTTAATAGTTTTTCTTAAATGTTAAAGTCCCAAATTTTATTTTAAACACTTTGCCTGTAGTGTTGCCGGCTTACCTTTAAAAAACAAAAATAGAGATGTAACCATTGCAAAATTATGATACTGATGAGGAGCATTAGTCGAACAATATATATGGATATATAAATGGGAGAAGAAATCTATATATAAATATACATTCTGCTCTGTATAGAGAGCACTTGGAATCATAAAACGCTATGCAAAGGCCATATATTTGTGTATGTGATCGTCGACGGGAGAAGAGAACTTATGTTCGCTTATTCGAAATTGAGTTATTGGGATCTTTAAAGAAATGAGCCAACCTCCTTATATATGATGAAATTTTTTGATACGTCTAGCTCAGTTTGATTTTCAAAGTCCTTCATAAAATACATCCGAAACAGGAAGTCGTAAAAACGGACCAGGAAGGGTGGCGGTTCGTAACCTTTTGGGACGTCATAAAACGAAAAAAAACGAAACATAATCCCTCATGGAAGAGCTTTTGAAGAGGTATAGTGAAATCGGGTGAAAGTGAATAGCCAGGGGGGTTGGGGGTAAAACTTTAGAACTTTTGGTTGACCCCTAAGCGACGTTTGGAATTTTACGACAACGACTATTTCTCGATGATACATTCATGCAGAAGATCAACCACTTGTGTTTTTAGTTGACTAGGGCTAGGGCCACACGGGGGTGTTTTTATACGGTTTTAGCATATATCCAATGTTAATAAAACAAACGTAGGTTCCAACGCACATTAAAAAAACGCGCGCTAATCATGTATACAACGCGTTGAAAAAATACCTATGCATACATGCGGTTTAATAATTTCACTTCTATGCTTGTGCGATAGTATCAATCACTCGAACAGTTATTTAACATCATTCATGCGCTTATGAATATGAAATCGGTACAGAAATTCTCAATTTCAGCATAAGCCATAAAATTATCGCACATGCGGTGCAAATTTAGCGGATAAGTCTTCCAATATTGAGATATCGGACATGTAAAGTTCGGTGCACATAAGCCTTTTTAAAACGCGCGTTGGAAAAACATTCGTTCGACTGAGCCTTTTTTCAAAATCAGGCCAGTGACTTAACGAAGCCCGAGGTCTGGGACAAGTTGCTCGACCCACAGTCCATCGTGCTCTACGAATTTAGAAAAAAGTTGTTTCAAAAAAAGAAATTCGTAAAAACGTATGAGTAACTAAGCAATTTTTGTTCGTTTTTTTATCCTCAATTTAAAATGAATAACGTATTTCAATTAGATTTCGTAATGCGTTACGTGCATTAACATTTTGCAGCTCTGATAGAACACTTAATGTCAAAGAATCTTTTTGGAAAAAAGTACTGTCATGTTTTTTTTTATTGCGAACAAACCAAAAAAAAAAGTCACCCAATAATCATTATCGTGCAGTAAGACCTTTTCGCACAGCTTTAATATTGTTAATTGTTTTATATTAGAAAAGAAAATTGATAAAAAATTGAGTCATATCTCAAAGAATGGAAGAATTTTCATTGGACACAGGAAAATGAACTTCAAGTGTCCCCATCTCAACAAACAAATTTCAACAATTTCGGAAATTAAAAACATTGAAAAGGTTTGTGTAAATATATGTAAGTGAGTTTCGCTTATTGGTGATATTTTTCTTTTGCTGTAGGAAAACTCATGTGAGAATTGTCAAAATGCGGGTCCAAATTTGTGGATTTGCATGCAGCGCAATTGCCTGCGAGTTGGTTGCTCCGAGCAGGCGAATGACCACAGCACCGAACACTTTAAGGCAAGTGAATTCCAATTGATGTACGTTAATATTTGAATGAGAATCGTTGTATCAAAATACAAATTACAATATATGAATTACATGAAAGCGATGAGTTGGCCAAAACATTTTCAGCTGTATATGTGAAATTCGTACCTAACCTTTTATTAAAAGGATGCAATGTACATTAAAAAATGCTAAACCGAGAAAAAATTCGACATAATCAAATGCTTACCAAAAAAAAAAACATGACATGAGGGTATAATAGACTAGAGAACTAACAATTTCAAAACTATAATTGATTTTTTTTTATTAAAACAATTTCATCCAATGTCCTATCTAATTCTGATGCGACCCAAAAATATACAACGATTAATGGTCCAACTAAGTCGTACTACAAATTGAATTTTGTTATTCCCGTTCAAACATTTGTATAAGATCTGTAGTCCTATTTCATTCCTTAGGTGCAACTTGTATCGTTAATAATGAAGAACTGATGTGTTTGCTCTCTTTATTGCAAGTTAAATACCCGAGGAAAAACTGCAATATATATCGTGGACTCATTTTCGTTTAAATATTGCACATCATCAACGCTTAAATTGAGCGCGCAAAAAAGTTAATCTTTCTATCTCAATAGCACCGCTGAACAATTTTATTGATTCCAAATTTTTTTGTGACCAATATTTTGTTATGTAGTGTATGTAAATTTTTTGGAAAATACATTTGGTCTTGATTGGTCAGTTTTGATGAATGCAAAATAAAAGTTTCATAACATATTCCCGACGTTTCCCCTATGGGATTTAGGCTTCCTCAAGGGATTTTATCTAAAAAAACTCAACAAAAAACCTTTAAAAACTGTCATTATGGTTAAAAGACCATTCGCAGCTATTATTTAAAATCTTGTTTTTCACATTTTAAAATTCTCAAACTCAATAAAAATACGGGACATTCCATAATTCCAATAAATATTTTTTATGATTTCGTATACACCAGTCATGAGTCGTCGGACCTATGAGGTTTTACCGATGACCAAGGTGAAAGGTTCGATAAGAATATAAACGAAAATCAAAAATATCAAAATTTGTAACAAAAAAAATAAAAGTTTATTTCGAAAAAATAAATATGGAAATTGCCGCAATTTTAAATGATTTTTATCGATTTAATTAAAACATTTTTCGATTTATCAGAAATTTTTACATGCAAATACATACATACATTCAGTTTAAGAATTAAATTAAGTTAGGTGAAAAATATGACAAAAAAAACCAAATGAAGTGACGTGGAAAATATCAATCTGGTCAGGTCAGGTCAATCTGAGATAGCTTGAATGTTTTTATAATTCCACACTGAATGGGCTGCTATAGAATCGACAAAGGAATGCTAAATTGGTTTTGAAATATACATATAACAAATCTGTTTGTGTTCTTTATTATATTTTTTTTATCAAAATTAACATATTCAAGCTGACATTGTGAGGACACTCCCAATGATGAAATGGGTTATATACAGTTATAAAAATATACATATCTCTTAAATTCAATTTGAAATTACTAAACCTGAAGTCAAACGTTAGATATCGGCAATTCCTGCATTCACTTTGAAACTATTGCCAGATCGGTTTTTTGAGTTTATTTTATACAAATCTTTGTTTTGATTAGTAAAAACTGAAGTTACTTTCACAATCCCAAAATGGCTTCAATTTCAGGAAGCATGGCTCCTCCTAATTATCTTATGTTGTTCCAAAACTTTTTGTCTTACTAAAAAGTCTGAGAGAGAAGGTAGATAAAATATGTATCTCCAAAATTTTGTTGTTAAAAATTTTGAGCTTTTGTTTCGAGGGGTTATTTTTGAATTTTAAAAATTTTACATCTTTGTTAATGAACAAATAATTCAACACATATTTAAACAAAATATGTGTTAATCAGAACAATTGTCCACTGAATCAAATCTCAGATTGAGTACTTAACTGCAGAAATTTTAGCAGTATGTACACTTAATTTGAGTTTGCCCTGAGGTTTAATTTTTGTTGTAATGCATATCAGACTTAACCTCCATATTTAACTTATATATGTTGAAACTAGTATTTAGAGTGTAATTTAAAGTATGATGAGTGTTTTTTAATGAGAGGGCGAATCCCTTTGAGTTGTTGGGTTTCTGTTGAAAATGTGCGATTGGGACACCAAGTCGGCGATTTTTTATTTTATTTTACTTACGCTAATACTTCACTTTGATTGTGTTAATTAGGTTAACAACTCGCATTGCGTGCATATGAACCTGTCGTCGCAGCGCTTGTGGTGCTATCTCTGCGAAAAAGAAGTTTTTATAAGCAATGATCGCTCTGTTGTTAGCAACCCATTTGAAACAACAGAAGCGGAAAACTATGACCACAATTCTGATATAAGCGAGGAAGAAAATAATGATTCAATAAAGATACAGGGTCTTATGGGTCTGCAAAACTTGGCTAACACCTGTTATATGAACTCTGCACTCCAAGCCCTAAGCAATATTCAACCCTTAACATATTATTTTCTTGATTGTGCGGATCTTGTTGAACACACTGTTGAGCAAGCAGCTCATCGCAGCAAATCAGGACTAGCGAAAAGTTATTTACGTCTTATGCAGGATATTTGGTGCAGAAGCAAAAGGACAAAAGGTAAACTTGAAATGCGAACATTGAATTAAATATAATACACTTGCGGGCAAAAATAAATCCATTTCTATTATTACTGTATTCTATAGATTATATTGCACCTCGTGGTATTTTGTACGGTATTAGAAGCGTACACCCGATGTTCAGAGGATTTCAGCAACATGATACTCAAGAGTTTCTACGTTGCTTCATGGACCAGCTTCACGAAGAACTAAAAGAACTGAGCTTTAATATGCCATTGGATAGACCGCTTGGTAATTCGATGATTCATCGTAATTATTGCGCTGGTGATCCAACAATGAAAAATAATAAAAATGATGAAGAATCCTCTATGAACTCACAAAGCGATTCAGCATCACAATCGGAAGCTGAATATGAAACCTGTGATAGTGGTGTCTCTGAGCAATCAAGTTTATTTGATGATTCATCTTTAATAGATGAAAGGTTGTTTTCGGATCAATTGCATTATCATGGCGATAATTCAATAAACATGCATAAATTTACACGAGAGAGAAAAAATACAAATGCAAGTAGACTATATATGCAAAAACACAATGACCAAAACGCAGCACAAACTCATTCAGTTCATCGCTCCATCATAAGTGATGTCTTTGATGGGAAACTATTATCGTCTGTACAGTGTTTGACTTGCGATCGAGTTTCGACGCGTGAGGAAACATTTCAAGACCTTTCACTACCTATTCCAAATAGAGATTTCCTTAATGTTCTTCACCAAACACATGGAATAAGTGCTCAAAATATAAACCCTCTGGGCTACGGTTTACGAGTTGCTGCAGCTACTGGAAGTGAATTGGTTAAAAGCGATGGCTGGTTAACCTGGATGTGGAATATTTTGCGTTCATGGCTATGGGGGCCGTCTGTTACTCTACACGACTGCATGGCTTCATTCTTTAGCGCTGATGAGTTAAAAGGCGATAATATGTACAGGTAAACAATTATGTAGAATTTTAACATAAAAAATCTGCCCCATCACATCGTTCCTGGGCTTTGGATTTTATAAAACAATTTTGAGAAAACCATTTCATTTTGGGAAATTTTTTGAAGATGAAGATATAAGAAAACTTTTCCAATATAAACTGAGGGAATAATAATATTTAAGTGCAACAACCCATAAATGGCCTAGTTTATTCCTCACTACTATCCTAAAGAGTCCATGGCGACCCATAATTAAATGTCGCGACATTGGAAAATTTTACAATATTTAAATTCTTAAAGATCCATTTGTCCAAAATCCGAAATTTAATTTGAAACCGCGTTATTTCGAGAACCAAGCGAAATAGTGATAATTTTCTTAAAATTTGACCTTTCCCCACTTTCAACGAATTATAGTTGGATGAAGACAAGCCATAAATTGTTACATGAAGCGATACACAAAATTTTCAATGAGCATTTTTTTTTTGTCTTTTAAGCTGTGAAAAATGTAATAAACTAAGAACTGGTGTTAAGTTTTCAAGGATTTTAAATCTGCCTGAGGCACTTTGTATTCATTTGAAACGCTTTCGTCACGACCTTTCATACAGTTCCAAAATATCATCGTACATCAATTTTCCTATGGAATGTTTTGACATGCGTCCTTATTTACATAAGGATTGCAAATCAAATATTTCTGTATACAACCTGATTTCTGTCATCTGTCACTACGGTACTGTTGGCGGTGGACATTATACATGCTTCGCTAGGAATGAACTCAATAACAAATGGTATGAATTTGATGACCAACATGTTACAGAGGTAACCGTCGATACAGTACAGAATTGTCAAGCTTACGTACTTTTTTATCGTAAACGTAACCCACATATGGACTTGATACGAGCTGAAGCACGCAATATATCCGACTCAAATCCTTCTCATGGAACTGATATTCGATTTTATGTGGCACGTGAATGGATCAGTCGTTTTAATACATTCGCTGAGCCTGGACCTATAAACAACAGGGCCATTCTATGTCCACATGGTGGCTTACCGCCGAATAAAATTGACGTTATGAATAAAATTGCATTGCCAATTTCGCAGCCACTATGGGACTATCTCTATAAAAAATTCGGAGGTGGACCTGTAATTAATATGTTGTTTGAGTGTGAAGTGTGTAAACGAGCGGCAGACATACTTTTACGTCGTCAAAGATATGAGCTAACTATTTTTAGCAAATACAATGATGTGGAAGATTCAAACGCTATTTTTGCAATATCAATGCCTTGGCTACGAAAGTGGCAGCTGTTTGCACGAGGGCTTACTAACAAAGAACCCGGTCCAATAACAAACTCAAATATAGCTGCAAGTTCAGACGGTTGTTTAACTCCACCCATCAGAAATGTTAAATCTGGCTCTGACTATGCTCAGCTTAATGCACCGCTGTGGAGATTTTTGCACAGCATTTATGGTGGAGGACCGGAAATTATACTGAGAGAAAATCTTAATGAAGAGGTACGTATACAGTTTCAATGAAAATTTAAAATAACAAGTGCTTTTAATTAATCTCTATTTTTTTTCTATAGATTGAAATAATTGATCAAGATGATGATTCGGAATTTAATTCAGAACATAAAAAACAATATTCAGACGCTGAGCATAGCTCAGAGCAACGTAGCACAGAAGATTTGCGTTCAAACACAAATAATTTAATAGATGAATCTTCTTTGAATAGAATACGAAGCCTTAGTTTCGAAAATATTAATGATGAATCGGATATAAAACTTCAGTTATTTGATAGTTCTACATCTGCCAAAAAGAATTCCAAACAGTCTAAACATTTTCCAAATCTAAAAAAATCTTCAAACATTATTTCAATACGTAGTGCATCAAAGAAGAGGACAAAACAACGAAAACGAAATACTATGAAAAACGCTGGCTTCTTTGGACCTACAGGTAATATAATCTTATTTTTATTTTACTATGTGTATGTACACGCGAGTTAATTTCTTTTAAATTTAAGGTTATTACAATTTTAATAAAAGTGATGAAAATTCTGAAGACCTAAAGCTTGACCTGAAATTCCAAGATGAATCTATTCCAGAAGCATTTTATAAGCAATCAAAAAAATCATTCCACAGAGATAAATCTGATAAAACCGATAGTAATCTGCAAGCAAATAAGTATAAAAATATCGATGTTGAGAGGACAAAGCATTTATTGAGCGAGGAGTGTCGTGAAGGAAGCCACAGACGATCACCAAAGCATAAGACAAAAGGTACGGATAAATATACGTCAAGGAAACACGAATCCTTAAAAAGTGAATCTAGTGAAACTGAAGTGTAAAAATTTTACCTTGCGAGCAAGCATAGATATATTAATTTAATTTAAGAAATGTACATTGAACGTTGGATATTAAAATGTTAATTTGTACTAAAATGGAAATGAATTGGAGTAGGTTGAGGCTATTTTCTCTTTAAAACTTTATTTAAATAAATAAAAGAAAAATACGAATATATCTAAGCTTTTGAATGCACTGTTTGCGTGCACCAAGATGGCTAAAGCTGAAGAAGCCATTTAATCATAACTATGACTTAAGCTCGCAGATTGTTAAATTTTATGTTAATTTGATGGAACGGTCCTAAGCGAAAATTGAAGAAAAATAAAACATTGTGGCTCCTCTTGTAGGTAAAAGGTAGTCGCACCTACCCATGTAAAGGGGAATTTTTAGGGTAGCAGGAAACTTTTCCCACGCTGTCAAAGAGTTTCCGATTGCGTTTAGTCTCTATTACAGACCTAATTACATTTATACGACGAAGTAAAATTGTGGTGAGCTTGAAACTTTTTAAAAAGTCGGAGCCGATTGACGAACTTTTATTGGACGTTTATGTTACGTGTTATTTTAAAGGAATTTACTGGAAAAAAATATCAAGGAAAAAACTTGCAACGATAATACTTTTAAAAATACTATTATTCTATTTATATGATTCTACAGAAAAAATTGAAAATAATAAAAAATCAAATAAATGCTACTCAAAACTTTTATTCTTAGACAAAGCAAAATCGTCAATTTTACATTTCCGAAGTGAGCTGCAGCGCAGTTGGAATAAAAATAACTACGGTGCTCAGCCAAAATCAAACCTAGCTTGTAGGTAAAATCACTAGCATATTGGTGGGACAGAAAAAAAGGCTGGCCTTAGGACTTTCCAAATATTTAATTTTGAAAGTGCTGATATTTTTAGACACTTTCAAAAATGTCTGGAAGTTGTAGTGTTACTCACGGTTGCCAAGTTGAAATCAATGAATCAAAAGTATAAAAACTTGCATATAACAAAAATCTTCCGATTAACAGATTTTTCCGAAAAATCCTCCCATTAATGGTTTCTCACGATATTTTCCAATTCCCAAATAGCCCGCGACTTAGGAGTTTTTGCGTGATGCGCGGACATCGATAGACATATGTATGTAGTTGTCAATTTATTTATATAGATGAACCAACTGTCTTAATGACATGACAATCTTCGAAAGAACACACCAGTCACATAAGGAACTAAGAAGTACTTAATATAAAATAAATGGGAAATAATACTCTCCTAGACTCTGAGGATTTTATTAATGAAGTTCAGTCAAAGTTTCATGCGCAAAGTCTATACTATACTCCATACAGAGAGTTTGTTTTTTACGTGTACAGGGTAATCTCTGGAACTACTACTCCGATTTTAAAACTTCTTCTACGAATAGAAAGCTACGCTATCACTGAGTAACATAGGTTGTGTTTTATTTTGATAAAAATATGAGGCGTGGAACCTTCCATGCAACAAAATTACTTAAAACGCTATATCTTGGCATCTATGACAGCTAAAGTTGTGAAACTTAATACCTGGATGTACATTGATAGTACCAAGCTACTCGCAAAATGTGAACGGCATTGCACATTGGGGCGTGGCTCCTCCCATACAACAAAAACACTTAAAATCCTTTTCTTGGTATTTATAGCAAGTTGTGAAATTTGGTGCATGGACCCAATTATCTGTATCTTTTATGGCGAGCGCTGCGATAAATTATGTTTGGCAGGACTTGACACAGGTTTAATTTAGGAAACCCTTCACATTTTTTAGGTGCTCTGAAGATATATAGGTGTAATCGAAAGTAAGTGGATGCACTTTATTTTGGAGATATAGTCGTCGGAGGTCGCGTATCATCAATTTTCAAAGTATATAGTAGTTGTTACATGAAATATAAGCTTAATAACTATAACATTAGTTCCGAAAGCTTAGAATCGGTGGATTTGCTGAGAAAACTGATAAAACCTTTTTGAATATTATTCATAAAACGCGTTGAAAAAAGGCCCGTGTGGCCATTACTTATTCATCTTTCTGTATCTGTCTGAACAGTAGCTATCGGCTTCCATCTGAATGTCAACAAGATAGATATGTACATACTTTGATTTACCGAACGTACTAAAAACAAATTTGACATTAGTAATATATAAATGACAGTAGTTGATTTTTCTCGGCAGATTCATATGTCAAACAAACTTAACGAACATTAGCCCATTTTTGAAAGATCGATAAAATATAACTAAGATTCGTTCTTTTATTTCCGCCATTGCTTGAGAAAGTTTGGAAATATGGGTGAGTGGAGAAAAATTAGATTTTGAGTTAATTAATTGCGGATGGAAGTGATATTTAATATAAATTATATTTGCGGAATGTTATGTGAACACAGGAAAGTAATATTTTACAAATTGGTAAATTATTCGTGCTTAAATTTAGAGAAAAGATTAATGCAATGTAATTGAAGAAATGGAGTGAATTTTAATAAAATGTAATCTGTTTATATAAAGAAAATCCTTATCAAAAATATGTTGCAATCGAATCGAATTTGCCGCTAAGTATGCTTTGAAATGAAATCTTTAAATATTTTTGTGACCTGTAAACGAAATTCTTAATTTGATGATGAACTAAACATGGCTTGAACATAACCTTAAAAATTGCGCCGACTATTTGTTTTGGCGAAAAAAGTTGTTTAGTTTTTATTTAAAAAAACTTCATAAAATTATCTTATTTTTTATATTTTTAGGTAAACCTAGAGGTCTCCGAACAGCTAGAAAGCACGTGAACCATCGCCGCGACCAACGTTGGGCCGATAAAGACTACAAGAAGGCTCATTTAGGAACAAGATGGAAGGCCAATCCTTTTGGTGGTGCTTCTCACGCAAAGGGAATTGTACTTGAGAAAGTGTAAGTGTGAAATAATTTTTTTGTGACAATCATATTATTATAAAAAATAACATTAATTTTTTTTATCAAAAAACTGCCGCTACCGCCGTGTTTAGTGTGATTTAAAAAGTGAAAATGTATTAAAGAAGAACTTCATACTCTTCGTTGGCGAAGTTACTATAGTTATTGATTAATACCAAGCTTTAAAATTAATTCTGGAATAGAATTTCGGTAATGAGCGATCATCGGTTTATGGAGAAAACCAAATTTCCTTGGTAGCGTACCGAAATAGAAGTTTAGTTTTGGATAACATCTCTGAGCTAAAACTTTTTTTAAAGCGTTTTTGAATACTGATGTCAAATATAAATTCAGGTTTAGGGACACCCTAGTTTCTGATATATGTATAGATCCTTTGAAAGTGGCTCAAGATACATTGCATTTCATACTTACAAGAAAATGTTTTGCTAATTTCCGTTTATGAGATCAAAATGTTATTCGATTCTAAAACTTCTTTTGATCATTTCAATTCGATGATTGTTTTCGCAGATATTGCTCATTAAACTTAAGATGCTTTCAATTTATGTGAACGTTGCACAGTACTGTAATTTGTATGGAGTTATCTTGACCTGTAGGGAAAGCAACGTTCAGATTTAGATCAACTCTAAAATCATGAATAAATCAACTTTTCATTGTAAAGTTGACAACAATGGCATGGTCGGGATTAAAAATTCCATGCTGAGAGGGTTGGTTGTCAAATTAAAAAATTATGTGTAAATCTAGCATTTTTCGAAAACCCTTAATGTTTTTCATATTTTTGCGATTTAACAGAAGCATTTTGCAATACCAGAGACATAGAACATTGGATTGAATTTCCAATTATATGTTCCGCAGAGACTGCTCTTGTTAGAAAGATTAGCCTTGGTCCAACTTTTTAGTTTTACAAGTGAATTCTATACAATAATTCTATTCAGAAACATTGCTATACATGCTTCAACGATTCGCAGTATATTTTTGTGTTTTTGTGTAAAATTAAAATCAAATCACAGGATTATACTGTGAGTTGTGAATGTGTTGATAAAAGCAACATTTTTCAATATGATCGTTTTAAAATCCGGACTAATACATTTTCAGCAACTGAGTAATTTAATTTTTTTCTTTCTAATTTCTCTAGTGGTGTTGAAGCCAAACAACCCAACTCTGCTATTCGTAAGTGCGTCAGGGTGCAACTGATTAAGAATGGCAAGAAAATTACCGCTTTCGTACCACGTGACGGTAGCTTAAATTACATTGAGGAAAACGATGAGGTTTTAGTTGCGGGTTTCGGTCGTAAGGGTCACGCCGTCGGTGATATTCCCGGTGTACGTTTCAAGGTCGTGAAAGTTGCTAACGTTTCACTCCTGGCCCTCTACAAGGAAAAGAAGGAACGTCCAAGATCCTAAATCATTAGTAATATGCGTATTTTTTACATTTTATGATTACAGAAAAGAGAAAACAAGAAGAAAATGTTAAGAATAAAAAATTTTCTTTTTAAACAAAACTACCTTTTCCGTAAGAAATTTTTTATTTTTATTTGTGATTCTCAGTATAAAAATTGATATGTATCCCAAATTTGTATAAAGTGAAAAGATTGAAATGTATTAAAGTGTAGAATTTATGCCATGGTATGCATGCAAGGAAAATTAAAATCATAGCCAACAGGAATAGAGCTGCTTCTTATGGAACTAATGAAAGCATAGAAGCATCAATCTACTTATCTACTTAATTGGCAAAATATGCTTCCCGCATGCATTGTGCCTTAGCCTTTGTTATTTTTCTATGATGAGAATGGAAAACTAGGTTATCGCAATTTTCGTTTTCATAAAAATTATGAAGTTTTCTGCAACTTGAAGTTCGTGTTGTCGAAACGAACTTATAGGACAGGATGCTGTGTCAAAAATTTTCTTTCATGGGAGGAGCCGGCCAATCAATGCCTCCATTTTTATATGCTTCGGCAAAGGCGCATTTCTAAAAGTCCAGATTAGCTATTCATAAGCCGGCATTGTCTCCGTTCTTAGAAATTGTTCGGCAATGGCACATTTGTAGAAGAAGATTTTATATTAAATCTATGGCCATTAATTATTCCAGACTAGAAGTAGTAATATACGAATAATGTGTATTATTAAACTTGAAGTAAATGAAATATTTTTCTATAAGTTCTATAAATTGAAGAAATCAAGGCATTACACTTCACTGAGGTTCATTCATGGCTCATTTTGAGCATAATCAGGTATATGAAAATTTAAATGAAAACATCGCAACTGCTCCATAAATGTAATAAGCTTTCGAGCATTGCTCGATCTTGTCCAGATATTCGTTTTCTAAGAAATATGACCATAACTTTTCAGCCGAGATACCATACTAAATAGTGACTGGAAGTGTTTGAATTTGGTCACAGCTGAATTACACGAGGCTTTTTTTTGCCCCAGAAACGCATTTTGAATTTATTGAACCCATTCAGATAATGGGCTTCATCTGAAATACCAATTTCCACCCAAAAAAAAATAGAGATCTTGATTCTGTTTTTCAAGCAATGTGCCTTCTAGCAAGCATTTGTTGACTATTATTCTTTACAGAAACAAAAATTTTGAGAAAAAAGTCCTTGTCGAAAACGGGTAACAACGCATGATGGCGGCTCCGAATTAAAGACTGCATCACATCGTTACAATCGAGTTGTTTTACAGATATATATGCATATACAAATCTATTTAACACTATGTTATTCTGCACTGTAATTTTGATAATTAGCTTATGAATTACACCTTCGTTTACCATATCGTGCATTATTTGTGCAACAACTAATGAAAGAAATCTATTGTTAAATAAAAGCTGCATGACCACAAAATCTAGTAGGAGGTTCATTTTGTAAAGCTGTGCATATGATAAAGAATATTCTCCAAATGTGATATATTGGATTGTGGTATATTGTGATATTAATGCAAGAAACCTTAAAGCAATTAATTTAAAAAAAACACATCTTTTAAAAAAAGGTGGCATCATTAAAACGCAAAATGTTGCGTTCAGAACGACGACTTGAGTATGTAATTATTTTGGGCGTTCCGAAATGTCAAAAAAAAGTATCAGGGCTTCGTTGCAGGTATACATAAAACGAGTAGTGTCACCACACCTAAACTTTTTCTTATACTTTTTGGAACTAAGTCAATATCAATGTTACCGTACAACAGACGTGAATCGTTCTGATAAGACCTACAAGTGAATTAAACGCAAAAGTTTAATATTTTATAATTCTGCTACTGACTACTGGGGGAATTAACGTTTGATAGAACTTGTTTTAAAATAAAAGCCGACGAACCTGTGTAGTCGGACGGGGCCTCGCGCCCCACTATGTAATATCTTTTTTCTTTTGCAAAAGTATACAAAACGCTTTTATGTTGTTTTAACACTAGAGTTATGTTTTCGTTTTTCGTGCATCAAAGAAAATGGAGGGTAGAAGAGGAAAACTTTTTGACGCTGCATCAAAAAGGAAAAATGGAGGCAGATCAGCGATCAATGAATATCTGTTGTTTCATCACTATTTTTACTATGTAAAAATGGATGAATGGGGCCATGCGCGATCTAAAATCGGTTATGCAAATTCAAGCAGTTACCATATACATGTAGTCACCTTACATTCAAAAAGCCGTAACTACAAAAAATTCAAAATCGATTGATGCATTTGACTAAACTACATGTCCCTGAAAATTTTTTAAATCAAATGTTCAATAATAAAGATTGACAAAAAAAGTTAATCAAATTACTAGATATTGAGCTGTCTCAGGTATTTGTATGAAATTTTGCTTTAACCAAAATGAATAAAACACGGATGGTAATGCATTAGTTCAATTTAGTCCTGTTAGCAAAATAATATAGCCAATAGCTATATGTACCTGATATTTAACAAACTATATTGAAGCTTACGGTCTCGTTGCCCAAACCTCCATAGTTTATGAATTTATTTGTTATGCATGATAAATAAATAATTATGGATTTTTTGTGATGGATAAATATATTTATGATACTTTTATGTAGGTATATGTGGAATAGTTGCTATTATTCATGGTATGCGATTAAACCAGAGCACGTTTTTTTTATTATTTTGATTACAATGAACGAATTAATAATTAAATCACAAATATGTTTTAAGAAAATTTTTAGCTGTATATGTCCCCTAAAAGTTACGCATATTGCCGTAATTTCCTGGCTGAGGTCGTCTCATGCGTCGAGCGCGTTGCATCCTTTGATTAGGATAACCTCTTAATGGGCTGCCGGGTTGTTCTTGATTTCTTTGATTTGGAGAGGTATGTCGGGAATGTCCTGCCGATTCTAGGGTTAAAATCCAAGTAAATTCAAATAAAACACACTAGTATTAATAGCTACCTTGCCAAACTATTGGAGTCGGTCGGCCACCTCGTTGATGAAATCCCCTTGAAGGACGACGAGGTAAACCGGATCCTCTAGTACTTTTGGAACGTGTATTGATTGATGGCGATGGTGAAGCTTCGGCTTCACGTCCCTCTTCCTGTTTCAGTTTTTTACAATTAAATTATTTTTAAATTTTGTAGGTAAAGTCAATTATTTTTACCTCTAAGTCATCATCAACTGGTTGTTTTTCGAACTCAGATGATACAGCATCAACACCTTCATTCTCTTCAATATTACCTTCTATATGACCTTGTTGAAAATCCTGTATTTCAGACTGAGTTGCTCCATTACTGTTGTGGCCTATTTGAAAGGGTTGTTTAAATAATAAGCCAAATTCAATACATTTTTTTTATTTTCCTGAAGACATACTTTCCATCTCTGCATTTTCATCTAATGTTGATGCTTCTTCTGCAATTTCTTCATCATCTACATTGTCCTCAACATTTTGCATTGATATGGAAATTCTGGCTTTTTTTACTTCCTCCGAGCTTACATCTTCATTTTTGTCCGTTGCAAACTCCTCCTCGATATCATCTTCTTCAGTTGCTTTTGCCTCTACACCTTCCGAGTGTGGAGTATTTTCCGAATAGTTGAACTTAGATTCTTGGGGTGAAGTGATGTCTTCGTTGAAGCTTTAAAAAATAAATATATACATGGTTGTTATATAATAATAATACACTAAAACTAAAGCCTAAAGTTTTTTCAATTCCTTCAAAGAGGGAAAAAGTGAACTATCACATACTGAAAGTGGACTCGTGATTATTGCCTAGATAAATCTACTATTTTATCTAGATGCAATTGCCAACAAAACTGACATTAGGACTTTTAAGCCCAGCGAATTTTTTTTTTGTTTGCATCGGAGAATTGATGAGTGTTCCTTTCGTTATCAGAGCGTTTTGAACCGTTTTCTATGTGCACAGCATTAGTTTACCAATTAGAGTAAATTTGAAGAAAAAAAATATATGTTTTGGTAGAATTCAAGTATATATTGTTACGTGCTCTGTGTGCTCGAGTTTTACTCTGCTCACAAATCTGTGCTAAAACAGAGAGAGCAGCATTGACAATATACAAATTTTGCTGATTTTCCACATCTATGCTATTTGTGTTTGTTCTGATCTGAGATTTAATTGTATTTTGCTTCACAAATGATCCTCAGATCGCTTATTTCATCCATTTTCCGTGGACGTTGGGGTCTGGGAAAGTAATTTGTTAATTTAGTTTTTTTAAAATGTTTTATGTTTAATTTTATTGAAAATCTTTGGCACCAACTAAAAATAAAGATTTGAAAGGAAAAACATTCATATCTGGAGGATATCTGGAGACCGAGTGGCAAAGAAGCCCTGGAAAAAGACAACTCCAGAGAAACTCCAAAATTTAATTGCTCTATGACAAATTGGTGGAATGCTGCAATAGCAAATTAAGGATTTCCAATAAAATATTAAACAAAATTTAAAGATTTCTTAAAGTTACTAACAATTTGTGTAATCGTTCATAATTACATCGCCATCCTCATTCATAACTGATGAATTACTTTTGATTTAAGAAATATTTCTATTGATGGTATTGGATTTTCTTTTTATGTAGTTTCGTTGAGTATAAATTGTTACCAAAAAAAAATTCCGATATTTACAAAATCAGAGCAACAGGAATAAGGCTTTGAGTGTTCTTATTTAGTCCGCCACCATTGTATGTAAAACGCTATGTCATCGCATTTAATTTATAACAATATGAAATGAAAAATTCGTAAAATTGAAAACTCATTTCAAACTGTATTTTGATAAGAGGAACTTTTGTTAAAATCAGGCACTCAGTAAATCAAGCAACACGAATATCATTTTTATACCCTACATAGAGAGTATATTCACTTTGACATTCCGTTTGTAATGCACAGAAGAGGGCGTGGCAGATATACACATAATCTTGATCAGCGTCACCATCTAAAACGATTTAGCTTTAGAGGTCTGTCTGTCTGTGGGAAAACCAAGAAAGCTAATTGAATCAATTTTTGCACACAAGTCACACTTTCTTACAAACTTCTTGGGATTGAAAATGGGCGAAATCGGATCACGGATACGTATACGTCCAAACCTATTTTCAAAAAAGTTGCTGCGATTTAGATGAAGCTTGGTGATCTGGGGCTTATGTGAACTAAATTGGGATTCAGCTAGGTATCACGTTTTCAAAGGCTCTTACTGGGGAGTGGCACAACCCTAAATTGTAACCTTTACAACGCCATATCACACAAATCGTGAAAGATATAAGCAGCTAGTCGCCCAATTTTTGTTCCTTTACAATTGTGGAGATATTCTCTAACAATTAGGGCATTTTGCGATTGTTTAGCAATACAAAGTACTGAATAATAAGCTTAGTAAAATACATATTATATTTTGCCTTCTTCCAAAAACACAAATAAAGAAAAAAGGTTAATGTTTCAGATAGTGTGCTATTAGCGTCATCTTCATAAAATTTGGAACATAGATGTCGGTAACTAAAGCTTTGAAATAAGTTGAAATTTGACGGAATTGCATAAGCGGGCGTGGCATTTCTCATATTAACATAAAGATGTAAGCGCTGTTTTAATTAATCTACTCCAATTGATATCAAGTTTAATATATGTACATTGGTAGTTTAAGCAGTAAGGTACATCTGAATCAAAAGCGAGCGAAATAGCACAAATGGACGTAGCACCACCCATACAAGAAAAATATCTTAAGTAGGATATACAGATATAGATAGTAAAATATGTTCACTAATAACTTAGAAATATATACTTAATTTTTTGGCAACCACATTGTACGATATCAAACGAAAACTTTAGCTAGCTCCGAAAATAATGTCTATGTACTAAAATTATGTATGCGGATGTCGATCTCGAATATAATTTATTGAACTCTTTTTGTTTCATATGTTTTTTGGCTTTAATTTTAAAATATGTTTACACTTTAACTAAAATAAAAAATAATCAACATTAATCCCGAAATCATACTTTTTCAGTAAAACATATATGTATCCATATTCTTATAAAGGGTATAAGTATGTAAGGTAAGTATAAGCAATCAAACAAGCACTTATTTACCCAAAAAAAAAAACCCAAACCTTAAAAAAACCTTAAGAAATTTTCTTTTTAGAAAATCGAGTTTTAAGATTTCAAACAAATAAAACTTGATTTATTCTGTCGTTTCAAATCGTTGATAGCGTGTTTCTCTTAAGGAAAAATGTTTAAAATAGTAATTAAGGAACCAATATCAAAGATTAAAGTTTGCTTGGGCAAAAAAATAAATGAGTTAAGAGTTAGCATCCGAAGTTTTGTGAAAATGCTTACCTATCAGAGCCACCGAATTCATTATTAATTGCATCAGTTTCTTCATTTATGCCCTGCTGTAACATCATTAATGTTGCTCTTTGTTGTCGTGAAAATGTAGAAGAAGGTGCTTGTTTCCATGTTGAAGATCCGGGTTGAGAATTATTTTGAGTGGGTTCGCAACTACCACTACTAATTGTCTGGCTTTGTTGATTATTTTCTTGTAGTTCACCTCGAGCCAGTGTTACTGCCGCTGCTTTGCTGGTGCTTGCACCGCTGTCATCTGGGTCAACATCTGCCTGGTTGTCTTCTGATGTGCAATGTACTTTTGCATCAGTGCATTCATCAACATCGACTTCATTGTTGTCAGCTTCGGCTTGAATATTGCTTTCATCAATTTCTGGGCATTCGTTGTCATCCATATCTTGATCTTGCTCATAAATGTCCTCATATCTTTCATTTTCTCCATCACCATCAATTGGACCATCGTCTGCTTCTGCAGTTCCTTCGTCTACTACACCTTCGTCTTCTTCAGAATCTACAACTACAATATCATCTTCCTGGTCACGTTGAGAGGATGTTGGTACTTGATACTCAACATCAACTCCAGATTCCGATACTCCAATTAGCACAGCTGCTTCGCCGGATTGCATTTGTGTCCGAGTGCGTTTTGGGTGTTTTGATTTCTCGGGTCCGCAATTTTCATCAGCACTAGTAGAAGAATCACCTTCAACATCGCGTGGTCGCTTATGACCTCCAGAGGAACCGGCTTGTGTAGTTGTTACATTGTTGGAAGAAGATGCGTGACGGCTATGACTGCTCACAGCAACATGACAAGAAGAGCTCATCGATCCCGAAGTGCTTGGTTGTTGATTAATTGGCTCTTGTTGCAATTGTAAAATAGGAATTTGAGCATTTTGAGTTGAACCTTCTACTCGTGGTGAAACTAATGCAACAACTTGTTGTCCACCACTGACCATAAGCTAAAAGACAAAACAAAAAAGTTTTTACAAAATCAATTCATTCACAATTAGTTCACTCTCACTATTTTTAGTGCTAGTGGGAAAAAATCCAATTACAATTATTCTAATAATAATTGCTGCAGTGAAAATGTGAATTTAAATTAACTACGTTTAGTGGTAATGGAAACCAAATTTCACTAGCACATAACATTTAGTGGTAGTTGAAATTTAATAATTTCGCCCGTGCGGAGCATAAAGCATAGGTTGCTACTATATGATTTGTTCTCTGCTTTATGCAGAGTACAGCTGAGTGCTACAGGACGCGTTACAGATTGCGGAAAGTGATACGCTTTGTAGATATGCGGAGTAGCTGCCTTTGCAGTCGCGGACAATCACCTGTTTTGAGTGGAGTCTCAGCGGTTTTCCGAATGTCATCGGTCTCCTCTCAAATTCTGAGAGCCAGTGGTCCTCAAAGCGTCGCGGTGAGTAATTGTCGCCATCTAAATATCTAATAGTTGCCAGACTTCACCCGCAATGACACCTCTTTGGATAGAGCTGTCGGGATTAACGACCTCGCAGACTTTAGTAAATCCAGAAAGCATCTAACCCAGAGTGCGCGAATTCTTGGTCAGCGTCTGTTCTACATTGAGCGGTTGAGGCTTAAATGGCACACCTGTTAGCGTCTATACTTAAAGTGAGCGGTTACAAAAGACGTCTGTACCACAGACTAGGGACGGCCTGCATAAAAGTGTATTTGGTCACCAAAGCTTACGCCGCCTAACAGATTCATCCTAACAGCTTTTCTTCGTCAACTATCATGGGTTCCAAAATGCTGGTATTGAATAACAATCCAAGTGGTAACATCATACCGGCAAATCCACCTGCCTCGGTAGCATGCACATCGGATTTGAGGTGCAAAATTCATGTGTAATTGAAGAAGACTCACATGTAATACAAACTGAAATAAAGCTCAGTAATTCCGAAAACTTAAAGCTCGAAAACCTTGTCTCGATGAAACACAATATACGTATTTGCACAAGGAACGTTCGAACACTAAACGGTATTGGAATACTATAAGCGGCAAACGAATGGAAAATACGCACCATCGAAACATTAGATGTCTGAATGCAGATGGAAAGGTGCAGGTGAACTCACAACCAGCTCTGGTGAAGTTTTCAAAATCTGGTAGCCAGATAATGACATACACCACGACGAAGTCGGATTCCTCCTCAGCAAACGGGTCGCAAAGTCACTAATTGGCAACCGGTCAGTCAAAGAATAATGTGGGCTCGCTTCAATAAATTGGCGAAAAAGATACCACAAAATTTTTTGGTGGCAGTGGAAAACACCACAATTTTTTAATAACCTCGGAATTAAAATTTCTTTGACACTAAATGATTAGAAGTAGTGGAGTTAACGCTTAGCGGTAAAAATGTGTGGCTTCCATTAAACATTAAGTTCAATCCATTTGCGATGAAAACTTGCAATCAGTATAGAAAATCAGAAGCCTGTACCGTAAATGTGTGACTGGCGCCTTTTTAAAATATTTGATTCAATTATATTTTCGAGACTCACCTGTGATTCATTCGTTTGCTGTTGCAAGCTCTCTGCTTCTTGGGAACTTTCAGCTGCTGTAGCCGAACCCATTGGAGGAATCGCAGCCACAGCTACGGAAGCTGAACTAGTAGATGGCATGTAATCAGTGTGTGATGATGTTGGCGAAGACGACATCGACTCCACTGAATTGATACCAGTAGTATGTACTTGTTGTTGTGGCGGAACTAGAGCCGTATTACTGCAACCAGCTGATGATGGTGTAGTCGATGAAGATGAAGTTGATGATGTAGAGCTGTTACCAGTATTTTGTTGACTAGTAGGTAGTATTGCTGCTGTTCGACTGTTTTGAACGGAAATCGGTCGAATGCTGGCTAATGGAGTTTCACTACCACGCCAAGGTGTAACAGTTGCAGATTGCTGCACAGTTGCAGATCCAGACATTGGTTTGACATTTGCTGTTCGCGGAGATGATTCTGACATACTGTTTTTATCAGATATAGTGCCAGAACTGGTTGATGGTTTCGATGCCTGTTGCAGGCCCAGTTGACGACTCAGTTGATTAACACGCATAAGCAACGATTCATTTTCACGATTCAACCGAGCAATTGTTTCCTTGCTTTGATTGTTTTGATCAATTAATTCTTTCTCCATGCGTGCAATTGCTTCTTCATATTGAGATTTAATACCATTAATAGCAGCATCATGATCCTCAGAGGATTGGATATAAGTTTGCAATTTAGTTCTAATTGTTGTAAGTTCTTGAGTAATTGCATGCTTGGATTCAGTCAAACTGACAATACGTGATTTTGCTTCACGAAGTAAAGTTTTGGTGCGATCGTCAATCTCTGCCGAAGCCTTGAGTTCTTCATAATCTTTACGGATTTTTTCACTCTCTTCTTGTATTGTACGATTTTCATTGTTAAGACTTTCGACAGTAGTGCGTAGTTGTTCCAATTCAGAATTAGTTGCTGCTACACCGGCGGTAGCTTCAGTGGTATTACTTGCATTTAATTCCATATTATCTTGAGAAGTTCCAGCGTTACCATCAACACTAGAAGCTGCCGTTTTGTTTGATAATTCCAAATATGAATCTTTGTAGCGCTTTGCAATTTTCCTAATTTGGAACTCCTTATTTTTGCTGTCCTGAAGTTGAGCCTCTTTACTCTCCAAATCTTCATTAAGTCTTTGAAGAGTTTCTTCTTTTTGCAAAAGTTTATCTTTAAGTTCCATATTTTCTTGCACCTTTAGAACATTTGCCATTTTAAGCGTCTTAAAGTCATCCAAAACTTTCTTCTTTTCATCGGTAAGGGTTTGGAATTGTTTTTGAATAGTACTGAGTTCAGCTTCAAGTCTCGCCTTTTCTGTTTTGATTGCATTCAATTCTTCATGCGCTTGCTTTATGACTTCTTTTTCATGGGTCAACATTTTGGCAAGGCTTTCTCGTTCGGTCTGTAAACGCTTGAATTCTTCAGGATTTTTATTACTCTTTTCGACTAAAACATTTGCACGTTGCCTCCATTTAATGGCTTCGGTACGTAGGGAGTTATTCTCTGAAGTTATTTCATCAATCTTTGTAAGCAGTTCACGGTTCTGTTTTTGAAGTGGGAATATTTCATCTTCTACTTTTCCAATACGTTCATTGAGCTCCTTTACTCTAGCCGTTAAAGAATCACGTTCTTGCCGCAATATTCTGTTGCTGTCAGTTAATGCGTTCAATGTTTCAATTTTTCGCAATATTTCCTCATGTTTTGATGCAGTCACCGTGATAGTCTCAGATTTGGTGCGCTCCTGATTAAGGAAACCATCTAGTTCGTCTATTTTTTTCTGTAAAACGGTATGTTCCGAAACAAGTCGTGTATTTTCGGCCTTTAAAATGTCCAGTTTAGCCATGTACAAATCTTTTTCTTTGCGCAAGAATTTAGTAATTTGTAACAGTTGCTCATTGTCTTTAGAATCACTCTCTTCAAGCGAACGGTTTAGCCCAGAGCCCGAGGTTTCCATTGCGGATTCATTGTCCACTGAAAACTTATTTGATGCACCAGGCAGAGTTTCATGCGGTTCATGTGATAATATGAAAAGCTTAGAAGTCAATGCTTCAATTTGGTCATGCAAAGAGGAATTTAATGAATTCAAGTCAACGACACGTTTCTCAAGTTCATCTTTTTCCATTTGAAGAAGACTAAGTGACTCTTTGTTCGATTCTTTGATATCTTTGTAACCTGCAGCAGCTGAATCACGTTGAGATGTTAAATCATTGATTTGATCCTGAACCTGAAAATAGAAAAAAAAATTCAATTGGTTAATAAATATAATGTATTTGAACTTGCTAAGATATTTTTTTTTGCAAATATAATAACGGATGCTCCAAATAAATAAAATAAATAAACTCGACTCCAAAATTTTGTAAAGATTTGGATTTCTTAGGGCTTTGATGTACTCGCATTGTGGGATTTTTTAGATGTATAAACGGTATAAAGCAGAAAAAATTATATAATTAAAAAACTACGATAAAATTATGTTGTGAAAATCTCCAACCGATCAGATAAAGTTCAATTTATCTCCTTCAATATGCCAAAGTTTCATTCGGATCGGTTCATCTGCTTAATAGCAACAAGCTTTTGTTTATAAAGTTACCTAAAGTTTAATTTTACAATAGCTTTAAAAAAGAAAATTAAAAAAAAGTACATGTACAAAATTACACAAATATTTTAACAAAATCGAGTTAGGTATGCCATTTGATTTGACGTTTGATGCAATCAAAATAGGGCTAGCTATTCCCTTTCTACCGGCAACTGCGGCAGAACCCAAGTTGCGTGTATGTATACTCGTCGTGTACGCTACGAAACAGGATTCGGCACGACTCTGCTTCACTAACGATCGCTCACTTACTTTAAGCATTTCATAACTCAAAAAACGCGAGTTTTGAGTTAATGATGCAGATATCTGCATATATATATGTATATATATTTCATGTTTTATTTTGTGTGAAAAAATCAAAGGAGTATCTAATGAACTTGCCTTGTGAGAAGAGTCTATATAAACATAGTTTTTTGAATTTTCATATAAAAAGATATTTATTGAAAACTTCAAATGAGTTTTCTGCAAGACCGCGCTTTTTGAGCTATGCCAGTCCTGAAATAAGTGAGCGGGCATGCGCTCAGGTCAAAAGTGAAAATGGACTTAAAAATGAGAGGGGAAAAGGTATGGTTAGGGGTGATTTGGCCTCATTGAAAGATACAAAATTTTTGGCACGAATCAATGCAAAAAAGCAGAAAATGGATTTTAAAAGAAGGATGGTAGAAACTTCCATCTGTTAAGGCCTCATTTAAGGAAAAAAAGTTACTGCGCCAATTGAAGCGAAGAGGTCGAAAGTTGAATGGGATTGCGCACCGCCGTATTTAAGGGGAAACAAAATAATGCATTGGACCAAAACATGGAAAAAGATCGAAAATAAATTGTGGATGGAGGAGAGACTAGAAAACGGAGTTTAAGAAACCACAATCAAAAGCCAAAAGATACACACTAGTTTAAAATTTTATTAATATCAGAGGTATTGCCGATATTGCCTGCAGCAACACCTACGAACAAGCTTTCGAAGTTTTAGTACTTAAGCATTAGCATGTCGCGTGAGAACGGTTCAGCCAAAACACTCTACCATGGACTTTTCTACATATACGTTTTTTTATACTCGCCATCAAACATGTTTACGCATCAAAAAAAAAAAAGATTATTTTGTTTGCTTTGGATCATGCGAATCATACTATTTACGTGGAGTTTCAGAATACAAATGCCCTAACTCATACAAATTCAAATAACTTTAGAAATGTTTGTATTCTATCTGCAAATTATGTAATTTTAACTTTCAATTTACAGAAAAACTATAGGTAAGTTGCGATTAATTTTTCCAAATATCGTAAATATAATTACAGACAAAATAAAAAGAAAAAAAAAGGAATAGTCCTTACGTCGCAAAATTTTCTGCGCTCGATTGCATAAGTCAAACGACTCAAATTTCACAAAATATGTTTAAAGTTAACTAAACGGACTTACTTTTGTGAGTTCAGCTTTTAGTTTTGTCATCTCTTGAATATCTTGAGAGTGCAATACCATTTCATTGGCATATTTATTTTCTACAACATTTAAAGACTCTGCAAGTGATGAACATTCCGATCGAAGTGCTCGCAGCTGACGATTGTATTCACTAATTTTTTGAAGAGCATCCTTAAGCTCATCTTGTGACCTCTTCAACTGGTCATTTTTATTTATAGTTGTTGGCTCTGTTACGGTGTTAAGTTGTACTTCAGCTTCTAACTCTTCAATACGTGATTTTAAGTTTAATTCTGATTGTGTTAGAAGTTTTATTTCAGCTTCAGTTTTAATAACAAAATTAGTGTGAATTTCATGCATGTTTTTAATTTCCGTTTCGGCACTTTCAGATAATTTATAATACTGCGCAGCATGCTCACGCACTTTCGCCAATTCTGATGTTAAGGAAGAAATTTCAATTTGACACTCTTCAAATTTAATTTCATAGGCGCGTGCCTTTTTGTTGGCAATCATTATAGGATTATCATTATTAGATGGTGTAAGGCTTTCTTGTAGTTTTTTACTCAATTCGTCAATTTGATTGGTTTTAGTAGCGATTTCTTCACGGATTAGAGCTAGTTCCTCACGTAATTTATTTGCCTGAGTCTTCTCTTCCTCCATGCGTTCCTTAGCAATTTTGGCTTTACGTTTCAAATCAGCCGTTATTTCACGGAATCGATCTTCTTCTTCTTGGAAACGACGACGTTGTGCGGAAAGTTCACGTACAGTATCATCTAGGCGTTGTTCTAACCTAGCACGACCCTCTATTTCAGAACGTTCTAGATTGGCTTTAATCATTTCCAAATTGTTAAGCAACAGATTTTGATTTTGACGTTCGCGGTGATATCCTTCTTTTTCGGATTGTAACCGAGTAGCTGTATCTTTGAGTATACGATTTTCATGCCTTAAGTGGTTGGCCTCGGCTTCTGCAGCCGAATGACCCTTTTGTGCATTTAGAGTTTCATCCTTTAGATATAACACTGATTGCTCATGTTTCACAATAGTATTTTCATAGTTTCTATTGCGATCTTCCAATGTTACAATTTGTTGTTTATACGTGCTTATATTTTTCTGTTGTAATTTTATTTGTTCTTTTGTGTATTCAACGGTGGACATAAGCTTGCAGTTGGTAGATGTTAATTCTCGTACTTCACTACGCATAGAGTCAAACTGTTCATTCATTATTTTTTCATTATTTTTCTTTTCTTTAATATAATATTCGTACTGCTCCTTGATTGTTTTATATTGCTCCTTTACGTCATCTAATTGCCTTTGAAGATCTGCAAGTTGCTTATCTTTACTTTTCGGATTAACCTTTGTTTCATTATTGGTGGCTTCCTGAACTGTATCTGCCACATTGGAAGCATCATTCATTTCACTATCTTCCATGTCACTGAAATCATTTTCCGTTGTGGATTTATTGTATTTTTTTTGCAAATCAAAGAACAACTTTTTGTATCTCTCACATTTGGAAAGAAGAGTTGACACAGTGCTGTTTTGCTGATTTAAAGTATCTTGCATTGATTGCATTTTTTTAGCATAGTTATCAATTTTCTCCTTAGTTAAAGACTCGTTAACTTCATCTTTGAGAGTTTCTGTCTCTTCCAATTTGGTACTTAAATCACGAACAAGTAGCAAAAGTTTTTGGTTGTTTTCTTGTATTTCGGTGATATCGTTAAAAGTGACAAGCTTCTTTGAAATTATTTCTCCAGTAGTAGAAAGTGATCCAGAATATATGGGCTTGTTGTCATTTATAAGACCTAGGCGTAGCTGTAAAAAAAAAAAAATTATGATTTAAGGAAAATATTTAAAACTAAAGTTCATTAATTATGTTATTCTCTGAAAGAAAGGGGTTAGCCGAAATTACACACAAAGTCCCGCAGTGGGTGGTAGGATCCACCAATATCAGTCATATTTTATTATTATTTATTTAGTAGTAGAAAACGTTATAAAACATATAGTTATCACACAATTTACAGAGATCTGGTCTATTATCTTACAGCTTTAAAATTATAATTTTCTTATTTGAATTAAATTTATCAGTCATATATAATTTAATAAAAAACTATTCATATAGTTTCGTTCCTGATTAATTATCTAGCAAATAGTTTAGCTTGCACGTATGTGAAAGACAGTACCTTGATCAAATTTTGAAATGCAATGACCCAACCTGCTGTCGAAAAACGCGGAGATCGAGTGCTTTCTACCTGATCCATGTCCAACTATCCAAAATCCTAGTGGTTTGAACGTTCAAAACGCTGGGGAATATGAAGAGACATTTTCTTTAATTTTGCTAAGGCTATCATTATTGCTCGCACTTTTACAAAAAGATTACCGTATCAGCATTTTGTCCAATTTTGCAAGGTCATATAAAAACAGCTAGTTGAGATAAAAGGGGAACCATATTTCTAACCATTTCAGTGTTCGAATGTTTCTCAATCCATGCGTGGGCCGACTTCATAGTCGTTTAATGAGAAATTATAATTTTCGTTAGTAAAATACATTTTTAAATTAAATTTTTTCATGGTTTATATGATCAAAAAACATTTTTCACCACATCAGCACTAAAAAGATTGAAGTCGCCCACTTAAATCTGCCATTTTTAAAAACGCTACTCTTTGAAAAACGCGATTAAGCATTTAAGCTTGCTTTCTCGGTTTAATATTAAAAATTTGTTCTGTAACAAATAAGTTGTACAATAGGCTTGGCTTATCCCTCGTATAACCCCATAGGCGAACTTGGGAAAAAAAATAAATCCGATTGCTCTACTGCGGCATATTTAAATGAGACCATTTTTGATAGTAACGTACTATATTCATTGACAACAATTCTATGAGCATACATACCTGTTCTACTTCTTTTAGTAAATAACACACTTGACGGCTTAAATCATTTTGGGAATGTTTGAGTTTTTTATTTTCTCGTTCCATATGTTTTATCTTAGAGTGGGCATCTTCTAACAGTTCTTCCATGTCTGTCTTTTTAGCAAGTAATTCATCGCGTTGGTGCGCTAAAATATTATTAGTTTCCACAAGTTTCTCATACTGTAACTCTTGCTTCTTAATCAAAGGTGCATTTTCTCCCAATTCATGTAAAATCGTCTTTAATTGCAAATTCAAACGAGAATTTTCACGTTTTTTCAATTCCAAATCTTCTGACGTCTTAACATACAAGGAATATAGTTCGGTCAAGGACATGTCAGCTCTTATCAATCGGCTTGCTACAGCTGCTGAAGGTGCTATTTTTGAAATAGCTGTTTCCATAGTTTCATTCTGAACTTCTTTAAGAAGATCATTAGCATGAACAATCTCTGTTTTTTGAGATTCGATTATTTTAATTTTTTCTTCCATTTCTTGTTCGTATTTAAGATTGGTAGCTTTCAACTTTGTCTCCAGTTCACCATACTTGTCACTTGCTTCAGCTAGCATGCGTTTAAGATCGCCAATTGCAGCTTTAAGGTCACCGTGTTCAATCTCTGTATCCTCATAGTTGCTTTTGTATATATCAGCTAGTTTTGTCTTTGCATCCAATTCTTTTTTATAATATTCCATCATTTTATTGGCTTCGTCATTTTGATTATGCATTCTTGTGCTTAACTCTTGCACACTTAGTGTAAGACGATCGATGGTCTCCTTGTACTGCACACTCTGCGACTGTACAATTTTTAATTCTTCAATCTTCTCTGAAAGTCTAGTTTCTAAATGCATATTTTGCATTGTATTGTCCCGTCTTATTTTTTGCAATTCCAAAATATTGCGATTTAAGTCTTCGGATAGTGTTTGAATTTGATTTTGCATCATTGTACGCTCATCTTCCATGCGGCGTTCTTTATACTCAAGAGCGGATTCTTTACTTTTAATTTCATCTAATCGAACAATAGCTTCACATTTTGCATTAATAGCAGCCTTTAATTGTTGTTGATAAGATTGAATTTCTTGCTGTTGGCGTTCTAATTTATTATTTTGGCGTTCGATCACCTTGAGCAGGGAATCACGCTCATCCACAATAGTATTTTTTTCACGGCGAATATTAGTAAGCTCCTCTTCATACGAATTGGTAGTAGCAAGAAGTTGTGTACGTTCATTTGAAACTTTGTCCAATTGTTCACGAAGTTCTTCGACATTTTGATTATAATTTTGTAATTTCACCTCATAGTCTTGAATTTGTGCTTGAAGTTCTTCGGTTCTTTGTTCATAATCACCTAAAATTTAAAGATTTTTAAAGAATTATTAAAATTAAAATTATGTAAAATTAAGTTTCTTAAACCAATTTGTTATAAGTCGACTGTTATTATTAATTAATTGAACAATATTTTTATCGAATTGTACAGTCTTAGCAGAAACCGATATTTTTGTGTGAAATTTCACAAATCGGTCAATGCTTTTTAACAAACATGACAGAGACTACAAATGGAACAATTTAACCTGGTAATTGGTGACATATGTTTCGGCTATTACCACGTATATACATATTCACATACATATATACATAGCCTCATCAGACCAGTTTTGGTTAATTTGTACACGGATTTGAACCCCGACCATTCCATGAATTATGTTTGGACAGCCGCTCTTAACACTTGAGCCATGAAGGGAGTTCTCCAAGACGTGTACAAAGTGCAAATTTGTTTTTAAGCACACAATGCGCCACATGCCATCTCTTGTCATTTCTTGTTTGCCATAGCTTTGTTGAACCGTCGGTTCAAAGACTTGCTATGATGAGATTTTTTCGTATAGTTGTGATTTGCACCACTTATGTATATGAAAAATGGATGATCCTTCCGGTATAGAAATTTAATTTGTTATAAGTCGACTGTTATTATTAATTAATTGAACAATATTTTTATCGAATTGTACAGTCTTAGCAGAAACCGATATTTTTGTGTGAAATTTCACAAATCGGTCAATGCTTTTTAACAAACATGACAGAGACTACAAATGGAACAATTTAACCTGGTAATTACCAGGTAACTGGTTTCTTAAACCATTTATTTAATTTCCGTTAAAATAAAGAAACTCTGAAAAGCGAGATTAGCAAACAGGCAAACACAGGAAGTGAAATAAGGTTTCAAATGATTTGTTTTATAAAATGAGCTGCCGCCAAACAGTTTGTAGCTGGTTTTCGGGGTAGCCTTTTAAAGACTACAATTTTATTACGTAGTAAAACGTTGGTATTACATATGTGTAAAGTAAAATTTGACACTTCCACCTTCAGTTTGGTTCGAAATTGATAGATTGATTCTAAAACGAGGAAATCCAAAAAGACATGTTAGAAATTTTTTTTGATTGTGAAAACCCCATAACGTAGCATTGTAACAAAAAATGTATGAGGCATATTGGAGCAAGCTGAAGCCATTTCAAAACACGGTAAAACAAGAAAATGTATACTTCGTTTCAGTTTTAAGAATAAGGAAGTTAGACTCATAGAACTATGGTCTTCTGCTATAACGTGACTAGATATATCATCCTTGCGGTGTGGCAGCACTCCTCGTAATTTAATTGCCACAGCAGATTCAGTTTCATTTTGATATAAAAAAATACATCCCGCATATGAAATAACTTCTGACGCTCCTTTTTGGGCAGACTTGAAGTGTCTTTATTTTTTCAGTTCTATTAATATACGTAATTAGAAAGTGACCAAATTCTTGGTAACTTGATTGTTCGTTCTATTTAACTGATATCTTTCTGACATCGGATTGGGTTAGTCTTCATTATTAAATTTTAATTCTTGTTATTTTTCATACGTCACTGCTTTTGCCAGACATTGTTTATTGATATTAAGACATCTCAACAAAACATGTATGGTCAATTTTCATTAATGAAGATAAAATCTTGTAATGTATGCCAAATGATAGAGCTCTAAGAGAATAACCAGAATATATAGGGTTGCCTGTCGAATCCTGTCCCAAGCATGGGTTGCCACCTATTTAAGAAAAAATTACCCTACAAACGGGTGGAACCCATGATTAAGGTGGAATTGGATATGGCAACCCTATATATTCTACCTAAGCTCTTTCAGCTCTATCATTTGGCACACATTTCAAGCTGTTATTTTCATTCCATGTTTGAGACAGGATTCAAGAATGTAACCAAATATATTCTACTTAGGCGTCTTCGAGTTCAATCATTTGGCATACATTCTGACCTGTATTATTATACTTTTAATTAAAATAAAATTGGATGAAATTCGGGCATCGGGACGGGCTTTGGCAATGCAGCCCTGGTTGGTTAGTTTCACTAAAATGCCTTACCGCATTTCCTGTATATCCTTATCCTGTAAGCTTATACACTCGACTTTTCTACAGCGGGCTTTTGGGCTATAAGGCACCTTCAAAGTCGAAAGTTTATCTTATGAATATCTAGAAGTAACCAGGATATAAATTCGAGTTAATGTTATACTTTTTTTTTTTTTAGCAGGCAAACGTTAAATTTTTCAATAATCAGTATGAATTTAACAATTGTTTAGATTCTAGATTTACATCGAAATATTTAAGATTTTTGCTGTGGCCTCTCATAGTTGGCCTCCATGAGAACGCGCATATACACTTTAGAATATGCAAGTTGCGGTTCGGTTCGGTCTCAAACTGGGGCACGATTACGATATACGTAGCGCCACGATTTGACGATGTAAGACACGTCAAAATAAATCGAAAATCTTTAGTTTAGTTTTCGAGTTACCGATATTTAAAACTCTGATTTTGATAGTATCATTAGAATTAAGATTTCAATGGCGGCGCAATTTAAGGATGGTTTTCAATAGAACAGCTCAAAGTAAAGCGAAAATGTTAAATAAAAAAAATCGATACCTCGTTTGGTTTTCGAAATATCGATACTTAAAAATGTTGTTGATTATACCACTACAATTACGAGCCCCGTAGCACCACGATCTAAATGTTTACATCCTATACTATATCCAACACCGGCTTCGCTAGCCACAGTAATTATACAAAAAAATTAGGGTAAGTGGGTGGCCTTCGGCCGCAGCTCAGGATTTAAAACTCCCAAAAATTCTACACCGGCATAGCAGATGCCTATGGCCGCGGATGTCTATAATATATTCATCACCTAGTTTGCTAACCACAGTAATTTAACATAAGAATAACTCGAAAACTAAACGAGATATCGATATTTTTTATTTAACACTTTCGATTTATTTTGACGTGTTTTATCGAAAATCATCAACGTCAAATCGTTACGGATATTGTAATGTCCCCCTAACTGGGTAACGGCGCACGTGATCCTGGTATAAAAAAAATGGAGTTAATAGTCCAGAACGAAATTGATAGAAGACATAATCTTGGAACAGCGAACCTATTCGTTAAACCTAGAACAGTATACAAAATGCGAAGTAGGCAGTTGAAGTGGCACAAAATCGAATGTTACTACTTTCAGCGTAGAATCACATTCTGTTTGGACTACATTTAAAATACATACATACATTGTGCTTTTGGCAAAACAGTGTTTCAACGTTACATTATTTCCACATTATTTTCGAATTGCCTTAAAAAATAATGACGAGTTTTTCTTCTGGATAAGTACATTTTTGTCGCTGTAGCTATGGTGAAACTACGGCGTAGAATTTTTGAGGTTAGAAACGCCTACAAAAATTGCGCTTGGAGCCCCCTACTAGCATTGATGCTACTTTATACATACAAACGTACATATGTGCAAGCCAAACATTTTTTCTATGCTTACTTAGTCTGTTTGCTGCGGCTTTTTCCTTGCAATACTCATCAAAGAATCCGTCCAAATAATTCTTAAGCTTCGTCTGAACGTCCACCGGTGTCAACTCCAACTCTTCTGGACTAAGAATGTTGGTAAGTAACTGAGGACCACCAAGATCCATGTTTGGAATATATTTAAAAACAATTTATATTATTTCAACAGCAAATTCGCGAATAAATATGTCCAACACTTAGCGCAAAAACAGAATAAAGCAAGCAAATAAAAGCTGCCAGAAATCAAAATGTGATGCCAGAGAACCAGGGATGACTAAATAACTTTTACTTTGCTTTGTTCAGTTAAGACGAGCGCATAGTGCAACGAAATAGTTGGCCGGCTATGAGCATGTTAACTCTGGGAGAAATTCAATAATATTTAGCTTACTGTAAGCGTTTCCTAAAGTATTCATGTTTTTGTATTAAATTTCACATATGATCGCATGAAAATCAAAGCATTTGCATTTCTCTTCAATGTTCGGAGATGATTCGACTGTGAAATGCAGTATTTGTGTTATTTCGAAAATATTTCTGTCATATTACACTCAGAAATTATTTTGAGAAATTCTTCGAGTTTGTTGGCAAGAGGGGAGAAACGAAATGGACGACTACAGAATTTGTTTTATGTACTTGGGAATTTTTTTTCGTACAATTCGTTTGCTGATATTTTACGTTTGTTGTGAAGTGTAAATGGAGTAATTGTTTTTACATATATAATCACAAACAAATTTTAATTTTCGGCTGTACATACAAAGCAGATTCATAAAATGAAATTTTATTGAAGAATTTCTTTCACATAATTTCATTGTGTAAATCGGGATTTTGCCAGGTTTCCTTTGTTTCTCTTTGCTTTTTCCATACGTGTTGCCACACAAAAGTCTACTTTGTCAGCATTCAGTTAGTCAACGCTTACATGAGCAAATTCGGTTAGACAAATTCTTGTCTATTCTCTTTTGTGAATTTGTTTTGCGTTTACACACGAAAACTAGAATTTGTTTGTGCAAGAAAATTTCAAAGCAATTACTGCGTCAACCCGCCACATCAAACGTAAATTCAATGCATAATTTCAGCTAAAGAATAGAACGAGAGGGATTTCGCGGGTTCGACAAATTCTGAACACCATCCTTTTGTTTTTCCCTTCTTGCCTACAAACAGGAAAACTTTCTTTCAAGAGTTTCCTCGTGTTAACGTTGACTTATCAACATTGTTGAGATTCTTAAAAATACAATGTAACTCAGCGCATGCACAAGGAAATTCTGTGAAAGAAATTCTCTTCAATTCTCTTTTGTGCTTTTGGTTTGCATTTGCGACAAACAACAAATTTTGTATCTCGTCTCTTTTCTTTTTCCCCTCTTGCCCACAAACAAGAAGAATTTTCGGAAAGAATTTGTGTGTGTAAACGCCGAGTAATGAAAAGCGTAAGTAGGTACGCACATGATTTAATATAGTTAAATCATGGGTACGCACATCGCAGTTCAGAAAATTTTGTTTTTCTATTATGCTATTAGCCTTCTTACCCACCTCATGTACTATACGACAAGTTGACTCAACTTATCAATTGAATCAACTTATCAGTTGAATGAACTTATTATGCTGTGTATGTGGCAGTTGTATCAACTTCGGCTGCGGTTGCATTAGATGAGACTTGGCGAGATTTGGTGAGACCCCCGCTTCCATCGCTCCCGTGAGATTTACCTTAAAATTTTTAAATAAATAAATTTAATTAATGTGTTCATATGTTTTTGTTACATTTTACTAAATATATAAAAGTTAACAAGGGGCATTCATGTGCCTGCTCTATTGTGATAATTGGACAAACAACGTTTATGTCTTTTGGTAAAGTAGGTAGTGTATTATACGTCTCTACATCCTTCCATTCAGCCACTTCAGCCTATTGTCCACGGCGCACAGTAACTCTTCAGCCCGATGGGTGACAACTTGCGTTGGGCGAACCCTGACCAGAGGTGTACTTGGGTTACATGCAGCACCGACCCGCGATTTGCAGCTCCTGGATTCTGAGATAAAAATTTTTGCATCTTAGATTTATGAGATTCCCTGATTTTTTTTTGAGTTAGCAGTCTGCATTTGTTTCATACTAAGGAATTTTCCACACTGATCAATTTCCCTTCGTATAGTGCATACACACAGAACCATGCACAGTCCGTTAAACAGTATTTTTTTTTTATCCTTTTTTTCAGAATATAAATAACTAGAAACTAAGTAAAAAATTTTTTTTTGGATCATTTCCACTTAAGTCTGAAGTCTTGTAAATTTTTTGCAGTCTAACCACTCCTTCGAAAATCTTTTTTTATTAGAATTCAATATCCTTCAATTGGGCGAAGCTCTGGGCAGTTGGCAAGAAGAAGAAGCTGCTTCTAAGACAACAGGTGCATATGGCGTGCCAAACCATATATTGCTTCGGAAATTTCGAAATTTTTTTTCTTTAAATATACTAGACACATGCCCCTTTTTTGGTGGTCTATAATATTAGTGCCCAGGTAGCTGCTTAAAATCTGCTTTAGCGTAAGTTTCGTCGTCCATAACACAGCAATTAAATTTAGTCAGGTACCTTTCATACAATTTTCGAGCTCGCATCTGAGCCATCAACTGCTTTTCATCAGAACGGTATGGTACTTTTTGAACGCTATATGTTCTTAGCTTACTTTTCTGCTTTATCCTTTGTACAGTAGATTTTGATGTACCTGCTCTAGCCGCCATATCTCGCACTGAGGTGTTGGGATTCTGCTTAAAAAGGCGCTCAACCATCGTCGCTATCTTTAGGTTAGAAAATTCTTGTTTTCTGCCTGTACCCTTTTTTCTTGAAACAGGTAGACCCTCCTTATAATTATAAATATCCGTAAAGACAGTTCTTTCTCATGCAACAACTATTTTTTCTATAGCTAAACATTTTAATTTTGGATTTTGTAGGTATGTGTACAAAATCAGTTCGCGGACTTTTTGTTGCTTGCTACACATCTTTGTCGTTAAAAGTGCTATCTTCAAGTGCTATACATCATACTAAACCTCAATTTACATAGAACAAATATTGTGTCTTTTAAGACCTATAGGATTATCAGGAAGAGTATAGTACCAAAAATATAAAACGTAAGTTTTTTCTGGGACAGTCCATAGTTCTTACATGACATGGAACTACGCTTTTGTTAGATGGAGCTGATACTCCAACCGCCAAGCAAGCATTTGTCTTTGGAGAGATGATGTAAGCAAACTACCAAAAATTTCACCGTCAGCTTTTAAGACTTTCGATATCATTCATCTCAATATATCAAAGGGGCGTGGCACCTCTCTCATAACAAAGAAAATTAATTGCTAGCACTAGGAGTGGCTCAGACAACATTGGGCATAAAGTGAAAGTGAATGGTAAAGTGAGCGTGGCATCTACCATACAAGCAGACCTAAATATCCTTATCGGAGCCATTGCTGTAAATGCTTGTTTAAATAAAAAAGCCCTAAGAAGTTAAATTTCAACATAACTTATATCTCAGTAACGTCAATTCCTGGATTAATATGATTAAGATACTTAAGCAGCTGTAAGCGAGTGTTGTATTTTAGAGTAACCCTAACGTTCTTAAGTCATCGGATGTACACCTACCGCATGTCAAGAAAAAAGCCCAAAAATCATAATAAAACCAGCACTCCAATCAAGATTTTGAGCTTAAGCTAAAAAAGAAAAGAAAAAACATAAGCCAATATTGTGCAGGTCGTTTTGTTTGTATTTTTCGGCTTACATAACAAGCGATAAAGCGACCAGGCAGGCGTCCGCAAGCTCTAGTAAGTCAGCCTGAGCAAAACATAACCAACTAATTTGACTGTGCGCCATGCAGCATCAGAGCCGCTCTTCATCTCTGATATGATTTAAACTGTACCCTTAGAATACCGAAGGAAACCGCTTGTTCTTATCAAGAATTTCCTGATGCACTTAAGTGCAGAGATTCATAATCGATGGGAGCAGCTAATACCACACGCCCACATTTTTATGAAAAGCCGCTGCGTTGCCGTATGATAGTGAAAGAAAAAAGAATTAAAAATAAAGGAAATACACATACCATGCGACCAAAGACCCTCCTACTCCTGTGTACATAGGAGAATCTACCAAAGATTACGTCTGCTCCTTTGTAGATGTAGTACGAGCAAGAAGGTGGATGCGCAAAGGCAAAGCAGATCTTCGAATTTGTACGTCGATGCATATTTTAACGTAGATCTGTCTGAAAATAAATCAACATGTGCTGCACATCGCCTGCGGTTGCCAAATACTATAAACAAATTATTAATATGACCTTTTGAGTGTTGGCAATAAAGTTCAAACAGCGAGATGTTAAAAACAAATATGCAGGCAAAAAAACAGCATTTGGATTTTTGGATTGAAATGGCCACCCATAAGAATCCATTTGTGCGATGTAAGTAACTAACATGTAATAGTAATATTTAAATTTGTAAGATAAAATTAATTTAGAATCGAAAATGATCACCAACTGTATGTATATATATATATATATATATATATATATATTGCATATGTATATATATTGTTTATGTATTAGGGTGGGTCAAATAAATCAAATGTTTTTTTTTTAATCCGACACACGGAAACTAGTTCCTAGGTACCTCTAGGAAGTACATACCAAATCTGAGCTTTTAATATTAACGGGAAGATTATGCTCATCATAGTTTTCCATTTTTAATTTTGTCTCATATAAAAATGGTCATATCTTATCACCAATAGATTGTTAAACCAGTTGAATTGTCAACATTTATAGGAAATTAAACGTTCTACAAAAATGATCTCAAACACTTTTTTCATTAATCTTACCATTTGAAAGATATTCAAGGTCAAAGATTGAAGTATTTTAAGGAAAATTATTTTTTGTTTTGAATTTTGTAACTTACTAAAACATAATTATTGTTAAATGAACTTCAATTATTGTATATATATATATATATGTATATGTAATATATATATATATGTATATATATGTGTGTGTGTATGTATATTGATAAATTGGGGCTTTTGGTATCAGTTTCAGAGATCCTTCGTGTCTTTCCCAAACATTGTAAAAGAAAAATATTCGAGTATTGGTTCGCCTATTTCTGAAAACCAATTTTTTAGGAGAAAAATTTGCTGGGGCGAATTTTTAGTGATATAATTTTTGGATGAAGTGCACTTTCAACTTAATGGGTATGTAACTTAGCAAACTTGTCGATTCTGAGGTGTGAACTACCCACGCGTGATTAACGAAAGGCCATTGCATCCAACACGCGTCACTGTTTAGAGCAGTTTTGTGTCACTTGAAGTGATGGAAATGTGGTGATAGCGAATGGCTTGCATTACAGTTCGATGTTAACTAATTGTTTCAGCCAGAAATGGTTGGTTTGGGTTTTGAAGGTATGTGGTCCCAGCAGGACTGTGCTTGGGAAATATTCAGAACTTAAACCGACATGTGATTTTTTCCTTGGCGTTTTCTGAAATCACAAACAATTTTTAAGCCTTTTAAAATCATGAATTCTCTCCTTATATATAGGCCTAAAAATATCGGTAAGTTTTTCTTCGATACTTCCTTATGTGTACATAATGAAAATCGAAAAAAAAAATTTAAAACAATTAATAAAGAAGAAAAAAATCTAATTATCTTAATTTTTTGACTCAAATTCCAAAAAATGAAAATTTTGCAGCTCTGGTAGCAACGTTACTATTTTTTTTTTAAATGGGGATACACTCGCATATGAATAAATTTTCGAATTTCGAGCGTTCCCCTGTTCTCGTTCAATGGCATTCAATGAGCCCCCAAGATGTCAAGATTTTTAAAGCGCTAAAATTCGAGAACGATCTCATAAAGACGGCCGCATTGGAAAGGGTAATTGTTGTTATCGGCTCATTGGTCCGTGAGTGTAATACCCTTAGCTTTACTTCCCTAAATATTATAATATTCGGCTGAAATGGGTGATTAGTAGAGGTGTGCTTATACTATGGTAAAATTGCTATCAATAAAACATATAGTTTGAAATTCGGTTCCTGAGACTCCATTCAGCCTTGACCTAAGTTTTATTAGGTGTTTAATGTTGTGAACTTAATTCCATTGTACACTACAGTGGGTCAGATACTAACCAAAAAAAGGCCTATTCTTCGTCAGATTCTTCCTGGATTCACTGTGTGTTCCATCACCACTTTCCGCAAAAGCTGCCCATTCGGGGTGGGTCGGCTTAACAAATATGATAGACATATATATTGGAAAGAGAAATATTTAAAGTTGGATTAAGAACAGTTAAACTTTTCACTCAGTTGGATTAGATTGGATAGATATGTTCACACATAGCTAGTCAAATTGAAGTGATTTTTGAACAGATTTTAGATTTCGGAAAATAAATTGAATGCTTAAGTTGAAAAATAAGATTTTGTAGTACACTATTTCTTTGTTCTTATTAAAAAATTGTTTTTGAATTTTATAAATCTACTTAGTTGCTTGAATGTTATATGCACGAAGACAGTTCTAAGAATTTTTATAATGACGGGAATTCCTCATTACATACAATGCACTTACATAAAATATAATAATTGATATAAAAACCTCTATATAGGTTAAGGTAAGTTGAAAGGGTTTAGCACAAATAAAAGTCTTCGGACTATTAATGGTGTCAGATTTATAAGAAATTGAAAACTAATCGCTTTTATTTAGCTCATTTTTACCGACACACAATGTTTCAAATTGAAAAGGAAATTTATCAGAAGCGCAGTCAATAATAAACTAGTAAAGGTGGCTGAACTCACATACCCTACACTGCATGAAAGTACTTTTTAAATAAATGTTAAAAACCTACCTAAAAGTTTTATGAAAATCGTATGTACCAATTGTGAGTTATACGAAATCAAAATTTTCAATTTTTGAAAAGTCCCACGCCCACTATTCCTATTCTGTCCACTTCAAGATATTTATGATTTGTACCCGTGTACTTAATTACATCACAATATCTTGCACGTTTAACGAGCTATGGCGTTATTAAAGTTAAAATTTAGGAGGGTGTCACGCCCTTTTAAGGGCCTTTGCTAATTTGAAACATATCCCAATCTTAATTTTGTTCACATGTTCACCAAATCACCAAGATTCATCAAAATCACAGCAACTTTTTTTAAAATGTGCAGGAGTATATTTACATAGAGTATGGGCGGTGAGCGTGGCCGTTAACCGATTTTGCCCATATTTATATTAGCATAGCTTGTAAGAAGGTGTGACCTATGTGCCAAATTTCATTGAATTAGCTTGCTTAGTTTTCCCGTAAAGTTGATTTCAACAGACACACAAACAGACACACAGACAGACACACAAACAGACACACAGACAGACAGACAGATAGACAGACAGACAGATACACAGACAGGCTCACAGACAGACATACAGATAGACAGACGGACATAGTCATACCGACTCAGGTGGTGACGCTGATCAATAATATATACACTTTTCTATACCTGCCACGCCCCCTTCTATGCGTTACAAACGGAATGACAAGGCGAATATACCTCTGTGTACGTTATAAAAATGTCAAAATGATATTTCCTCAAATATTACCGAGCTCTCACGGTATTTAAATGTTTTTGCTAGTAAAAAAATCATGCTAGTAGACTTGCAGAAAAAGAGGCTTGACCAGTGGTGTTAGTTCACAAAAACCTTGGAGGGGGGCGAGAATATAGTTCCACCACTATAAAATGGGTTTATTAAATTTATGTATTGAATAATAACTAGTATCAGATCCTTGGGGGGGAGCAATGCCCTTCCCAGTCCTACTGAATTGACGCCACTGGGCTTGACTCTATTTTATTCACTGTTTGATGAGCTTTAAAAAAAAAAATTAAATACATTGAAGAATGGTTTCCTTATGAAAAATCATGAGAGGAATTTTTTTTTTCCAAAAAAGTCCATGAAATATTCCTCAGTACACTGAAGGAAAAGAAACATGGCTTTTTTTAAACAGATAGCTCATTAATTTATTTGTAGTTGAATGTTTGAATATTTTTAAGAAGGAAATTTATAAATTAACCAGGACATATCCAAAACGCTGGTAAACTTTGAATTTTTTTATAGAAATGTATCTTCATTTGATGTCGTCTATATATATAGTACAATTCTGAAAGCACAAAAGTAATAACGAATCATGAAGCATTATTTGGTATCTTTAATGATTCGTTAATACTTCTTTGCTTTCAGAATTGTATATATACGACCTCAAAAGAAGATACATGGTATAGATCTGTGAATGTTGCCAGGCTGGCTCTCTTGCGCCTTTGTGTGGCGCACAAGCACAGGATGATAGGGGAATTTTGAATCAAATGGAAAATTAGAGTCAATCGATGGGTCATAAGAATGTGCAACATAAAGTGAATTTGCCAAATGAAAAAGCGCCTATATGGGTGGAAACTAAATAAAGGTGGTACGATCTGGACAAGAGAGGTGTCAATCGATGGGCCCTAGAAACTGCCAATAAAATTATAGTTTGAAATTTTTGCAATTTTCTAGTCAATTTAAATAGATTTTTGGTTAATATTATTAACAAGGCACAATAAAGTTTGACCATACATAGCTCATAATTAACTACATTTCTGGTTAAATTAAATAGATTTTTACCTTGGCACCAAAAAATTACGTCTACTAGTTCAATTAACCAGGACTTAGTTTCTCAGTGTAGGTTTGCTAGTTTACAAGTAATTTTTTTTTGTTTAAGAAAATAATAAATATTTCAAATCTTAAAGCAAACAATGATGCTATAAAAGGTATAGGCAATTTCAGTGGGCTTAGATAAAATCTAAGTTGGGTCAAATATATCGACTACTAATATACCAAAGAAACTTGAGAAATAATGGATAGAAAGCCACATTTTTACGAAGCATACCATCACATCCTGCTTATCTAAAGTGGCCAACTATTTTGGAGCAAAAAGAGTTTTGGTCACGTTTTTCATAGCTATATCTTAACAAAATTTTGCAATGAGAGAGCTATGCACATTTGTGTTGATAGAAAAAAAAAAACTAGTAAAGGTGTTATCTTTGTCAATAAAAATACTCAACAACGAATAAACAGTAAAAGTGCGTGTAAGTCTTTAATTTTTATTAAAAGGGTATTTTTTCCAACACACTACATGCTGGCGGGTTCGACTAAATGTACCCACATTAAATTGCTCATTCTTTAGCGTTTTGAAGCTTATGCTTGGAGCTTGGAAGGTGCCTTCTTATAAGAATTCGCCAACTTTAGGCCTGCTGCTTGGCCGTACCATTTGTATTTGTGTGAAATTTGGTTTCATAACTTTAGAACCCCAGATGACCTACCATTGTTCAGTTTTTCGTTTAGATCCTGTGATTAAGAAAATAATGAAAATAAATAAAAACTTTTTGGAAAACCGTTAATTACTCACTTTCAACTTGGCAACCATGGGTACCATCTCTAAAACTGGAGCTATACAGAATCAATTTTTGAAAATTGCCACTCCCACTTTTGGCACAATTAAAGGTATATATGATCTGTATCTCTATACTAAATTTCATTATAATATCTTGCATGGCTTACGAGATATGACGTTATAAAAGATAAAGCTTAGGGCTGTGTCACGCCCCTGTTAGAGCCTTGGATATCTTTAACCCCAGCATATCCCTAATTTGGTTCCCAAATGCACCAAATCACCAGTTTCATCAAAATCGCTCTAACTGTTTTCGAAATAGGTCTGGGAATATATATTTAGGGTATGGGCGGTAGGCGTGTCCGTTAACCGATTTCGCCAGATATCAATCCCAAAAAGACCTGTATGCCAATTTCACTAAATTAGCTTGCTTGGTTTTCCCGTGAACAGACCGACAGACAAACAGACAGACAGACATATAGACTGACATAGCTAAGTCCATATAGGTGGTGATCAAGCATATACATATATTCTTTTCTATATTTTCCACGCCACGTTACAAACAGAATGACAAAGTGAATATACCCTTTCTGTAGGGTATAAAAAAAATTAGACGTTGTGAAGCTATGATTTTTGTAGCTTGAAAAATCCAGCACGAGCAGCTGTGCGCCAGTGTCATGAGCAATTAAAAATAAAACAAATAAATAACGAAAAAACCGAATAGAAATTTGTTGTCAGTGATTATCATTTTCGGATCTCTTCGCATCCCTTGTCGGTAAAGTTTGGTACCCTTAAAGCGACTTGCCCGGAAGAACGAAATGTTATTCAAGCGCAAGACTCGAATGCGCGTCTTTAAAATGTTTCGAATTCGCATCGACCAGAAGATACGAAATTGATTTAGCTTGAATAGAAAGAAAATTTGAAAGCGAGTTTACTAAAAGATTCACAATCATAAATGAAAATTTCGTATTTCTGTAAACATACCAAGTTTTTGTAATTAAGTCAAGTTCTGATTAAAAGATTTTATATCTGTAGCAAATCATCAAAGTCATTTGCAAAGATAGTTACTGTCACATCTACCTTTATTGCTTTACAACCAGATGCAATTCAGGCTGTTGTTCCCAACCTTAAAATAATAGAAAACACAATGAGTTATTTCTTTTTTAATTTTGTAAAAATTTCTAGCAATTATATAAAAAAAACAAAAGCAGGACTTTACAGGACGAGGAAAAACCCGATTTTTGGAACCAAAGTTTTTCTGGAGGAGTTTTTTACAAAGACTATTTAAATAAAAAATAAAAGTTGGGAGAAACAGTTTCTTAAAAGGTACGAGCGAAAGTAAGTTTCAATAAATAAAATGGCGGTGTCACACCTCCCATATGAGAAAAGCTGTATATCGCTTGTTCGTCGCTTAAATGTATGTAAATTTGCGAACTACTCAACGAATTTTCATAATTCAATTTTAAATGCTCTCACGGACTGTGAAAGGTCCTTAGCAATGTGTGGCTTAGAAAATGGGCAAGGACACGGCCCCCAAAATCAAATTCATCATATCTCATCAACTGAGGCAAATAAATATTATATCCTAATTAAACTTATCGCCCCACCCACAACGGCTATTGTACCAAGTTCCCGCTATACACAAATATTTTTCATAAGTTTGTAAAGGGTGTTTTTTTTAGAGGTATAGATCTTCGAATTGAAATAAAACACAAGAAAATCGTTTTAATGTCCATCAATTTGGCTTTATTTTATGCCATTAATGTTTAAATATGATTTCGGGCATGTGGCCGCCGCGGCTGGAACGAATAAAGCCAATTCTACAGGTCCAATTTTGAACCACTTTTTCGAGCATATGGGGCCGTATGTCGGCAATAACGCCACGAATGTTGGCTTCCAAGTCCCCTAACGTTTCTGGTTTGTTGGCGTAGACGAGCGACTTCACATATCCCCAAAGAAAATAATCCAATGGTGTCAAATCACACGATCTTGGTGGCCAATTGACAGGTCCATTCCGCGAAATTATGCGCTCATCGAATGTTTCCTTCAATAAATCGATTGTGACGTGCGCTGTGTGGCATGTAGCGCCGTCTTGTTGGAACCACAACTCATCCACATTCATGCCATCCAATTCGGGAACAAAATAGTCGGTTATCATGGCTCTATACCGGTCTCCATTAACGGTAACTGACTCTCCAGCATTATTTCGGAAGAAGTATGGCCCAATGACTCCACCAGCCCATAGCGCACACCAAACAGTCAGTTTTTGTGGATGTAATGGCGTCTCAAGGGTCTCATGTGGATTCTCTTCACTCCAAATGCGGCAATTTTGCTTGTTGACGTAGCCATTCAACCAAAAATGAGTCTCATCACTGAACAAAATTTTGCGATGAAAATCAGCATCGAGATCAATCTCATTTTCGGCCCATACACCAAAATCACGACGCATTGCATGGTCTCGCGGCTTTAATTCTTGCACAAGCTGGATCTTGTAAGGTCGCAAGCCAAGATCTTTGCGCAAAATCTTCCATAAAGTTGATGGACAAAGCTCCAATTGCTGTGCACGGTGGCGAATCGATTCATTCGGGTCCTCTTCAACATTTTGCTCTACAGCGGCAATTGTTTCTTCGGTGCGCACTGTTCGACGTCTCTGCGGATGCGTATTATCACATAGAGTAAACGTAGTGCGAAAACGATCCATGGTTAACCGAATTAATTGCTCTGATGGACGATTATGTCGACCATAAAATGGACGGAGCTTGCGGTAAACTTCGCGAACTGAACCATTATTTTCGAAATAAATTTGCACGATTTGCAAGCGTTGTTCTTTTGTCAACCTGTTCATGATGAAATGGCAAACCAAACTGAACATAAATGACATTAGAGTTGCCAGATTTGACCATAAAATGCCAGTTTTATCTCTATTCGAAAAACAAACCTCTAAAAAAAACACCCTGTATTTATGATAATGTGGCAACATTGCGTACTATTGTGAATTCACAGTTACGATGAGAAATTTAAAACTCAATTCTGTATTCGTGAGAATGAGAATTACATTTGTCATCTGTCTCATTTTTTCTCATCGTATTTAAATCAATGAAATAAATTCCGTTTTTGTCTTTTCTGTTTTGTTCGCTGTTGTGTAAAGACGTGTCGTGTTGGCATTGCGAAGCTGATGCTAAAGCAAAATCCACAATTAAATTAAATAATTTTTGTAAAAATATGAGTTGCAGAGTCGCTTCACCGTAAGTTAAAATCTAAAGTTATGAAGTCGCGTTTGAAAAGAAATGTATTTGATAGCTCAAATAAAAGTATTGGTAGACGACCATCACAGCGACAGAAAGTTGCATTGCTGGATTGGCTAGAGAAGAACATTGACGTCGTTAGCGATACTGATGTTTACGGTATTCGCGAAAGGGATGCGATTTGGGGGGAAATCGCATCTTATTTGAATTCACTTGGTGAAGCAAAGAAGAATGGATTCAAATGGAGAAAATTTTGGATGGATTTGCGGTGAGTTCTAATAATTAAGCGTTAATGGTAAATATTTAGAGGTGGGGCTCCAGATTTAATTGGATTCAAAGTTTTTTCTAAGCATTTGAGTACTTTTTTGACACTTAAAAAATACTTTTATATACATAGTTATTTTTAATTTTTCTATTCAAAGTTAGTTTTAAAAACAAGCAATTTTAGTGCAAAAGCACTGTAGCCTGCGAATTCGCTGTTGGACATTCTATATATAGGATGTAAGCCCTGAAAGCCTTTCCCCCATTATTAATTACCTATTATTGCACTGGAAAATTGTTCTAGATGGTTAGAAATATTTTCTGCGTTAATTTTTATATAGTCAATACCCATTCGGCATTTAACGTTTCGTAAGCCTTTCAGAAATATTTCACATGAAATCTTACAAAGTCTTAGATACCTTTCAGAATCTTCCATTTCAAAAAACTTTCTACAATGTTTCATGTCCATCTTTTGATTTCATTTGAAATGTTTCTGAAATTTTGTTACAGAAATCTTGTGAGAGTAAGGAGAACAACTAAATTATAGTTTCATTTTACCCACGTTGTCACTTGCTTTGATACTAAACATGCAATTATTTTTTGTGACAATTCTTAGTTTACAATTCATAAAACATTGTTTAGATTTCATTACAAAAATTCGGTACATGTACATTGAATCTGGAACTTTTCAGAAACACTTCAGAATGATTACATGTGAAAAGTTTCGTATATAACGTGTCAGGAAGATTTCATTTGAAATATTCAGCAAACGTTGAATCGGGAATCTTTCAGAAGGACTTCAGAATGCTAAATAATTTTGAAATGTCTCTAACATAAACAAAATAATTTTTTTTTTCATATTGAAAAATATTTTGAAACTTTTCCCAAAAATTAACGTGTTGGATATTTTTAAAATTAAAACCCAAAAGGAGCCCTTCTATTTTGTCTCTGAAATGACACTTATTTTAAAATGATGCGAGAACATTTAGTTAGGTTATGTTACATAAAATAATAATCTTAAATAGTTGTTTTTTATTTCTTTATGTGTTAGACGTTGGTTCAGAAACAACTATGCTGCTTTTAAAAGTGGTTCCCTCATTAGGAAGCTAACTAAGCTCCGAGTGTTTAAGGCTATACTTATTTTGATAGCGAGATAAGTTAAAACGTTTTATTGAAACCTAACTTAATAAAACCTTGATGGTTATACAAGGAAATACTGGCAGAAAACAGATCGGCATTATACAATTGGGCGTGATATCTGCAATACAAGATATCTAAATAGAGTCGACGTGCGTAGCTTGAATAAAGAACAATATTTTTGTGGTATTTTCATAAAAGAATACTGAAAAAATGTTTCAAAAGCCAATATCAAACACTTTATGTATATGTATATCTATATGAAAAATAGCCGAACTCTCAAAATATGTACTAACATTTTTTACTTATCCGTTTTTCACTCTTTTTATTTCTTTTTTTCTCAGGAGCTACACAAAAAACAAATGCTCATTTATACGGCAAATACAACAGGACAGTAGCGCTGCAGCGTTTAAAAAAAATAAAACTCTATCGCCCATTGAGAAGAGAGTGCTAGAACTTATAACACCTGCGAGCACATATAGTGAAGAATCAGCTGCAAATTCAGAGCTGGAAATCGGCCCAACGGTCAAAATTGAAGAATGTTATTCGCCAATATTTGAAATAGAAGAAAATGTCTCTCCAGTGGATAATGATTTCTCTGCTACTGTTAAAAAAGAAGACAATCCAGTTGAAACTTCATTTCTAGAAAATTCATTTGCAGAATTTGAAGAATCCTCCATTAATATTCCAGCTAAAGTTTCAAAAAGAAAAAGGCCAAATTTTACAACTGCCGAAACTAATAAGAAATTGATAAATATAGAGAAAGAAAAATTAAAAATTGAAAAAGCGAAGCTAAAGATCAAAAAGGATAAACTTAAAGTTTCAAAACAGTTGCTGACAATACAGAAGGAGAAAAAAGAAGTTTTGGCAGCTATTTTGGAGCAAATAACAAATATAGGTTGTAATATGCATTTCACAAGTTGAACTTTTGGACTAACTAATTGCTTTCTGCTGCACATTTATTACATAGTATTCATAGGTTAATTATTTTTAAGACCAGCAGATGTAAGCAATATTTATTATTATTATTTCTTTGAATTCAAAAATGTGTTCAAAGATCTGTAAACGTTTTCAGATCTTTAGAGCCTCCTAACGAAAACCACTATACAAACTTGTACATCAGCATGTCTTGGTTTCGAGATGGACACAATCAATGCTTTTCGTCGGAAACGACTCGGCGTTTAACATAGATTTTTTTTAGGTAAATATTTACAAGTTTAAGTAAATTGATGATTCTCATAGAACTGAAAACCATAAAAGCTATAGTTTTCTAGATATTATGCACTAAAGTTCGATCTCAATAAAAAAAAACAATTTTTAAATTACATATTATTATATGTGAATGTTAGTGGCCAAACTAGTTTTTAGGAAAAAAATTTTTTTCTTACACCAAACTTCTTCTGTGACTTAGTAGTAGAATTACATATGTGAACAATTTAGCTCTGCAGTTGATTTTAGGCCGAGGTATGACCTTTAATAAGTAAAAACAAGGGAAATTTTTCAGCAGGTTTTAGTATATTTAATTCTGAGAGCAGAGTTTTCATATCTTTCTGAAAGCTTTTTAAATTAGCCTGCTACAAGAAACTGAGTTGGAATCATTTTTTCCGATTTCTGAATGTCATTAAACAGTTACAGAGCCCTCACTTTATAATATTATCTTAGTTCTAAAAGAAATGCTTTTAATTTATAAAAAGACTTTGATCTTTTAAAACTTTCAAAAATGACTTTAGTTTTTGCATAGGTATATTCAAACCCATATAGCTTTTTGTATATTCTAATTTGACAGAAATTTTTTAAGATATTCCTAATGTCATTCTTAAAAACATAAAGCCAGGAACAGCAGATGAAAAGTAATTGCTTTTATAGATTTTGAGCAGATATTTTACTCGTTTTGAACCGAATTTTCATATTCAACGGTTGTTCGCTCACATGATTATTTCAAAAATTTGATTAATTTCTTATCTTAAATGATACCAAAACTTGTAGTTTGTTATTATTTTTATACAAATTATAGCCATTTTCCTACAAGACTTAAGTGCAACCAGTCCATACAATGACATCATGTTTTTAAAGTCAACAAAAGTTGCTCATACGCCATGTTGTGCATTAATTACGTGAGAATTTAATTTTCAAATGGCTATACGTAATTTCTCTTAAAATAATGACAAGAAACTATCGGAAAGTTAAAAAAAAAATTCAATTTTCAAAGTTAAATAGAATTAGAGTATCGTTTTTTTTTCATATTCAAGAAACATGCTAAAAAAAAGGATTATTTGTTCTACTTAACTTCAAAATGTCATATCGCAGCTCTTAGGTCATCTAGAGGGTTAAGATTTGGTAAGGGTTCATGTTTTTAGCAAAAACTAAAATACATTTTTTCACAGTTTATCTGGTTGTCTAGAGGCTTGTGCTAAAATTAAAATTTTTTAAAATGCTTTGAGTTTTGGAAGGACCCGTATAACAATTAGTTGCATCCACTGATATCTGGCAAAATGTTCAACTCGCTTGTATCGCAGTGAAATGGCTGAATGTAATAAAAAAAAACATTATAGATAGGCTTTGACCTGCTTTTTGTGATGGCGCCATCGGTTTTTGTTTCAAACTCTTTTTTCGGTATATTTCTCTGAAATTCTCCACAATTTTTATACCCCACACAGAGGGTATATTCACTTTGTCATTCCCTTTGTAACTCATAGATAGGGCCATGGCAGGTATAGAAAAGTGTACATAATATTGATCAGCATCAACAGCGATTGTCCGTCTGTCTGTCTGTTGAACGCATGTTTACGGGTCAAACCTTCTTACAAGCTGCTAGCATGGGAAAAATCGGTTAAGGGCCACGCCCACCACCCATACTCTATGTAAATATATTCCTGCACATTTTGACAAAAAAAATTGCTGCGATTTTGATGAAACTTGGTGATTTGGTGAACAAAATTAAGATTGGGATATGTTTCAAATTTGCAAAGGCTCTTAAAAGGGTGTGGCACAGGCCTAATTTTAATTTTAATAACGCCATAACTCATTAACCGTGCAAGATATTGTGATGAAATTAAGTACAAGGATGCAAATCATAAATATCTTGAATTGAGCTTAAAGTGGTCGTGACACTTTACAACAATTGGAAATTTTAATTTCGTATAACTCACAATAGGCACAAACGATTTCCAATGCAGTATAGGATATGTGAGTTTCGGCCTGATCGAAGATAAGACCTTTACTAGTTCAAAGTTAAGTTTAATTTATGGATTTTACTGAATCAAAAAAAAAAACAAAACTTATTTGATAGATAATATCCAATCCGTACATGAAATCAGCAACAAAAATCTGTTGACTACAGATGGTTTTGTTCGATAAAAATATTTTGTCTGTATTTTATGTATATATTAAGGAAACATAACGCTTTCAACTTGATTGAGTTACAAAAATCTTAATTTCCTTGAACATTTTTTTTAAAAATTTTTGTTTGCAATTCTTAAAAAGTTTATCATAACTCTTTTGAACTTTACAATTTGGTACACAAATAAGCAATTTTTTGGTTTCCTGTAAAGTGTCTAGATACATATGAACATACTTGTACGATATCAAAAGTTATAAGTTCTATTAACTACTGAAAGGTCAATAATTGTATCCCTAAATTAATAACGGCTGAAGATCATATTATGCCATATAGTTTACTAATTTACGCTAATGCAATTTGTAAACTTGTTTTCAGAAATACATAGTACTTATGTATTCATGTGTGAACGAAATGTTTTAAATACCACCTCGTAGAATACATACGATATCTTAGTTGCTTTTAGCTGAGTACCATTTGGTTAGCATCTCTTGCTCAACAGGTAAAGCATCTAGTCAGCCAATAACAACTGCGAAGTAACACACATCTCACAGATACGTTATGACTCAGTGTTACTGAGAGCATATACAATTTTTGTATATAACTGCAGAGTTGCCAATATTATGAAGGGTAAATACGTTTTTTCACTTAAAGAAATCAAATATTACATATTAAAAGGTAAATAAGTAGTATCTTATTAAGGGAAAAAAAGCTTCTTAGTTTTTAGGTGATTCATGTTTTTTAAAACATTGGACTGTATGCAAGAATTAGAATGCAATATTAACTAGCAAATGTGTTATCTTCGACCACGCTGAAACTCACATACCCTACACTGCATTAAAAGTACTTTCTAAATAGTGTTAAAAAAATTTTGAAAATTAATTTCCTAAAATATTCATGAAAATCGTAAGTGCCAATTGTGAGATATACGAAATCAAAATTTTCAATTGTTGAAAAGTGCCATGTCCACTTTTCCAATTCCATCCACTTTGAGCACTCCACTCATTCTCAGTGTTTCAATTTACATTGCAAATCATAAATCTTAACTTTAAAGGCTTGTAAAATCAAATAGGGTGAAAAAACATCGATAAAATTTTCAGAGATCGTACTCCTATATGTTTTGAAAATAGTGTGCCTAAAAAGGCTGAAATGGATGATGGAGTATTTGGGAAATTGATTTTTTCTTGGAAAGTCAATTTTTTTATCTTTTACCACATAGAAACCGTTCAGGCCTTCATTTATTCAGATTTGTAATTTTTTTGTCATCTATAGTACTAGTACACAACTACCTAAAAATAATATAAAAGCTAACATGAATTTTGTTGGTTTGTTTATATTCAACTATGAATTTTTTCGTTTTACTTACGAGCTTTTTTGAACACAATTTAAAACTTTTTTTTTTAAGCAATAATAAGGGTCAAAAAAATTTAATCGATTTTTTTTATATCTTCTACATGACAGACCAATCACTGAAAAAAGTTTTAGCCTATTTGAAAAACATGAGGGTAATGATTGGACATTATAGATGGAATGACCCAGATATTAATGATTTGTATCCGTGTACTTAATTTCATCACAATATCTTGCACGGTTAACGAGCTATATATATATATATATATATAGCGTTATTAAAGTTAAAATTTGGGGGCTATTCCACACCCTTTTAAGAGCCTTTGCAAGTTTGAAACCTATCCTACTTTCAATTTTGTTCACATGTTCACCAAATCAGCAAGTTTCATCAAAATCGCAGCAACTTTTTTCAATATGTGCAGTGATATATTAACGTAGAGTATGGGCGGTGGGCGTGGCCATCAACCGATTTTGCCCATTTTTACATGCTAGCACCCTGTAAGAAAGTGTGACCTACATGCCCAATTTCATTGAATTAGCTTTCTTAGTCTTCTCGTAAATGTGATTTTAACAGACAGACAGATAGACACACAGACAGACAGACTTATATACAGACAGACGGACATAGCTATATCGACTCAGGTGGTGACCCTGATCAATAATATATACACTTTCTATACCTTCTACGTCCCCTTCTATGCGTTAGAAACGGAATGACAAAGTGAATATACCCTCTGTGTAGGGTATAATAATCGGCTGCCGTCTAATCCACATTGCATTATAATACAACACAGTAGTACATGGCATGAAATTTCTCATAATCCCATCTGCAGAGCAACCTGGTTGCTAGCAAAGTTCTCGATCAAATCATTTATATTACTTATTGGCTCAAAGAACTATGAAAGGTGGGTCAAATCTAGTCATGCGGAAATATTTCGTGTATAAAATCGATGTGTCTTCATCTCCTCTATAATATTGGTCTTAATACCTTTTTCTTATGGCTTACTTTTTAAGTAATTAATCGAAATTATGCCGCTGTGGAGCAGCACATTTTTCACAGAACCTCTAATCCGGCCTTGCTTGATCTATACAAATAAATTCTATCCTCAGCGGAAATCACATGTTTTAATTTCTTCTATCTTCATCAGAGTTTTCCCAGTTGATAGATATTCCTTAAGTCTAGTTGAATTAGCGCGACCAAAATCACCTTTATTAAATAGGTTCCACTGCATGAGTTTCCAAAGAAGTTAATTGATGAGGTCAAGTTTGGTTAAAGAACTTAAAAGTTTTTTTTTTGAGCCATCTTTCGTTTAAAAAAAAAAATGCTCCCTAAAATGGTTCAAAGACGGGTACCATGGTCCGGAGTCCCATTTTTGGGTCAAAAACGATTCTTTTCAGAGTCCCGAGTAATGTCCAAAAATATTTTTCAACCCATCTTTCGATTGAAAAAAAAAAAAAATTTTTTTTCCCTCATACGAATCTAATGACAAAAACGATCAGTACATTTGGTACGGGTTCGGATAGCAATCACAATAAAGCAAACAAAGTTTTTTGAATGTAGAGCAGAACGTTACCATTCTGTTGCGCTCTCTCATGTCGCTTGCTATGGTTTGTGTTAGTGATTTAATCAATGAGTAAAATACTGAATGCTGAGGGAAAAAGTTAACGCTCATAGTATGGATCGAAATACGATATAGTTTTTTCTCATTCTCTGATTTTAAGTATTAATTTAGAGAACAATCCGCTATAATATTTATTGATAAGGTTTAAGTACTCAACGTTGAGTTACAATATTTCCATTCCATATGAATTTTATCGCAAGTGGTTGAGCTCGACCTCGCAGCTTTAAAACAGTTTTTGAAGCTTCGGCCTATATGTGTGCATTGAGTTATAGTTCTCTAATAAAGGAGGAAAACACATTGTGGAAATCGATAGGAAGAAAGTATTCGCAATGTATAAAAAACCTATGAATTTTTTTTAAAATACGAAACACCCGATAACCTGATATATCCAGAGCTTCAGAAGTTTTTGATTCTTCAATATCAATACTTTTTGCATTAAGGATTGTGGTGGTGTGGGAGAAGCAATCCATTCGTATTTGAGACAGCAGACAGCATTGGGCTTTGCTTACTTTAAAATCGAACCATTGGATTGGTGTGATTCCATTCGGAGATTAATTTTAAGTTAACCGCCACAGCGCTTAGATGATTTACAAAGAATGAAAAGGCCATGGTTGCTAGTCACACATAAGCTCATCGATTAAAAAAACCCAAGTAACATTCTTTGAAGCAAAAGTTCTAAATGTGCACTAGCAGCCCATATGGAGCTGAAAATCACGATTCATCCCTTGATGATGATGAACGCTTTTGAACTATTCAAAGACGAACGTATTGCTTTCATCTTACTGTGAAAATTGCCCACTAATCTTTGGCAGAACGTACTCTCCCAAAATCATATTGGCAATCATTAAATTATTCTTTGTGCTCTAGAAAATTTGACTTAGATAGTGCAGAACATATCACAAAATTTTGGAAATTTTTAAAGTTGGTGACCACACGTTTTTAGCGCATTGACAGGACATTAGCAAACTTTCAGCACTTTGTAATAATCTCATTAGTGCAGGAATTGTTGGAAACAAAGACTATGACCGAGCCAATTTTTTGCCACACTTACTTAACACATAGGCTAATATACTATCCCATGCAGAGGTCATATTAGTGTTAAGGTTTACAAGGACTCTTTTCGGTGACTTACTCTTGACTGAGTGCTTCATTAAGGGAGCTGCAATAGACGACTGATTTTTCATTATGTCAGAGATGGTCAACGGTGACCAAAATGTTTGCCACATTTCAGTAACGAAAGGATTTTTAACGCATTTAAAGTTCGCGTATAAGCTTTTCGTGCTAAACTGCAACAACTTCTAACCTCAATGCTCGATCTTCTGTATCAGAGTTTCTACTGAGACAGCAAACTTGAAATGATTTTCCTTGAACCTGAGTGCAATTCTGCAAGTTTCATTTAACCAAGAGTGCTCCTTAAACTTAATGTCAACTTTTATAGAATTAATGAAGCCATGCATACCTAAAACCTTACGTGCTAAAGATGTTCTGATGCGTGGATTCGGTTTCAGGGTATCCCAAAGCCCAATAGATGAGCACGGAAGTCAAAAAAGGAAGAAAAAAATCGAATTGAGCACATAAGTTTTTTCACTAAAAACATATATTACATTGACATTAAGTCCCAAGATAGTATTTGCTTCTCATTAGAGAGTTGAATGCTACGGACCTCAAGAACCAGAAGAGTGGCCAGATTGACGCAACAAATTCGAGCATTTAAATCGCCAGCGGCTGCGATTTTACTGCCTGGATACGACTTAATGATTTGAGAAAGCAAATCACAAGTAGAAAATATTTTTCAAATTCAAGCATCTATGTATATGCAAGCGATAGTACAGGGTGTGCGATTGAACGCAACATTACAAGGATTATAAGGGTCATAAGTCAAACGACTATACAAAAATCCAGAAAGGAAGAATGAAACTTTACATGTTACTCAGTGTTTGTTGTATACCATTTATCAAGAGACTTTTAATCGCTCTCAAGCTTGTAAATTTTCAACTGGGACATTTTCATTTTTGTTTGAGAAATCAAATATCTTTTTTTTTGTCAGTCTTAACTCTCATCTCTCGGCCAGATTCAAAAGTTGTTTTAGTTCTACCAGCGCGGTGGTAGGTTGTGTGTAGTGGCCTCACCACATCAGTTAGCTTGACTTATTTTAGTCTTAATACAGGTACGAATGTTAGTTTTTTCCCAAGAGTCCAGATACTAAGACGTGTAACTCATAGTACGCTTGCTTGCTTATCGTTAGCAGTTCACCGTTCGCTTGTGCGTTGCGCTTTATTTTGTCTTGTTTGATCGCTGGCTACGTTTGTGCACAAAGTCGTCGGTAGGTGCGGTCTAATAGATATCCGTATGTAAAAATTGGTAACCCCTTGTGATGTCAATAACAAAAAGTTGAAGCAAAAAAAAAAAATTAAAAATAAATAAAAGGAAAAGCTTAAAACGCTTGATGTGTATGTACGATCTTTTGCAAGATCATTTATCTAAGATCTTTTAATTATATTTCAAATTAATGCCACTGCTATTGACAATATTAAAATTAAGTTGGAAGATAATTTACAAGTGTGAACAAGGAAGCTGTGAGTGAAAAAAAATGTTTTTACACTAAATATATATATGCAAATCGTGAGAATTCTAAAATCGATCAGTCATATTGATCGATCATCAGATAAAGTGTTTTAACATTTCAACATTTTTTTATTTCTATTTTTTTTTGATATTTGCAAAGAGACGCGAAAAAAACTTAGTGAAAATTTCGCAAAATTTGTTGCGCACTACTGTGGATAGGTGCGAAACAAAAATCTCGACCCTAAAGCGACCAATCTTTACGAGTCGTTGTTGAAGCCGTTGTATGTGTCCGGACCGCGACCCTTCGTCTGCACTGTCAGCTCCGTCAGCGCACCGTCGCAAAGCAGAGTAGAGTAAGCTAACGGCAAATGTTTTATTAAACAAAATGATTTTAACCCTCTTATTGCAACAAGTTACTAACTGCAGCAGTGTCTGTCAATTTCGTTGTTGTTGCTGTTGTTGTTGTCGTCGTCATTTCAAGCGTTGTTGTTATTGCAGTCGTAGCTGTAGCTGTCGCTGAAGCCGTTGCCGTTTTAGCTGGTACTTAAAATGGAACCCTCATATGATCACGAACATCATCTCCCAACAAATTACAAGTAATATTTACATTTTTCCCATGGCAGAGTTTTTCTTAATTATACCCAACTTCAGAGCGTAGATTCGTATCTTTTGGAATAATAATAATAATAATGAATGGAAATTCAGTCGTAAAGATACAAAATTCGTACACACAAACGTACGTATGTACAAACAGCATGTATGTACATACAACACACACATATATATATATATATATATATATGTATGTAAGTACGAACTAACTAACGTGGCTATATATATGCATGTATGTAGTGTACATATGTATAAACAGAAGATACAAACTTATTCGCAGACATGGAAAGCGAACTGTAAGCAAAAACGACAATAAAAAATCTCTTATAAGAAGGCCCCCGTGTAGTCTTAAGTGTTGAGCTTACTGGTCGACTTGAGGGCTTCTAATGCGGCTTCAACGAATGTAGATCGCATGGATCTGTGTTCGCTTGGGCAACGTATGCGATGGCACAGGTCAACAAAGTTTGTGATTTCGTTTGTTTATTTTTTTACTGGTCAATGATTTTCCGCTATCATAGACCTAAATGTAAGCAAAAAGCAGCAACAAGTGGACTATACAGAAATGATGAGTTTAAATTGAAAAAGGAGGTAAGCACTGGTCAACCTCAAAGCCTCGTATATTTGAGATTGCGTGCTTTGTCAATCCTTGCCTTAGGGCTTACGTGGGATGTACGCCTGGCATTGAAAGCGCCTTATGCATCTTGTACCCAGAAAAGGTCTAGCATTATAAGCAGCATTTCAATTTGATAAAAAACTGTTACTGTCGATAGTCAGCTAGTGCTATTTGTCAATGCAACAGTTCACGAAGAGCTGTCGCAGTTGACTGTCGGCTGTTACTATAGAAGTCGTCGTATATGCTGTGTAATACTGCTGCCGCTTTTTGCCTGGCTGAAAATTCTTGGAATTGTGTCTTTTGAACCATGAAGAATCGCATTGCTCAAAAAATGGCATGTTTCTCTCACTTCTTCTGTCCAGACACTTTTGGTTCTAAGCCATTCACAAGTATTAAGTTAAGCCACTTGAACTTCATCTGGAACAGCTGTATCCATACAACTCTGGACGTCTGGCAGAGTGGTAAAGATAGCAATATTCTCAACTGATTCAATAAGTCTCTGTTTGGAATTTATACTTTCCTTAGAAAGGGAATAGAGAAGAGCCTCTAGTTCTGATTTCGTTGAGAAAATTTAAATTATTTATATATATCCATAGAGTTTATAAAATGACAACATTACAAAAATGAGTATTGGTACTGTGAGAGGGCATCAAGTATCTGACAGTGCAATAAGCGCTTGTAATGCACATTATTTTTTACCTTTCTTCTACAACCCATGGCACGCATACCAAGTATTTTAGTTTGGAAGCGGAGAAGTTCATTATAATCAGTGCCTCATACCTCGAGAAGACTAATATAACATCAGAGGTTGCCATTCAGCTCATACACTCAGTGTGTGCAACACTAGCAATCACTGGTCTTAACAAGCTGTGCACTCAAGGCGGCAGCTTTTCACGATCGTATGGGCGATCTCAAAAAATTAGGCCTTGTCGTCAATATTCGCTGATATTACTCATAACTTAATATTATAATCAAGCCAATAGCCTATAAGATATGCAACGTAGTACCAGTGAGCACTCTCGTGGAGAGCTGAGTAGAAGCATTTTCTCCAAAAATAAAAAAAAAACGAACTTAGTTCAGGGAAATAACTTCCTGCATATCAGTACAAATATTTTCCTAAATATTAGTAATTTTTCCTCATATTAAAAAACAATTTTCCTTGCAACAAGTTAGTGAGTCCTTCAAGAAAGTAGGTTAAAGCGTCTTTAATAAGTCTTACTATATGTATAGTAAATTTGTCATTGAAAGATGGAAATCAAAGTTTTTACTTAATTCTAGTAAACATTTTCTTAGACTAAGGAAATATTTAGCTAAGACAACATTTTAACTAAAGCAAGGCGCTTTTTTCTTGATATGTATCACAATCAAAATCGTGATAACTTTATCTTTTCTCTGTAAAAGCGAAGAAGCGCTGAGGATTATGTGCATTGATTGAGAAATTTCTGGTTTAATATTTTTATAGGTCTTCATCAGTAAAGGACTAAAACAGGAGAACATAATTTCCAGATTAGTTTTGCAAATGAAAACTATTTTATCCATACACTCAGCGAGAAATAGCATTGTTAATTGAAATATTTTACTCTTGAGTTATATTTATTAATTATTGAACAGGAAAAAAGTTCTTCGCTGACTATGATGTGGTCCGAGGGTAGAATAGGGCACTCAACTATTCTTCATAGCTTGAGGTCTGTACCCTCCAAGTTGAACTATACTGTTTTAGGAATCTCATTCAACAGGGATTACGTAACTCACATTCCATCTAGGGATGACTGGAAGGGAGGACTCCCGGGGAAAAGGAGCCATATTATTTCTACACTCTTTATTTTAACATTCACCTCATCTGGGTGCCTGGGCATAGAAACATTGACGGCAATTGCAAAGCGGATGAACTTGCTAGGCAGGGGACTTCTGCACAAATTCCTCAGGACAAGGAAGGTGTTGGCGTGCCATGGGCTACCTGCAAGTTACTGCTTAAAGAAGAATTCGTAAAATATGCTAATAAAAGATGGACTGAAGGGTCAACTTGTAATATAACTAGGCAAATCTGGCCGAAATGGGATGCTAAGCGTTCGTTAAAGGTAATCTCTTGCACTAGACATAGCGTCTCGTCAGTTGTTGCAGTTATAACTGGCCACTGCATCATCGGCAGATATGCGGAGAGATTAGGTCCTTTGACTTCTGTAGAAGCTGTGGAGGAAGAGGAAAATATTAAACATTTTCTCTGCTATTGTCCCGCACTTACTAGAAAACGCCACAAAGCTCTTTGGTCGTTTTTATTTGATGATCTGGATGACCTTAGACATGTTAGTATAGGTCAGCTATTTAGTTACATTACGAAATCTGGTTGGTTCAACGAGAGGGTATAGTCAGACACCCTGTGCTATCACAATGGATCACATTTGGTCTAAGTAAGTCGGTTTTTCGGAAGTGGCTGCCACTCCTACCTAACCTAACTTAACCTATGTAGGTGAAAATCTAATATAAAGTAGCTTCAAAATCCATTCTGAAGTTGAAAATTATTAAAATAACATTTTTTCCCTTTACTTTTAATAGAAAAAATTTTAAATATTATTTGGAAAATAATCAAATTAATACATTTTTACTTGATTTGAAAAGAATCAGATTCAAAGAATCTATTTTTAATAGAAGCATAATTTTGAACCAAATATGCAAGCTCTTTAAGTCAGTGCGGACTCTCTCAGAATCCCAGATTAAGGATGAAAAGTTAATTGAATTTTTTTCAATTTGATTTAAAAATATTTGGCTTTGGTAGCTATAAAGAAATAAAACATTTGCTTTATCTACTTAGTGTAAAACTCAATATAATTCTACATAACGTCACTCTCAGGCAGAAAGGCTCTAATTGTCTAATGAGTTTTTGACACTTGAACATTTGCACCAAAAATTGGCATATTCGCTATATATTAAAAACGGCAGCACTTACATAGAGTTTTGAATAGCATTATTGTAGCCCCTGTGATTATCTATAATATGACGTAATCATTTTCGAAATCAATACAGCCATTACGGAATAATGAACTTAAATACTATGGATTTTCGCCCCTTCTATTCTTTTCTTTATGCACTCGTCTTCCTGGGGGCTTGGGAAAGAGATTTTGCATGCTTTTTTTAGCTTAGACCTAATTATCGATGCCAATATCGATAACGGGGGGTTATTGATTTATCGACAAAAAAGTCAAATTCGAGAAAAAAATTAGTTAGGGCCATTCTACCCGAGAGCGACGATAAGCTCTAGAGTATAAGATTACATATGGGATAGGAATTGCGATCGATCTCAGAAGATTTATTGTGATATCCTTTATTTAACGCACAGAACTTTTGATGAAGTTGAGTATTTTATTAGGGTTAGTGTTCCAAATATCGTATGGAGGCACAGTTGGCTTGCTGAGATGGATGACTCGATTTGCTTGTCAATTGCAGAATATTCTCATTGTAAGTGCTCTGGCCTTACAACGTTCATTTTGCTAAGTTTGCAGGCATTTTCCTTTTAGATGAAAAGATCCTTTGTACACAGTATGTCTAAATAATCTATCCTTAATTAGTATCAGAAATCCTTATCCTAAGCTATGAGGCTTATTGTGATTGCAGTTGCATTACAGTTCACTGTACCCTCCTCTGGCTGGGTAGTCAGCGACTCCGTTGATTGCATGTTTTATATCTTGGAACCCTTTCCTGTACGAGGGAATTGTAGATTCCTAATTGTAGAAGAAATTATTGCCAACTGTCACTACTCTAAAAATATTTGTTGTTAATTTCAAGACCTTACTATCCGATAATATTTAAGTGTGTGTACATCTCATTTTCCAACGATGATATAAATTTCTGCTTTGAAGATGAACGTGAACTTACCGAAAATAAGTACTTTTCTGAGTATTGGCATTTTGTTCCCATCATCTAGTTTTGATCAATCGGTTACCAAACTTCAGCTATCTTCCCATAAGCTTCTAAAATGAATGACCTTTTTTTATTGTTGCTGGAGAGCACCAAATCTAAGATTTTGAGTATAGGATCGTTCATGAAATTTTGTGACTTTGTTAGTCATCGCTTTTAATTTCGTTGAACCAAAGCATATCACATATTAAAATTGGCAGAGAAGGGATGTACGACAATTCGATCAGCTGGACAAATTTTCATTGTGGCTATGATCTATGGCTTGAAAAAAACATCAATACCTTCGCAGCGTTTTGAAATAAGTGTTTTTCTGATAAAATAGATTACTCATACGACCTGTTATACGTATTTACTGCGTGCAGTGCAAAACATTATGAAATTACTATAAACAAATAGCTATAGCTTTTGCAAAGAGATATGAACATTAGAAAAAATGTTTTTCAAAGCCAAAAGTATAATCACTAGACTTTAATTCTAAAAACTTAATTTTGAAAACCACTCTAATTTGCATAAAAGGTAGTGCTGTGCGAGGCGAGGTCTTATTTGCTGTCTGACTTTAGGCAATATCCCATGTGCTCCAGATTAATGGCGACGGAATGGTGGTCAAGGTTGAGTTACGCCCATGCTAAAATAGCGTACAGCTCAACCAAAAATTTTTAGCAAGGTGCATACAGGTTCCAAAAGAGTAGTACTTATATAATTGATTACTGAATGTTTTCGAAGTTTAATTTAAAATTCAATTTTGTAGAAATAGGAATTATCTTTATAAATTAAGAATGTTATATACGACAAAAATTATTTAAATGTTTGAACTACACATTTCCACATTTGCTTTGCTGTCAAAGCAATTGAATAGCCAAGCAAATCAAGTCGTGGGTGCGACTATTGAAGATCAAAACATTTTTTCGAAACCCCTGTAAGACATTCCCCACGAACTCTCTAGATGTGCAAAAAACCAATTCTTTTAGAATTTTTTTTTACGGCTAAATTGAGCTACGTTTGGTTAGAGCCCCCAAGTGGGCGAAACCGTCAATAGTTGAAATTTTTTTTTCGTAAAGCTAATGGGGAATTATTAAGGAATTAAGCTTAAAGAAAAACAAAGTTGTCATATAAAGCTTTTAACATTTCAATTAGAGTTTTCACGTGAGCTACAAACAAGAATGGGACTTGCTCTTCTGGCGTTGTAATGCAAGATAATATAATACTCGCCAGATCAAGGGGTGGAGATAAAATCAAAGGGACTCAAAAAAATGTTTTCAACATAATACATTTTTTTTTTCAGCAATATACATGGGTACATATGCAAATCTGATTTAATTTGGGTATAGGCTTAAGGCTGAATATAGAGCGCTCACTTTGATAAAAATTTTGATTTGTAGCCCTAGAGAAAGTTGTGTAATTTTAAAGTCAACAAAAAACGAGGCTTTTGAAAAAGGTTCATGTTCAAGTTCAAGTTTCGTAAGTTATTTTTTCATAGAAGAAAAGTAAGTCTCGATTTGCAAACTTAAAATTGCAAATATTCTAACCATTTCTATTTGACGTTCCGTTTGTATATTACAAATATTGGATCTTAAATTTTGAGATAGAAAGTTCAAGTTTGGTATGCACAACTTTTCCGGTCTCTTAAAATTCACAAATAAAAATTTTTGAGACCATCTCAATGCCACACCGATTTTTTGAAATACGATTCTATTAATATTCTTATACGAAATCAAGAAAAAATATCTTAATCCGATATATATGTAATAAAATTCACGATTTTATCACCTTGCTTGATTTACTTATGTATGTCTTTGAATCTTGTATACACGAAAACAGTAACTAGGTAGTAATATAGATATTTCACCTAAAGGGCAATAATTCGATCAGCTAGAGATAAAGTAAGTGGAAAGGTTTTAGTATACAACTAATGGCGTCAGGTTGGATTAGGTTAGGTTGGCAACCAAACTAAAAGCCATTAAGTACCACTAATGTGCCGTTTTAAATTCACATACGTGACCCTACAAAGTTGCTAAAAAGATTGTAAAGAGATTTCAATAAGGACCCTGGTAACGATAAAAGTTATATCCAGTTAGTCCTGTTGAGATAGTTAAGCAGCGAACCGATTTAAGTTTCCAGCTATTTGCTAAAGCTGTTAAAAAAAGCTTGTCCTAGATATCTGAGTCTGATTCTGGCAAGGCTCGGACAGATGCAGAGAAAGTGCTCAACAGATTCATTCTCGTTTACATTCAGACAACTACGACAATGAGAGTTGAATGGGATGCCTAATTTTTCAGCATGCTTGCCGATAGTCCAGTGTCTAGTGCAAGTCACAGTGATTCTCGCGATGCCTTTGCGGCTCTTGGACAATAGGCCAGTGGCTTTTGAATAATTATATGATAGCCATATTGCTCTGGATGTTCTGCAGCTTTGAAGGGATCTCCAGTTCTTTGCTGCCTCGGAAACTTTTTTCTTAAATAAACTAATTGAAGCGAGCATGAAAAGGAACCGTATCTTGCTTATTCATCAGCCCTTTCATTACCCTCAATTTTCTTGTGGCCTGGAGCCCATATGCGTGTTATGTCACGCTGCCGCCCCTAGCCTAGCTTATTCTTTCCTGCATAGTACAACTAATTTAGATTTCATCGTCTCCGAGCTTGGAGCCTTCATGGCGGCCGGAATATCGGAGAAGTTTACTAGCTTTCCTATATTAGTATCGCCCAATAGCCTACAAGCTAATAAATTAGCAAAAACTTTTGCTTGGTAAACACTAGTTGAGTTGGGTAAGCGAAAAGATTGAGAAATTTCTGGGTCCCTAATGGTGCTAGTTCACTGTAAAATTGAAAACGCACCACATACCCTCTCTCCATAGATTGAAAACTTAAACATACACTCGCATATTACATATTCCACATTATTCTAAAAAAATAAAATCTGCACATATGTTACCTTACAAAAATATTGCGTTTTAAAGTTTTTTTACTTTTGACACAGACTTAGGGGGAATAGTTCGAAGCCTATAACAGCGATTTCATAGCTTCCTTTCAAATTTTCTCACAATGTTGCAACATTTGGAATCGTAATGAATATCAATTTTGAAAATTATCTGCAAAGTAGTTTTTTCATGCGGGTTTTTCAAGTAGAAAAAAGTGCGTTCCATTGAAATGAATGAACTGGAATATCGTGCCGTCATAAAAATCTTCATTATGAGCAATTGTTCACACATCTCTTAATGATGATACATGTGAAGATGTTCTCAAATATAGTTTTTGGCTGGGAAACATTTTCATTCGAAAGAGAAGGCAATACCACGTTTTAACGTGGAAAATAAAATAAAAATTCACTTGTAATACGAGCATTTAAATTATAATAGGTTAAATTAGGTAGGAGTGGCAGTTCTAAGCCCCCCATTGGAAATTTTTTTACATAGACTTTTATTGACAATATGTTCTCACTTACATGAAAAGCAAGAAAACTTGCGACTTTTACGAAAAAATACGAGAAAAATTAAAAATATTATGAAAATAGTAAATAGGTAGAAAAGGTGTAATAAATTATACACTTGAAAGTGTACTTGTGTATGTATGTACCTTTCAAGTGATACCCATTTTGTTGAGATCAGTTAAATGGTTCGCAACCTATACTCGTAGTAATTTTTGGAAAATTCATCCGCAACTTCCGTTATTTCACAGAACAGATCCAAGCGAAAATTGTCATTTAATTTTCCTGTTTTTCAGTAAGGAAACCTTATCTTGGAAGAAGCATAAGAAATTCGAAGTGTTGCTAAGGTTATATTGCTTCAAAATTTTTCCCAACTAAATACCTTTTGAGACCTCTTGTGCCCTTGTAGGTAAAGTTTTATAAGCTCTTATTAGTTTTTGAACAAACGCTGTGACAAATTTTCCATGCGGCGTCGCCTAAGACTCTACCTCAGACCAACAATACCTGAAGATCAGCTAAACGGTTTCGGCTCAATTAATTTATGTACAACGCGATGTCAAAATTCATGTACAAAGAGTTTTGCCCGAGTTTTTTTCAGTAACTCGCAGAATAAGTTTCTTACATAATGATAACTAATTACCGAGTCAGGTTTTGAGAATTGATCGTTTGAAAAGTTAACGCCTTCTAGTCTGGAACGTAAAGTAAGCATTAATAAAGCTTTAGCCAATATATTAAAAATTAGAGGTTGCGAGATTCATCTGAAGTGTTCTTAAAAATCTTTATTGTACTTTGATGCTGGTAAAATCAAACGAAATGCAGGTTAACTTTCAGAATACCAATCGGAGGACTTATGTCTTTCATATATTTATATTGAGTCGCTGAACAAGATAAATCCAGTAATTTGGCCAAAAAACTTTTAATTTTTCTGATATTTACTATTTTTCATAGAAAAAAGAAAATACATTTTTTTTTGTTGAACTGCAAACTAGTCAAAAATTCTTTAGTGGGACTTAAAAGATCTTTGAATACAAGGCTCATAAAGAAAATAAAAATTAAAAAGTTAAATATATGTTTTGGCACCAGAAAAAATTTAAAAAAAATTTTTTTTTGGGCATAAGAACTAGTGAAAAATAATTTTTATATATTTTTGTCTCATGGACTTTAACATGATATATATATATACTATACTCTCAAAAGCATATATGTTTATATAATATATTTATAAAAAATATTTGTATTTTTTGTATGCCTTGTAATCAAAAATACTTTTTTTCCGAACTTCATAGCCTGACATGAAATATCCGAGTTAAAAGCCCCCCCTTGCATGATTTCTGTGCATGGGCCTGTCTCTCATTAAGAGACAAGAGGCTACTAGTGATCTTAGGAATACTAATTCTAGAGACTTAATAGCAGCCCCAGTTATTCCACAGTGTACTGTGTGCAAAAAATAAGGCGACATTGTATTTATTTTGAAAATTCTTCATTTATTCTTCCAAATCAATTTCATTCCCTTCAAAGTAATCCCCCCCCAATGCAATGCACTTATGCCAACGAATTTTCCAAAATTTTCCGTCTAAAAAGGCCGGAATTGTGGAAAGACAATTCATGGTTTTTACACCACGATAATGCACCATCCCATACTGCACACGTAATTCGTGATCATTTCGTCAAAAACTCAACCCATATCGTTCTGCAACCACCGTATTCACTTGATCTGGCGCCGTGCGACTTCTGGCTGTTCAACAGGCTCAAAAGACCGCTCCGGGGACACCGTTTTGATACGATAGAGGAGATTCAAGCCGCAGCGAAGATGGAACTGAAGGCCATCCCGAAAAGTGACTACAACCAATGTTTCGAAGATTGGAAAATCCGTTGGCATAAGTGCATTGCATCGGGCGGGGATTACTTTGAAGGGGATGAAATTGATTTGGAAGAATAAATGAAGAATTTTCAAAATAAATACAATGTCACCTTATTTTTTGGACACAGAGTAGTAGTATTTCATATGATAATGCGGCTTTGATTGGACAATTGGTGCATCAATTATCTTTGAGTAGAGGTCTTTTGACTATGAAACGATATGTTTTTATCTGCCTGAGATATGGTCGCGAAACATATGCCATTTTGGGTAGGGTTTTTGAATGTCAAAAGTGCGAACCTTTTTTTTTGGTTTTCTTTGGTAAGGTTAATTAAAGTTTTGATGTGCACGGTACGCCACTGCATGTGCGTGAATAATACATATGTATGTGTATTTAAGCTATTGAAGAAAAATCTGCAACATTTCGTTTTATTTTTATATCAACGGCACGCCCAGCACAATTTACTTTTAATATTCGGTTTCATATTCTTTAATTTTAAAGATTTATCGTCTTTGTTTTTACATATGATATGCATAATTTTCTATGTAATTGAGGGGTGGATGAATCGAAGGGCACATGATCAGTTCAAAAATAGAAAAAAGAACTGTTTATGTCTCTGAACTTATCAAAGAAAAAGCTTCACTTCGCTATCAAAATATTAAGGCATCTAGTGTCTGAGACTGAAATTACTTAGAGCTTAATGTCATGAAAACGATTCCATCAAAAAGCTCAAAAAACCGACCATGGACATGTGCCGTCCTGTTCACTCACTCCTCAATTAATTTACACATGATGTACAACATGACGTATGAATTACCTTTATCTAGCTATCTCCCATATCCACTAAGAGTTACTCATACGTCATCGTGTACGTAAAACACATGAAAATTTATTAAATTATTAAAAAGATTAAATTCTGTTAATCTTACAGCAAAATGATGATTTAAGTACCGCTTCACATTTTAAGAAAATAGAATAGCATCTAAGAAATCGGGTGAACCATTAAGCCTGGAGTGATTGAATTTTGATAGGAAGGGGCACAGGACCTATCTAAAGTTACATCTTGCTGAGCTAATTTTGACTAAATTGGCAGTACTTTTTTATCACGCATTAAGAAAAATATATTAAAATTTCTCTGTATTTTTCTTGCACGTACTAAAATTTTAGTCTTAATTGTAGCGCGATATTAAAATAGGTGAATGCAGTTTAAATTGGTACCCTTGAGTTATATCAACTCAATGTTGATGCTGACCTTTGTTTGAACGCGTATACAGAATACGGCATTTATGAAACTAAGAGGTAGCCGATGCTTTTACGTGTAGCACAACCTCTACCGCGCTCTACCACAACATCCCAACTGTAGCTGCCATGGATGCTAAGATGTAACGATTATTCAAATTTCAAAGTAGCAAATTTAAAAACTCCTGCTGTCATAGGTATCCAGACATAACGTTTAATGTGTTTTTGCTGTAAAGAAGGTTCCACGCTCCGATATCTAATCACGTCCACATTTCATGAGGTTTTTAGAATAGGCAATATACACCCCAGTACCAAATTTTAAAACTCATGCATGAAAGCATTTAAAACTCTTAATGGTTTTTCTTGAATGAAAGGTGCCAGGCTACGTTGCTTAGTCCCGACCAAAATTCGTGAGATACTTAGCTTAGACAACATATCTAATTTAAAAACTCCTGCTATAATAGGTGTCCAAATATAGTTTTTTAATTATTTTTGTTGCATAAATAGTGCCACGCCCCGTTGTCTAAACTCCTCCATACCATGAGGTGCTTAGTATAGACTGTATGCATCTTAACACCGATTTTAAAGACTCATGCAATTATAGAAGCCAAGATATGGCATTTTAAGGGTTTTTGTTGCATAGAAAGTGCCATGCTCCTCACTTTTATCGAAATAAAATATAATCTATGTTGCTCAAGTATAGCGTAGCTTTCTATTAATAGAAAAATGTTTAAAATCGGTTCAGTAGTTCCAGAGATTACCTTCTACAAACAAACAAACTTAACTTCTTTATACAATAGCATAGATTAATCTCTGCTGCACCGCCGTCCGTGCATGCATTTGTAAGTATAGAAAAAAGTTTAAATTCTTTGCTAACAAATCTGATTGTTACCAAACCCCTTCACGCAGTAACTCAATCCAATGTCCAAAACAATCGTTGAATTTCAACCACCTGTTGTACTAATACATCTCATTTTAGTATCAAGAAAAGGGAGCGATAGCATTGGTAGTGAATATATCAAATATAAAAATGTCACAAGACACAACTATTTTCATAACAGCTCGAAAGGATCCAGTTTTAAACAGTTAACAGAGAAGATAATTCTTTCCCAGTCACTAGCTATTTCTTCGGGCTACATATGAATATTTTGTAACGAGTGATTTTTTTGCTATGAGTTTTTCACTGTATATTTTTTGACATCTCAAGCGTGATTCATAACATGTATTAACGCCCAAAATGCTCATTAAGGTTCGCCAATTTACCATGATAGATTAACAAACGAACAACGCCTGCAAATTATTGAATTTTATTATCAAAATTCGTGCTCTGTGAGAAATTTGTTTTTATCGAAAAATTTTCTTCAGCGATGTAGGTTATTTTTGGCTCAATGGGTATGTCAGATTTACCGAATTTTGTTTGAAGAGCAGCCAGAGGTAGTTTAAAAGCTGTCAATGTACCCTTAAAAATGCACTGTTTGGTGCGGTTTGTGGGCCGGCGGCATTATTTGAACGTACTTTTTCAAAAATAATGAAAATCGCAACGGTACTGTCAATGGAGCGTGCAGTGATTACCAACTTTTTTTTGCCCAAAATAGAAGAATTAGACATGCTACACGTTTTGGATCAGTCCATTGGTCGCCAAGATCATGCGATTTGACCCCACTTGACTATTTTTAGTGAAGTGTCTCGTGTACAAGGACAAGTCAACCATAATTGCAGCCCTGGAAGACAACATTACATAGTTGTCATTGGTGAGATACCGGCCGAAATGCTGGAAAAACTATACAAAATTGGAGGTTACGGATGAACCACCCAGGCGTAGCCACGAGCAATATTAACATGAAATAATCTTTAAAAAGTCAATGCAAGGAATTGATGCATTGCTTCAATGAAAACATCAACAATATCAAATGGGTGGTGCTCCAAAATCATCGCATGATCATTAGAGAATTTGGGACAAGAGGGTAACATTTTATTTAAGCACGCTGACTGATATTTTTTGGGTATGAAACGCGTCGCCGTTAGGCAACAGAGCTCAATTTTATAAAAAAAATGCATCGAGACATGTCACCAAAGATGCTATATTTTGAGCCTCTACGGATTATAGCACGACACTCGAACCAGTCAACAGTCTTCGGAATGGTGCCTTAAATACGAGCTGCATCCCAAAAATTCACTCAAAGTCATTGCTTCGCTAAAGGCTATCCCTCAATCAGCCAACGATAAATTTATGTAAGTTGGAATGGATCAAGCTCTAGTGTAGCTTTATTGCAAGCGGTTGGATTTTAATGAATAAATAATTTCGTTTAATGATTTCACATAATTTTATATCAGCTTTAACCTTTGAATAAGGATACCTCAGAGTTCTAAAGCGATGAGAAAAAAACTTACGGATTCATGTTCAGTACTTTCAAGGGCTCCTTTCGCAAAAGACATGCCATTCCAACTGCTTTCAAATGTACTTCCTTTTTATATCAAATGACCACCTTAAACAGGAATTCTTAAGTAGGCCTGATGGAAATACAACTCAAGCAGATTTTCCTTCATCTTGAAAAAAAGACCAAGGGTAAAAACAAAAACTTTATAATCATACTCTTAATGGGTTTTTTCTTTTATCCGAATCATATGTGTTCATATTTTTACTATCTATTTTTGTGACGTTTCTAAATTTATAATTGTCAATGATTAACACAAAACTCTACCTAAGCATAACGTGAAACAGAAGACCAGCCTGACAAAATGCTCACTATTCTTTACTTCTAACCCTTTATCCACATTGATGTCGTCTATGTACAATGCAGGGTTGCCAAGTTGAAAAAAAGAAATATCCGGCTTTTCGAAAATAAAATAAAATAATTTCCCTTTAAATGGTGAAAAGTTTAAATTTTTTTTTTTTAGAAAAAATTGGATGACCTGTTTTTTCTCGTTAAAAAAATTTAAGGCATAAAAAAATGCTTCAATGAAAGGATATTTCCGAAATTTTCCAATTCCTAAGAGGCGCCGGGCTTTGACATGGAATTCCTTGACAATCCTGAATGCATTTACCAAAATAGTAATATCGAATCATAAAACATTGCAATACATGAAATTTTAAAAACGTCTAAGGAACTTAACATGAATGGAGTTTTTCTTCCTTGCATTCTAATGTCAGGCATGATAGCACGTCTGCTGTGGGAAGGGATAGTGGAACGTCTGATGTTGGAAGAGCAAAAAGGTGGCACTGTTAGGAGCAGGTATTGAATGCTCTCTTGCATATTTTACGGTTTACCAAATGAAAATCTTTTGAGAAGACCTCATATAAAAGGTTACAACTACAGCCAATCTGGCAAACATATTGACGCTGTTGCAGCAGAGTTAGCAGACCTTCTGCTACCTGCTCCTTTCTTCTTAATTGCCTGCTGGGTTAAATTAAATTTGTACTTTCATTTTGGAACATATTGCTCCTATAGCTCTTTGTAAACATCAGTTTCCCTAATAGTGAAGTTCGTAGTTTGTAAGGCGACATGGCCATTTAACGAGCACAACAATTTTAAGTTTCAACACCTTGTATCTCTCAAATTATGATGGATACAAGATTAATTTTTGTATGTTAATAATGACCTAGTTTCTGCTTTTAAAATTTCATCTAGATAAGAAATATATATTCTTGTGAGATTCCTTTCATAAACATTAACCGTCAAATGATCACTCCAGATATGAGTTTCTATACCTACAAAATGTAACAAACTCAGATTTCGCGACCTTTTTTGTGAAATTTTCAAGTCGTTTCAGCACAATGTGTTGTAATGATATCTGTGTGTTGCATATAAAAAAATACGAAAAGTTTATTTGCCAAATTAACTATTGAAAGTGTTGTGATTTAATTTGTAATAATTTGTTTTTCTTCTTTGGCTGGTATTATAAAAATAAAGCTTAAAATATTTTTTTTAAATAAGTTCTTGTCATGAATTCTCAAGAAGCTATGTACCTTAAACTTCAGCTTAAAACTCTTATTATTAGGTGCGCAAATAAGTTCTTGCTGTTTTTTGTTAGAAAATGCAACTTTATTGTCAAAAAATTATCAAAGTATTGCCCATTGCTAGATACCACTATTCCCCATCTTTCTGGTAGAGCTCGAATGCCATTCCGGTAGAAGTGTTCGACTCTTGAGGTTATCCACGAATCAAGCCATTTTTTGAGATCTTCATAGGAGTTGGACTGCTGATCAGCGAGACCATGAGCCATTGAACGGAACAAGTAGTAGTCTTACGGGGCAATATCTGGGGAATATGGCGGGTGGGGTAGGACTTCCCATTTGAGAGTTTCCAAGAATGTTTTCACTGGTTTAGCAACGTGAGGCCTGGCGTTGTCAGCAATAGGATTACTTTATCGTGCCTCTGTCACGCAGTGCTCTGGTCAATCGCATCAGTTGAGTTCGGTACCGTTCCCCAGTGATGGTTTCATTCGGTTTCAGAAGTTCATAATACATTACACCGACCTGGTCCCACCAAATACACAACATAACCTTATCAGCGTGAATATTTGAAGAAGTTATAGAAGTTAAATATATTGAACCTTTTTTCTTCAATTCAACTCATTAGGAAAGACCGATATTCTTGTCTATTTAAAAATTGATCAATGCTTTTTCTTAAACAACCATTACAAGATGGATCAGTTTTATCTGGTAATTGGTTGCATTCAATTCGCCTTGTGACACAGACATATATATTAGGGTATTTATTTAGAAAATTTTATAGAATTTTTGAACTTTTTTTGTCTAACATATGTTATAGCATAGGGTTTAAGAGTAGTTGTCACTAAATTTCAGCTTCCTAGCTCAAACCTGTAAACGGCGCTGAGAGAATTTGTGTGCGAATTCGTTGAAACTTTAAAAACCGACTTACAAAAACGTAGAAAAGCTTTGCTTTTGGTGCCAAAATATAGCGTTGTAGGTATTTTAGTTATATGGGAGGTCAATCCCTTGATGATCACGCCCACATTTTTCGTGTGGCTGAAAATGCGAACAAGATAACATACATCCAATGAGGGATTTATTTATTTTCTTTTGCGGTTCCATAGTCTTATATTATAGAATTGGGCTTAAAGAAAATTCTTCCAAAACAGAAAATTAAAATACTTATGTAGCTTAAAAATCGTTCCCCATACTATAGTACATATCGTCATATGAAATCAAAAAAGCCCTAAGTTACACAAAATTGACCTTTGAATTGATTATGATGCACCGTATCAAATCACAAGTTCCTGCAAAATTTTACTCTTCCATCAATTTAAAACAACGTCCTTGAGCTCTAAGCTTATCCGAAAAAAATGTTGAAAAATTTTGGTGTACTTCACATTTTAGAAAATTTAGTTAAATTTTTCTAATGTAACTTAGTGTTTTTTTGATTTCATATGACGATATATAGAAGATTACAATTTCAACTAAAAATCTTGTTGCACAGTTTAAATTGAATCTGCAAGTTCGCCTGTTGGTTCGTGAATTTGTTACACGTTCTTTCGCATAACATCGTTAAGATACACGTACTTGCACTTGTATCTGTATATTGTGATCTTGTATGGGTACCTTAATATATGAGTATATGCGGGAGTATGTATGTATGTATGTGTGTGTGTGTGAATGGGCTCAGGTAAATTTATGCATATAACTGTATATTAATGAAAGGCTATGGGAATTGGGTCTGATTGTGAAACCAAGCAAAACATCCGAAATTGTGCCCGAATGCTGGCCTACGAGTTTGCAGTAACCGTCACCGTCACCGTCACAGTCGCAGTCACCGTCTCCGTCACAGTCGTACGTTAATTAAGGTCTCTTTCGTTTTGAACTGCGTCGGTTAGTCTCATTTTGTGGCATCGTCATTTAAAAAAAAAAAACACCACACAAAATTAATTTTATCTTCAACTTAGTTAGCTATCTACCTATGGGTATGAGAATGTACGAGCAGGTATATGGAAATAACTTGTTTGCTTGCTGCTAATTAGTTGAATTTTTACTGGCGGGTGTTGATTTTTTAATTTTTCTCCTCCATTGGTCAGTTTGATCTTTGGATGCTGGTCATAAGTGCTATGTGTCTGAGAGCGTGTATGTATCCCAGTAGAAAATTAAGGTAATACTGAGAAAGGTAATGATATGGAATGGTAAATTTCATTTTAAGTTAAAATTTTTTGCCACAAGCACTATTTCAATAGATAAGGCTTCTTTTTCATCAAAATAACTATGCTAAATTTTTCGTTCTACATTGTTGTATTTCAGTTTTTAACAGCGACCCAAGATTTCACTTAGTTATAGAAACGAGGTTGAAAATATTTTTTTTAATAAACATAGTTTGGTTCTGCACCTATCATGACACGCATTATCAATAACACGATATCAGCATCTTGTAAAAACCTTAGAAAATTCTTACAGGCTGTACACTTTTGCGCCACCTTGTATTTTGCTCCACTCTACATTGCCTAATGGGATATTACACCTTTTTCATATACCTCAATCTACATACACACATACTATGGGTATGCCTGCCTGTACCGACTCAACATCAATGGTGCGTTATTTGGTTCGTTCCTCTGATTGCTGGTTCGCTCTTTTGATCGTTCGAATTCTCGTATTCTTTCGTAATATCGACAATCTTTATAGGAGACAGGTTTCTTGCATGTATAGGTTAAATCTTACTATGCAAGTTCAGAATGTCTGTGTAAATGCTGTGCTTAACTTTTCAATGGACACACCCACCAACTCGGAGCTTTTCATAATTTCTGGAGTAATTTTACGCAACACTTTAAATAAAGTATTTTATAAGAATTTTGCGAATCGTTAAAAAAAATTAATAAATTTTACATAAAAAATTTTTGTTCTATTAAGTTGAGAGGGGGGAGAGCGGAGTAATTTCTCCAAATTACAGCTTCTAAGGGCTTAGATTATTAGGACGTATGCAAACTTTAAATATTTAAAAATGTAAGCCAAAAAATAAAATAATAACCAAACTTCTTTTGCTATCCGTCCAGCACTCCTTGGGTAAACATTTTTAAAAAAATAATTTCAGCTTTAACTTTTATTAAGCTTTTTGCTTTAAATCAGTTATTACACTTCAACTATAGCACTTTAAGCTTTCTTTGCTTAAAAAGTGATAGAATGCTCAGCTATTGTTGAGGATCTTGATGAGTTAATCAATTTTTCAGCAATCAAAATTTTAGAAAAGTCTTCAAATCTACAGAGAACCTTTGCAAAAAGTGTTTAATTTTTATACATTTGAAAGGTTTTAACTTCATAGACATAGATTTGAGATAATGTAAATATAATTCAATTCAATCGACCACGCTCGCAGCATCTTTGTCCATATCTTGCTAACAATATCAGGGTAGTATCTTGAAAAATTGCATCCCAAGGCAAGAACAAGTATTATTGGTCATATACCCACAAAAATTTAGTTTTTTTTCCGCCCCAAGCCTATACGCTCGGAGCCCCGGCTCCGTAGGTCCCCTCCCTAGCTACGCCTCTGAATAAATCGGTGAACGCATCTAAATTTCTATTATGCGGCATGTCCGTATAAATCAGAGACTTTAAATATTCCCACGCCGTCTTGGGGACCATTTGGTTTCATCATTTCAAGAAAGTACATTAGTCAGTTTTATCGTAAGCAGTGGCGCCAATTCAGTAGGGCTAGTTATTATTCAATACATCAATTCAATAAACCCTTCTTATAGTGCTGGAATTATAATTCTCACCCCCCTCCCCCAAGGTTTTGGTGATGTGACGCCACTGATCGTAAGTTGAAGTTTTTATGAATTTAATAAATTTCCACAAACTGCAAACATTGCTGCATCCCTATCCATAATGAAAGGGGAAAATCTTACACAGATTCTGAATGAAAATGATGCTGCTAACTAAATTTAAATTTTAAATTACAGCGTCACCGATACGAGATCGATACGATTCAAAAATTATCGTATCATATTTTCAGTGGCCTCAAGCTTATCGTCTCGTTCTCGTATGAGAAATTATGGATCTGTATCGTTCTCTTCTTGATATCTCCGCTTTTTCTCGGTTTTTCCCGCTTATATTTATATGCCCGCATTGCCAGTTCTACGACTCCACCTACTTTTAGCAGTGCTTGCTGCAGGCAAATGGGTTATATACTTATAAAGCGTGCAAAAGGCTTGAAGTCGAGAATCAAAATTTATATATAGAGAAAAATCGTGCCTATATTAACAATTGCGATCCCTATCTGATATATCCTCTGCTCAAATGAAAAGACTCCACTTATTTGCACGGTACATTTTGTGACTTTGTTGTGGGTTGAATCAGCCAACTTATCGTGGCAGTGACACTTTTAGGAAAAGGGTGGCTAATCGACAGATTCACAAAGCTTGTAAAATAAAACATGTAGATAACTATTTATCTACAGAAACAGCTATTCGCTTTTTAGATATTATGCGAATGGTAGATAATGATCTATTAAGTGCTTATATACCTCAAAATACGCTCTCATTTTCAGAAAATTATCTTTCACCAATATATCGAAAGATACTTTATAACGAAAATCAAATCGATTGCAATAAAAAAGTGTTATTTTATAACAGAAGGTATAGTAACAGAAATATAGACGGCAATATTGTTTATAGCCAGAGAAGTGCCGTGCATATCGGTCGCCCGGGGCAAAAAACTTATTTGCCACCCCTACCGAAAAAAATTTCGTGTTCTTCAACAAAAATTTAATTTACCTCACAAAAAAAGTAAAGTCCTCACTTTTCACATTCAAAAAATCTAGTAAAATGAGATATATTTCACTATAACTGCGAAAGTTTTCACCAACACATTCAAATTTCCTACATCGATTTAGTTTCATTCACTAAAAAAAAGGTCCTCATTTTTGACTTTCACAACACCCTAGCATATTGATATATATTTCACGACCATTTTGCCGCTCCCTCGGCCCACCCACTAGCCTCAACAATTTATTGGTGATTGATTGTATAAATGCTTTGAAATTGACTTGAGTGTGCTGATGTAGACCACCCCATTGGTCTCTCCACATTTTCTCTCTAGTCACTAGGTTTAAGTAGCATTACATTAATAAATCCCCTTTTCAGCCCTTTTTTGGGAACATTTTTATGTAATTTAAAGTACTTAAAGTACGACTATTGCTATATGCAAACTCCAGTACATAAAATTAGGTATAAGAACTGAACTCCTAAATAAAAGCTTTGAACTTTGAACAGGCACTCGGGTCCATGTACCTCATTTCACGTACCAATAATAGTAAAATAGAGGTTTTTGTTGTATGGGAGGAGCCAAGCCCATTATATGGATAACTCCGTTCACATTTTGCAAGTTGCTTGGCACAAACAATTTATATTCACGTATTACGTTTCACAACTGTTTACAGTCATATAGTATACATTTAGTTGGCATAGATGCCAAGATATAGCGTATTCTTGTGACACGCCCCCTTTGTCTAATCTCTTCCAGATTTTGTGAGGAGCTTAGCATAGAAAATATACATCATTGCATCAAATTTCAAAATGTCTGCTACCATAGGTGCGTTTTAAGTGTTTTTATATTATGGAAGCATTAACAAGAACGCTTTCTCCAAATTTTCTCATATACGGGAACAACATAAGCATCATATATCGTTCTCACAGCTCAGCAGCGTTCTCACTACTAAAAGCAACAGATTGAGAATTATCTTTGTAGAATTCTATAAAATATGGAGCATAATCTCAATATAGACCAAAAGACGAATATTCAAAGCAAGTTATGAATCAACGTTGCTTTCCATGATCCCGTACAAGTAGACTGCCGAGATGAATATACACTTCTGTGAATTCCTGCTTAAAACAGATATTGAGCACTTAGTGGCTCCACACAATCTCGAACCAAAAATCTTCATTTGGCTACCACCATATTTCTAACTCACTTAATTTTATAGTAAGATGCTGACAATGGATCTGGAAAGAAGATAAACAAACCTATCGAAATAAATTTTTTTTTAAAAGAATACTCAATGCGGGCACACTTGTGCTTAGATGATCATGAACTAACTAAAGAGCCATATCAGAAACTTGCGCAAATATGACATCTTTTGTGAAGGTATCAATAATATTAACAATAATAATGATAGAGTTAAGCCACTACAGTTAATAGCCTTCTTAGCTACTAAGCTCTGAGCTTTACATCAAGTGTTTTAATCTCCCGGACTTTTTATTACATGCTGCTTAGAATTAACATTTGATGTTTTTTCATTTAGATTCGACTGAGTTTCTCAAAACTGTGCTGTTGTTGTTAGTTTTTACACTTCCCCAAGGCAGTCCTCCTTGAGTTTACATAGTGCGAAGTCTAGAGCACGGATGATTTTTTTGCTATTTGTTTTTTTAGTGCAAATTTGTGGATACCTCACGCTTTGCAGCCCGCAGGAAGATATAATATGTAGATGCAGAGGAAAGCCAAAAATATCTTGACACCGAATTATTGATAAAGTTATGTCAAAAATCGAAACAACCTGGCACAGCATAAATCAGTCATGAATCCAAATGGCAATAGAAATTTTGCTTAGGCCCTACGCTTCTGAGGAATTTTATGACAATAGTAGCATTAGTAGTAGTAGCGGAAGTAAAACAAATGTCTTTAGGACTTGGAATGTTTATAGTTTTTGGATTTTAGATCTATAGAAATGAAGCAATTAGAAAACGTTTAGGTCACAAGCCATGTTATAGCACTTTACAAATCTGGAATATGATACTATCTTTCACATAAGAACGTTCAAGCAAGGTATTAATATTGATGGTTAATCAGAATTAAAGCTTTCACCTTTAGCAGCAGACTATGTACATACTATGATACTATGCAAAACAGGGTAGCTGCCTATTACTATCGCACTCCATATTGCCCCTAACTCAGCTACATTTTGTTTTTCTTCCCAATAATGGATTACAACTTATTCCGGCATGTTGAGCAGCATAGGCATAAAAAAAAGGTTCTCCAGCTAAGATTTCTGAAGCGCTATTCCTAAAAATACAGATTCTCTAAAGCCTAAAAGCAAAAAAGAAAATCAGACTTATGACAAATGTGAAACTTATTATACTGGTGCTCCCGCGAAATATTCCGATGATACTAGCGCTTTACTGCTGCTGCTATCAATTTTTATTGTGATTTATTATCATATTAGTTTTTGTTCTTTATCTAAAGTTTTCTTTTAATATTTTGGTACCAAAGATAACGTACTCAGCAGTCACTTTGCAATGAAATGTGATGATTCAATATAATCATGTTGCGTCAACTTGTTAATTGTTTAAAGGGACACTTCGGGCTGTATAATTCAAAATGAAACTGTTGCCAAATCCTTTATCATACACTCAGTGTTGCTTACTGCTCGGTTTAAGAGGTCTGCATCAGTGCACTCGAAACGATTATATAAGCTTCCGAATGCAATAAACTTCGAGTGCTTGAACATGTAGAACATTTTATTTGCGATTTATTTGCTAGAGCAGCACTCGCCTCTCCTTCTTGCTGTTTCGATTTTTTTTGATTTGTGGTTTTTTTGCACAAATCTTGATGGACTCGCAGCGTCGTCGTTTCGAGTGCACACATACAGACCTCTAATTGGCATTAGAAGACACGAGGAGAGGATTATGTTAATAGTTTACTTTCAACTATATATATTACTAATAAACATACGTGATATTGGTTGATCCCCCTCTTCTACTTCAGCAGTTTCGTCGATTAATAGGCGCCCTCTAAGCTGCTGGAACAGGCGCGTACTTTCTCATGCGCCGTTCACTCATAGTCGTGTAATTGGTAACCACAGCCTGGAAATTACGTCAAAATATCGCTATTTAAAGAGCTTCCAAGCTCATCTGTTTGAATTCAAATATGGGATTCACAATATCCTATAATTCTTATGAAGGTAGTTTTCGACCTTTGGATATATGGTTACATATCCATAGGCACCGTGAGTCGTCACAATTTCTCTAATTATTAAGTGTTATACTCAAAAGAAAAAACACTGTGAAAAATTGAATGCAGTCAGTGGCTTATAGCTTTCGTAAGTCTACCCAGATAATCTTATGGCCCATAAATCTATTAATGAGGTAATAATTTCAAAGAATTCATTGAAAACTCGATTTTTTGTACTTTCCCCAAGGCATTAGTAATAATTTATGCAACAAATTTTAGAATGAAAAAAAAACCAAGCCAAAAAACCATTTTACTTAACTGTTGGTGTTATACGGATAAGCTCGAATAAGCGAAATCTTCGCTACCTTGTGGATTCAACAGCAAACGAGTTTTTTTTTTGTTTCTTTCTGCTTGTGAACGAGCGGAGCGGTTTAACATGAGAGAAAATTCTGTCACATTGAAATATTTTACGTCGTAGTGGGGAACACAAAATGTCAGATATTTTTGCAATAAATTATCATGTTCCACTATCTTACTCTTTTCGTTGCTACTGAATTCTGTCATACAGAATTCGTTCGTTAGCAAGGTTGAAGGGATTGAAAATGCTTCAATAAACTATATGTAAATATATGAGGTGGAAATGAGACATTTTAGGTTTAAAGTAATATGTTCTGTTTATAACAAATATTTTGATGTTACTTTTGATGATCATTTCTGCCGAGTAAACCTTTGTCGAAAATCCAAAATTTTAATGATTAATATCTTAAGTATTCTTAGTTTAAAATACTTTAATAAGTAGATCGAACTCTATAAGTTTACATATTTAAGTTATGTGTATACACAGTGGAACCTCTTTAAGTCGAACCCCGATAAGTCGAAAACCTCCCAAACTCGAAAAAATGTTGTGTTCCATTCCCATCAAGCCCCAAAACTTCTATTGCTCGAAATCTGACCCCTCTATAAGTCGAAATAATTAGTGAGCGCCTACAAGTAAATTCAGTATATAATTTCTCTCTATAACACGAAAAATTAAATTTGACCTCGAACATAGCAATGTTTGATTTTACGACTCGATTATTTGAAACGAATTATCTCTATAGCTCGAAGAAAAATAGCATACCGACTTTAAGAATATGACGACAATGTACATCATTGTTCCTTTGAAATCAATGAAAAAGCCTATTTACATGTACAATATACCAATTCTATGAAATTTTAGAGGAATCTATGAACACGTGATTTCATTTGAACTTTACCGAAGTTACTTTATTGTTGTCGAATGAAAAATTATCAGAAGTAGTTTGGTCCTAATGCAATACACACCAATTAACAACAAAAAATGATTGCTGTGAAAGGTTTAATGCCTCTATAACTAGGATATTTATTTATTTCTCCTCTCTAACTCAAAATTAGTTCAAATAAATTCTAACCTCTACAAGTCGAACATTTCCTGACAAAAATCGCTTAAGTCAAAGTCCTCCATAAGTCGAAAACTTTATAACTCGAATTTTTTGACGTCTCCCTTCAAGTTCGACTTACAAAGGCTCTACTGTATAAAAAAGTATTGAATTTGTTCTACTAGCTGTTGTCGCTATGTTTTGGATACCGTCATTGTAGAGCTTAAGTAGTTTTTGAACGAAAAAGTGTGGCAAGAATTACTTTAAAGCCCTTTTTTAAGGATTAGGTATTTTCTCTCTCTTAAATGAGTTTTTTCGTCCGAAGCCGCAAATGATTGTGCTCGATCTTGTGTATTTCTACCATTAATGATTCTCATAATATCTAAATAGTCTCGGCTTAAGCACACCACCGAACTTAGACATTTTTAAGGCGTAGGCCCAAAAATATTTTCACCCCTCTTGGGAAGAAATTTTCTGAGCACACGTTTTCCTTGATGAGCAGATAAGGTTCTCTATGTTTGAAGCATGATATAACATTGGTATGGCAAGAAAATTGGGAGGCTTTATACTGAGGCTGCTATCCTCTGCAAGACTCAGACAAGGAAATTAGATTTTTCTGAAATTGTTTATTTTTTTTTTAAAAGTTTTATTAAATATCCCACAATTCAAAAAGGTACATATTTTGACGTGCTTAATGTGTTTTTGAAACATCAAATTACCATCGAGCAGATTTCATTTTATTTGTAATAAATAACGATAAAATGAACCAATGTTGCAGTATGCATTATAATATATGCAATTATCAAAAACAATAAAACTCATCCAGAGCGAAGAACATTGCGCACTTATCACGTTTTGGCTGTCTGGGCCTAGTTTTCATCAGTAAAACTTTAGGTGCATGTGCTACTTGCAAATTTTTCGGTTATATGGATCATATATACCATAAAACAAAAATTAACTGAAAATTATTCGACCTTTTTATTAATTAGTTGAATCTTTTCTTATTTCGGCGGTGTACCATAAAACCTAATTGAAAAAGTTTTCGGTAAAGAGAATATAGTAAAATATGGATATATAAATATTTTTTCGTCCCCCCGTAAAATTTTGAAATTGGCACTGATCACGTTTTACCCTCGCGCCCTTGATATAATAAATGAGCATCTTTTGTATTGAGTTCATTATGGCAATATCTTGTTTTTATGCATCAAACAGAGCCGTATTTAAAAAGTGATATGTATAATATAATCAAGAAGTTCAATCTGATTCGATGAAAATCCAGAATGGGTGCAGAAATTATGAATTAATTTATTTTCTTCGAAAATTCTGTTTTGCATACTAGATAGGTAAACAACATTCTTTTATCGATCTTTCAGAATAGGGCTTCTGGTTGGAAGGTTTTTTTCATTGCACGCAGTGGGCCATGGGTAATGAGCTTAGAAAAATCAACGACAAAAAGAAAGAGTCCAGAACTATTAATGTGTTCTCATATCAAAGAAATCAAGTGATAGTAAAATTAAATCAAATTGTTTTCTTGAAAAAAATCCGAAATGTTAAAAAGCCACTCATACCAAAGTTTTAACTATTTCCGAAAGCAAATTATGGTTTTAATGCAATGGGAATCTCATAGTTGGAACTTTTTTAGAGAACGAGAAGTAGCAGCATCTATACAACGAAAACGCTTTAATCGCTATGTCGTAGCAGATACAGCTGTGAAACTTGATTCGTGAATGTGCATTTCTTGTGCCAAGCTACTCTCAAAACGTGAACGGGATTAGACTATAGGGCGTGACACGTGGCATGACTTCTTCGACCCTTATCCATAACACATTTTGCCATAAAAAAACCTTCTCCTCCTTCCTTCCTCTAGTCAGATCACATATTTTCAAGTCAAGGTTACATAGTTATTTCGGTTTTCAAAAAATGTAATTACATAATCTTTGATTTAAGTATTACTAATTAAAGCTAATCTATATATATATATAAACCTCGTGTCACGGTGTTTGTTCGGTATAAACTCTGGAACTATTCCAATATACTATAATAATATACCAATTGTTATGAAATTTAGCTTTATGTCTGCAATTTGGTCTAACTGAAAAGATAGGATAGTTCATATTTCGATTAAGTGCATATTTAGGGTGGCCCTCATACAAAACTATTTTTAAAATAGCATTATCACAAGGACCACTTAATCGATTCATTTGGAGCTTACACTGCGTGTTTTCATATTGAAAGGCATAGCTAAGGGTACATAACTTTTACTTAAGATGCATATTTAGGGTGGCTCTCATACAAAAAATTCCTTTTAAAATATCATTTTCACGAAGACCAATTAATCGATTCACATAGCATTCACACCACGTGTCTTTTATATTAAGAGGCATAGCTTAGGCTATAAAACTTTTATTTAAGATGCATATTTAGGGTGGCCCTCATACAAAAATATTTTTTTAATATTATTTTCTCGAAGACCGCTGAGTTGATTCTCACAGAATTTACACTACGTGGCTTTTATGTAAAGAAGCATAGCTTAAGACTTTAAAATTTTATTTAGGGTGCATAATTAGGGTGGCCGTCACACAAAAGTATTTGGTAAATAAAAATTTCACGAAGATTTCATAATAGATTTTTAAATGCTTATTATGGTACATGGAAGGTTTTCGAAAAGTTTGTTTTAGAAAAATAGGCGATGATACGCTCTCAAAAATCATATATCTGGACGCAGATATATGATTATATATATGATATACATTTATAAATGGTACGGGCGAAAGTAAGTTTCAAAGTAAAAAAATGGTTGGTCCACGCCTTCCGTATGGGAATAAAACAAAATTTTGTGTATATCAGCAACTATGTGATGCCGATGAATGAGACTAGGTACACATAAAAGACAGACAGACTATAACAAATTAAACTCATCGCCCCATCTACCATTAAGGGCATAACAATGTTTGCCAGGTCTGCTATATGTAACAAAAGTTAGCTTCACTGGAAAGATTTGGTATGAAATATAAATAATTCTGATAATTAACTAAGTGACTCCAACTTCTTAAAGGTTTACCTTTATGGGAGTCACATACCAACTTGTCCCAATGCTTCCTTTTTTCCAGTCTTTGCTTGTATCCTTGTATCTAGTCTTACACCAAACATATAGTTTTTGTGTATATATATTAGGGTGGGTCAAAAAAATCAATTTTTTTTTTGTGGATCCGACACACGAAAACTAGTTCCTAGGTACCTCTAGAAAGTACTTACCAAATCTGAGCTCTTAATATTAACGGGAAGATTATGCTATGCTATGATAGAGCGTTTAATTTCCTATAGAAATAATTGAAGCTCATTTGACAATAATTATTTTTTACTAAGTTACAAAATTTAAAACAAAAAAATAATTTTCCTTAAAATACTTCAATCTTTGACCTTGAATATCTTTCAACTGGTAAGATTAATGAAAAAAAGTGTGTGTGAGATAATTTTTGTAGAACGTTTAATTTCCTATAAATATTGACAATGCAACTGGTTTAACAATCTATTGGTGATAAGATATGACCATTTTTATATGAGACTAAATTAAAAATGGAAAACTATGATGAGGATAATCTTCACGTTAATATTAAGAGCTCAGATTTGGTAAGTACTTTCTAGAGGTACCTAGGAACTAGTTTTTGTGTGTCGGATCCAAAAAAAAATTTTTTTTGATCCACCCTAATATATATATATATTTTTGGACATTTATTGGTGAGTGAAAAATTTATTTTTATTTAAATAGATAATTTGGATGATGTAAATGAAAAATAGGACTTTTGTTGAAATCTCCTAGAAATTTAAATTACAAAACGGTAGCGGAGCAATGAAGGGAGAAAAATTAGACTGTACCTTTGAGCAAATACACAAACTATATAAAAACATAAAAAAGTTTGAAGGACTTGACGCAACAAAAAAGCTAACTGCCCCTCGCCACCATGTTGCACTTTGTCACGAATTGAAAAATCCCTCTAATCGCGTTATGGAATAAGCGACATATTCTTGCAAATGTACTAGATTAAGAGTAAAAAAGAGGTCAACTCAACAAACAGTTTTTTACAGAAAAGATTTTTATATAACTCAGTAGTATACTTTTCCAAAGATATCCGGTGTGCTAACTCCGAATGACTGAGACTTGCTCCATCACGTCAGGATTTTAAGATATCCTAGCCTAAAAGTGTAAAACCGCTGTTTTTTTGTTGACATATTTGAGGTTATGTAACAGCATTGGGTATTTTGCTTTCACAGAACTTGTAACAGCAAATAAAAGTATGATTCTTCTTCTTTAAAACTACTTCTGAATCGTATAGATATCATTTTTTTACCGAGATATGACAATTTGAAGTTTGTGTCAATTTCTATGGTATACAGCACTCTGTTTTTGGCTTGGATTTGAGTAGATCGATCAGACAGAAATTTTGCAGTGCATTTTTTTTTTATTTTTTGAAAGATTTTTTTTTAAGAAACCGCCTTAGTCTGCAAATTATATTTTTGCTTATATCCACTCTAAGTAAATACTGTGATATTTTCAAAATATTTGCTGAAATTTTATCAACCATCTAATTAGAGCAAATATGTATCCTCTTACAAATCTCGTATAGTCGTAATCAAATCAAAGATTTTTCTTTTGGTGTACGCTTCGCAAGAGTCTGGTTGTGTTATTTATTTTTATTAAGCCCGTTGTCCGTTGAATTCTTGGAAGGCATATTGTGTTAAAATGTGTCGCATCTTCTCAAACTTATGCATATAACTTGGCTGCTGTATTTTAGTCGTGTCTCCATTCTTTATTGCGGCCTCTTTTGATATCCAATAGCTGCACGCGCCCAATTTACATTTATGTCTACTGATATTCGAAAAGGAAACTCCTGTGCCACAGTCGGTCGGCTGGTCCACTAACGAAGAACCACCGACAGCCCGACCGATCGCAACTTTATGTTACGCTGTGGTGGTGGTAGCATTGCGGCGGCTGCTCCTAGTACTTTTTAAGAGAAATAAGAGAGAAACTGTCAAAGTGTCTGCATAAAATCCGCCAACTTATAAATCGATAAATGTTCTGTACGGTTCAGTTCTGTTCCTGCCGTTCTGAACTGCTTTTCATTGCTACAGCTTCTGCGGCGGCTGCTGCTGCTGCTGCTGCTTCCTTCCCGTTGACACAGAATGTTGAATGCTGCAGTTGTTGCTTTGGTTTTGTTTAATTCGTTTTATTTTGGTTTGGGTCTTTTTCGGTTTAAATTGAAACATGGTATGCCGCCACGGCCGGTCCGAAAACCATAGTTTGGCATGCATACACCAAGCATAAAATCATCATGTGGCCTCAAAACAAATGGCGGTAGTCATTGCTCGGTGGCTGCTGTGGCTGTTGCATATTGCGACAGTCAGCTAGCCAGGCAATGAAATGCATGGGGATGGGATGTATCCAACTAAACTATGCTTATGTTGAACAAAATAAAAATAAAATAAAAAGACCACAACTAAAACGAAACCAAATCAGCATAAGTAGTTTTATTTATTGCTGTGTTATTCTTTATGAATTTTTGCTTCCATTGAAGTGCTAATAGCGCCTTTGTCCAGGCCGAAAAAAATTTGTAATGCAACCTATTAAAAATACATTGGAGCAAATGTCCTTTCAAATTACTAAGCAACCAACTCGAGTAAAAGTTCAAGCCAATGCAAATATTTACCAACTGATAGGTATAACGAAAAGTTTATAGCCTTTTCCACAAATCTGAATTTAATCAATATTCCTTGCTTAACTTTTGGAAAAAAAAAATTAACGCAAAGCCAAAAACTATGCAGGCTGCGCCATCTTAATCTGGTCACTGAAAATATCCGACGCAAAAGATCGTGTTGTCTTACTGAAACCAGACGCTTTCCAGACATATTTTACGGATTTGCAGCAATACCAAATGCGCCAACAATCCACCGATATCGATCGCACCAGCTCTTAAGAAAAATGTTCCAATGCAATGTGTTGCGTGAATTTGGGATTCTAGAAGGTCGAATGCGGTGCCTATGACCTTGAAACTGATTTACAAGGTCAAATCAAGGTCAACTGTGATTTTCTATATACGAACATCTTATCTTTAATGCAGAGTTTTTTATGTGAATATGTGTCCAGCGATTAAGACGGGCGGTTAAAGTGCCAATTTTTAAAATTTACTGAACTTCCTAGTTCGGAAGATTTTGAAATCTGGATACATCATGAATCATTTTGATTCAAGCTTGAATCATCATCCGAGCTTTGTCATTTGAAATTATTTATTCATTTGTTGATAGCTTCTTTCTTTCCTTTTTTTGTAACATGTCGAATCGACGACATTTGTGTTTTACTGTTTCATTGTTTTTGTATTGTTTGTTTAAATTGATTTTTTTGTTTTCTTTGTGCTGCAAGAACCAGGCAAGTAAAAACAATTGACCTTTAAAGTCATTAGAGCAAGGATCAACCGTTAGCACTTTTTAAAAAAGCCGTCATCGATTCGACGAAGCAAAATCTTTATGTTGAAAAAGCAAAGCCTTTTTGGCTAATGAAATTAGATAAGAAAATCTACCCATGAGCAAATCCTGAGCACGGCGCTTTCTGTAATAGTCTATTTGTCAAAATATGCATGTGGCACATCGTATTGAAGGAAACAAAATTAGCTTTTTATTCCAAGCTAATGTTGTAAGTGTTAAAACTAAACTTATGGTATTTTAAATGAAATATTAAACGAGTACTTTCATTATTTTCGAATTTTAAATGTTCAAAGTTGCTACTACAACCCCTAAGACTGTGGAAATTTGAAGGGCTGGTGCACCAACACTCGTAGTAACTCCACCAGACTGTCATACATTCCTTAAAGTTAATCGATTTTTGGCGGTTAATGTGAAAGTTGAAGCAAGATCTATTTAAGTTGATCGAAAAGATAATCTGGAATCAAAAAAAAAGTTTCATCTTCTTCATCATAACACTATTTCAATTTCTCCAAGTTTTTTAAGTCTGCATGGATACATGACCATTCTATGGTCAGTTTAGGATTTATGCGAAGTCAAAAATTAGTGAAATCTAATTTAAATATAATTTGGAAAAAATTTATGACATTGTTTTTTAGTCGGCAATATTACAAAAGTAGTTTTTTGCCGGTAAGAAACATGATGACTTTTTTCTGCTCGTGAAAACATATTTATAACAAAAATCCTCCAATTAACGGCTTATTCCGAAATTTTTTCAATGCCTACAAGGCCCCCGGCTTTAATATGCAATTCCAAACATGACCGCGTTAAAAGCTGCCACTTGTCAAGCCTTTCAAACTAAAAATTTATATGGTACATATTTATACAAATTTATTTTTTTTCATTTTTGAGAAAAATATTGGTATACTCAATCTCCTCGGCAGCCTAATTCGTGTACAATAGCAATAATTGGAAGACACAGCATAGTAACAAAACAGAAATAACTTACCAAATGTTACCTTATATTACCATACAATTGAATTGGCAACGCCACGAATTCCAGAGCGAAACACACAAAGCAAAAATCACTAAAATTCACATTTGGGACATACACTAGTCCGGGAGGCAACATTGCATTTTTAAAGGTCATTTCTTCCAGCTTGATTTTTTTTTTTTAAATCGGTAGTCTAAGTAAGGCTGATAATGGAAATACGCGTCAGTCGCCAGAATCGTGGTGGATCCCACCATGATTCTGGTGGCTAATGCTTACTTCCATCATCAGCCTTACTCAAGTAAGTAAGCTGTCAATTGCAAAAAATATTAAGCGGGAAGAAATTTCCTTGAAAAATGCAGCGCTACCTCTCATGCTACATTTGCTGCGCTTCATCAGCAATGGCAATCCGCTTAACTATAATACAATTTTTAACAAAATATTTTAATTAAATAAAGCAAACACTCGCGAATCTTTCGAGAACGAAAATATAACTGTTCGCACTGGTTTTTTTAATTATTTAGAAAATGAAATAAAACTAAATTTTTTTGCACTCACACAGGCGGCTCTGCCGGCTGCGCCGTTTCAAATGGAATGGCATTTTCCTTCCATTTTATTCATATATTTTATTGAATTTATTGCAGATCAGATCACTTGATAAATTTCACTAGTTTTTGAAACTTGTTTTTATTATATATTTTATAATAATGCAGAATTTTTAAAATGCAATTTAAGAAACAAACGCGCACTTGCAAATGAAAACAAAACTGACTGATGACATCTGATTAGTGTTGCCACCTTGCAATAAAATGAACTAATTTTGAGACTTTACATATCATGAAACAAAATCAGTTGATGCATCACCTAGATCATGGCTATAGAGCTTTTATTTACGATGCATATTAGGGTGGCCCTCATAAAAGAAATATTTTTAAAATATCATTTTCTCAAAGACCACTTGCTCGATTCACATGAAACTTACACAATGTGTCTTTTATATCAAGAAGATCAGCTTTTATTTAGGGTGGCCCTTATACAAACATCAATCGATCGTATAGAACTTACACCCGTGTCTTTCATATTAAAAGCCATAAAATTTTTATTGAAGGTGCATATTTAGGGTGGCCCTCATACGAATATAGTTTTAAAATATCATTTTCTCGAAGACAACTTAATCGGTTCTCATGGAATTAACACCACGTGACTTTTATATTAAGAAGCACAGCTTAGGTCATAAGAAAACTATTTAAGGTGCATATATAAGGTAGCTCTCATACAAAAGTAGTTTTTAAATAGAATTTTCACGATGATTTCATAATTGTCATATCTCGTTAACTACTGTGTGCAGAGAATGGGACTTCATATAAAAGGTATGGTCAAAAGTAAATGTGACGGAAAAAATGGGCTGTTCGCATTTACATTCCATCGCATGAGTTCATACAACATTGTCCCACCTACTGGAAACCGCAAGACAACGTCTGCCGAGACAGCTAGCATCTTATAAAGTAAAAATATTTGTTCTTACAAAATTTTTCGCTGAATTTTTTAGACGACAATATTTGGAACGATTTTACCAAAAGTTCAGTTTTAAAAACTTATGTCTTCTACTTATTTATTAGCAAATGTTACAAGCGTTTCTGCACACCCAATAGGCACAGATTTACTTAGTTATGTGGAACATTCAATTAGTGGTAAATTTTCCGTAGCTAAAAATGTTTACTAAAGTCAAATGTCTAGCTACTAATGTTATAGGCATAATGTCGATATATACACAATATTACGAAATTATATAAATATTTTGTCGGTTAAAAACTTGATGGCCACAGCTTTGACATACAATTAACGGCTTGGCACTTGGCAACCATGGATACGCTGATACTGAGCCATGGCAGGTCCGTGCGCAGGGGGGCTTTTGGGGGTTCTAACCCCCCATTGGAAATTTTTATACACAGACTTTATATTGTCACTTACATGAAAAACAAAAAGACTTGTGACTCTTACGAAAAAAAAAAAATTTCACTTTTTATGAAAAGAAAAATTAAAAATTTTATGAAAATAATAAATATTGTAACAGGTATAAGAAATTATACACTTGAAAATTTACTTATGTATGTATATACCTTTCAAATGATACCCATTTTGTTGAGATCAGTTAAAATGTTCGCAGCTTATACTCGTAGTAATTTTTAGAAATTCATCCACAGCTTCCGATATTTCACAAAACAGATCCAAGCGAAAAATGTCGTTTAAATATCCTGTTTTTTCAGTAAGAAACCTTATCATGGAAGAAGCATAAGAAATTCGAAGTGTTGCTTAGGTTATCTTGCTTCAAAATTTTTCCCAACTAAATACCTCCTGAAACCTGTTTGCCCTTGTTGGTAAAGCTTTAAGGCTTTTATCTGTTGCTGTGACAACTTTTCCATGCGGCGTCTTTTAAGACCCTACCTTAGACCAACAATGCCTGAAGATAAGCTAAACGGCTTCTGCTCAATTAATATATGTGCATCGCGATGTCGAAATTAATGTACAAGGAGTTTTGGACTAGCTTTTTTCAGTAACTCGCAGAATAAGCTTCTTACATAATGATAACTAATTATTGAGCCACAACTTATGAATGTATGTATATTAAGACGATAAGAAAAAATTGATTGTTTGAAGTGTTAAGGTCTCCTAGTGTGGAACGGTTCCATAACCCGTAAAGTAAACTTCTGTAAAGTTGTAGCCAATTTATTAATAATTAGAGGTCGCGAGTTTCATCTGAAATGTTCTTAAAAATGGTTTTTGTCCCTTGATGCTAGTAAAATCAAACGAAATGTAAGTTAACTATCAGAATACTAGTCAGAGAACTTATGTCTTTCATGTATTTATACAGAGTTGCTAAACAAGATAAAACCAGTAATTTGGCCGAAAAAACTTTTATTTTTTGTGATATTCACTATTTTGCATGGAAACGAAAATTGAAAAAAAAAATTTTTTTTTTGTTGTCCTGCAAACTAGTCAAAAATTATTTTGTGGTACTTAAAAGATCTTTGAATACAAGGCCCATAAAGAAAATCAAAACTAAAAAAACTTATTTATATGTATGTTTTGATACTGGAAAAAATTACAAAAAAAAACCTTTTGGGCTTAAGAACTGGTGATAGATAATTTTTATATATTTTTGTCTCGTGGAATTTAAAATGATATAACAACATTAGGGTGGCTCAAAAAAATTGAATATTTTTTTTTTGGATCCGACACATGAAAACTAGTTCCTAGGTACCTCTAGAAAGTACTTACCAAATCTGAGCTCTTAATATTAACGGGAAGATTATGCTCATCATAGTTTTCCATTTTTAATTTTGTCTCATATAAAAATGCTCATATCTTATCACCAATAGATTGTTAAACCAGTTGCATTGTCAATATTTATAGGAAATTAAACGCTCTACAAAAATGATCTCAAACACTTTTTTCATTAATCTTACCATTTGAAAGATATTCAAGGTCAAAGATTGAAGTATTTTAAGGAAAATTATTTTTTTTGTTTTGAATTTTGTAACTTACTAAAAATAATTATTGTCAAATGAACTTCAATTATTTCTATAGGAAATTGAACGCTCTACAAAAAAGGTCTCGTGTGGTTAATCAATTACTCTAACAATTTAGAAGATTTAACAATCTATTAGTGATAAGATATGACCATTTTTATATGAGACACAATTAAAAATGGAAAACTATGATGAACATAATCTTCCCGTTAATATTAAGAGCTCAGATTTGGTAAGTACTTTCTAGAGGTACCTAGGAAGTATTTTTCGTGTGTCGGATCAAAAAAAAAACATATTTGATTTTTTTGACCCACCCTAATGTACATACTATACATACATAAGCATATATGTTTATATAATATATTTATAAAACAATTTCTGTATTTTTGTATGCTTTGTAGTCAAAAATACTTTTTTTTCTAACTTTGTAGTCTGAAATGAAATATCCGAGTTAAAACTCCCCTTTTGGATGATTTCTGCGCACGGGCCTGAGCCATGGTGTTAACAAATGGGAGTATATGTTAAAAAATTTGGTACGCTAAAAATTGGTTTAAGTCAGCATTAGAAAAAAAGTGGGCGAGCTTTGAATTATAAGTATCGCACTTTTTATATAAGCAAAATTCGCATCTCTGCCACAAAACCCCTCAAGAGACCCTCTTTTAATATTTGCTGTGTAAGACATTTACTTTTTGACCAAGCCAAAGATAACACTCTTACAAGCTATATCTTTACTCTTCAATAATGGCAAAATCTTTCGTAGGTTATCTTGAACTCGGCCCCGGAGCTATAGCTCGCCATGTTTGTTAGGTGAAATAACCGGCATCAACTTTTTTTACAAATTGAAACATTCAATTTGCAAAGTATTTAAAGAAATCAGATACCGGGTACTGATACCGGTGCAAAAATGATTTTTGTTCCTTATTTTTTTTTTTTTTTTTTTTCGTGCGTGGGGAGTTAAACATGCCTAACGCACCATCATAGCCATCGCCACAGCTATGGTGAGAGGGGCTTGCACCCTCTAAGCCAGTCTCCCCGTACTTGGACCTAATTCCACCCCGGGACCGACTTCATGTCATTGCATCGGAGTGGGGTCCTTTAGATTTCGCTTAGAGCGACACCCGGTGGGTTAATAATACACTGCGTATGTGTATGTTCTGCACTTACTCGTTAGCTACTCCAGCGGCATCTGCTTCTCTCGTTGATCCTTCGGTCGCCTCCAGATCTCGTTATTTCAGCTTCTGTATCCTTTCTGAGTACCTCAGGATTAAGAGCCAGTGTTCTTCGCTAGACACTATTTTCTCGACGATGTTGTTAGGTGATACAGCGCCCATTTCGCTCTCGATGGCATCTCGAATTGGTTTCCACCTTTTACAGTGGAAAAAAGTGTTCCTTATCAGAATTTATATATGTATATGCCTTAGGCGAACAAAGTTATCGCACAGTTCAATACTTCTGTTATGTCTCGGCAAGTGTTCTATCTTTGAAGAAAAGTAACAAACTTTTAACACATATACACCATTTTTCATTTATAGTTTAATGCCGAGAGCATTCCTGCCACGTTCAACAAATAAAAATATTGATTTTTACGAATATTTACTAACAAGTGACGGAAGGTTACACCGTGAACCGCTTAGTGGAGCGACTGAAGATCAACGCGGTGATAACGTTTACTCTCCGCCAAAACTTCCTCATCATCAGCAATTAATCATGCATAACTCGAACTATGATACCGATTGCGCGTCAACGAACGGATCAGTTTTAGCACACGATCATAACTCAATACATTCTGGATCATTTTTTACATCACATGCTCCACTTATCAACTCTAACTTTCCGATTTTAACAAGTGGTTCTTCGGTGCTAAACAAATTTTTCTCACATCCGAACATGATGTCAGTTTCGATATCACCAGAAATGGACGAATGTTCACCACCCATGGAGACAAGTCTATGGGGTTATGAAAATAAAAGTGATATTTGTGCAACAAATTGCTCATTTTTAGATAGGCATATGTTAGCTAGCGATGCTAAGTACAGAACAAACACGAATCAGGCTAAGTGCGCCAAAGAAGCCAGAATCCGTCGACCAATGAATGCATTCATGGTTTGGGCTAAGATTGAGAGGAAAAAACTTGCCGATGAAAATCCAGATTTGCATAATGCTGACCTTAGTAAAATGCTGGGTAAGTATATTTAGCATAGTACTTTCGAATAGTATTAGAGATTATTATATGTTTAAAGACTTAAGTGCAAAGTTATTCGGTCACAAAATTAAGCAACGCATGTCAAATTACATAAAAATTTCAATAAGGCTAAAAACTATGCTTGTATTCATAAAACAGTGCTAGTTAATTTTTGTGCTTTCACACACATTTCACAAGGAAAAGCTTATTGCAACTTTTACATGCATTTACTTTTACGTTTACAAAACGCGAAGACCAGTAACCAGCAACAAAAAAAAATTTTTTTTTTTTAAAGCTAACAGCTTTTGAGCTTTTGCTTTTTCTTCAACATAAAAGTTTTGATTTGTGCTCCTTGATTAACATAGGGTTATATGCAGGGCCGCCGAGCGCAAATCTGGGCCCGGGGGTTACCATGCACAGGCGCCTCCTCCCCTTCCCCTAACAATTGTTAAATTAAAAATGATCTAGGATGGTAAAACTAATGTAGAATCGAATATACGGTAATTATTTGTTATTTAGTTTTTTTAAATTTAATGAACTGAAAAAATATAATTTTGATTTTTTTAAATCGAAAATTATTAGTGGTATTCATCTAAACGCGCAAGTTTAGACAAATGTGCAAGTAGGCAGTTTTGCGCAATGTGTTTCATGAACGCCCCTTGGAATATTTTGTGCAATTTGTGGCAGTTGTCATTTTTTGTGAGAGAATTGTATGGGAAAAGAGAGTTACAAATACAAAATTTTTAAGCAATAAGTTTTTGCTAAGAGAATCGTATGGGAAAAGAGAGTGACAATTCCACAATTAGTAGCGCAAGTTTGCAAGACAATTTAGTGGCGAAAACTTGCGCTGGTTTTTCAAAAAACTTTCCATACAATTTTTGACAGTTCGTTTGCACAGAGTTCCAAAGGGCACAGATTGCACAGTTTGCGAGAGTTTTGCGCGTTTAGATGAATACCATAATTGACTTAACTTAAAAATTCAAATATTTCAAAATTTCAAAAAGTATTCAAAACAATAAAGACAAGCCCTAAAGTTTGCTCATAAATGTGCTTAAGAAAAAACACAAAGGCCCTGAATATTTCGATCGTGATCATTTGGCCCCTTCCAAGAACTGTGGGCCCGAGGGAATCACCGCTATAACCCACCCCCTGTCGACGGCCCTGCTTAATTGCTTAAACGGTGAAGACAAAAAATGAAAATCGAAAAAATTCAATAAAAAAATCGAATTTTCGCTGCAAGACCGTCATAACTCAAAAAAACTTAAGTATAAAAACACAAAAAAGTATATTTACATAAACCCTTCTCACAAGGCAAGTTCATTAGATACCTTTCTGATTTTTTCACACAATATAAAACATAAAATGGCAAATATTTATTGAAAGTTTATTTTTTTGAGTTATGACGGTCTTGCAGCAAACGAGCGATATGTATAGTAGTCGAGTCGAGTGAAATAAATCATTAAAATTAGAGAAAAAAATTTCTACCAAAATAAGCAACAGTCTTTAAAAAAGTTGGTCAGATTAAGAAAAACTGTCATATCTCGAAAACTATTATACAAATATGAAATTCAAATGTATGAATACTAAATCACCTTTCACATGATACCCACATTTGATAATCGACACAGGGATTCTCAACTTATGTCTAACGATTTTTTGAAAAGCTACATATCCGACTTCCGATGGCAATGCCTCAAAAACTAGGTACATCCCTTCGAACTTCTGATTATACTTTAATTATTTCCCGCAGGACATAAATTTGCTCATAAAAAAAAGATGCGGAGGAGCTTTTTTAGTAAATCTGTGCACTTATCAGGATGTTCAAGTTGAAAAAAAGGAATTAACGGCCTACCCAAAGTAAAATAGTATTTCCTTAAAATGGTAAACAGTAAAATTTAATTTTTTTTTTAATCATCAAATTTATTTTTGTGGAAAATCAAAAACGAAAATCCTCCCATTGACTGCTTTTTCCGGGATTTTTCAATTCCTGTAAGGCCCTCGGTTTTGTCACACAATTAACGACTTGTCCGCGTCAAAAGCGGCCACTTGGCAACCCTAACCCTTAACTTTTTCTTGCTTATAAAAATCAGTAAAATATCGACAATCCCAGTTTAGGTACTTTGATGCTAATATACTTAGGTCCACTTATTTTAGTATATTACATCACTGACACTTTTTCCATTTGTTTTGTCTTATTTTATCTTATGAAAAAATAAATTTTGCATACAGGACAACCGAAGCTCTAAAAAACTTTATATAACCTCATTATTGAAAACTCCAAAAAAAGCCTTTGCTTGATGAAGTTTTGATAAATTTTCTTATATTGCTAGGCAAGAAATGGCGATCTCTTACACCGCAAGACAGACGCCCGTATGTTGAAGAAGCTGAACGCCTGAGAGTAATACATATGACCGAGCATCCAAATTACAAATACCGACCCAGGCGACGAAAGCAATCAAAGTTGCGAAACCTACAAGCTAATGCAAAAGAGCAACCAGCTACGACGCATTCATCAGCATCTACAAAAAATCGTGAGAAATCAATGTCACCGCTTGTTAACACTTGTGGTTCGACCACGGAAGAGCGTAGTTCACCACAAGTGCCAGCGTCTAATTATTATGGGCAGAAAATGGAACTCAACTATAAATCAAGTCCAAACGATCGTTTCACCAATCACGATACGCCAGACAATGAAGAATACCTTCAAAGGCAAATGCATTACGAAATTGGTGCCCAAACTTTAAAGTCCAGCTTTGAAACATCACTACCCTGTAAGCAGCAAAAACTTAAAAGTAATCAAGCTGGAACAAAACCTAACCATAATAAGACAAGGTCACATAATCACAATCAGTCGGAACAGACGACCCAAAATGAATTTCTACAAAATACGCTAACAAGCGAACAGACGCCAAGAAAGAATCAACAACAATATCAGACACATCCCTTAGCTCCACAGCTATCGACAGCAGTTGTTGCCGGTCGTGGCATGTATGTCACGTGCAATAATCGAGGTCTACTTGATCACGGCCACTCAGTAAAAGGAACATTTTATCCTCCAATGTCGACATCGAATGATAATAGCCAGCGAATAAGTAGTGCACCGCCATCCAATGACATACTTCCGCTAACGCTGAACACATCAAATATGGTGTGTTCACCACAGACATCGTTGTACGACATGCAGTACCACCCTACACAGGCACAACGCTCCTTTTCCGACCTAATAATGCAGCAAAATAAAGTGCCAACCAGTAGCAGTGAAATGATTTCTCCATCAGATTATCTAACCGTTTCCAATGTTTATAACCAAAGCATGCAGGACAAAGAATACATACGTTATGCCACAGTCAATGTGCACTTTCCTTCAGACATTTGCAACGAACAGGTGGTAGTGGATTCTTCAAAGTCAACGCCGACATCGAGTCCTTATGTCATCAAATATTCCAAGTATCCCGACACAAATCACAACTACGACGAATACAAAGCTTACAATACATCAGTGGCAATTTCCAATTGCAACAGCAACTTTTACTCTCAAGTGCCTTACACAATTGCGAGCACTTCATGTCCTCCATCACCGCTGGCACTGCCTTTTCAGTTGACTACTCAGCTTCATGATTCACCACCCACCCATTCAAGTGTCTCCCATCACAACCAGTCGCAACAGAGCAACTATTTACAGTATCATCAACATTCGCATGCGCATTCACATCATCAGAGCAATGAAAGTCTCAATGGCGCCGTTGTCACAACCGCCGGTATGTCACCGAGTTACTTTATTGGCGCGTCTGGTGCAAACGACTCATCCGACCACGATCCAATCAACTCAGCGAATCTTGCACAGCGTGCAACTGCAGTCGTGTCTCCGCAACAGCATCAGCAACAACAACAGCAACAAGTTGGAGTCCCTGCGTACCCCACAATGCATCACCCAGTTGGAAATAGTGGCAACGATGCAAATACCGGTATTGAGGCACGTAAAGAAGATGAGATCAGCAACATTTTAGCTGGAGTGCGAAAAACTTGTTACAGCAATTAATTTTTAACATACGATATATGCAAGTATTACAATACATACAAATAATTTTGTACAAACATTAATAGGAATATACGCACACATACTTTGTATTTAAAAGCAAAAAAAAAAAAGTTGTTAAGTTATTGTAGCAAATAAAGAAATCTAATCATATACTCGTATGCATAGTTTTTTGCAAATCAACACACAAAATTTCTGGTTTTATTAGATGGAACAAAAAATAGGTGTACAAATATGAAACCGGTAATTTTTTATTCAAAAAAACACGTTCATTTTGCGAAAATAGTTCCAAATTTAATCTTCAAAGTAATTCCCCTCGCTAGCTACACATCTTTTCCATCTTTCAGGCAATTTATGGATTCGTCGCCAAAAAAATTCTTTGTTTTTTGAGGCTATCCATTCATCGAGCCCGTAAGAATTGAAGTGCGAATCGTTGAGTGCGTGTCCCATCGATGAAAACAAATAGTAAACGGATGGCGCCAGGTCCGGTGAGTACGGCGGGTGGGGCAGGGGCTCCCAGTTGTACGATTCTACCAAGTTTTTATTGACCGCTGCTCGTTGTGGCGATGCGTTGTCATCTTGGAATACAATTTTGTCATGGCGAAGTTGAAATTCGGGCCTCTTCTGACGTATAGCACGGTTCAAAGCGATCAATTGTTGATGGTAACGTGCACCAGTAATTGTTTCACCTGGTTTTAGTAGCTCATACCAAATAACACCACGCTGATCCCAGAAAATACACAGCATTGTCTTTCGGCCGAAGCGATTTGGTCTTGGCGTTGATTTGGGTTGTTGGCCGGGGCTCAAATATGATTCTTTTCGTTTGGGATTGTTGAAATAAATCCACTTTTCATCGCCAGTGATGATTCGATGGAGAAAACCTTTTCTGTTTTGCCTGGCGAGCAGCAATTCACAAGTGGTTTTTCGGTTTTCTTGCTGCCTGTCGGTCAGTTCATGTGGCACCCATCTACCGACCTTTAAAATCTTTCCCATGGCCTTTAAACGCAAGGAAACGGTTTGTTGTGTCACATTAAGTTGTTCAGCGAGCTGTTGTTGCGCTTGACCATCATCTTCGTCCAATAATGTTTGCAATTCGGTGTCTTCAAACTTTTTCGGTGGCCGGCCGCGCTCCTCATTTATCACATCAAAATCACCACTTTTAAATTTATTGAACCACTCATTGCACTGTGTACGACCAAGAGCATGCTCGCCGTAAGCTTCAACAAGCATTCGATGCGATTCAGAAGCGTTTTTCTTCAAATGGAAACAGAAAATCAATGCTTCCCGCAAATGAGAGTTTTCAGGCACAAAATTCGACATCTTTACGAGCGGAAAAAATGCGTTGTTGTATGAAACTTGACAAATTGTGAACTGAATATTGTTGACAGATGACAGAATGAACAATTAAGACATTTGGTGCGGTTCGGAAGCTCATACATAAACGGCTATCGACCGCTAGATGTCATTACCGGTTTCATATTTGTACACCCACAAAATATGGGTTGTTGGGCCCCTTTAAGGATACTTACTATTGCTTATTGTATGTGAAATACTTGCTTTCACTAAATAGTGAGATGAGCAAATGAAGTCATCACGGTTCCTATGGCAACAGAATTATAAAAATATATTAAATCAGTGGCGTCAATTAAGTAGGGCTGCGAGGTGCCAAGAATCTGATACTAGTTATTTTTCAATACATTAATTCAAAAAACTCATCTAATAGTGGTGGAATTATAATCCTCCCTCTCAAGATTTGGTGAAGTGACGCCACTGTATTAAATATGTTACAAAATTTATTTATTAGGGCCCCGGACCTACAAAAATGTTGCTACGCTCCTGGTTTTGCTTGCATAAAGTTTGAAACGTAACTGAAAGCAGCATAGAGCAGAGATGCACACAGAAATCAGCTATGGGAGCTGTTTATTGCAACATCAGTTTGCGTAAAAATAATTTTTTGAAAAAAAAAAACTGGTGTTGACGAAAATTTTTTAATTAGCTGCGGCAAGCTTATTGCATGCAAATAAAAGAAATCAAAAACCAAAAGCACAATGACTTGAAAACAAAATCACACAAACAAAAAAGTGCGTTGAAGACAAAATAACACAAAGAAAACGCATGCGACGATAGCGAACCAAAATGATTTAACTTGAGCAATGGTAAGGAATGAATGACCCGATGCGTTGAAGAAACAATTACAGAAACAAAATTCATACTGTGGCAGTGGGTCAATTCGGTACGGCTGGGGAGGACAGGGCCTCCCCCCCAAGGATCTGATACCAGTTTATTATTCAACACACCAATTCAATAAAACCATCTAATAGTGGTGGAAACGTAATTCTCGCCCCAACCAAAATTTTTGGTAAAGTGCCGCCACTGTGCTGTGATTGCAAACCAAAATGATTTGGCTCGAATAATGGAAAGAGTTCGATATTTGTTGTTTTTGAGTAAGAGCTAGAAGAGCTAAACGAGCGTCAAGCTGTGCATACTTGGTGTAGAACATCAGCGCACAGCTCAGTACACGCGATGCTACTGGTGAGGAACTGCATTGTCGACAGTGCCCATCATACAAGAAATGATAACACTATCAAATCAAATATGGATGGCAGGCTAGGCGACAAGCAGTTCATAAATTCTGGAAATTGTGGAGGTTTTTGTAGCCAAGTATAATTCCAACCAACGTGACTCAGATAATGTCTCTCTTTTTTTTGCTACTCTTGGGAGGAACTACAATAAAAGTTTGCTCTGTTTTTAAAAAGTGAATTCCGAATCGAAGATCAGTACGTTCACAAAAAATTTAGACCTTAGGCCATCACCATTGCAAGCAAACTTTGCTCAGTGTCTTAAAAAGCAGTTTCTAATATCGGCTAAAATTGTTTTCGAAGATATCACATATTTTTTACTTTGATGTGTGAACGCGGGGTAAGGAACGAATGGTCACCGTATGTGAGTATATAGTATGTTGAAATAATGGCCAAACTAGATTATCCAAACCTAGTTTAGCCTATGGTATGCCAGATTTCACTAATGGAAAAATTGAACGTATCAGGACAAACTGATTTGATTAGGCTTAACTGGTTTTTGATAAATTTAATGATTTGTATTTAGTTGAATTCTATCATACAATCTGACCTCAGATTCTTAATAAGTAAGCCCCAAAACCTCCAGATACCAAATTTGATACAATTCGGTTGGTTTTCGAAAATTTCGCCTCCATTTTGGACCCGCCATCTTGACTTTGGCAAATATGACCTCGGATTCATGATCAGTGACCCTCAAAGCCGTCGTATACTAAATTTGGTTCAAATCGGTTGAATTTCAAAAACCGGTCACCATATTAGATTTTATCAACTTACTACGCCAGATTTTTAGCTGCGTCTATCAGCTACAATTTAAGCCAAGATATAATCCGATCAAGTGGGAAATTTTATTTTTAGAAGCATTTATTCGCTGGACACTCGATTTTTCTCAGGCTTCCGGCCGCTCTAAGCTTAAAAATTAGTGATCCGTCGATTTTTATGACTGCATGATTATATTCCCCCCTTAAGCTCAAACGGTAAACCAAATTAAAGCATCAGAAAACTAAATTAAAATAAGAAATTATATATAAATTTATTTGCATCCACCATAAATTGTAACAGCATAAGAACTCGAATTGCAACAAGCATCAATTGGGGATGAAATGTAAGAGATTAGCATGTACAAAAAACCCTAAAAGACCCGAGTACATTGATACATATAATATTTTTTATCTGCGCATGCTCGTGTCTGCAGCCTCCTTCAATTAGAAATCTTTTTTTGAACCCGTTGGCATTTGGTAGTAAGCCTTGAGTTACATAAATTATATATTTTAATTGTTTAAGCAAATCAAATATAAAAATGGTTTTCTTTTTGAATCTTATATAGTCAGATTATATTTTGAATTCGTTACGTTAAATTTATTGAGCACTTTATTGATTTAGTAAATTTTTCCACAAATGAAGTAGTTAAAGTTTTTTCTTAAATCGCATTGTCGAACAAGTGAAGATGCAATCACAGGATTAAGAATCGGTATGTATTGTAAAACTATTTACAGCGATGTAATAATATTGGCTGGGTCTGAAGCAAAATTAATTTCTGATTTGAAATTGCCATTATTGTAGTGAAAGCAAAAAGCAAAGATATTGGCGAATTGCTTGGCTTATTTTCATCCGATACATAAAATCAATATTGAGAAGTTCATCCACTCGTCTTTCCTGAAATCTGCGCCACCGTCACTTTCAGAGCATCCTCATCGCCATCGTCATTGTCATCGCCATCGCCGTCGCCAACCATGTCATTCATAGCAAAAATAAAGACTATACCCCTACCACCTTTAAAAAACATATTCAATGTTGCTGTTCAGACAGCACGCCAAACAATGCCCGACAAGAAGGACTATGAACAACCAGGAGGCACTAGACCGCAGCAAGCATTTCCGCAGCCACCGCAGGAAGAGTTACGCGCAGAAAGTGGCTATGAGAATGGTAATATTGTTAATATACTATATATATCTTATTTTTTATTCCAAACTTTTGTTTTTCTTGCCCTTAACTAGTTGAAACCACAGAGTTAAATCCTTTTCGAAATCCAAATAATTGGACGGATACGGATAGTGCACCTTACAAGGCAGAAGAGTATCAGAATACATCTTTAAATGAATATGATGGCAGATATCAACAGACAAATGGATTCAGGTACAAAGCTCTTAAGTGTATCATGCACTTCTGTGAAGTTTTTTGAAATCTGAAATTGCAGTATTTAAATCTCTGCGCAAGAATTAGTAACACCACAAGTTGAGATAGGAATATGTGGTTGGTAGCCAAAGTATGTTTTTCATTATAGAAAGTGTGGGACCACTAAGACCTCAATATCCGTCTCAGGAAGATTTTACAAAAGATTGCATTCGTTTCATCAGTGCGCTTGTTAAGAATTATGATTTGCAATAGTGAGGCAACACTGGTTGAACATTTGATTTCAATAATCAAAGTTTGGTGCTTGTTGAGATAATGTTTTATTACCAAACTAAATGAAGTTGTGTAAAAACACTTCTCGCCTTGTTGATTCCAGTTAGTTTATTTTCCGCGGTGGCATGTCAACATATTGGTGCCCATGCCGTCTATCTTAAAATTGTTGATACATATTACCGATTATCGCTGCGTCTACGCTGCTTGATCCCACGCATGGGATCAGTAACTAAAAAGCTATATGTTGTATGACTTATGACCAACTTTCTTTATCAATAGCTCTTACCCTTACATGCAAGTAAAAACTTTAACAAATTATCTTAGGCGAACCACTTAAGCTATGGTAACGAAATTACATATAAAATATCATACATTTGACCCCTCTTGGGGGAGCTATAAAATATTTTATGAAATTTTCCTTAATTTTTTGTGTGTTTTTGTATGGGGACTTCTAGAGGGGAGTAAGATGGGGGGTAGAGGTGTTAAGAGAAAATGTAGAGCAACAATAAACCTTTAATTGGGGCTGGTAATGCATTTGACCTATCTAAGGATCAGCCCGGGACAGTTACAGCGATATTACAAAAAATGTCCATTTTGTATGGAACGATCAAGAAGGGGGGCAGATTGAAGATGGGTCTGTTCCAAACAAATGTTAAGGGTAAAAAAATAATAAAACGCAGTCATACCTTTGATCCCTCTTGGGGTCACCCCAATATATGCCATTTTCATCAAATTTTTCCCAAGTTATTCAAATTTGGGGCCGGCACGGCAAGAGTTACCCCCATCCAATCGGGACCAAACTTTGGCTCAATTATTTTTTTCCGTAACCTAACAAAATTTGCCCTGGCAAGCTTTTAATATGAAAATAAATATTTTTTCATACGACACTAAAACCTGCTAATATACATACGTTTGTATTAGGGTGGGTCGAATTTTTTTTTTTTTTTGCATCCGCTGGCTCTTATGATATTGTGATTCTGAACATCAGCTGGTTTCGTCAGAAGTTGCTACTTGAGGACTGCGATATTGCTGGATTTGGATTTGTGGGTGGTATTTTACTAAAATTTAAACATTTTAAAAACTTCGAAGATACATTTTTCGTGTTCTTTTCTGAGCAAACTTAAAAACCTCAAAAGAGCCAAGTTGATATGAACAGAGTTGATATGAACAGAGATAAAAAGTAATTTAACATTAACAAATTGTAGCGCAATAGTGGTTTGACTTATGCCAAAATGATTTATGGTATGTCATCAACTAGTAAGATACTCGTACTATCTAAAAAATATGTTAGAAATACCAACTATTGTGTTTTATTGTGGAACGTATCGTACTAATAAGTTATAGTAAACTTAACAAAGAAAACTGTTCAAGCTTATCATCGATCAACGATCGGAATTATATATTGATAAAATTCAGCTATAGGTTTTTTGAAGTCATGATTCCAATAAATCTCAAATTATTATTGAATATCGAAGCTCATTTAAAAAGCTATAAAACGGTATGCTAAATTTTCTAAACGGCAAACTTTTTTTAAGTTAAAGCGAGCACCTGTGACAAATTTTTCTTTTATATTGTTGTATATAAGTGAAAATAAAAGATTACTTTTTGGTTCAGATGTAATTTTATTTCTGATTTTTCTATCTTAAGCTAAATATAAAATAGCTGCTGTTGCTTCCAATCCTCATTCCATTTTTTTAGCAATCCAAGCATAATTATTCCATTTTCAATTTCATCATATATTTAGGCTTCGTCATTCGAGGCATGAATTGTTTACGTTAACTAAATGGAATAATGTCACTTGATACTATTGTTTACATTAAACGAAATGGAGTGAGCATTGAAAGGAAGCTTTAATAAATGGTCATATAGACCGTATACGTTACTCCTCCATCCTAAGAATAATGATACTCCTGGATCAAGGTAGGTATAAATAAATAGTAATAATAAAAAATATTCAAAAAATTCAACTTGTTTCATTATTTCATAGTTTTGCTTATTAGATTCTTTCTCTTGAGAAGTAGTAGGTAAAACCATACTGTCTGAATTTTTCTCATTTGTGTTTCTTTTTTTGAACCATTGAGGAATTTTACAGCATAAAATTTTATTCATAAATATAATTATTAAAATTATAATAATAAAAAACAGTATAAAAGTTCCATTAGTAATATTTTTATAATATTTTAATTCTATTATTTCTTTCAAGTTTTCTTCATTCGAAACAATTATTTCTTCAAAATTAGTTTTCTGTGTAAAATTGTAGTTGTTTTTTAAGTTAGGATAGTAGAATTTTTGTTGATATATTGTTTTGTTGTTGTTAAAATATTGGTTTAATATTTTTATTCGACAATAGTTAAAATTAATTAAAAGGTTTCCATTCAATACAATATTTCTATTGTCACAATTTTGTTCTAGTGACAAACTTTTAGCATTTTTAATGATAATGGATGTTTCATCCATGGTTAAGATTTCCGTGTTATTATTTATAATAAGTTTACAATTATTTTTAAAAACGCAATGCTTAGAAAGTTTAAGTTCATTAAAAGTTTTGTAACTTTCATAAGTGTATGTTTTATTAGCAAAATCAAATACTTCTTCTAAATTCGAGTCTATTTCTTTTTGTTCGGAGTTTGGGATAGGTATTAGTAGTCTTATTCCGATGTTGACAAATGTTTTTGGGATTTTAATAACAAACATAAGTAGTTTATTTTTGAAGTCCAAAACGCAAAACCGTAAATAGCGTAATTTATTAAGGTCTATATTGTAATTGCTAATTTCTTCTTTTGTTAGAATTGCAGGATTTATTATCCCGTTTTTGGCCAAGGCAATGCTATCTTGAATTATTTCGATCTCTGAACGTAACGAATTTATTTTAAATAAATATTCGTGGTATAGGTTTTGTAAAATTATATTTTTTATAGTCCAGTTTGTATTATTTAATTGGTTTATCAACCCATATCTCTTAAGTAAAAGCATATCTCTAATATGGTTTATAGTTTGATTGAAATAGTTATTAATTTTAATTTGTTGGTTAAGTGCAGTTATTGTGTTATGTACATTCTCTTCCGTTACACTTAAATGATCTTCAATATCTTTTCTATCTGTGTCATCCATAGTTCCGAAAAGGTAATTCATTGTTCTTCCAATTATGTTTGCTAATCCCCGACGTTTCCTAAATTTGCCATTTGGGATCAAAGTTATAACTTTGGTCTTAAGTACCTTTAGTTCTGAAAGAATTTCTATTCTATGGTCCGACTGTAGTGGTTCGAGATTAACTGTTATGTTATTAATAATATATAATATTTCCTGTGGGTCGATCACATGTACGATAAGATCAGTTTCTGTAACTAAAGATTGATCGCTTACTTTTATTTCCGCAAACCCATTGTTGCTTGTGATTTGGTGAATTTCTAATGTGGCCGATACTGGATGTAAGAGCCATGTTGATATAAGCAAAATAAAAATGATTTTATTTATGTTTCTTATTTTCAAATGAATTGGTTTTTGTCCTGAAATAAAACACACACATGTATTAATTAACTAGCTTTTTTTTTTTCTTTTGAATTGATTTTTATATTTTCTAACTCTTTTGTCCTTGAATTTAACTATAAAATGTTCTTGATCGTTTTCTGTTTGAACTACAGTTGCTTTCCTATAGGGATTACTTGTTTTCTGTAACCTTTTCCTTGTAATTTCTGCATTTATAAACCCTGTATCTATGGGTTGTTCTTTCCTATTTTTATTTATTTGATTTATTCTATTTTCTTTTACAGCTTGGGGGTTTATTCTAGGGGGTTTTCTATTGAAGAATATATTGTAAGGAGTCTCTTCAGTAGTTGAATGTACAATGTTATGATTGTATGTAAAAAGTGTTTGTTCAATTTGTAAGTATATGAGTTCTTTGTCGTTTGATGTATTTATAATTCTTAATTTTTCATTTAAAGTTTTGTGTAATCGCTCAATGTCCGCGATTCCAGTTTTTCCAGTTGTAATTTCAAGTTTTATATTCAATTGGTCACACCAATGTTTAATATTGATGTTATTCATTCCTTGATCTTGATCAATTTTTAAAGTTTTTGGCGGACCCATTACATTAAAAATTTTAAGTAGAGCTCTCTTGGTCTCTATCCAATTCAATGATTTTACTTGCTCTGCGGCTGCAAATTTTGAATGAACATCTATACAGGTAAGATAATTTTCTTTGTCCCATTGCCAAAAGTCTATTACGAATTTTTCGCGAATTTCATACGTAGGGGGTGTAATTTTGAAAGGAAGTTTGTGTGTTATATGATCTGTCTTGCATCTGTTGCAGAGTTCACATTCATTGATAATTTTAGTAATTTCCTTAACATAATTAGGATAGTAAAACTTTTGTTTAAAAGTTTTTACTATTTTTTCAATACCCTGATGAAGACCAACAAGATGTATTTTAAGGATTACTTCCTTGAAATCTGGGTAGTTTTCAATATTTTCTAGCACTTTCATAGCTCTAAATATTTTATTCTTTTTGTTACACACAATTTGATTGTAAATATTTTGAAATTTTATAAAATCATTATCATTTGGTATATATATTGTAACGTTATTTTGTAAAAGGTAAGTTTTAATAATATTTTTAATAGATTCTGTAGTAAGTTCGTCATATGTTATAGATGTCAAATAATTCGCATGAATCTTTTTAGTTTGAATTCTGTTTTGGTTTCCCTTAACCAATTTTAGTTGATATTTGAAAACGTTTAATGGTCTTTCTGATATAGGTATGTAATTTTCATTATCTTCACTCGCTGAATGAATAGTCGCAACATTTGTTCCATTTTCTTCATTAAAATAACATTCTTCATTTTTAATTCGCGATAGTGCGTCAGCCACATGGTTCTCCTTTCCGGGAATATACTTGATTTCAAAATCGTACTCGTTTAATTTAATTTTCCAGCGTTGTAATTTAGAATTAGGTTCTTTAAGATTGTGGAGCCATTGTAGGGGCCTATGATCACTGTTTATTAAAAATTTTCTTCCATATATATAGGGCCTAAAGTATTTTGTGGACCAGACAATCGCGAGTAATTCCTTTTCAGTGGTTGAATAGTTAAGTTCGTGTTCATTTAATGTCCGGCTGGCGAAGCAAATAGGGTGTCCTTGTTGACTTAAGACGGCACCCAGGGCTACGTTAGAAGCGTCCGTTGTAAGTGTAAATGTTTTTTCGTAATCTGGATATACCAAAATCGGTTCCTTTGTAATTAATAATTTAATTGTTTCTACAGCATTAATGAATTCTTTATTCGCACTATCGATTTTATTACCTTTCTTCAAACAACTTGTAAGGGGTTTTGTAATCTTAGAAAAATCTTTTATGAATTTTCTATAGAATCCGGCTAATCCCAAAAATTGTTTAATTTGCTTCTCAGTTTTAGGTATAGGATAATTTGATATAGCTTTAATTTTGTTGGGATTAGGTTTAATTCCATCGGGGGTAACTATGTGCCCGAGAAATTCAGTTTCTCTTTTAAGAAATTCGCTTTTTTCGAGTTGAATTTTTAAATTAGCTGTTTCAAGTTTATTGAATACTTTTTCCAATGATTGGATGTGTTCTTGAAGTGAAGTGCTATATATTATGATATCATCCAAATAAACCATGCAACAATTACCGATCAACTCTCCAAGGATTGTATTCATCAACCTCTGAAAAGTTGCAGGAGCATTTTTAAGACCAAAAGGCATTCTTAAAAACTCGTAGTGCCCACTTTGTGTCGAAAATGCAGTCTTCCTTCTATCGATTGGATTCATCTCAATCTGATGAAATCCTTTGGTTAAATCAATAGTGGAAAAATACATGCATCTTCCCAATTTATCTAATATGTCGTCCATATTAGGTATTGGATATCTGTCAGTAATAGTGATATCGTTCAACTTACGATAATCTATTACAATTCTCCACTTTTGTACTTCAGAAGCATCCTTTTTTTTTGGAACGATCCAAATAGGTGCTGAGTATGGAGATTGGCTGTGACAGATAATGTTTTGGTCTAACATTTCCTTTATTTGCTTATTCACTTCGTCTCTATGGACTTGAGGATACCTATATGATTTACTATAAATCGGATCCTCGTGAAAAGTTTTTATGTTGTGTTTAATTGCATTAGTGAAACTCAGATTATCCCCGTCTTCGTAAAATAAATGGTCATATTTTAGCAGTAGCTTATTTAGTTCTTTAAATTCTTCTTTATTTAGATGACCCAATCTAAATTTATTAACCTTTTCTTCTTGTTTCAAATAATTGGATAATTCGTTTTGTTGATTTAGATTGATATCCGCGCAGTGGATTTGCGAAGGGTTGTTGTTATAAAAAATTTGATATGATTTTTCATTTAACATAACAGTATTTTGTCCAATTAGTATAGTTGCATTCAAAACCTTTAAAACATCGTAGCCTAGTAAGCCATCATAGTGACTTGAAAAGGGACATATATACAGTTTTAATTTACCGTTGATAATATTATTTTCATCGATTATTTGAATTTGGTTTAAAGTTAGGGATTCTTTAACAGTTTTTACTGTTGTCGGTTTTGTTAAAAAGATTGGCAACGCCAATTTGTTTGGGTTTATTAGACTTATTGAGGAACCCGTATCTAATAAAAAAGTTAATATTTTATTTGTAATTTTTAGTTTAATGTATGGGAGTGATGGTCCGAAGCTGCTAAATAAAAATTTTGATTATCAACTTCCATATTTTGTGGGGGGCCATGTCTACGGATTCGCGATTGGTTCGAATCATACTCTCGAGTTCTTTTAAAGGGTTGTACTGAATTGAATTTAGGGTTATAATTTTGATTTTGGAAGTTTGGTTGTGCGAAGTTGGATCTAGGATCATAGTATTGATTCTGATATTGGGGCCTGAAATTTTGGAAATTATGCTGTGGGTGGTTGGACCTGTAATAAGTTCGTTGTGGGATCGCTATGTTTCTATATTCATTATTAACAACTTTGTGGTAATTTCGTGGGTGCTTTATATTATCATTTTGTATAACTTTTGTTTCGAATTCAGAAGAGTTTTCTTTTAACACTTTAAGAGCCACTTTGAAACTTGTCACTAGATTTGCATTTAACAAGGATGTCAAATGATTTGGGAGTTCTCTTTTTAAAGTTTGTAGACTGATTGTTTCAGCTTCATTTTTATAGAATGTTTTAATATCAATATTATCTGAGCTTAGTTTAATGCAATCCTTAATATTACATAATTTTACATTTATTTCCTCACATAATTTTTTAACATCATGAGATTTAACATTACAAATTTGCAAGATTAAGGTAGATATGGGTGTTGACTCACCAAATTCCTCTATTAAAATTTGTTTTAAGTTAACCCAATTGGTTGGCTGCTCCCTTCTTACTAAAGCATGAGCGGCTCCGGTCAATTTTTGCAGTACACAGTTAAATATTAGTTCCTTCTCTGATGCTGGGAAGACAGCTATCTCGACTGCTAAGGAATCCATCGTTGATAAGAAAAGCACAAGTTCACTTCTGCTTCCGTTGAATGAATTAGTTGCTCTTAAGGTGTTGAAAATTAATTCCCTTTTTTCACTTAGGTTTGCCATGCTGAACAATTTAAAGTTGTTGATAAGTTTGACAATATACGTGGTTCAATTTATTACGTTTAAATCGATCTTTGATTTATTATAAATTTTACTTATATTTTATTATTGATGATGAAACGTATTTTTATACGTTTAATTTAATTTAATTTTCTATGTAAGTTCGTTTAAAGGATACTTTGCGCGTATCCTACCGACTGCGCCAGTGAAAATAAAAGATTACTTTTTGGTTCAGATGTAATTTTATTTCTGATTTTTCTATCTTAAGCTAAATATAAAATAGCTGCTGTTGCTTCCAATCCTCATTCCATTTTTTTAGCAATCCAAGCATAATTATTCCATTTTCAATTTCATCATATATTTAGGCTTCGTCATTCGAGGCATGAATTGTTTACGTTAACTAAATGGAATAATGTCACTTGATACTATTGTTTACATTAAACGAAATGGAGTGAGCATTGAAAGGAAGCTTTAATAAATGGTCATATAGACCGTATACGTTACTTATATATATATATATAAGAGCGCCGGATATATAAGAGCTGGTCGATTTGGTTCATATCGAAACGTTATGTATCTAGCCTAGACCTATGGTAAACAAACCGATTTGACACTTTAAAGATTTCTTATTTTCATAGTCTGTTTGTGGTTGCTCGAAAATGACTGATTTTGTGCCAAATAATAGTCATTTGCGGGAGGTGTTGATTTTCTTCTTTCAATCGAAGAATCCGGCGACTGACGCGCATCGAGAGCTCCAAAAAGCTCACTGAGATGGTGTTCTGAGCGAAACAACGTGCCGAGATTGGTTTCGTCGCTTTAAAGACCACGATTTCGACATCGACGATCGATTACGTGAAGGAAGGCCAAAAACCTTCAATGATACGAAATTGGATACGAAAAGCCATTTTCAGGCGTTTGCGTGCGTGAAAAACGGCCCCAATACGAACAGAGGCACGATAAAATAATCCTATTGCATGACAACGCTAGGCCTCACGTTGCCAAATCAGAGAAAACATTCTTGGAAACTCTCATATGGGAAGTCTTACCCCACCCGTCATATTCCCCAGATATTGCCCCGTCAGACTACTACTTGTTCCGTTCAATGGCAGATGGTCTGGCTAATCAGCAGTTCAACTCCTATGAAGACCTCAAAAATGGCTTGATTCGTGGATAACCTCAAGAGACGAACACTTCTACCGTGATGGCTTTCGAGCTTTACCAGAAAGATGGGGGAAAGTGGTATCTAGCAATGGGCAATATTTTGATTGATTCGTCTGTAACTATTTTTTGACAATAAAGTTCCATTTTCTAACAAAAAACAGCGAGAACTTAGTTGCGCACCTAATACATAGTCATTGAATTAAATTTAATACTTAGTTGAAGTGAGTCCTTTTTTGATAATAAAATACAAATGTTGCGTTAAGTACGACACAAAATGTCAGACATGGCGTAACGGCATTTTCGTAACTAGAGAAGACATTTGGGGTCTAAACCCTTCTAGATATGCCTATAGCCGTTCTCCGAAGAACAATAAAACTTAATAGCTACTTAAAATTTTCGATCTCTTGTAAGAAATGAAAAATTATTCACTATATCTTGGTAAATCTTGCTTCCCACTTTTGGGCATTATTGACACCTATGTAAGTACTAACAAATTGAGTAAAAACTTAAGAAAAATTTCACACAGATCTAAGGAAAATTGGCTTTAACAACATTCGATTTAAGTCAATCACTTTTTGCGAAATTCATACATAGTTTCATATTTTATTATAAATATGACACATGACTTGGCTTAAAATCAGCCCGTTGAAACAGGTATTAGTTAATACTGAGCTACGTATATAAATTAATTTTTAAATGTTTGGTCTAGTTGTAAAAGTTGCTTGTGTATTACAACAAAATTCTGGATCAATATTCTCTTGATTTTATTTTATTAAATCAGAAAAAAGTTACTTTGATATATCCCAAAAGATATTTTGATTATGCACCTCGATTGAAAAAGTTGTATAGAACTTAAAAAAAAGCTAGAGTTTGCAACTATATTAGGATTCTTGAGCGAAATTTTATTAACTCCGCTAGGCTGACGCGATAAGTATCCCAACTGTATAGAAAATTGAAGATAAATATGACAAATTACACTGTGGCGATTTTTAAGACCCAAGGTTTGGAGGATAGGTGGTTAAGTAGTGGTGCTGTAGAGGTAGTGTAAATCGAAAATAAAATTATCTCTCCTTTGGGAACAACTTTACTTCACACTCTAAACTCCTCAGGCTTGAAATAAAAAAAGTCGTTGAAGATCGTTAGTAACGTTGTCAATTACTGGTTAGTTGACCATTATCTCAAAACGCTGTCATGTAAGCCAAAATCTGACGGTAGATTCGAGTTAGGCGGCTCTAAATTACTAAATTATTTTCTGCAATTTGACAGTACACATTAGCTGTGTTCCCGTACAATAATGCATTAGTACAATTTAGTCAAGTTTTAGTCAGATTTAGTCCATAAAACTTCCTGTGCTCGAAAAACCTGTGAGTGAGAGTAAAAATGAGTGAGTACGTCTTAGGCAAAAGAATGTTTGATGGTAAACGCATGAAAGTGTCAAACTATCAGCTTGTCTGTGTTGTGAAAGCTGAGTTGTAAACATTAGGTTTATTTTGGCTATGTTTATTACCTATGTTATCTTTTGTGCTTAAGAGATTCAATATATTTTTCAACAACACGCTATTTTAGAAGTATTTCATTTTGAAGCGCCACCTGAATTTTCCGCACCGGTTCTCACCCACTGTTTGGCAAATCTGACGATAACGAAATTTTAGAGTCTCAACGAGTATTATGAAGTGATGCAGCTGTGAATGGACCTCTCCCCTAAAAGTTCCGTTCAAGTACAAATTTTGACCAACCTTAACCATTTTATTCGAATATGGCACAGCCAAAATTTATAATAAAAGTATGCGCTAAGCTTTTTAAGACCTTTCTTTGTAAGCTTTTACTACCGTTAATAATTCGTAATATCTTTCTTTCTATTTCCAGACAAGCTAGTGTTGGCTCCGAGGGAAGTTCATTCGTTTGCGAGGGAGAAGGTGGCGGTGGTTCAAAAATCGATGAGTATCAAGCAGCGTGGAATGTTACAAATGCGATACAAGGAATGTTTATCGTCTCGTTGCCATTTGCAGTACTGCACGGTGGATATTGGGCCATTTTAGCAATGGTTGGTATTGCGCACATTTGTTGCTATACAGGAAAAGTGCTCGTACAATGTCTTTACGAACCAGATCCGACGACTGGTCAACTAGTCAGAGTGCGTGACAGCTATGTAGCTATAGCAAAAATTTGCTTTGGACCAAAACTGGGTGCCAGAGCTGTAAGCATTGCACAGCTAATTGAACTGTTGATGACATGTATTTTGTATGTTGTTGTCTGTGGAGATCTATTAGCCGGCTCATATCCACAGGGATCATTTGATTCTCGATCATGGATGTTACTTATTGGAATATTTCTATTGCCAATGGGATTTCTCAAATCCCTTAAGATGGTATCAACACTTTCCTTCTGGTGTACCATGTCCCACATTGTAATTAATGCCGTTATTTTAGGTTACTGCATTTTGCAAATCGGTGATTGGGGTTGGTCTAAAGTCAGATGGAGTATTGACATGGAAAACTTTCCCATATCGCTGGGAGTCATTGTATTCTCTTACACATCACAGATTTTCCTACCCACATTAGAGGGTAATATGACTGATCGATCAAAGTTTAATTGGATGCTGGATTGGTCTCATATTGCGGCAGCGATTTTCAAAGCTGGATTTGGGTACATTTGCTTTTTGACATTCCAGAATGATACTCAGCAAGTTATAACAAATAATTTACATTCGCAAGGATTTAAAGGGATGGTCAATTTTTTCCTAGTGATAAAGGCAATCCTTAGCTACCCGCTTCCATACTATGCAGCATGCGAGCTCTTGGAGAGAAACTTTTTTCGTGGTCCGCCCAAAACGAAATTTCCCTCAATATGGCATCTGGATGGGGAGCTCAAAGTTTGGGGGCTTGGCTTTCGTGTAGGTGTGATTGTGTCTACAATTTTAATGGCTATATTCATACCGCACTTCTCAATACTGATGGGTTTCATAGGTAGTTTTACTGGAACAATGTTAAGCTTTATTTGGCCATGTTATTTTCATTTGAAAATCAAGGGACATCTGCTGGACCAGAGAGAAATAGCCAAAGACTATGTCATAATTTCATTAGGCATCTTATTCGGCGTAATTGGAATTTATGATTCTGGAAATGCATTAATTAATGCATTCGAAATTGGTCTACCGTTTTAGATGCGTCTTTGTAGTGGTCATCATATTGTTCGCCATGAACTTGATTTATTTATTTTCATACAAAACATAGAAACATTAATAGAAAATGGTCAAAAAAATATACCTTTTATTTAAGAGACCGATTTTCTCAACAGGATAGCAAAAGTTTTTTTCGTAAATTTTTATTTTTTATAGCTCAAACTACGTTTAGTTAATATACCTTACATATTAAAATATATAAGAAAACAGAAAACTCATAGTACATTAATTAGATTAAGGAAATGTTAACTATATATTACACATTGACACAAATGAAATGTGAAATTATGTCTTCCAAAGGTAAAATGTCTTCCGAATTGTAACTATAAACATATAGTACATAATACATTTACATATACTCGTATATATATACAAATATTATAATGCAAACAAGTCTTCCATTGTTCGTCTAGGATGAACAAGACGAAATATTATACAATTAATAGTAGTTAGATATATATTATAAACTATAGTTTATTGCCCAATATGTCATATAATTTTATTAATTGTTTAAATAAATCAGTATTATCTTTAAAGTTTATGTAATTCATTTGATTAAATAAATACGAATGCAAAAAAGTTCCCAAACAGAACCGAAAAACTTTAGTGGCTCTGGTGGCAACACGTTCAATCAGCATATTAAGATACAGCGGATACCTATAAGACTCTGTCCGATATACTACCAAAACGAGTTTGCCGGCCATAAAGCCAACTTTGATTTTAAAATGGAAGTTTTGTCAAACATTGTCACGCCTCCGAGTGGTCAGTGGCAGAATTATAAAAGGTTAAACTTATGCGTTTTATTCACTTTTAGCTTTAACCAAAGCGAATAAGACACGGCAAATATCAATCAAATGTCCATCTTTGAACCTTTTTGCAGCAGTCGATGCCTATATTCGTCTGGACCTCTAAGTCCAGAAGACGGCAAGGTAAGTTTCGTGCTGGCTCAAATTTAATAAAATCTGGCACGATGATGTTAAGCAGCGTCCACTGTTTATTGATACCAATGGACAATTGTGTACCTTTTATCCGCTCCGAAATATGATATGACATGCCCGGATTATGATCAGTGGTTGACTTCAGAAATCATACTTCGGCGTTTTACTCATGCCTCCTTTATGGATGCTTGCAAATTCTATTCGGACGAGTTTCGGGTGGCACATACTCCTTTGCTACAGCAGAGACAGCATCGGTTTCCCTAACTGAGAGTCTTACATCTTTGATCATAGTGCATAGGAGTATAAGGCATGTGCCTAAATTGAGTGTCATTTCCGATCCAACATGCCATTCGTGTTTTGAAGATGACGATACTATAGAGCACTACCTCTGTAGTTGTCCGGCTTTTGCAAGTTGCAGGAAGTTGGCGTAAAGCTCTGCTTTTTTCTTTTTGGAAGATTTTGAAATTCCTTAAAGAAACGAAGAAGTTTGTGGAAGAGTAACCCTAACTCTATTTCTTCTAGATTTCTTTTTATCTTCTTTACTATTTCTATCGGGTCTTATTATAATGTTATTTGGACTCTATGAAGTGGTCTCTTTAAAGCCCACCCACAACTTGAACTTTCTACCTTGGTGGTAAGTTTTGATTACTTTTCGCCCATATCGTACGATTTCTTGCTAATAACTTTTTTCGGTTTTTTCGGCGAGAACATGTCTTTTAGCGCACAAAATAAGTCAACAAAATTATATCACATAATCACGGTGGTCAGTGAACTTTACCAAAGTGTGGTATAGCCAAAAATAATTGATTACCATCAATATTGACTGTTACATTCCGACCAATATCGTTTTCGAAGATGTATTTCCCAATGACGCCATCTAACCACTTTGGGTATGTAATGTCATCCTCTGTGTCGCATTAGTATTCAGAAAACCCAGAGAGCTGGAAATATGCCTCATCAGAAAATAGCTTCAACAAAAATAGTCAACCTTTTTGAAAACCTGTGGCGCATTGTTTGCCGAAGCGAAAGAAGTTGTACATTGAAGTCTTCCGTTTCGCAGATTGTTTTTTCCTTTTTTTTTTTGAAGTGTCTGAGTAGATGATTTACCATAAATTATTTTAGCATAAGTCGAACCATTTTTGTGCTACAAGTTCTCAAAACTTATGAAAAACAAAAGAATTAGCTCGTTACAAACGGAAGGTCAAAGTGAATATACCCAGTGTGTAGGGTATAGTTAAGGGAAAATACTTGCATTGTATCACCTCTTAAGCAAAAATGTAGCAATCTTTAAGAAACATTGTACCGCTCTCGTGCTTTAAAGTTTTGCCGACTAGTGTTATTACCGACTACGATTATCACAGTACACATAAATTGATGTGTATGTTTTGGTTCCTTCAAGGTGATGAACAAAAAAAAAATAAAAAAACTTTATGGAATAAATGATAAGACTCAACAACAACAAAAATATTTTCGATACATTGCTTAGTTAGATAAGATAAGATTCCTACTATATTTCAATATATCGCACCAAACAAAACACACATTTTTTTATGATTTTTGTTATGTTTGTTAATTTATTGCAATGCTTAATATTACAGATTAATTTTTACTTTCGATTGTTGTTAGTTTAGAGATATTAATTCGAAGTTTTATAAAATTTATGTTCTTTTGTATCTCTTGTATGTTGGAAGCCACCTTGTTTTATTTTATGCACAGCACATACTCCAATTGGAGTGGTCGAGTATTCAGTTTTGTAAGAACTTGACGAAGTTGATATATCTCCACCCAAGCTAAATGATGAATTGTTCCCTCTTGTTCGATTGGTTATCTGCGCTGTTCGGCTATAAGATGGAAAGGAGATTCCCGAGCTTTCTGAATGTATGGTCGATGATCTTATGTCATGGTCATGTTGATTTCTATGATGACTGCTATAGTTTCGTCTTTCCCCTGTGTGAAGTGTTTTTGAGTCCAGCTCCTTATTTTGCCTATGAATGCTGCTGTAACTTTGACGCTCACTTGGAAAAATGTAACCTGGTTGTTGTTCGTGTAAATTGAGAATACTTTTGCGTTGAATCTTTCCATCTGATGATAAACTTCCATATTGTGTTGACTCTGATGAAGCATTTTTGCGATGAAACACAGCGTTTGTTACATTGCTTTCAGAGGTTAAATCGCTTTTGCGATGATGAAATTGTTTATTTGATGTCGAAGAGGCCAATGCAGTATTTTTATCTCCATTGCTTTCCACATTAGACACCTGTAGCTTTTGAGCTGTGTTCACATTTCTCTCACCCTTGACTGTAATAAGATTTCGTTGAAGGGATTCACTTTCCTCATGAATGTTCTTGACATTTTTTATATTGATAACGTTCTTAGTCTTAGCAATATTCTCGACCACGTTCACTCTAGCTGGTCGTGTAATATACTCTGTTTCCGGTTCTTTTTTCAGTTTACTTCCAATAACTGTAGTTACCTGCTTTGTTGAAACGATGACTTGACCATCCACGGGACCTTGCGTACTTAAATTGCCTGTCCTTACAGCTCCTTTTCCCGAAGCAAAACTCATTTGATTTGTTGTTTTCAATATTGCACTATCGCTTCCTAAATTAATTGAGGATTTATTGTGCGTATATTTTGTTCTTGAGTGAGTTTCATTTGTGGTTTCCTTATTTATTTTATAGTCTTCTCGCTTAGTAATCTGCATCGAGCCTTCTAGCTTTAAATTATCCACTGGACGTTTAGGTGTGATTCTGCTTGATGAATCTACTTCCGTCACTGATTGCTCCGAATTCTTCTTCACGACGTAAATATCACCTTCAGGCCTCAAATTATCAGTAGGCTTAACTAGCTTAGGTCTTTGACCTGCAGGAGCAATATTAATTTGATCAACGTCCCCATTAGTTTCCTTTCTATTTAGATACATCTTGCCTTCAATTTTTAAATTATCTTTCTGTACCTTTTTCGTCACACGTTCAACAGAATTGTAGTCTACAACTTTTTTGTCCTCGAAGAACATTTTTCCTTCTGATTTCAAGTTGTCCTTATGTATTACGCGTGTAACTTTCTGAATAGGCTTGTCAGAGGAGTCTACCTTATCTGGCATATAAAACTCACCTTCCATACGCAAATTATCTGAAGGTATAGATTTCTTAGGACGTGGTCCATATTGATATTCTTCTTTTGAATCGAACGACATGCTACCCTCAGTTTTTAAATTGTCTTTTCTTACAATTTTTTCAACTTTTTCAGCAGGTTTAAATGAATCTTTTGTAGGAATGGTAATGCTTCCCTCAGGTTTGAGATTATCTGTTGGTTTTATTTGGCCTGGACGCGCAATATATTGATATCCTTCTTTTTTTTCGAAAGTCATTTCTCCTTCTGATCGCAGGTTGTCTTTCCTCACAACCCTTTCAATTTTCTCAGCAGGTTTATAAGGCTGCTTTTCAGGAACTACAATTGTTCCTTCCGGTTTAAGATTGTCTTGAGGTATTTTCTGCACAGGCCTTTCGGCGGGAGTATATTTTACTTTTTCTGGCGAATGGAATTCACCTTCTGAGTGAAGGTTATCCTCTGGACGCTTTTGTATTGGTTTTTCGGCTGGTCGATATTTGGGCTTATCAGGGCTATAAAATTCACCTTCAGGCTTCAAATTATCGGTTGGCTTTATTTGTCCAGGCCGCGAGACGAACTTATATTGCTCTTTTTCCTCGAAAAGCATTTCGCCCTCCATACGAAGATTATCCTTTCTAACTATTCTTTCATTTTTCTCAGCTGGCTTATACTGTGTTTTTTCTGGAACTACGAATGTACCTTCCGGTCGCAAGTTGTCTTCAGGTTTCTTTTGAACTGGCCGTTCAGCAGGTTTAAAACCTGGTGATTCAGGAATGTAGAATTCCCCTACTTGACGCAAATTGTCCTCATGCTTGACTGGAGTAGATCTCTCTCCGGGTTCGAATATCGGTTTTTCTGGACTATAAAATTCGCCTTCAGGGTACAAGTTGTCTTCTGGCCGTTTTTGCTGAGGTCTTTCTGCGGGGCGATATTTAGACTTCTCGGGACTATAGAATTCTCCTTCTGGTCTTAAATTATCAGATGGCTTTATTTGTTCTGGGCGTTTAACATATTGGTATTCTTCCTTTATTTCAAATATCATTTCTCCTTCAGATTTTAAATTATCCAATCTGACAATTTTCTCAGTTTTCTCAGCAGGCCTAAACGGATGTTTTTCTTGAACTACAAACTGGCCCTCAGGCTTGAGATTGTCCTCGGGTTTCTTCTGTACTGGACGTTCCGCAGGTCTATATCCTGGTTTCTCAGGAGAATAGAATTCCCCTTCTGGTCGCAAATTGTCCTCAGGTTTAACTGCAGTTGGTCTTTCTCCGGGTTGGTATTTCAGTTTTTCTGGACTATAAAAATCGCCTTCTGGACGCAAATTATCTGTGGGCTTCTTCTGTACCGGGCGTTCTGCTGGACGGTAACTAGGCTTTTCAGGAGAATAAAATTCACCCTCTGGGTACAAATTATCTTCAGGTTTTTTTTGTTGTGGACGTTCAGCGGGCTTAAACTTGGCTTTATCAGGAGTATAAAATTCTCCTTCTGGTCGCAAATTGTCCTCAGGTTTAACTGCAGTTGGTCTTTCTCCGGGTTGGTATTTCTGTTTTTCTGGACTATAAAAATCGCCTTCTGAACGCAAATTATCTGTGGGCTTCTTCTGTACCGGGCGCTCTGCTGGACGGTAACCAGGCTTGTCTGGAGCATAAAATTCTCCTTCGGGATACAAGTTATCTTCTGGGCGCTTTTGCTGAGGTCTTTCCGCTGGACGGTATTTAGGCTTTTCAGGACTGTAAAAATCTCCCTCAGGTTTTAAGTTATCAGTCGGTTTAATTTGGTCTGGACGTTGAGAATATTGATATTCTTCTTTAACTTCAAATGTCATTTCTCCTTCAGTTTTTAAATTATCCTTTCTAACAATTTTCTCAGTTTTCTCAGCAGGCCTATACGGTTGTTTTTCTGGAACCGCAAACTTGCCCTCAGGTTTTAAGTTATCCTCTGGTTTTTTCTGCACTGGCCGCTCAGCAGGTTTGTATCCCGGTTTATCGGGAGTGTAAAATTCTCCTTCAGGGTATAAATTATGTTCAGGTCTTTTCTGCTGAGGTCTTTCCGCAGGACGATATTTGGGCTTTTCAGGACTATAGAAATCGCCTTCAGGTTTCAAATTATCAGACGGTTTTATTTGATCTGGGCGTTGGATATATTGATATTCCTCTTTCACCTCAAAAGTCATTTCTCCCTCTGATTTTAAGTTATCCTTTCTAATAATTTTTTCAGTTTTTTCAGCAGGTCTATATGGTTGCTTTTCTGGAACTACAAACTTGCCTTCAGGCTTGAGGTTGTCTTCGGGTTTTTTCTGCACTGGTCGTTCAGCAGGTCGGTATCCTGGTTTATCAGGAGTATAAAATTCTCCTTCTGGTCGCAAATTGTCCTCAGGTTTAACTGCAGTTGGTCTCTCTCCGGGTTGGTATTTCTGTTTATCTGGACTGTAAAAATCGCCCTCTGGACGCAAGTTGTCTGAAGGTTTCTTCTGTACTGGTCGTTCTGCTGGACAGAAATCAACTTTATCAGGTGTATAAAATTCTCCCTCTGGGTACAAATTGTCTTCTGGTCGCTTTTGCTGTGGCCTCTCCGCAGGATGGAATTTTGGTTTCTCAGGACTGTAGAAATCTCCTTCCGGTTTTAAGTTATCAGTCGGTTTAATTTGGTCTGGACGTTGTACATATTGATATGCTTCCTTCACTTCAAATGTCATTTCTCCTTCAGATTTCAAATTATCCATTCTGATTATTTTTTCAGTTTTTTCAGCAGGTCTGTATGGCTTCTTTTCCTGGACGGTAAACGTGCCTTCAGGTTTGAGGTTGTCTTCGGGTTTTTTCTGTACTGGTCGTTCAGCGGGTCTGTAGCCTGGCTTCTCAGGAGTATAAAACTCACCTTCAGGGTATAAATTATCTTCAGGCTTTTTTTGTTGTGGTCGCTCCGCAGGCCTAAACAGAGGTTTATCAGGAGCATAAAATTCGCCCTCTGGACGTAGATTATCCTCAGGCTTAACTGCAGTTGGTCTTTCTCCAGGTTGGTATTTCTGTTTTTCTGGACTGTAAAAATCGCCTTCTGGGCGCAAGTTATCTGAGGGCTTCTTCTGTACCGGGCGTTCCGCTGGACTGTAACCAGGTTTATCTGGAGCATAAAATTCTCCCTCAGGATACAAGTTATCTTCTGGTCGCTTTTGCTGAGGTCTCTCCGAAGGACGGTATTTAGGCTTTTCAGGACTGTAAAAATCTCCTTCAGGTTTTAAGTTGTCAGTAGGTTTAATTTGGTCTGGCCGTTGTACATATTGATATGCTTCCTTCACTTCAAATGTCATTTCTCCTTCAGATTTCAAATTATCCATTCTGATTATTTTTTCAGTTTTTTCAGCAGGTCTGTATGGCTTCTTTTCCTGGACGGTAAACGTGCCTTCAGGTTTGAGGTTGTCTTCGGGTTTTTTCTGCACTGGTCGTTCAGCGGGTCTGTAGCCTGGCTTCTCAGGAGTATAAAACTCACCTTCAGGATATAAATTATCTTCAGGCTTTTTTTGTTGTGGTCGCTCCGCAGGCCTAAACAGAGGTTTATCGGGAGCATAAAATTCGCCCTCTGGACGTAGATTATCCTCAGGCTTAACTGCAGTTGGTCTTTCTCCAGGTTGGTATTTCTGTTTTTCTGGACTGTAAAAATCGCCTTCTGGGCGCAAGTTATCTGAGGGCTTCTTCTGTATTGGACGTTCTGCTGGACTGTAACCAGGTTTATCAGGAGCATAAAATTCTCCCTCGGGGTATAAGTTATCTTCTGGTCGCTTTTGCTGTGGCCTCTCCGCAGGACGGTATTTAGGCTTTTCAGGACTGTAAAAATCTCCTTCAGGTTTTAAGTTATCAGTCGGTTTAATTTGGTCTGGACGTTGAACATATTGATATTCTTCCTTCACTTCAAATGTCATTTCTCCTTCAGATTTCAAATTATCCATTCTGATTATTTTTTCAGTTTTTTCAGCAGGTCTGTATGGCTTCTTTTCCTGGACGGTAAACGTGCCTTCAGGTTTGAGGTTGTCTTCGGGTTTTTTCTGCACTGGTCGTTCAGCGGGTCTGTAGCCTGGCTTCTCAGGAGCATAAAATTCACCTTCAGGGTATAAATTATCTTCAGGCTTTTTTTGTTGTGGTCGCTCCGCAGGCCTAAACAGAGGTTTATCGGGAGCATAAAATTCGCCCTCTGGACGTAGATTATCTTCAGGCTTAACTGCAGTTGGTCTTTCTCCAGGTTGGTATTTCTGTTTTTCTGGACTGTAAAAATCGCCTTCTGGGCGCAAGTTATCTGAGGGCTTCTTCTGTACCGGGCGTTCCGCTGGACTGTAACCAGGTTTATCAGGAGCATAAAATTCTCCCTCGGGGTATAAGTTATCTTCTGGTCGCTTTTGCTGTGGCCTCTCCGCAGGACGGTATTTTGGCTTTTCAGGACTGTAAAAATCTCCTTCAGGTCTTAAGTTATCAGATGGCTTAATTTGATCTGGACGTTGAACATATTGATATCCTTCCTTCACTTCAAATGTCATTTCTCCTTCAGATTTCAAATTATCCATTCTGATTATTTTTTCAGTTTTTTCAGCAGGTCTGTATGGCTTCTTTTCCTGGACGGTAAACTTGCCCTCAGGTTTTAGGTTATCCTCGGGTTTAGTTTGCACTGGTCGTTCAGCGGGTCTGTAGCCTGGCTTCTCAGGAGTATAAAATTCACCTTCAGGGTATAAATTATCTTCAGGCTTTTTTTGTTGTGGTCGCTCCGCAGGCCTAAACAGAGGTTTATCAGGAGCATAAAATTCGCCCTCTGGACGTAGATTATCCTCAGGCTTAACTGCAGTTGGTCTTTCTCCAGGTTGATATTTCTGTTTTTCTGGACTATAAAAATCGCCTTCTGGGCGCAAGTTGTCTGTAGGCTTTTTCTGTATTGGACGTTCTGCAGGACGGTAACCAGGTTTATCTGGAGCATAAAATTCTCCCTCAGGGTACAAGTTATCTTCTGGTCGCTTTTGCAGTGGTCTCTCCGCAGGATAGAACTTTGGTTTCTCAGGACTGTAAAAATCTCCTTCAGGTTTCAAGTTATCAGTCGGTTTAATTTGGTCTGGACGTTGAACATATTGATATTCTTCCTTGACTTCAAATGTCATTTCTCCTTCAGATTTCAAATTATCCATTCTGATTATTTTTTCAGTTTTTTCAGCAGGTCTGTATGGCTTCTTTTCCTGGACGGTAAACGTGCCTTCAGGTTTGAGGTTGTCTTCGGGTTTTTTCTGTACTGGTCGTTCAGCGGGTCTGTAGCCTGGCTTCTCAGGAGCATAAAATTCACCTTCAGGGTATAAATTATCTTCAGGCTTTTTTTGTTGTGGTCGCTCCGCAGGCCTAAACAGAGGTTTATCGGGAGCATAAAATTCTCCTTCTGGTCGCAAATTGTCCTCAGGTTTAACTGCAGTTGGTCTCTCTCCGGGTTGGTATTTCTGTTTTTCTGGACTGTAAAAATCGCCCTCTGGACGCAAGTTGTCTGAAGGTTTCTTCTGTACTGGTCGTTCTGCTGGACAGAAATCAACTTTATCAGGTGTATAAAATTCTCCCTCTGGGTACAAATTGTCTTCTGGTCGCTTTTGCTGTGGCCTCTCCGCAGGATGGAATTTTGGTTTCTCAGGACTGTAGAAATCTCCTTCCGGTTTTAAGTTGTCAGTAGGTTTAATTTGGTCTGGCCGTTGTACATATTGATATGCTTCCTTCACTTCAAATGTCATTTCTCCTTCAGATTTCAAATTATCCATTCTGATTATTTTTTCAGTTTTTTCAGCAGGTCTGTATGGCTTCTTTTCCTGGACGGTAAACGTGCCTTCAGGTTTGAGGTTGTCTTCGGGTTTTTTCTGCACTGGTCGTTCAGCGGGTCTGTAGCCTGGCTTCTCAGGAGCATAAAATTCACCTTCAGGGTATAAATTATCTTCAGGCTTTTTTTGTTGTGGTCGCTCCGCAGGCCTAAACAGAGGTTTATCGGGAGCATAAAATTCGCCCTCTGGACGTAGATTATCTTCAGGCTTAACTGCAGTTGGTCTTTCTCCAGGTTGGTATTTCTGTTTTTCTGGACTGTAAAAATCGCCTTCTGGGCGCAAGTTATCTGAGGGCTTCTTCTGTACCGGGCGTTCCGCTGGACTGTAACCAGGTTTATCTGGAGCATAAAATTCTCCCTCGGGGTATAAGTTATCTTCTGGTCGCTTTTGCTGTGGCCTCTCCGCAGGACGGTATTTAGGCTTTTCAGGACTGTAAAAATCTCCTTCAGGTTTTAAGTTATCAGTCGGTTTAATTTGGTCTGGACGTTGAACATATTGATATTCTTCCTTCACTTCAAATGTCATTTCTCCTTCAGATTTCAAATTATCCATTCTGATTATTTTTTCAGTTTTTTCAGCAGGTCTGTATGGCTTCTTTTCCTGGACGGTAAACGTGCCTTCAGGTTTGAGGTTGTCTACGGGTTTTTTCTGCACTGGTCGTTCAGCGGGTCTGTAGCCTGGCTTCTCAGGAGCATAAAATTCACCTTCAGGGTATAAATTATCTTCAGGCTTTTTTTGTTGTGGTCGCTCCGCAGGCCTAAACAGAGGTTTATCGGGAGCATAAAAATCGCCCTCTGGACGTAGATTATCTTCAGGCTTAACTGCAGTTGGTCTTTCTCCAGGTTGGTATTTCTGTTTTTCTGGACTGTAAAAATCGCCTTCTGGGCGCAAGTTATCTGAGGGCTTCTTCTGTACCGGGCGTTCCGCTGGACTGTAACCAGGTTTATCTGGAGCATAAAATTCTCCCTCGGGGTATAAGTTATCTTCTGGACGTTTTTGCAGAGGTCTCTCGGCATGACGGTATTTAGGCTTTTCAGGACTGTAAAAATCTCCTTCAGGTTTTAAGTTATCAGTCGGTTTAATTTGGTCTGGACGTTGAATATATTGATATTCTTCCTTGACTTCAAATGTCATTTCTCCTTCAGATTTTAAATTATCCATTCTGATTATTTTTTCAGTTTTTTCAGCAGGTCTGTATGGCTTCTTTTCCTGGACGGTAAACGTGCCTTCAGGTTTGAGGTTATCTTCGGGTTTTTTCTGCACTGGTCGTTCAGCGGGTCTGTAGCCTGGCTTCTCAGGAGCATAAAATTCACCTTCAGGGTATAAATTATCTTCAGGCTTTTTTTGTTGTGGTCGCTCCGCAGGCCTAAACAGAGGTTTATCGGGAGCATAAAATTCTCCTTCTGGTCGCAAATTGTCCTCAGGTTTAACTGCAGTTGGTCTCTCTCCGGGTTGGTATTTCTGTTTATCTGGACTGTAAAAATCGCCCTCTGGACGCAAGTTGTCTGAAGGTTTCTTCTGTACTGGTCGTTCTGCTGGACAGAAATCAACTTTATCAGGTGTATAAAATTCTCCCTCTGGGTACAAATTGTCTTCTGGTCGCTTTTGCAGTGGCCTCTCCGCAGGATGGAATTTTGGTTTCTCAGGACTGTAGAAATCTCCTTCCGGTTTTAAGTTATCAGTCGGTTTAATTTGGTCTGGACGTTGAACATATTGATATTCTTCCTTCACTTCAAATGTCATTTCTCCTTCAGATTTCAAATTATCCATTCTGATTATTTTTTCAGTTTTTTCAGCAGGTCTGTATGGCTTCTTTTCCTGGACGGTAAACGTGCCTTCAGGTTTGAGGTTGTCTTCGGGTTTTTTCTGCACTGGTCGTTCAGCGGGTCTGTAGCCTGGCTTCTCAGGAGCATAAAATTCACCTTCAGGGTATAAATTATCTTCAGGCTTTTTTTGTTGTGGTCGCTCCGCAGGCCTAAACAGAGGTTTATCGGGAGCATAAAAATCGCCCTCTGGACGTAGATTATCTTCAGGCTTAACTGCAGTTGGTCTTTCTCCAGGTTGGTATTTCTGTTTTTCTGGACTGTAAAAATCGCCTTCTGGGCGCAAGTTATCTGAGGGCTTCTTCTGTACCGGGCGTTCCGCTGGACTGTAACCAGGTTTATCAGGAGCATAAAATTCTCCCTCAGGGTACAAGTTATCTTCTGGTCGCTTTTGCTGTGGGCGTTCTGCTGGTTTGAATTCCGGTTTATCGGGAGTGTAAAATTCGCCTTCTGGACGCAAATTATCTTCAGGCTTGACTGCTGTTGGTCTCTCTCCTGGTTGGTATATCTGTTTTTCTGGACTATAAAAATCGCCTTCTGGGTGCAAGTTGTCTGAGGGCTTTTTCTGTATTGGACGTTCTGCTGGACGGTAACCAGGCTTATCAGGAGCATAAAATTCTCCCTCGGGGTATAAGTTATCTTCTGGTCTCTTTTGCTGTGGTCTCTCCGCAGAACGATATTTAAGTTTTTCAGGACTGTAGAAATTTCCTTCCGGTTTTAAGTTATCTAATGGTTTTATTTGGTCTGGGCGTTGGACATATATATATTCTTCTTTCGTTTCAAATATCATTTCTCCTTCAGATTTTAAATTATCCTTTCTGACAATCTTTTCATTTTTCTCAGCAGATCTATACGGATGTTTTTCTGGAACTGCAAATTTGCCCTCAGGTTTTAAATTGTCCTCGGGTTTCTTCTGCACTGGTCGCTCAGCAGGTCTGTATCCCGGCTTATCGGGCGTATAAAATTCACCTTCAGGATATAAATTGTCTTCAGGTTTTTTTTGATGCGGACGTTCTGCTGGTTTGAATTTTGGCTTATCGGGAGCGTAAAATTCGCCTTCTGGTCGCAAATTGTCCTCAGGTTTGACTGCTGTTGGTCTCTCTCCAGGTTGGTATTTCTGTTTTTCTGGACTGTAAAAATCGCCTTCTGGGCGCAAATTGTCTGAGGGCTTTTTCTGTACCTGGCGTTCTGCTGGACGGTATCCAGGCTTTTCAGGGGAGTAAAATTCACCCTCTGGGTACAAATTATCTTCAGGCTTTTTTTGTTGCGGACGTTCAGCGGGCTTAAACTTAAGCTTATCAGGAGCATAAAATTCTCCCTCTGGTCGCAAATTGTCTTCAGGTCTAACTGCGGTTGGTCTCTCTCCTGGTTGAAATTTCTGTCTTTCTGGACTATAAAATTCACCTTCTGGACGAAGGTTATCAAAAGGTTTCTTCTGTACCGGACGTTCTGCTGGGTGGTAACCAGGCTTATCAGGAGTATAAAATGCTCCTTCTGGGTATAAGTTATCTTCTGGTCTCTTCTGCTGAGGTCTTTCTCCAGGGCGGTACTGTGGTTTTTCAGGGCTGTAGAATTCACCTTCCGGTTTTAGATTGTCAGATGGTATTATTTGCTGTGGTCGTTTGACGTATTGGTACTCTGTCTTGTCTTCGAATGTCATTTCCCCCTCTGTCCTCAGATTGTCTTTTCTGATAATTTTTTCAGTTTTTTCAGCAGGCTTGTATGGCTGTTTTTCTGGTAATACGAATTCGCCCTCTGGTTTTAAGTTATCTTCAGGTTTCTTTTGAACTGGCCGTTCTGAAGGTCTATAACCTGGCTTTTCAGGTGCATAAAATTCCCCTTCTGGACGTAAATTGTCTTCCGGTTTGACTGCACTGGGCCTATCTCCAGGGATAAATTTATGTTTTTCTGGGCTATAAAAGTCACCTTCTGGTTTTAGATTGTCACTAGGTTTAATTTGATCTGGACGTGTAACGAATTGGTAGTGTTCCTTTTGTTCGAATATCATTTCACCTTCTGATCGAAGGTTATCTTTTCTAATAATATTCTCTAGTCTTTCAGCTGCCCTGAAATGTTGTTTTCCTGGAACTGAAAATTCACCCTCTGGCTTGAGATTATCTTCAGGCCTTTTTTGCAGCGGTCGCTCAGCAGGCTCGAATCCTGGTTTTTCATAAGAATAAAACTCCCCTTCAGGATACAAATTGTCTTCAGGTTTTTTTGGTTGTGAACGTTCTGCAGGTTTGAAAGTAAGTTTTTCAGGTGCATAAAATTCTCCCTCTGGTCGCAAATTGTCCACTGGCTTCTTTGCAATATACCTTAAGTCATCGGTTATGTTTTGTGTATGACTAAAAGAACTTTCATAGTTTGTTTCCTGTGTATGAGATTCGCGATGCTTTTGCTCTTCCAAGTCAGATTTAGTCCAAGTGTTTTTTCGTAACCGGGTGTATGTTTCATCATCTACGTCTGGGAATACCATATTAAAACTAGAGTCTATGTCTGATTTATTATATTAATTATTACCTTCTTTTGCAGTCGCAACATCAGTAGAACTTGCAACGCAATGATGGCGTCTGTAATAGAAATAGTGTTAACCATTTTACCGTTTGCTTAAAATTAAAGATTTCTTACCCGCATGTGCAGATTTCGCAAATACATCTCTCCGAGTGGGATGTTTTACTTGTTTTTCTTTTGTCGACTCCAATCTTTGAAACAAAAATAAAGAGTTCAAATCCACTGTTCTGAGTTTTTATTTTGGAAAAATGTGGTACTTACGGCTCTTGAATCGCTAGAAATTGTATCCAGTTGCTTTTTGTTGTATTCTCGATCGACTTCATCGTAAATATTTTGTACAATATTTTTGTGTTTCGATGATTTATTGAGCACGTCCGTTATGTTTTCACTATTTTCCGATATGACAGCATTGTTCTCTATTTCAACAAACTCGTCTATATAAACGGTTTTTTTCGGAGGTTCTACTATCTTTTCTATTACGTCTGTGTGTGTCCTTTCGTCCAGAACACGCCAGTCATTGATGGTCGCATCAAAAATCTAAAAAGTAAGATAATAAGTTTTAGTTGGTGCTACCTGTGTACAGCTTGTTGTTAGAAATAAATATTTTTCCAAGTTTCAGGTTTATAAAATTGAAACTATCGATATACACCAGAGACTCTCAATTAAGGAGACTTTACAATCTCAGAACTCAATTTGCTCCAGAGATCAGACCCCATTTATTCTGTCCATCACATAAATTTTTGAGTGGTGCTTAACCTCATCATGGAATGAAGTTTGTATTGAGATTGCAAAGTCTTCAAAATTCATAGCATCTAATAAAGCTAAGTAGGTTCTTATAAGTGACATTAAAAAAGTAATGTGAAAATAAGACAATTCCCTTAAGCCGAATCTTTCGTTAGCGTATGCTAAATTTTTTCGCGTTCAAAAGTACCATATAAATACGTTTCGAAGTCTTTCGCCGACATTTTCTTACTAAGTACATACTTTTCGGCATGATTCGACTTTTTCGATTTGTATCCACTTCGTCGGCAATTTTCGACTTTTCGATACGTATCTTTATTTAATGCATATTTTTATTCAGCCCAACTTCATTGAAGATGAAACAAATGAAGTAGCTAAAAGCTAACCAGCAGCGTAGCTAGGGTGGGTATACAGTCGCCTCGGGCACAAAAGCTTGGAGGTGGCAAAGTGGTCTTCGTATTATTGAATTGAAATTTGATTTTGATCAACAATTTGCATATTTAATTATTAATTTAAAAGTTTTTTTTAGTAAGTTTCGATTTATTGTGTTTAAAAAAAGATTTCGAATTTAATTTGTATTCAAGTGAAAAGCATTTGATTTTTCTTAAGTAAAACGTTATGACTTTTTTTAGCCGGGCGGCAAATATTCACGCTACGCCATTGCTGAAGCTAACTACTACCAAAAGAAATACTGTTTAATAATAATACATATATACACTAAGCGGCTGTAATAATCAACAAATTGCAATAGAACCGTGGACAGTAGGTACTTACTCCCGAAAACGGTTCGTTCTAAATTAAGGGCATTTTTCTTAAAAATCAACTATTTTTAATTGAGTACTTTGTGAAATAATGGCAGATTTGCGGTAGTGCATTTTTTCCGTAAATTGACTCTATATCTACTAGAAACCCTCTTCCACCTCCCATAAAAATATCATATCAATATATGCCGCACTAGCGTTACAGAAGAGCAAGGTATTAGCCGAGCATTGAAAATATTTTTTTTAGTAAGCCTTTATGTTCTACTTTAAAATTGTGCTGCATATATCAACATGATATTTTGGTAGGAGGCAATTTACGGAACAAGTTTTGTCGCTCAAAAGTGCTCTTATATCACCCAACTACTCTATTGAAATTGTAAACTGTTGATATTTAAGTAAAATACTCTCAATTCAGAATACACCGTTTTCGGGAGAAAGGACTTTTACCAAGTGTAGTTTATGCTTTTTTCTGTTGATAAAAAAATTTTCAAGGAAAAAAAAAGTGATACACTTTAATTTTTTTTGAAAAAGGCCTCTAGTTTACAATCTGAGCAATATTATCCACAAAACAATTTATTTTCCAGTAAACGTAATTTTTCATAGAATTGATTAAATTATGAAGAGTTCAAAAAAAAAAATAAGGAAAATTCATTTGAAAAAATGTACTTTCGGAAATTTTTTTTATTTAATTTTAACATACAAAGTTCAAATGCTGATAACTGTGGCTTTTCAGCAAAACAAAAAAAGGGTATTTTAAAATTAAACGTAGAATGATGACAGTAAATTTCAGGAAAATCGATGACATTTTTGGGGTGTGCCTATATTTTTATTATATCTTATATTAAAGTTTAATCTATTGGCTTTTCTTCAAAATTGTTTTTTCTAGCCCACTTTTTAAGGTTAAGTGGGAGTTTAAAAAAAAAATTTAAGAAGAATAATTTTCCAATCGACCTGAAACTTATTTTCCGGCATTTTTTTCACTCAATTTACCACCTCATTGCAATTATTTAAAAAAAAGTAAGCTGAACATTTTGGTACTTTATGGGTTAATACATAAGAATCTAAATATTTATGTTTAATACATAAAAAAAATTTTTGTTTTCAAACTATTCGAAGCGCTGAATCAGTTTGGAACAGCTAAAAATATATGCAGTAGCTATCACGAATGATTATTCAGTTGCTCTTAATTAAATTCAATTAACTTTGTCAACAAACGAATAAAGTGTTATTTCAAGATCTAGATTTCGCATGTTAATGCTTTGTTTCTCACTTCAAAATCAAACATGGTTTAAGAAATAAATAAAAAGAACAGAGAATCTAACTCATATTTGGTATGTTGAAATATGCATAAGAACGAACACTCCTGTAGCTGAGCGAACAATCTGAAATAAACAACAAAACATAAAAAGTTTTACCTTCGTTACTTCTGTGGTAGTGGTAATGTTTGCCACATCTGTATTGTCTTTCTCAATTTCGCGAGCAATATCGTTCGGCACGAAAGCTTTCGAGTCAAAATATGATTTCTCATCGACGACTTTCCACTTGCCGAGCTTTGAGTCGTATATTTTCGTTGTGTATGTTGTTGTTGTCGTATTAATGACATCATCAACTATTTCGGGATAGCCGACGTCATGACCGCTATCGACGACCTTCTCTTCGACAACCTTCCAATTGTTATTGTGGCGATCAAATATTTTCTTCTTGTACGTTATCTTGTATGTACCATCAGATTCCTGACTGACGTAACGTTCAAAAGTAGGATGCTTCTTACTAGCCGCAGTAATACTCTTGCCAACATCAATTTCAGTCCAAGTTTTTGTCTTTGCGTCGTATACTTCTTTTTTCGATGTTGATGATGATGTCGTTGTAGATTTTGTGTCTTTTTTATTTTCGTTTCGTCTATAAGTTTTTTCCACTTTTCCAGTAGAGTCCCGGCTTAATTTTCTTGAATCTCTCTCTTGATTGTCTTTTGCGCTTGATAATGAGCTTTGATTAGCCGCTTCATTAGACAGCTGTTGCTGGCGTGACGTCATAAACGACGAAGAGGTTGATGTGCTGTTGGCTAAGGCATTTTCATCCAATACATCGAAATTATTTGATTCTGTCGTTCTTGACGGTGCTGTTGCATCGATCTTTAAATTGCGATCGCCGCCGCTGCCGCTTGTATCTGCTCGTATACTTTGAATTGTTTCAGAACCTGTCTTGGCATAGCCCGCAACATCATCAGCAGCGGCAATATATTTGCTAGTTGCTGACGACGATGATGTCATTTCTGCATCCGTTGACGAAGTTATTTGTTCGAATTGATGATTTTTATTGATACTTTTGGTAGCACTACTTGATGATTCCATTTCAATAAAATGGGCAGCACTTGAGCTAATTGAGGATTTTAGTTCAGTTGAAGAGGAGTGCATCATTTTCTTGCTACTGCTGGTGCTTCTATTGAATGTGCCAATTTCGATTACATCGATGGGTACCGAAAATACGGGCTCCTTCTTTTCGCTTTCCAGCAAATCAATTGATGAAATTATATTTGCATTGCGGTAATCATACGGTTGGAAATGTTGAGATTTTGATGGTACTCCTGCTGCAGCTGTTGATGTTGATGATTTTGATGTTGATGAGGAAACCATGGACTTGGTCTTTGAAGATGCTGATTCATATTTTCGTATAGTTATATCGCCAGACGGTCCTCCATCTGTTGCACCTGCTAAAGCTAATTTTCCAGTCGGTTTCGTTGATGTAAGTTGGATGTTAGTCTCGTTGTTTGTGGAATTTTTTGATGTGGAATGTTGATACTCTACTGGTTTGTTGGTTGTGTCATGAGTTTCTATCACAGTAGTAGCATTGGCGGCTGCGCTGCTGCTGCTGCCGGACTGCAGCTGCTTCTTTCGTTGCACAGTTCTCTCCTCAGTTGAGGTTTCTGACAGTTTTTTATGCTTTTTTAGAACCATGTTTTTGAATAATTTTAATAATTAAATGCAAATAGTTGAGACTTTTTAGTTAAAAATTTTAATTTTTTGAATTTTCGTTAATCACAGCTTCGTTTTCTGTTCGTTTTTTTTTTTTTAATTTCGCCTCTTCAATTGTCTATCCAACAACTTTTCGTCATTCAGTTAAAAACATTTAACATAAAACATAAAACACTTAACACGAATACAAATGTTCACCTAGCGCGCGATCTCAGTTCCCAAACTTGTGGACTGTGGACCACTAACACAATAATAAAAATTTGCTTTGAATATTAAAATAGTGATAATACACAAAACAAAAAAAAAAGTTCTCTCAAAAAAAGCAACAAACACACTAGAACACAATTATTTAAAAGTTAGACACGAGAGCGAGGCAATTGTTAAAAATTTATTTTACTGCTCCAAAAAGGAATGTGTATGAGCAAGCGCTTTTTTTAGAAGCGATCCGACGCGATAGACAACTCGTAGCAAACTGATCGTTTGCGTGCAGCTGGAATAGCTTTCAACCTGTTGGTAGCCTCGTTGGCAAAGTCAAGCAATATCGCTTTGTTAGGTAGCTTAGCTTTTTATGCGATGCACTGTGGAGCAGTTGATTGGATTAACTGCTTAAAATCAAAACAATACTTTAATTGTAGTAGTGCGGTTTAACTCGTAAGAATTGTCAAAAAGTCTTAACCAAATAACCTAATGGTCTAGAACTTTTCGGGAACGCTTAAAATTCGAAAATTTACTTCTCAATAAAAAAATAAACATAAATAGCAGTTCTGCAAAAATTTTAATTTTCGCATTTTTGAGTAAAAAAACTAAGAAAATTCTTATTTGAAATCTCTTTTTTTTTTTTTATTTTCCTGTTGTGCACACAAAAGTCTTACTGCTATTTGTAGGCCTATATTTCGCACACTTAAGTTCTTCAAGACTGGCACAACTCAAATGATGCAGAAATATCCACCATTTCATGTTTTATTTTTTGTGAAAACTCAGAAATTACCTAGAGGTGGGGTCGAGGTTGCGGTCCTTCATTTTTCTATCAAAAAAATATGACATCTAGACACTTCAAGTCTGAGATTGAAATTGCTCGAAGCTTCGTGTAATGAGCACGATTCTATCAGAAAACTTAAAACTACCGACAATGGATGCGTGCCGTTTTGTTCGCCCACTTTTCAACAATTTGACGTAGATGATGCCTTAGTACATATGCATATAAAAGTACGTTCAAAAGTAGGTTTCAATGTGGGAACTACCACGCCTCCCAAATGAAAAAAAACCAACATTTTTATATCTTAGCAACTATTTGACGCAGATAGATAAAATTTCGTACATATGTTTCTTATGATTTGTGAAAGGTTCTTACCATAGTTTGATTTGAAAAAAATTGGCGATCCCACGACCCCCATATATATCATACAAAAATCAAATTTTTCATATCTGATCAACTATTTGACATAGACTTGGTATAATTATAAAAAGTAGGGTGAACAGTAAGTTTCAATGAAAAATTGGGCGGTGCAGTCCGAATGAGAAAAATCTAAAATTTTTCATATCGTCTCAAATTTAAATCCAGAGCTTTATTTTCAAAATTCAATGTGCGAACTTTAAGTTTGAGTTGCCCTTACCAATGTTCAATTTTAATCATCAAGGCGTGTCATATTCAAACTATGTACCTGTAATTTTTTGGTCCCTTTGCCTATGGTTCCAACGAGCTCTGCTGTCCAAACTTCATATACAAACAAATTAATATCATCGCGCCACCTACCGGAAAGAGCGGAACAACGTGTGCCAGGATAGCTAGTGAGTAGTATTTAATATTTGATCAAAATCGGCATTGATAATTATCATTGAAATATTTTATCAGTTTTAATGAGGGCACTTCAATAATAAAAAAAATGTTTTGAACTAACCACCCTAGTAGATATATGTTTATACACATTTGTATTGGGATTCTAAATATTAAATAAACATTTGCCCAGAAAAAATAGTTTTTTAGTTCATTAAAAATTAATTTTGATTTCCATTTAATAATGATATCTTTGCAAAAATTTAAAATATTTTAATCTGCATAGGTTCATGGGATCCGTAAATCTGTTTCCAAAGCCAATTATTTAAAATTTTCTTAATTTTTTGTAAATCTGTAATTTTGTGTAAAAGTTAAAATAAAATCCTTTAATCCGATGTCTCCTATTAATGGTGCTTTTATTGTTTTTCTAAGCTTGTGATATTAGTCGGTCGTTATTCTCACAAAGATCATAGCAACAAATTTAAAATTATCTTCCCATTTGATCTGGGTACCAACTAAATTAATGTCGCACATACGTCATGTTATATGGTAGTAACATTAGTTCAAATAATATGGGAAGCAAATTTTAACTAACGATATGGCAACTAATGTAATTCCAATTGGAGTTGATTTTTGGTGTAGTTTGGAGTTATTACTAAAATCTGGCTTTTGACACTTTTTTATAAAATAGGTAGCGTATCAAAAAAAGTCGTTGGCGTATCAAGAAAAGTCGTAATTGGAAAATTATTATATTTTTCTATATTTTGCATGCTATAACATTACATACAAATATTTACGAGAGTAAATGATTTAGATCGAGAACCTATTTGATATAGTAGTTTAATCGCAAGCTGCTTAATGAAATAGATAATTTTTGTTACATCGAAATCCATGAAGTTATCTTTGCTAATTATGTACTGTGCAATCGCGATTTCAGCACACAGATAGAGAGACAGACAGACAGACAGACGGACATGGCATGATTAGCTTCTGTGAGTTACAAACATATGAATAAATTAAATATATCTACTGAGTAGAGCTACATCCACTCCTTAAGGTGCAAAACGAAATTTCAAACCTTAAAATCGGCGCTTATCTCAAACAAATTCTACTGAACCCCCGTCGCCTTTGGTATCCTCGTAACTGAACAATAGCTAATCATTATAAATTTTTGTTTCTACAGTATTAAAAAACTACAACAAATAAAACTACTGTTTATAAAATCCATTTGTCAGCGAGGTAAAAACAATATCTTTCTTAAGGCATTTGCCCAGCTGTTGAAGCAGTCGAAGTATGACACGCCTTGCTTACATTATCTGACCCACTGTGCAAAATCTTTAGGTTCGTGCTTATAAATAAGAAAACGCGTATTGCGTAGGTACAGCGAGTGTGTGGGCTATGTTTGGAGACATAGTCATGTCTCAGACGAATACACAAATTTAACGAATTTAAATCTTTACTTTGTCGCACAGCACAAAAACAAAAAACTTGGAACTGCAAGTCTTGTTTTTGTTGTCAATCTTAGAGCTTTGCATACATGTATGTATGTATGTTTGTATGCATGTACATATATACTAATCGAGTAATTTATTTTCCAAAATATTATCTGACTCATAGGCATATTAAAACTCGTAAAAAATTAATGAATCAAAATAAATGTATAGTGGCACAAATTAAACCATTCGTTATTTGATATAAAAATAGTTATAAGTACACATGAGGAGGTCCACACCAAAAGGTCACATCTGTGTACATCTGTGCTGATTCAAAAGTATCACTTTTTTGAAAATATTTTGTTTGTGTCTTAAGCTGTGCTATTATAGAGAGTCTATCAATTGGTACACTTGAACTTCGACCATTGATTGTGGTTAATTTTGAGTTGAATACGCAGTCAATCTGCCCCGCATTTGCTCTATCATAACCTTTTTTAATTTATCTTCGAGAAGTATGCGACTTATCATCGAAATCAGTCAACGAACACGCCTCCCGTTCATAGAAATTATATTTTGCTCGGAGATATTTCAGGAGCTACACGCACGAATTCGATAAACTTGGTGGTATTGGTAAGCATTTTTAACTCAAATATATATTGATTTACATTACTATATAATAAATGGGCGCAGCAACTCCCACACAAGCAAAAACTTTGAAACGTCATAACATTGGCTTATTGAGCACCCGACAAAAATTGGAAGTGTTGAAAAAATGGACGTGGTAGCTTCCATCTTGAAAACGATATAATGAGAGAGCTTTTAATATAAAAATCTTGCGATTTGAGCATTAACCCTCTTTTTAAGTTTCATACTTTTTACATCACTCTAACAGCCTAAAAGTCTTATGTCTTCTATAAAATATATACGGCATTTATTTTAAAAGTACCATGAACCCAAATTTGATAAAATGTATTGAGTGTTGGACTTGTCTCTATGTATTTTCATTCTATTTTACAATATTTTCAAAATGTAGAAGAAAATTTTACTGTGTGAACTATATTTCCATTCGCAAAAAATTAGGTTCCCTGGCTTATTGTGTGTCAAAAAATTGTATTGGAGAGGCTATCCATAAATGTACTACTGAAAACTATGTGAGTTAACTACCTAATGGAATTCATTCATTTTATTGGTAATATTTGCTTAAAAGTTCTATTCTAAATGAACTTTGTTAACCCTAGGGAGTTCAATCAGGTCGGTGCAGACCTTTTGCATATAAATGTGTGTGTAACTTTTTTGTTTTGTGTGTTAGAGACGAATCCCTCCATGACTTGCTAGAAGCGGCTACGGGGCACCTCTTATCAACGTTAATGCTATGGCAATAAGTTTGTAAAATGAACAAACTGGAGTACAACATCGTCGGAACCCATCCTGAAATTTAGCCCGATCTATGCCGAAACTCAACCGAAATTAGTTCGGATATATCCATATGAAAATATAAATATTTCATATGTGTGATTCAAATTTCCAGCGCTCTTATTGAATCACCCTTTATAAGCGTAAACGTAATTTGCATTTTTTGGTATGGAATGTAGGTGTTAGTATGGTGAGTGAAGATAAAGTCAGCACTCGTAAAGTACATATATGTAGATATGTAACATACCTACACAATTGTGCCTTATGTTTTATTTCAAAACGACAGTATGACACTTAACACAGTGCAAATTCACAGAATTCGCTTAATTGTTGTGAAAATATTTCTAACAGCGCTATCTATTAATAAACCTTTTCGATTGGTGACGTAAAAATCTTCTACACCTTTTTTGAGTGATTTAAGACAAAAGTTCATTTAACTGAGTGCAGTATATTTAATAAAATATTTGGCATCTCTTTGATAGATTGCCGCAGGAACGAAAAAAATGCATAGTTCTAACCAGAAAATGAAAAAAAACTCTATCGTATGGTTCGATTTCGTTCTGTTCCATGAGCGTTAACTTTTTCCCTCTGCATTCCGTGCTTCACTCATTGATCGAAACACTAACACAAACCATAGCAAGCGACATGAGAGAGCGCAACAGAATGGTAACGTTCTACTCTACGTTCAAAAAACTTAATTCAATTTCTTGTGGTTTTGACTCGAGATTGCTATCCGAACCCGTACCAAATGTAGTGGCCGTTTTTGTCATTGGATTCGTATGAGGAAAAAATTTTTTTTTTCAAAATAAAGGTATCTCAAAAAAATGTTTTGACTGCACAAAGATAGGCGCGGGACCCTGAAAAGAAGCGTTTTTGATTTGAAAATGGGTCTCTGGACTATGGTACTCGTTTTTAACCCATTTTCATGTAAAATATTACCCAAAAATGGGTCCCCGTACCATGGTACCCGTTTTTGACTTCCAAAACATGGCATCACTAATACGAATCTAATGACAATAACGATCACTACATTTGGTACGATTTCGGGTAGCAATCGCGAGTCAAAACCACAACAAAGCGAATTAAGTTTTTTGAACGTAGAGCAGAACGTTACCATTCTGTCCTTCTCTTTTATATCTGCTTGCTTTAGTATGGGTTGGTGTTTGAATCAAAGAAGAGCGTTTTGCGATTTTTCATTCCCTGGCTCTAACTACACTTTCATAGTTGAATTTGGCCGATTGTTTCCAAATAGTATTACCTTTCATTTCAATCAGCTGCGGCATTAGAGATACTTTTTAAAAAATTTCAGAAGTTTTATACTCGTACTATTACTGCTTACTCTAATATTCTATGAGGCTCTGATACAAATTACCCATGTAGATTAGACCGCCTTAAAATATTACATGTTCACTTATAACAGCTGAAACTTGCCAGAGATACTTGATTTAGTGCCGAATTGTAAAATGCGTTTAGATTACTTCAGCATCACCTGGTGGCCGTTTATAGAGTTCGAAAGAACATTTTTGGTAGTTACATAACTCGAAAAGTATGTCTTAAAGCGAAAAATATAGCATAAATAAAATTGTGCAAGCCGGGCTTTATAAACAAAATAAAACTTTTTGAAGTGCATTTTTTTTGGAAAATGTTTCACGTCCTCTTGGGGAATTTGAAGCAATCCTTGCGCCAAAGCAATCATGCTCGGGAAAGAAAAGAAACTTTGCTGAATGAAACTTTCTTATAACATTCATATTTATAATCTGATATGCGTGCAATTACATTATTTTTCACACATGTACGCATGTATGTATATACATGTATGTATGTATGTATGTGTATACTTTACAATGTTGATTGTAAAGTGAAATTAAAATAACTAAATATAAATAAATTAGTTTTACCTTGAGTTAAGTCACTAGAGTTTAGCGTGCACTCTGATAAAAAAAAGTAATGCCGAAACGTTTGTTCAGCTTAGCGTTAGGAAAAACAAGTTTCTAGGATGGAAACCCGTAACAAATTGTGTATAAATTTCAATTTTCCCATTAAATTGAAAATAAATTCATTTTATATTAGATTGATAGAATGATGAGGTAATAGCTTGTCATCAAGTCAATACTCCATCAGGAGGATTACATTCTCGTACCTCCAAGCTATGGAATAAGCTATGCATACGGTTCTCGTTAGGGACATATAGCGTGTTCTAATGCTGTTATTTCTCCGTCACACATCCAGTATCAATCGATCTGTACTAGTTTCATGTTGAAGATGTGCTCATAGTGTATTCGGAATCTGCCGATAGGGCTTTTGTTTAGGCTCAGCAGTTACTTTGATCTCTTCGGGAATATATTTGGCACAAAAAATGTTAGCTTCTTGTTTTCGATTTATCTCTAGTATAACAGGTGTTATTTTTAGTAGCGTATCTAGGGGGCACTGTGAGGGTGGTCGCCCCACCATATCACATTTTGCAAGGATTTTTGGTAAGTTAAATAAAATTTCTGCCAAAAAACACGAAAGTTTCTTTAGGTAGGGGTGGCAAATAAATTCTTCGTCCCGGGCGCCCAATGCGATGTGCACGGTAAGGCACTGGCTCTCTTCCCAGCCAGATTTTGAGATCATGCTTATAGGTGTTATGGGTAGTACCGCAATAAGACTGTGGTTCAATTAACTAACCTGCATCATCGACATCTTACGGCCTGCTTGATTCTATTTGACGAGCTCGTCTCCAGTCTGGTGTTTTAATCGCAATCTTATCTTCTTAGAGAAGAAATTACTTTCGTTGATTATCCTTTAATTCGGAAAGTAGCTCTATGTACTTGGTATTTAAACTGTAAGATCATTTTAGAAGCGCAATGTCATTAATGCGGATTTGAAACTGCACTGCTGGTTACATATTTGAATCTTTCGCAAGTCCTCCATTAATATTTTTTATCTTTTGCAATTTATTTATAGTAACTGTGAAGATCTTTTATGTAACTCTCCCAATCGCTACTGTGTTTTCTTCATAAATCCTGGTTTGATATACTAGGTACTCTTTTCCAATTCGATTCTGTGTTTGTTTATTTCAACTCAGAAATTCGGTTCCGACATAAAGGTTTCCTCCGAGACCTGTAAGCTTTCAATAAATTCTTTCATAAATGGCGTAGAGGGTCTTCCATGACCCTGTTTAAAAAAGTAGGCCTACTGCATTGATATAAAATTTACAACCTATACTGATTTCTTGGATTTGTGTTGATAACCATTTGCCATTGTAGCCAATTACAAGTTAGAATTTCAGCCAGGGACACATTTAAGGGGAAGGTAAGGGGAAGATTGCTCGCAATTGTAGTTGAATGAGCCCCAACAAATTACTTTAATAAATGGGTCTCAATTAATCTAAAGTATTTATTAGATGTCTGACCACGATGCCGAGGAACGTAAACAGATGTCTAGAACTGTTCTTCTCCACTAATTTTTAACGGTTAGAAGTATTATCTAAGGAAAATCGGAAAATATTGACTTTTCGGGTCTTCAAAAAATTACTCGAAAAGAGTAAGCCTAACGAAACGAAACATAATTATTTATCGCAAATTTCATTAATTGTTAATAATTGTAATTGAGGCTTTCTAAACTCACTAGTGGCCCAACAATGTCGCTCGTCTCTAAACGAGATGGCTCAACATTTTAACATTCACCTCATTTGGGTGCATGGGCATAGGAACATTGACAGTAATTGCAAAGCTGATGAACTTGCTAGGCAGGGAACTACCGCACAAATTCTTCAGGACAAGGAAGGTGTTGGCATGCTACTGGCTACCTGCAAGTTTCTGCTTAAAAAAGAAATTTTAAAAAATGCTAGCAAAAGATGAACTCAAGGGTCAACTTGTAATATAACTAGGCAAATCTGGCCGAAATGGAATGCTAAGCGTTCGTCAGAACTAATTTCTCGCACTAGACATAGTGTCTCGTCAGTTGTCGCAGTCATAACTGGCCACTGCCTCATCGGCAGATATGCGGAGAGATTAGGTGTTAGGTCCTTTGTCTTCTGTAGAAGTTGTGGAGGAAGAGGAAAATATTAAACATCTTCTCTGCTCCTGTTCCGCACTTGCTAGAAAACGCCACAAAGCAATTGGATCGTTTTTATTTGATGATCTGGATGACCTTAGACATGTTAGTATAGGTCAGCTATTTCGCTTCATTACGAAATCTGGTTGGTTTAACGAGAGGGTGTAGTCAAACACCCTGTGGTATCACAATAGATCACATTTGGTCTAATTGAGTCGGTTTTTTTTTCGTAGCTGACTGCTACTGCTACCTAACCTAACCTAATACTCGTAATTAAATTTTTTCTGATCTACTTACTAATATTTTCCGAAGTATTAGTCATTTTTAGTTATAGAATGGATTATGAAAATGCATATTCAAAAACATATTTTGGTTACTCAACTTATTACCTTTCATTTAATGTGCACATGGGTGTACCTAGTCATTTTCCAGCGTGGGCCTGGTCCGTGAAAGATATATATTAGTATTAAGTGCTCAAAGTTCTGGGGTCGTAATCCAACATTTTGTTGTGGCACGCTCCCCCCCCCCTTTTATATGCACATAGATGTGCAACAAGTTATAAATTTAACTTTTATGCCATATCTTGACCAACTGTTTTTAAGCCCAATTGCAAATTTTTTCTTTAAAATTCGTTCAAAAATAGAAATTTTCCACGATTTTGATTTTTGTGATATGATATTTCTTCTTTCTTGACCACCGTATAGTAGCAAGTGCTGGTCTATTCAATCACTTAATTGTTTGTTAGCAATTACATCTAATGAGAATATTAGTTCAAATATAACATTCGTATGTTAAAATTATTAATATTTTGTTTTTCATTTCACGTATAGCGCCTATTGGTTTATTAAGCGTATATATTATATTTTCAATAGCATTTACGTTATTCAAAGCAAGTAGTTCCTCAATCTAACCCTATATCTTTCAAGTTTAAACTTATAAAGACAACTGCATTTAATTCAAAATGATAACAAAACTATTTTCCACATATATTTGAGATATATAAGAAATAATTAGATGGCCGCATACCCAACGAATTTACGGTAAGTCAATTGAAAACATCGAATGATTATTCTCTATCGACCGGCGTATTTGGCTCCAAATTATCTCATTCCTTCATGAACACCCTTAGATCAAGATGTGTGTTATCTATCGGTACAATTTTCACTTTATGCTACAACAAATTAGGAAGGTCTCTCAATTTTTATTTACTTATGACTTTTTTTAAGAATAAATAATTTCAACATGTCAAACAGGTTTAGCTATAGATTCTTTATTTATATTGGAGCGGCTTTTTTATTTTGTTATTTTTTTGTTTTTGGTCTCGTGTACACTGTGAGACGTGTGTGGGCAGTAAATATGTCATCAAGTGTCTAAAGCATTGGGAAACACCTTTAACTTTACAGAGAGAATCCGCTGCGCTGAAATAGAATTGGCTGCGAATTCAGGTAATCAAATAAATTTATTGTTACTTTTGAAACGCATACATACAAAGATATGTACATTAGGGTGAATCAACTGTTTTCAATAATTTTTTTTTTTCTTCTTAGAGCATAAATTAATTTTGTTTTCAAAAAACTCTTTGATAGCGAACACCATTTTTATAAGAATACATAATTTGATCCAAGTAAATAATAATCAAAAAATTTTAAGTCTTTTAAGGCTTTCACACTGGCATCAAAAACAGCACGTTTTTCATTTAACGGTTCGCTTTTCATTCAAAAATACGTCAGGAATATGTCGGTTGTTGTTTTCTACAAAAACATGTGTATTTTCACAAAAACCGGTGCTATTGTTAATGATTTGCGTGGGCTGCTCAAGTTTTCGTACTTCAGTCAAAAACTTCATTATCAAACAGCTGAATACAATATTTTTAAAAACATGATAGCCAAGCAAGCATATTTTATATGCTCCAAAGATGTGCTTCTATCGGGTGTTTTTTTAACCCAGTACTAATGTTGATTTTGAACAAAACTCATGAAATTGTATTAAATAGCTATGTAGTATACATTCTGCAATTAGATTTCAAACAAAACTTTGGCCACATGCCCACTACGGCTGGATCTGATAAATGTCAACTGAGAATCAAAGACACTATTTCAAGCATTTGTCACCGTATATTCTCAGTAACACGAATAATGTTGGCTTTCAATGCATCGATTGTTGTTGGTTTGTCAGCGTTGACTAGCGATTTTACGTATCCCCAAAGAAAATAATCAAGAGACTATAAGTCACAAGAATTTGGAGGGCAATTTATAGGTCAATTAAGCGAAATTAAGCGTTCATCTAATGTTTTCTGCAATAAGTTAATAGTTTCGATTGCTGTATGGCACGTAGCCCCATTCTGCTGAAACTACATCTCTTCCACATTCTTGACATTCAATCAGGGAACGAAAAAGTCATTAATCCTGGCTGTATAACGAATGCCGTTGATTAGCCTCATTTTGAAAAAAATACTGTTCGATGACTCAATCAGCGCATAGATCGCACCAAACCTTGAATTTTTCGGGATGAAACGACTTTTCGATAATCTCATGTGGATTATCTTCAATTCAAATGCGACAATTTTGTTTATTGAGTCAAAAATCCGCCTCATCGCTGAACAACATTTTTCGATGAAACAGTTGATTTTGTGCCCATTGACTGAAATTTCGATGCAAACTATTGTCGTTCGTCTTCACTTCTTGTACGAGTTTTATCTTGTAAGCCTTCAAACACTGGGCTATTTTTATTAGGATACTGAGGAAAACCGAAATAAATCTACTGCAGATGACTTATGAGGGTAGACGACAAAAACAGTATTAGCTGTCAAAGTTCGTGTGGCAAGATTAGTGTTGACCAGTGTAATCTAACTCAATGCTGAGAATGATAGAGATCACTATAGATAGCACTTCAATCAATTATATTTTATCGAAATAGTGTACTTTCTTGACTACAGTTGGAAAGCTTAATGTGGTGGATAAAGCTCGAAAAGAACTACAGAAAATTAAGAAAGAGAAGCAAATAGTAAAGAAAATTGCGACATAACTAAAGTGTATTACCATGTCTTCACCGAAAATCGTTCCCGAATATATGTGGGTTGTAAGTGCAGTACACTACCATTGCGGCAGAAGGCAGGCATAATTTTCATATGAACTTGAACCACAAAGATCATTTTGAGTAACTCAGCATTTACTTAAGAGCCTAGAAATTGCGTTACATTATTCGAAACCAGAAAGATTTCAAAGGCTTTCGCGGGAAAAATGAAAAAACGAAAAGAAAACAAAGTTTTGGGTTCGAAAAATGTTTACCCCAACCGCCATGCTTCTGATTTCAAAAATTGTCCATTAAAATTGGTTCAATCCTTTCGGTTTCCGAATGTTTTGCCAAGTTTTCATACTCATAAATTGTGCTATATACTTTTTAGTGCCACAGTTTTTTTGCAAAAAAAATATCTTTATTTTTATCTCAAACTAATTTGCTTCATAGGTTTTTGGTCGTTGCGTCCGAATCCGGTGTTTTTTACCCCACACATCTGGATTTTTTTTAAATTTACATTTCCCTCATTTTGCGAATGCCCTTATTGTTAGTTATACATGTTAGTTTTACAGCAACTAAAAAAAAAATTTTAATTTCATTTGAGTCACCCTAATGTACATATTTGAGCAATACTTGAGAAAAGTATAACCAAAATTTTGCAAAGGAAGAAAACAACAAAATTTTGCCAAAAGAAAGTTACAGATCAGTCTCAGTTGAAGTCATGAACTCAAAATTTTTCAACGTGTGGAGTTTATTACAGGCATTGATCCTGAGTTTCTCCTTATGGCTAAACAACATTCTCGTCTTAACAAATGCATTTTTCGGGTGTAGGCAGTAACGTATGTAGATACGTGCATATGAGACATTTTTAAGACCTCCGCAAAATGTTACTGGTTTTTTTTTTTTGTGTAACAGCGAAAGCTGCACTATTCCAGGCCATTAAAGAGTTTTACAGTCATTTCATATCAAATAAAACCAGCATCAAGATGGTGCCTGTCCTTTTAAGTTTTATTATTCAATAAGTTACTTTTTTGCAGCTACCTTTTAAGGTTATATGGGCTTCAGAGTTCGGCAAAAAAAATCCTTGAATTTTGCCTTATAAGGGATTATTTAATTGGCTGAGTAAGGCAAAATGAGGTTATGTACCTATAGTACTTGGCGTATGTTCATACTAATATTATAAATTATTTACAACAAAAAAAATTGAATATTTTTGATTATTTTAAGGCATTACATATTTTCCAGAAAAAAAGGTAACTATTTATATGAGCGGGAATGGAATCCAACGATCAGCGAAAAATGTTGCTTTTGAACGACGAAAACCTAGCTTGAGCGGTGAAAAAAAATTTCGTATATCGAGTAAAAGCACATAAATACCATAGCTACTTAGTAAAGCTATTTTTAGACAATTTAGAGTCCGGTTATAATGAATGGCCTTCATAATTCAACGCTTGGCAAAATTAGACGTAAGAATAAACTTGGCGGTAATGCTTAATTTAATACCAAATGGCCGTTTGAAGATCTCAAAAACGGTTTTAATAATATGCTTTAAAATTATGTCAAAGTTAATGAGGAGAATAAAAAACACTTCGATTTTATGCCCTAAGTCTCAGTACGATAAGATCTAAAAACGTTCTCATTTTCCAAATTACTCAAAATCCCCGTCTTTTAATCAAAACCCCAATTTTTTGATTTATTCGGAGTTTATAACTCCAATAAAAATACCGGGTGAGCGCTTACACATCGGGGCATAATATATGAACTTAATGTTTCGTTATTTTAGCACCGAATATGTTGAAAAATTATAATATATGTAGTCGAACTGTTGAAAAAGTCAAATGTTGAATATTGTAAAAGCGGAAAAGGTCTAAATATATCAAAAATGTCGAATAATTTCAAGAATATTGAAAAAATCACAAAAATAATGATAAGTGTTAAAAGTATTGGTGAAAAATTCAAGAAATGTTGAGAAGTGTTAAAAAAATTCAAAACTTTTGAGAATGACAACAAATGTTAAAAAGTCAAGAGTATCGAAAAAGCCGTTAAAGGTCTAAAATGAAACAGTAGCGTAAGCAGGGGGCCCGCACCGTCTAGCAGGTGGGGCGTAGCGATAGCTGTTCGCTTGAAATGTCTATCAATTAGATATTGAAAAATGAGAACGCTTTTTTTTTTGGATCTTGTCAATATAGAAACGACGCTGGGAAAGCGTCCCAAAAAATATTAGTCCAAAAACTTAAGCGTTACTTTGCAGTTAATTTACCCCAAAATAAACATCATGTCTAGTTTTGGTCAAAAAAAAAAAATCTGCGTGCGACATATATTTGACAGGCTTATGGTGCTTTGAAGTTTGTAAGTTTACGAACTTCAAAGCATCATAACTTAGTCGAATCCTATTGTACAAAAATCTTTTCGATTAAAAAACGCATATTTTCTTTTCTGTTAAGGCATACTTTCTGTGTGAATCAATAAAAACTGAGGAAGAAACCGTCGCCCCGGCATGAATTTTCAATAGAAACATGCGTGCAGAGAGTCCGATGACCTTTTTTCTCATAAATTTTTTATGAAAAATGGAAGTTTTTTGATACTTGGTTTAAAAATGAGTACATTACCAAAAAACCCAGCAGATTGGGCTTAGCTGTTTTTGTAACATTTAAGTACTGCGGGTAACGAAACCGCTATTGAGCTTAATATAGACCTTTAGTTAGAGCCACAGCAGCTTCTAAATGTTAATTGAACATTATGCCTAGTTTGTTTATGTGACTTACCACTTTTCACCGCATTGCACTATTATTTCATCGCCTTATAACTAATACCTCTTTTTCGCCACTCAATCTTGATTATTGCATTTCAATTTATATATAAGCGCTAATAATCACCGCTCAATCAGTTTATTTGAATTTGAATACAACATCACTCTCTTGAACACGAGTCTGAAAGTGTAAGCATTTTCAAATAAGTAAATATTTAACTTTTTGACAGCAAAGTTTTAAGAACACCTATCAATTAAATAAAGGTCGAAAATGAAGTTTACAGTAACTGGATGTCGGGAAAAAATTTAAAAAGGAAAGATTGACCAAAAACATAATTATATCCCTTTTACAGAAGATTTTTCACACAAACTGTTTAACGTTTCAATAAATAACTGCCCAAAACTTTAGAGCTGCACATGAAATTATTTCGAAATTTTTGCAGATTTTTCATTCTTTTTTTTCTTCTAATAATATTTTGAGCTATTTACTTACACCCTTTAACTACGCCCATTAATGGTCTTCACAAATTTGGTCAGGTGCTCCAAGGTCTCTGCTTTATTTCTATATATATTAACACGAGATGTACACTAGAGAAATACAAGAGCTGGTCCCATCAGTTTGGGTATTCTCTCGCGGCACACAGACATACCATACAAAAAAAAAATTTAATTTTCAATACAATTTGAATTACAAAATGAAGGTCAAAATCAGGTCTACCCTCATTCATGAAGTAAAGTATACTCATACGATTGGCTGTCGCTAAATTAATGATTTTTAAGTGGCGATGACATCTTTAAAAATGCTAAGCCTTTAATTTTCAAGGTCACGTGATAATATAGTAACACCGTAATGGAATTTGTTTTCTTTTATGGAGCACCACTTCAACTTTGATAGTTCATCAAAGTAAAATTCATAAGTCTTGCTTACGGCAAAGTATTTAAGTAGATTTCTGTGGTGAAAAGGAAAAACTGCTTAAGTCGACTTAAGCACGAAGGGAGATAAGGCCAATTTGAGATTAGTTCTAGATGCAATTGCTCTTTGTTTTTAACACAAGTCCTTAGTATTTGTTTAAGTTTTGATATTGCCAAAAAATGAAAAGCGAGTTTCGCCAAGATTTAATGGAAAATTGGCCACAACTCCCTTTGTGCTTAAGTTGACTTAAGCAGTTATTCGATTTTGCCACAGAGTTTATGTCTACTTTATACGAAAGTCCATGCAGTAGTTAAGGTTAACTGAATTTCGAATCCTATGAATTCTACCTTGATGAACTCTCAAATGCCACTCGTACATACTATACCTCACCATAACGGCCTATTTCAAAATGTTCGGTTAAGCTTAACCTTAACTCACAGGATTTTACATGAGATCTTATGTTAAACAGTCATTCAAGTCCTGATTAAGACTTTACCGGATATTGTAAAAGCGGCACTAAGCCTTCATGTAAATTTATCAAACCTTGCTAAACAAATGTCGTTCACAATCTGTTGAATATCCAGCTGTATATCGAAACTTTTGTCACGCTAATAAAATCGCCCCTTATAATGAAAAGATTTTTGCACTAAAGCCACACACCTTTGAACGGAGAAATCGATTCACATCTAAAATAAAATAAAATTGTATCAAAAGAAGAATGTGAAACATTTACAATATAAGCGAGAAACATAAATTGTGAACTAACATTAGGCAGTCCTAAATCCATTTGATAAATAAAAAGTATAGCCAGCGTTATATTTAATATATAATTTTTATTTAACTTTCACTTATATTAAAATATATAATATATTCGGTTAATTTTGTATCCTTAATTTGATATTCACTTTTTTTACAACTTTTACGGTTTTATTGAGTTGTATCTTCTATGTGACTATGTATTGATACATTTAAATGTACCCAATGGGAAGATGGATCGATCCATGATGCGTCCTCAATCCTTTCTTTCGTATCAACAGATCACTCAATTTGAGATCCACCACCATGTACATTTTTTATACTGCATGTTATTGGAAAGGATCACTGATTAGTGCCTTTGCTTATATTCACATTTACCCAACGCAAAAATATTTTCGTCAGTGGGTAAGAGGCAGTAAGGAAATTTGATAACCGGTTGTAACCAACAAATGTATGTTTATAAAATGTGAGTTTATAAAAAAATAAATAAATTTATAACCCTAAAAAAATTATTTGGGTTTATTAACGATCAACTGTTACTTGACTGCAGTGCTAGCTGTAAGATAGCGATATATTTGGGACAAAGTTATTCTGATTGACTGAACTAAAGTATTGGTTTTTTTATTCAAAGTGCAGATCCCAATTCTTCTAAATAAATAGAAAAGAAAAAAGTTTAATCAAAATCTTTTAAAGAAAAAAAGAAAAATTTGTGCTGCGGCGCTCAAATATTGCACGTTTACATTTAGGATTAAAGTATACCGATATCGGATGCTGAATAAATGGAAACATAAGCGATTAATCTGTTTAATATAAAAAATTGGGACAATCTTTATTACTACCGTTTGTATGGTCTCTTTTTATTGCAAATCGTGGAGCCACAATGCTCCATTTCGGATCGCTCCTGCATTTTCCCGTTGGGTAGTCATCATTTTGTAAGTGTATGTGTGTGTGTGTGTGTGTGTATGTGTGTGTTGCATTATTAATATAATTGTAAAATTGTCTTCCTATAAACTAAGATCTTAAAAAAGAATTTTTATTTCATGTCGATTTTTTTTATCATCACCGATACAAAATTTGTGTATCGAATTGTGAACATTACAAAAATAAATTTAAACAGTTAAAAATTTGAATATCCGACATTTACACGAAAATATAAATTATCAGTTTAGATGAATTTTTTACTTTTAAGCTTACAGGTTGTAGTTTTAGATGCGACCAACACATCACACGTTAACATTAAGCCTTAGTTTAAAATTATTTAAAAATACGTTATTTACTTAAGCTCTACCATTATAATTATAATAATAATAATATGAAGCAAAGTTATAGCTTTAACTTTTTAAAAATATTTACAAAACATATTTATAGAAAACAAATACGCAAATTTTCATCGAAATGGTAACAATGCTAAATTAAAACAATGTATCATTAAAAAGGAAAGAAATAAAGCGACATTTCCTGCCTTTCCAATCAGTATACCAGAAATCAATCAGTTAGGTCATGAAAGTCGATTTGATTTTTCCCTAAGGTAATAATTTAAAACGCCTGCTATGTGGATATCCGATATGTTTTATTCAATGGCCTGTCCTTCTTGTGGTATATTGATCTCATATTTAATAACTTGCGCTGTATTCGTACCTTGGAGCACTTGAACATGCACCGCTTGGTTACCGATTAAAACTTCTCGCGTTGTAATTTGTTGTTGCTGCTGTTGTTGTTGCTGGCTTTGTTGTTGGGCTAGTTGAACTTGCTGCTGTGCCGCCTGTTGTATTACATCCTGCTGTAATTACAAAACAAAATTAATCACATAAATCACGTTTTTAAGTTTGATTTACCTCTTTGAAAAAAATACGCAGAACAATATAGTAAATTATATAAAAACAAGATTACAAAAAATAAAAACTAAATACTTGAAAATAATTTGTATATTCCTAAACTAAATGTGCTGATAACTTTCCAGAATCAGGTACAAATTGTTGTCCCATAAAAAAAATATTTTTTTGACAAGTGGGTACTTTCAATTAAGTAAATCTAAGTTTTTTTGTTAATCGAACCTGGAACAAAACGAGATTCGAGCAATGATTGCACAGCTCTAGAAACAGTCCAAAATGTTTGAGATTGACATCAGCTCAAGAGCCATTGCCTACAATTGAATACAATGTTTGTCGTTCTGCTAAGAATTTGATACGATGCCTCGGTTCGAGAGATTCGTGGTTGGAAGCAACAATGACCACAGCATTGTCGATCTAGTGTGCCAGAGACCCTGATGAAGTGAGGAACCACTCACGAAACGTTGGTCATTTTATACTCGTAATCAATCAAATTATTAAAATCTTTTGACTTGAGCCCAACAGCAATAACTTAAGAGGCGCTTTCTTTGTTCGATTTTCTCGGATGGGGCATGAAGAAGCTTTCGTGTCAGTGTCCTTTATTTTAAAAGTGATGCAAGTCCCTCTTCGTTGAGAAGAAAAAAAATGTAAGTTGACTGTAACTGTATAAAATTTATTTAATGTTTCAATATAAAAAGCCCATTTTGTTATCAACTTCAGCACGACTTGTTCGCGTGGAAGTTTCATTACGCTTTAGCGAAATGAAAAGACGCTGCCAAGTCTATAGCCCAGCCAATAATAAATCGCTTGGAACGATCGTACCTGATGAACCAGCTTAACTGATCACAAAATACTCAAACCAAATCGTCAAAGCAGCTAATTTGGTCAAAACCATCGCCTTGAACGATATTCGTAAGTGGTCGAAAAATAGACCACACACTTTTGCGTGCACACGGCTCGCAGGAATAATGGCGGATTGCACCCCTAGTATTTTTAGCATTAAATATACCCGAGTTATATTTGAAATTGAGAGAAATTGTTATTTTCTCGATTGTAAAAATTTTTACTGAGTTTTCCAAAAAAAAAAACAGAATATACCTCCGCTCAAAGACGCCAAAAAAACAGTTGAATAACCAAATTACGCCAAACCAAAAATAATGTATGCTGGCAAAGGTCCAAACTAACATGTTAGCTAAGCGCTTAAAGGATACCCATTTTTGGCTCATCTGGACAATATGCGGAAGCTACTGGTCGAAAAAGCGACCGCTGGAATTTAAAAACACCCCCAAAATTTGATAAAAATTGTGCGACAGTAAGAATTTGAAGTCAGAAGTTCTAAAAGTCTTTGTAAATATCACGGTATCTCTTGGCCGGACAGAATTTCATCTTGGCAAAAGTATGGATTATATAAATTCCCAAAAAAAAAAAATTTACACTTTTATAACTTCAACCATTTTCATGATATTCAGGGTTTAAATGTCTTTAATGGCTTTCTTCCAAATTTGTAGTTTATGCAATCTACTAAGTATATACACATGTTCATAGACTTGAATGCAACGTATGTTTGTATTTCCAATTGTTTTTCATACGATCCCAGAATCTTTATCCGATCGAAGTCAGAAGAGCTCTCCATATTGGAATTATGGTTAGTTAGAGGGCAAACAGGTGAGACACCTTCCACCTCCCATAAAAAAAGAAAAACTTAAAACGTTAATTCGTGGCCCCTACGGTAGCCATTGGGAAATGTGTGCTTGAATGTACATATATTGCGTTTGATAATCACTTTGCGTAACAGGGCTCCCATATAACAAAAATATTTGAAACTCTAAATCTTGGTATCTACATATACCAGCTACAGTTGTGAAATTTGACACTTGGACGTAAATATGTAGTTTTAAAGTCCATAAAGAAAAATAATGTTTTTCAATCATTTATAAAAGGAAAAAAATGCAATGCAATTAAGTGAAGAAAAAGGAAACATACTATGAGAAGCCGATTTAAAAGGCCATTCAGATGACCAGTAGTTTTTCTGATCAATGTAAGTACAGCATAAATCACAAATAATAAGACAGAGAAGAATATTTAAAGAATCTTTATTAATTGCTATCTGTTACTTTCAAAATGATCTTACAACTAGATGAAACAAAGCACTAGCACTTATTTGCAGCTGATCGCTAAAAGCTTACTTCTATTGAGCGCTTCATCTATATGACGTTCAACATACAGATAGCTAAGGCACGGGGTCGCATTTAAACTATTCTAGAATGAAGCGGGTTTAAATCTCTTACTTGAACATAAATAAATTTAAATTAAAAAACCAAGCATATGCTACAGGATACTAGCGAACGTCAGAATAACCGACATACATAAATATACATTTTTTATCACTATCGACAAAATTAAATATAAAATTCGTTTCGATCTATTGTTTGTTGAGAAATTCCTTTTGTATAAAATTTTTTGTTTTCCTAACATTTTGCATGCATGTAAAAACGTATTTAGTCTGTCTACTATTTATGTAAGTGCCAACTGGAGATGTAGGCAAATCACTGACAAAAGATACTACTGTTGTACATCATTGCTGGATATAAAATATATATCGTTTGTTATTTATAATTCTAATCGCATGGAAATTGATATAAATGATAATATAAAACATTCAAAATATAAATAAATAATGTCAATTTAATATACATATGAAAATGTATATTTAAGCGATAAATAAAAGAAACCGGTGTACAAATTAATTAAGCGGTAAAAAAAGGGTGCGTAGGTGAATAATTTTAAACGTTGTGTAAGTGATATATCTGCAGTGCGGTACGCCGATCACTTACCCAATATTTATGCTTGTTGAACAAACAATTTGATTCACGATTTTATTTATTCTTGTATCATTTAAACTTTTTTTCAAGATTAATAATCGCACACAGTTATTGGTCACCGCTCAAGCAACTTTAATAAAATGCTGTTCAATCAATTACAGCACTAAGTATTTAAAAAAACTGATGGCGCGCGGAAGATTAATCTTATGGTTTTTGAAGTGTTCTGAACCTTAATGGGGTAGCAGAATTATTCCATTATGAAAGTATTTAGAGCACTCAACCCATAAGTGACAAAACTGCTATTTTTTGTAAATGATTTGAAATCTTTAGCCTTTTGCATAACCTAAATGAAAGCTATAATTTTGTTGCTCATCCCAAATCTGCTCGTACAATATTTCCAGCACATTACAATCTTGAAACATTTCGTCTTAAACCTTCCAGCGTAAGTTAAATAAAAAAATATCGAATAGTTATGCTGCCAGTGTAAGGTTCAGCATACTTAAAGCCATACGAAAGGTGCTGGCTGTTCGTTTAATCTACCGATTTTAATCTGCAGGTACATATAATGAAGTTAAATGAAAAACATAAACCTATCATTTTCATTTTCCATAGTGCGGAAAACGCCAAGTAATTTTCCAAACATCGTTTGTGTTTCTTCCAGAAAAAAAAGTAAAAAGAATTCAAATGAGATTTGGAATCAAATTGGAGTGCAGTGCCACTGTAATCGAATTCGCATACAGTACTCCAACTTCCATAAGAAAAATATCGTTCGAGTAAAATACAAAGGTTCTTAATATCATTTAAAATTCAAGGAACATAGAGTTTTTGTGTAAACTCTGAATAAGGCGGCACACCTATTGCTGGTCTATCGGATGACCTTTAAGAGCTTCGTCTCCACAGAAAGATGTCCGTACTTGAATCTCTGAACACGCTTGGACGTTATATTAATTTTATATAAATTTTGGCATTTGTTCTTACAGTTCTAGTGAGAATTCTACCCATCTCAGATCACTTAGTGGAAATTGGAAGTTTCTCGTTCTTGTACTTAAGATTACAAGAAATACTAAATTAAATGATTTGGAACATTTTTAGTCACCTTATATCATATGTGAATAATATTAAGGTACTGGTGGCATCAGAAAGTTGTGTTTTGTTATGAAATTTTTTGGAAGTATTGCACTCTGAACCATTTCAGTAATACAAATAATATTTGTTGTTTTCGTTGAACAGAAATTTACACCTCTGATTTCAAAAAACAGTAGAAGCTTATCTATCCCATTATTTAAATATGTAATTCGTTATATAATATAAATTGTAATGATTAACATGTACTCATAACAGGTCATCTAATACTAAAGTAACACAAAAACAAGGCAGCTTTTTTCTTTAAGTCAGTTTCTCTCAAGTTATTATTAAGTCTCTCATAGTGTAAATTGCAAAAATATTCTTAGTCGAACAGAACTAGCATTAAAATGCATGCAGAACATCAATGTTTCTGTAAAATGTAAAGGAAGATGTAATAAAATAAAATAAAATGTAGTTAGATAGATGAATTCTAAACTATAATTTGTATTTTTTTTTGTAGATGTGCAGGATCCGAAAATGTTCATTTCATATTCCAGAAATGAAGGAAAAACTTAAGAAACTAAGTTTTTTATTTTATGTACAATATCGAAAAAGTATTATAAGAAATATTATGAAACTTGGTATTGAGAAGCTTAGGTAACAAAAAAAAAACAGAGGTAAATAAAGTGGGAGGAATCGCGTAAGTGGGCATATATATCTAGCCAAATTTAGTGAGAAATTCGATAAGACTTGTTATATTAGTGCTGGGTTACTCATGAGGGCGTAGCACTTCCCATACAGACAAAAAGTGAGAACGCTCTATCTTGAATGCAAAATGAATATATAATATGACTTGCACAGAGACGCAAGAAAACACAATAAAAAATGGACGAACTTATCAAATAAGCGTGGCACCTCCCATGCAATCAAAGAACGGAAGCCACACCCGTATCGTAACACCAAGTTTCATTTCATTTCTATTTAAACTCACAAGAAATGTTGTGCAATGCTTTTTGGGTACATGGTAAATGCCACGCCTACTTAACTAAGTCCACTCACTTTTTCATCATTATTTTATTGTCAGGCTGTCTATAGCTATAGCATTTTGAACCCTCAAAGGTATAGCCTTTATTTGTATGGAAGGTGCCAAGTCCACTTGCACAATCTAGCCCATTTGAAACATTTTTTGGGACAACAAGCATAAATATACCTAAGCATTCCAACTCTTTGCCAGTCAATAATATTTCCCAAATCTGTACTGTTGTTATGCTTTACTATATCAAGTTTCATCGAATTTTTAATAAAGGTTATCTATGGTTCAATTGTTTGTCGTTTACCTACTTGTACAATCCCGTCCACTATTCAACTTTTTTTTTGTGTCATATAACATAGCTCTCCATACTAAATGTCATAGCATTTCTCTTAAGACTAGACATGTGGGTAATGCATTACTAATTTTCTATTAAACTTTTATGATAATTGAAAAATTTCCATTACCATTAAATCATTTTAATGGTAATTTCAACATTCTTTTAGACGAAAAGGATAAAATTTATCCAATTTATGTGGAAATAAAAAGTAAAATCACAATACAAATTTAATGCAGCGATTACAATAGCAAAGTTTAATCAAGATATAACTGTTTGAGTTCACACCCCGAACTAATGTCTATTTACTCGTAACGTGTCTTGTGTATTGACTAAGAAAATTTTAATTTAACAAAACATAGCCCTCTTTGCATTAAAACTTTTAACAAAACATATTTTCTTAAATCAATATTAAACTCAAAATATGTATATCAAATTTAACTTGAATTCTACGCTCTAAAAAAAAACAAAAATTGAGATCTGCGTTTTGAAATTAAAAAAAAAGAAGAACATAATTGTAAGAATCGTAACATTACCGCAGTATTCCTGTGTAGATCTCATTATTTTGAAATATATTGGGTTACTTTTATTGTTCAGATTGATTGTATTTTTTTATTTTTTAATGTCTTCCTTGAAACGCTTTTAGCCTACCTGCTGCTGTGCTAAAGCAGGTTTAGTTTCCAAATGTTGGCGTTGATGTAACATTAAATGATTTTTTTGGAAGAACGCTTTTCCACACTCGCACACATGTGTACGCACAGTGCAGCCGCCGTTTGGATGTCGACGATTATGTTGCATAAGACCATGTTTTGCTGCGAATCCTTTACCACAACTAGCGCAAAAATGTGATTTCGGTTTGGGAGGTACTTGCTGCTGTTGTAGTACCGTAACTGTTGGTACTGTAGATACCACAGTTTGTTGTTGCTGTTGCTGCGGATGTTGTTGCTGCTGTTGCTGTTGTTGTGGTGGTTGTTGCTGCAGTGGGGGTGCAGTAGTAGTTTGAACCATTGTTGTTTGACTAACAACTTGTCCCGTTGATGAAATTATTTGCACTGGGACTGTATTTTGTGTAACAATATTGGGATTTGCAGCAACGACCGTTGTATTTCCTGTTTATAAATATAACAAGAAAAAAAACAAAAAGGTTACATTAATGAATGGAAGTTAATAAAATCAATTTTTAAGTAAAATATTAGAAAATATATAAGAAAATATGTATGTATATAAAATGAAAACTAACATACTAGCGACGTTTTAGAGATTTACTGGTATCGAATACTTTTTGACACCCAATCACGCATGCCAGCCTCGCAACTCATATTTTTGATATAGGGTAACGCATTTAGGAGGATTTCTGGAAATGTGACAGTCGTTACACAGGGGTCACAAATGTCTCAGCAATCTATTAATACCATACTTTTCGAATTTGTTAGAAATTTTAAAAAAAAGCATCACAAATGTTTTCGTATTTTTCTTGACTTTTTCTTCTATGGATTTAATTCATTTGGCAAGTGAACGGCCAGGCTTGTACACAAAATCATTATTCAAGTATATTTTCTAAGCGTTAAATAAATTTCGATGGTCAAACTGAATAGCAAATCCCATGGATTTGTTCAGCGGTTCGCTTTTAAAAATTACGAAAACTGAAATAAATTCAGTACTAGGCAATTCTACTGGCTAAGTTTTTTTCAACGTGGGGTCGTGAAAAACCCCAAGGTGCCAGATTATTATAAAATTGAAGTAGTGACGCTAAGGGTTAAATAAATTCGGCCGAACTATATTTTTAATCACATAAACTTATTTGCCGGAAAGATCAAACAACCCCCGTTCTCTTCCGTCAAACCACATAGCTTTTTTGAGTAGGAGGATGATGTTTCGGCGGATGATTTTTTAATATGAAATCGGGAACTATCTAAAATCTAATTGGCTCTGCAATTACCTTGATTCAATGTTGCTGTATTCAAAAAATGACCCGGCAAAGCTGCAGTTAGTGCACACAAGTCAGTCATTAGACTTTTATCGCCAGTGTGAAGTCGTAAATGCAATGCAAGGGCTTCTCTGCTATTAAAGGCACTTCCACATTCACTGAAAATAAAAAAAATCAATTTATTTACATATTTAAACATGTTTGACAAATCGCAGCGTGTGTGTTCCTATTTTCCAACAGACCATTTTGGCAAAAAATGAGTAATTAACGCATTCTATATTTTTATAGAGTAGTTGATATAAAGTTTCCAATATTTTTTGGAAATGTTTTCGATCAGTTTCTGCTAATGGGATACTTGCATATATTTTTTTAAGGATTTATGTTTTATTTTGCCAAGGTTAGGTAAATTGATTTTGCTTTTGTAATATACAGACGTATAGACACTACCGGTCAAAAGTTCAAGACCAACACTAGTTTCATCGAGCAATTAAAATTCTCATCACTTATTGGCTCGAAGGAAGGAAATGCAAATCGAAGAAAATTTAAAAAGAAATAAATAGATCTTCGTATTTTATAAAAATCTTTTTATTTATTGCCTTAGCAGTCTTCTCATTAATAAGTCCACCTCTACATTGTAACACTTCTTCAACTAAACGAGCCATTTTAAAAATAATTTTCTGGATTATATATTGTGATTTGGAGTTTCAGTAATCCAACAATGTGATCCACATCTTTTGAAGAATAACTCTTGCTTAAGTAGGATCCGTTGATAGCGCCAGCCAGCTTATATACTCGTATATATCATAACTCCAACAAGCTTTTTTTTTTTAAAGATCGCTGTAAAAACTGCATTGTAAATTGTTCTTTATTTGGCTAGCTCAAGTTTCTCTTCTGTTTGTTTTTTCTATCAGCTTCTTGCATGGTTTTTAAGTGTGTTAAATTGAATCGTTAACCGGCTGCATTATAAATCTTTCTCCAATTATGTTAAGACGGTAGAGCATGTAGTTTTAAGATGAGTTTCTACTCTCATTTTTTCATTGTGCCCTCGAAGCGTACCAAATTTTTTACTCCATTTGCTGAGAAACATCCTGAGACCAAAATAAAGCTATCTTGAGCACTACTGCTTTAGACGAAAATTCTACTTTCTGACCCAAAGAGTTGAAAATTCGATTGTACAGCTCAATGATTTCTGCCATGTGTCCAGGAATGATGCCTTTTAGCCCAACCTAAATGTTTTTTTCTTATGTATGTCTTCGCTACATGACCAAAAAGGCCTGCTGCTCTCATACGCCGTTTCACTTTACTAACCAAAATAGTATTGGACAGGTTACTATTGAATTCATATCAGATTTCCGGCGGTGTTTTTCTTCTGTTCCATTTGTTGATTATTCTCAAGTTTACTATCAGTTTGTCGATTCCGCTCAATCGTGCCGTGCTCACAATTTTTCGAAATTAATATTTGCGTTTTTCCCATAGTGTTACTGTTTTTAGAAGTAAAAAAATAGGCTATCTGTTAATTAGGTATGGGTTAGAATTTTATACTGAGTTCTAATACCCAAAGAAGGTTTTGCATTGACATGAAATAAAACACGAGTACTTAGTAACTTATTTAAAAAAAGCAAAAAAATATCAAGGAAAATAAAAGCATATAAAATCGAAAGAAAAAATGAAAAAAACCCAACAGTTTATAAGATTTAAATAATGCGTTTTTACGAAATTTGAGCATTAATAGCTCACAATTTGCAAATGCGCAGATAAAAGCCATTGCGCGGATTTCACAACTTGTTACAATATTTCAGTTAAAAAAGTAAGTACATACAGTGGCGAGCAATACTGGTCGGATGTTTGTCAAACCTGAGTTTATATGGATGGCAAATTTGAAAGAATTATTCAAGCTGCTTACAGTTTTAAATTTTTAGTTCTTTATTTATTACACTTAACCTATAATAACACAAAAAGTAAAAAACAAACATAAAAACAAAAATTTCTTAGAAAAAACAAAAAAAGTCAATGAGTCCAGTTTTGCACGTAAGATACAGTATAGAAAAAATAATGATTTAAATAAAATTCTAGTATTTGGACCAGAGACCTTTTCTTTTTAAAACACTTTTCACTCTTCTGGGCATACTTTCCATTAATTTTTCAATCATTTTTTGTGGTATGTTGGTCCAAGCAATCTGGACACGTTCCCACAGCTCGTTCACATTTTTCATAGGAAAATCGTACTGACACAATGTTCTTTTAACAATTGCCCACAAATTCTTAAATGGATTGAGATCTGGGCTTTGTGCAGGCCATTTTAATATTTTAAATGGTTGGTTTTCAAGCCACTTTTTCACAATTTTTGCAGAATGTTTAGGGTCTCCACCTTGTTGGAACACTATTTCCTCAATAGGATGCGCACACTGATCAACAAACTCAGGCAAATAGGTTTGCAAAATATTAAGGTAGTCTTCCTTCTTCATTATTCCTTCTATTTTATGAATAGGACCGATGTGCCACCAAGTAAAACATGCCCACGCCATTATACTACCGCCGCCATGTTTCATAGTTTGTTTGACTTATTGTTGCTGAAGCTGCTCACCGGGTCGGTGCCAATAATAAGATTTACCATCTGATAAAATACGATTAATCTTCGTTTCATCAAACCATATAACGCGTTTCCAGTCCTCAACAGACCAGTTTTGTGTTGGCAAACAAACTATGAAACATGGCGGCGGTAGTATAATGGCGTGGGCATGTTTTACCTGGTGGCACATCGGTCCTATCCATAAAATAGAAGGAATAATGAAGAAGGAAGACTACCTTAATATTTTGCAAACCTATTTGCCTGAGTTTGTTGATCAGTGTGCGCATCCTATTGAGGAAATAGTGTTCCAACAAGGTGGAGACCCTAAACATTCTGCAAAAATTGTGAAAAAGTGGCTTGAAAACCAACCATTTAAAATATTAAAATGGCCTGCACAAAGCCCAGATCTCAATCCAATTAAGAATTTGTGGGCAATTGTTAAAAGAACATTGTGTCAGTACGATTTTCCTCCGAAAAATGTGAACGAGCTATGGGAACGTGTCCAGATTGCTTGGACCAACATACCACAAAAAATGATTGAAAAATTAATGGAAAGTATGCCCAGAAGAGTGAAAAGTGTTTTAAAAAGAAAAGGTCTCTGGTCCAAATACTAGAATTTTAATTAAATCATTATTTTTTCTATACTGTATCTTACGTGCAAAACTGGACTCATTGACTTTTTTTGTTTTTTCTAAGAAATTTTTGTTTTTATGTTTGTTTTTTTACTTTTTGTGTTATTATAGGTTAAGTGTAATAAATAAAGAACTAAAAATTTAAAACTGTAAGCAGCTTGAGTAATTCTTTCAAATTTGCCATCCATATGAACTCAGATTTGACAAACATCCGACCAGTATTGCTCGCCACTGTATTTAAAAAAGTTTGAACTCTGTGCACAACACATTTTGACACCTGTTTTGGTCTTAATTTTTTGACTGGTAGTTTTTATTTATGTTTAGGCCTATGTAAAGGGTGTTTTTTTTAGAGGTATAGAGCTTCGAATTGAAATAAAACACAAGAAAATCGTTTTAATGTCCATCAATTTGGCTTTATTGGAAGGATAATTTTATGCCATTAATGTTTAAATATGATTTCGGGCATGTGGCCGCCGCGGCTGGCTCGAATAAAGCCAATTCTACAGGTCCAATTTTGAACCACTTTTTCGAGCATATGCGGCCGTATGTCGGCAATAACGCCACGAATGTTGGCTTCCAAGTCCCCTAACGTTTCTGGTTTGTTGGCGTAGACGAGCGACTTCACATATCCCCAAAGAAAATAATCCAATGGTGTCAAATCACACGATCTTGGTGGCCAATTGACAGGTCCATTCCGCGAAATTATGCGCTCATCGAATGTTTCCTTCAATAAATCGATTGTGACGTGCGCTGTGTGGCATGTAGCGCCGTCTTGTTGGAACCACAACTCATCCACATTCATGCCATCCAATTCGGGAACAAAATAGTCGGTTATCATGGCTCTATACCGGTCTCCATTAACGGTAACTGACTCTCCAGCATTATTTCGGAAGAAGTATGGCCCAATGACTCCACCAGCCCATACAGCACACCAAACAGTCAGTTTTTGCGGATGTAATGGCGTCTCAAGGGTCTCATGTGGATTCTCTTCACTCCAAATGCGGCAATTTTGCTTGTTGACGTAGCCATTCAACCAAAAATGAGCCTCATCACTGAACAAAATTTTGCGATGAAAATCAGCATCGAGATCAATCTCATTTTCGGCCCATACACCAAAATCACGACGCATTGCATGGTCTCGCGGCTTTAATTCTTGCACAAGCTGGATCTTGTAAGGTCGCAAGCCAAGATCTTTGCGCAAAATCTTCCATAAAGTTGATGGACAAAGCTCCAATTGCTGTGCACGGTGGCGAATCGATTCATTCGGGTCCTCTTCAACATTTTGCTCTACAGCGGCAATTGTTTCTTCGGTGCGCACTGTTCGACGTCTCTGCGGATGCGTATTATCACATAGAGTAAACGTAGTGCGAAAACGATCCATGGTTAACCGAATTAATTGCTCTGATGGACGATTATGTCGACCATAAAATGGACGGAGCTTGCGGTAAACTTCGCGAACTGAACCATTATTTTCGAAATAAATTTGCACGATTTGCAAGCGTTGTTCTTTTGTCAACCTGTTCATGATGAAATGGCAAACCAAACTGAACATAAATGACATTAGAGTTGCCAGATTTGACCATAAAATGCCAGTTTTATCTCTATTCGAAAAACAAACCTCTAAAAAAAACACCCTTTATATGCCATACAAAATACACTTTTTTCCACCTGATTTCCATTTGCATAGTGTAGGGCAATTTCTAAATTTTAACATTTCTCTTTTATCCTGCCAAAATTTCTTATTCAGTAATTAAATAGTATCGTTGCATCAATAGAATCTTCCCACAAATCTTTAAACGCATTTAGGCAAAATAAGAACTCACGTGACGATATACACATATTGTCGACAGAATATACACTTACCGACACCCATATTGAGGTCTTGCTAAAGGATTGTTATCGTTCGATGTAACGGTAAGCAACGCTGAATTTGTTGGATTACTGACAACTGTTATCGTTTGAGGGTGTGATTGCGCTTGAACTTGCTGCTGATGTTGGTGTTGCTGCTGTTGTTGCTGCTGCTGCTGTTGTTGCTGTTGCTGTTGTTGTTGCTGCTGCTGTTGTTGTTGTTGTTGCTGCTGTTGTTGTTGCTGCTGTTGTTGCTGCTGCTGTTGTTGTTGTTGTTGATGTTGCTGCTGGGTATGATGCGCTTGTGTTTGATGAATCTAAATATTTATTAAAATAATATGTTTTAATTTAAGTCTAATAATTTAATAAAATTGACATTAACTTAGTTATTATTCATGTCTCTAAAATACTATTTTAGGATCTAAAGAGATTTAAGCTCTAAGTAGGGACACATCAAATATTTTCAGGTTCCAAGTACTCGTATATAAAGCCCCCGTTAAATGATCGTGCTATGAAACTTTCAAGGATTCTCAAAACAAGAAAGAAACCTTGTAATGTTACATAGTTTCATCATCAACTAATTCAATCAACATTTTTAGAGATTCAGAGCTCACAGACATTGGAAATTATCCTAATTAAACGCATGGTTTGAATTTTATTTCCCATCAATTGCGTGTTATACTCGTATGGGATTTTAGATGTCATATTTTAGTAGTACACAGGCTGTAAATTTTTTATTAATTCATATAGTATTGGGTTATGTATGGCATAGCATAATGGGTAAATGCCATTGACGGCTTTGCTGGCACGTTCGCTCTCCTTTGTCGAAATTTTCCATAACCGATTATCATAAATGAAGCTGAACTTCGTTGATATAGCGCTCAATTGCCTCCTTCAAGGCGTGAGTGGTAGTAGGCTTGTGGGCCCTAAATCGCATGATTTGGAAATGACTCATACAGCCTGACCAGCCTCATTTTCAAGGAAGAATGGTCCGACGATTTCCCCAGTCCAAAATCCACGCCAAAAAGTGAATGTGCATAAATGTTTCTGAGCAATCACTCGTGGATTTTCTGAACCCCAAGTCCGACAATATTGTCGATTAACGAAGCCACTAATATAAAAATGAGCCTCATCGCTAAAGATGAAATTGTTCCCAAAATCAATTCAACAAACTATCTGCGCTGTCCGTGGCCAATAGGCTTCAGTTCTTGAGTGAATTGAACTTTTTAAGCATGAAGTTGCAAGCCTTCCGTGAGAATACGCTCTAGACAGCTTCTCGAAATGTTCAATTCTTGAGTGTTCCTGAACTCTCAGCAACACTCTCACGAACTGCTTTGATGTTTTGAAGGACGGCTAGAGTGAAGTAATATAGCTATGTATATTTGGACAGGCATTGAAATATAAAATGGATACAAAGTTGGCTTAAAACCTTAGCTTTTCAATCGCTTAACAATATTACGGAATTGCGGAAATCAATCCCTACTGTGCCTCCGCCCACCACTTTTCAGGCCTTAAGCCATGGGTTAAAACGTTCATATTTTGTTAATATACTACTACCTGGATAGTTTGCGTAGGCTGATTTGTTGTTATAATTGTATTAGACGGTACGATAGCTGTGCTTGATGAGTTGGGATTGACGCCGCCGTGGGTGACGCGGATATGTTGATTAAGTTCTGCCTTCGACATAAAACCTTCCCCACAACTAATGCATGGATACGGATGATCGCCAGTGTGAACTCTGTATGCAAAAAAAAAAAAAGAAAATAAATAAATAAAATTGATACACTTAATTTTTTTTAAATACCACATAGATATTTACCTCATATGGGATACAAGAGTACGTTTCTGTAAAAATTCCTTCCCACATACGGTACAAGAATGTGGCACTCTACCATGTATACGACCATGATTTACTAATTGAAATTTTCTTGGGAAAGTGACACCGCAATCAGGACATACAAACGGATTGACAGAGCCATGAAATCTAATTGAAATATAAAAAACAGATAAAACTAAACTCATATTTTTCGAATGTGTTATTCACTTACCTTGAATGCATTATAAGATGATTCTCTTGAGCAAAACTTTCGCCACACTCTTCACAGACGTATGGCCGTTCTCCGGCATGAAATTTACTATGTGTAACAAGGTGACGTTTTAGAGGAAACGCACGTCCACATTCTTGGCAAACAAAAGGTCTATCACGACTGTGTACACGTGAATGAGTGAGCAAATGATGCTTTAAAGTAAAGCTCTTTTTACATTCCGCACATTGATAGGGACGATCCGTAGAATGCAATAATAAATGGGTATTTAAACAATGTTTATGTGCAAAACTTTTGCCGCAGTGTACGCAAACATGAGGACGTTCGCCTAAAGTAGAATGAAATCAACTTATTTAGTAAAACATTACTTATGACAAAACCAAAATTATTTTCAACCTGTGTGTACGCGTGCGTGTGTTGTAAGATGATGCTTCAGCAAGAAAGATTTTCCACATTCATCGCAACTATAGGGTCGTTCTTTTTTAATTGCTGTATCGTTCTGCAAAGAATATTTGATCTAAATGTATTAATTAAATTTTCTTCAAAGTCCACCAGCATACATCACTAAAACTAATTGAATCCTGTAATTCAGCTTTTGGTGACAAATCCAATGTTCCCGGTTCCAATTTTAAATTTGGCGTTTCCTCTTGAGAGTCCTCTGTGTCATCTAAACCCTGAATAACTTTTTGTACCTGAACAGAAATTCCAGGCATTATGTCGCCTAAAATTCCATCGCCTATATTGGAAAAAACAAAAGTACATAAAATAAAATACAAGTTTGGACAATTTTTCAGTTCATAATTCTTGTAAATACCTACAATAATTTTTGAAAAAATAAACATTACGAATACCATATACGCTTTGTAATGAAGTTGGTTAACGATCAATTTTTTTGTAAAAATCTAAAACGGATTCTTTATTTCTGTGATTTTATAGTTATTTTTTTGGTCTAAAGCAAGTGTGTGTAATGCGTTTGGATTGCATAGCACTTTAATAATTCATGTGAACTTTGGCATTATTATTAAGTTGGTTAAAACTTTCTAATATCATGATTTCACAATGCATTGCAAACCTTTACTGGAATACCCCATGGTAATTTTATGCGGAAACATATTGCAGTTCGTAAGATTAAATTTTAAATTAAATAACCTTTTGCATAAATTAAATTCAATGTAGAAGTACCTAATTTATTGAGGCTTTTAAAAAGAATATATATGTACATTGTATGTATATCTTCATACTGAGGGAATTTTTTTTTGTTTTGCATTAAAATAAAACTATACAGTGAAAAACTAAATAAAAATGCAAATTACACCTCAAATGAATCAATTAAATTTTACTTAAATCGGTAAATTTGACGTTCGGCCCGTACACAAAATTTAGACATTATAAAATCACGTTAGGTTTCAAATATTAGAATCTTCCAGGATTCCATTCTTCTATGTATCCTATTGAATATTTTCTTTAGCGAGTCCGGTGCGAATTTTTAACAACAAAATTTAATAAAATTGAAATTAAAAAATCGTTTGGCAACAACCACAGTGCACTTTGGGGCCAAATCTACTGTTTAGCTAGTAAAATCATATCAAAGCTTTTTTGTATACAAAGTTAATTGCAATCACCATGCAAAAATATCCATAATTAGATTATTAACGTAGCTACAATAGATTAGGTCCATTATAATAGCACAAACTCCCTATTGTTGCTAGAATATTATTGAGCTGGCTTTGTGATTTCCATCCAAGCCAAATTTTTTAATTTAAACAGTATCCAGTTAAAACAGCGAGTTGTAGAATGTAATTATTACTGTTTAGAGACACAACACATAGTTTCCTTTTTGTTATAAAATAAATTTTTGTCCTAAAAGAAAATTACTACAGCACAGTATTCTTTTTTCTCAAAATTGTAGAACATTTAATAGAAAGCATGTGAATGGATGACTGAAGCGACATGTAAAAGTTGAAAAGCTGCTTTACAGGAAAAAATTGTTGCAAGTAAAACTAAGCTTCCATTTGACTGTGAAAGTTAATTTAAATTTTCGCTTCTACGAAGTTAATACGTAGGTACTTTATTCTATTGATTTTGTTTTTTTTTTCTTATACTCTGCGTTTTTTTAGTAAGTAGTACATATTTGAGGTAGCAAATCGAAAAACCTTTCTAAAAGTTTTACTCAATTCTTTTTGTGAGAAATGAAATTTATACCAAAATTCCTTACCCACTACTGCAATTCATTTTAGAATTTAACATAGTTTAATTGTCAAGTTTTACTTTGAAAATTGAGCTTTGGCTGTGCAGTAATAATAAAAGCTACGAGTATAAACAGCTAGAGCAGCAGCATATATTTGTACAGATTAGGTGCGCAACTAAGTTCTTGCTGTTTTTTGTTAGAAAATGGAACTTTATTGTCAAAAAATAGTTACAGATGAATCAATCAAAGTATTGCTCATTGCTAAATACCACTTTTCCCCATCTTTCTGGTAGAGCTCGAATGCCATCACGGTAGAAGTGTTCGACTCTTGAGGTTATCCACGAATCAAGCCATTTTTTGAGGTCTTCATAGGAGTTGAACTGCTGATCAGCCAGACCATGTGCCATTGAACGGAACAAGTAGTAGTCTGACGGGACAATATCTGGGGAATACGGCGGTTGGGGTAGAACTTCCCATTTGAGAGTTTCCAAGTTTTCACTGGTTTAGCAACGTGAGGCCTAGCGTTGTTATGCAATAGGATTACTTTATCGTGCCTCTGTTCGTATTATGGCCGTTTTTCACGCAGTGCTCTGCTCAATCGCATCAGTTGAGTTTGGTACCGTTCCCCAGTGATGGTTTCATTCGGTGTCAGAAGTTCATAATAGATTACACCGACCTGGTCCCACCAAATACAGGTTTTTGGCCTTCCTTCACGTGTTCGATCATCGATGTCGAAATCATGGTCTTTAAAGCGACGAAACCAATCTCTGCACGTTGTTTCGCTCAGAACACCATCTCCGTAAACTTTTTGGAGCTCTCGATGCGAGTCAGCCGCCGTTTTCTTCGATTGAAAGATGAAAATCAAAACCTCCCTCAAATGACGATTATTTGGCACAAAATCGGTCATTTTCTAGCAACCACAAACAGACTATGAAAACACAAAATCTTAAAAGTGTCAAATCGGTTTGTTTACCATATGTTTAGGCTAGATTCATAACGTTTCGATATGAACCAAATCGACCAGCTCTTATAGGTAGCGACATCTATTGACAAACAGCGAGAACTTAGTAGCGCACCTAATATTATATGGCAATAGCCGACAGTCGACAGCGACAGATCTTTATGAGCTGTTGCTTCAACTATGCAACTTTACGCAGTAGACAGCAACAGGCGACTATCGACTGTGACAACTTTTCGTGAACTATTTCTTCAGCTTTTGAACTTTATGCAGCAAACAGCTATATCTAACTATCGACAGTAACAGATTTCTAGCAAATTGAATCGCTGATTTATAATTTTTTTTGTCTTTATATTTTATTTTAATTTGTCATTATTTTTACCGAAGATATAAACATTAAATAATATCTCCCAATCAAATTATTTATAACGTGGAAAATTATTAGACATATTTTCTTTGAGAAGTAAATATTACTAAATCGAATTTTTTTCTATAAATTACTTGCAAAATGATTTTTAATAAAGTTATAACTCTGCAAAAATTATTTCAAATTAATAATTTCATTACCGAAAGATAAAATTTCGATCGCAGTAATCCACTTTGATAGCATTTTTTTCAAGAAATTTTTGAGAATATGGTAAGATTAGTATTACAATAGAAGTACAGATTTAGTGTGTCAGTCTGAAATTCAATTCTAGGTCAGTTTATATCGAAAGAAACTGGCTTTTTCTATTACGTGTATATAATATTGTTAAAGCGCACGTCCCTGAACTTTGGGTTGTTATATTTACTTAAAAAATAACTTTAATAATAGATATCCAACTAAGAGGTATAAAATTTTTTTGCTATAATTTTCTTTCGATTTGATAGTTGCTAATAACAATTAATTAGTATAGATCCGATAAATTGGTTATAGCACCAAATTTCGCATGAGCAACGTGTTTTAGTTATTAAAACTTTCTACGACATTTAGTCTTCCATTGTGACTACGTAGATGTCCCACTCTCAGTAGAAAAAAAAGTACCTTCGCGACTTATAATAACTCGATTAATGGAGCAGAATGACGCTGTAAGATATTAGCCAATTTCTCATCTTTAAAACAAATATCTGAGACGTCGAAAATTTTTGAAACAACGCGATAAAAAAAAGGACATTTAGGAATTCTATATGTATAATTGCCAAGTTTAAATAAAGTATTCATATCTGGTATTATTTAGTGGCAAAATAACTTTTTAAATTGCATCGTTCTTATTTATGCACCCTATTTTAAGGCCTTATGTCTTCTGCTGTTGATTTTTGTAACTCTTCAGAACTAAAGTAATGTCTCTACTGATAATTTACAAAAGGAAAATTAGTGGGTTAACTTGATACATAATTATTGTGACAAGGAGACAATTTTTTAAACAAATTAAATGGATTCGCTGGTTGCCTGGTATCAATAAAAATGAATTTTCTCAAATGCAGCTTTAAAGAATTTCCCTGATTCATGAATGTCGTTGGTTCCAATGTTCGCAAAATAGTAATGCGATTCTACTCGTTCAAAACTGGGAATATCCTGTTTGAAGTGCATTATTTCAACAGACTCCATAGTTATTTTTTAAATTTTAAGTGAAAATGCGTTATTCTTGAAGCATAATCTTCCGCCTTAAGCGATTATTCTAACTTCATACATTGGTTTTTTAACAACCTTTAGTTTTACGTATAATATATGTATGTATATCAAAACGAACTTCATTACAAAAAAATTAAATTGTGAATGTTTAAAAGAACAAAAGTTATATATACTTACTTGTTGACCCATGTCCATCTGAAGTACTAATTGTATGCGTTTGGTGTGAGGCTGCAAGAGCTCTCTTCATAAGAATTTCATTGCATTCTTCTGCAGTTAGATGAATCGGTCCAATTGGACTAAAATGCGTTTTACCAGCTGTAGTTAGAATTGTCTGAGTTTTCGTATCAACAATGCCATTTGCCAAGGAATGAGCCTGATCCGATTGGTCTACCAACAAGTCTATGTAGAAAAATTGTTATATTCAATATTTATGTTTAAGTGTATTTATTAATCAAATTAGCTTTAGCATTTATTTACAATTTTTATCACAATTGATGCTCAATACTTGTTGTTCTTGTTTTTTCACCACTGTTGATGCAGCACCAGTTGTTATTACTCTAAAATTGCATAATAAATTTGTTAATATTGTCTCAAAAGTTAAAAAATGATCTTGTAGTTACCGTTGCGCGCCTCCTGTAAATGGTTCATTTACTACAAACATTCTACGTACGAGGCTTCCCTTGTTTGTTGTTAGTGTACCTTTAACATCTTTTTGCATTGAAAGAGATGCGTCTGTCAGCAAGTATGGCATCTAAAATATTAAGAGTAATAATGAAATGATTTCAGACTTTATAGTCTATAAATTATATTTTAAATCTATATTTATATTTCAAAGAAATTAAACGAAAGAACAGAAAGTGCGGAGATTAAAAAGGAAATGCAAGAACTATATGAAATTTGGTCGAGAAAGGGTAAAAAAAAAAGTCGATAAGGATAAAAATTTAGGAAACACGAACCGAAAATGGGGAAAATGGAACAAATTTGACAAAAACGAATTTAAAAATAGAGCCAAGAATGGACGAATAAAACTAGTTCAAAAAGTAATATAAATCGCAGCATCAAGTTGACTTATGGTCTGCGAGAACGTTAGCGCCGGACCATTTTGCAAATATGTTAGATCCGCGGAATATGCGCCAGTGTTATGTTAAGATGAGTCAGCTAATATTTTGTTAAGTGAAGTTAGGGCTGATACTCTTGAAGGTCATGTACAGGAACGTCTAATTTGTCATTATCCCCAGCATACATAACAATTAGGATCCCATAACAGATTCTTGATATTATTTGTGTAAAATTTTCCTTTGCCTAGACATTTTTCAATAAAACAGGTTTTTCAAAAGAAACTAAAAACAAATGTTTAAGAATTTATACTGACACACTCTGACCTTCGAATTTAAAAGTAGGTACGAAAACGTCAATGGCATAACTTTTTATGTGGCATATATGAAGAATGGCTATTGAAAACTAACGAAGTTTTTGGTCATCAGTGAAAACGGTGGGTAACAAAAGAGGTCCTCGAGAGATCACGTGCTTGTTGGGACATTCCTATCATATACTATAAGTTTAAGTATTGAGCGAGCTCTCAGAAAATAAAAGGGAAGTTTCTGATAAAATTTTTTTATTCGCTCCAGGTCTTGCAGATACACGACCATATATAACTTTTGACCAACCAGCAAAACTAATTTAGATACCAAAAATTAGTTTAATTTGAGTTTTACAGGAATCAAGAATCAAAATAGCGCCTTGGAAGCTGCACTCTTTACTTATTTACAAACATGGAAAGCGTTTTCAGCTATATCTAAACATACACATAGGTCCCATAGGCCTATATTATATGTAGAATTGTGTTTAAAAAAAGTTACTTAAAACGCTGTATCTTGGCAGCTACAAATTTGATATATGGATGGGAGTGTTTGACAACAGGGTGTGGCACCTGGCATTCAACTGAATCACCTAAAACCCTATATCCTGACACCTATTACAGCTGCAGTGGAAAAATTTGACACATGATTGGGGGTATGCGAAGACATTGGTTGATGCTGATAAACTAGGAACACTTGTTGAACTCCATGATATTCGCCAACTTTGGAAAAGTGTGGCAAAAATTGAGTTCATCGAATTGGCTTCGTCAAATGTAGCCGTGATGGTCATATGAATTAAATATTGTTGAAAATGTATTGAATGAATGAAGCATTCTTTAAAATAAACAAATTGGATTGAAAATGTTGTGTATAAAACATTCTTTAAAATAAAAAAATATATAAAAACAAATGTTTACCATTCATACTTTTTGTCAAATTTTCATTTAACATGTGGCCCAGTTAAGGGTTAAATAGAGATGTAAACAAATGTCCATCACATCAGTAATTTTTTGAGCAGCCTCGTTTAATGTGTGGCACCACTACCAATTGAATGAATGTTTTGACAGTTGGAATAATTTAGCGCCAAAAAGTCGACTTTTAAAAAACACACACAACGAATGTTAATGTTTTTCCCACATCGAGCAAAACAAATACCAACCCAAACACATTTTGTGTATACATGTACATATTTGAATGTATGCATGCAGCAAAATATTTATTCGCCACGAATTCGGTTTCCACACAACGCGCTAAATATTTTAAGCGAATTAGATGCAAGAAAATCAAAACGAAGATACGAATGCAAGAGAAACCAAGAAAAAGGCCGCCATTTTATTGGCTTCATTAGTCATTTAAATATGAGCAAATTATTAAAATTAAATTATTAATTTTGACTATGCAAAATACAATAATTGAAGGGGTTTGTTTTGTTTACATGCAACTAACAACAAACTAATGAAAGTGAAATTTCCAATATTAAGAAACATTGGGAACACAGCACACAAAGCCATAAAAATATTCACACAACACTCGTAGATGGCGTATTCGCATTAGCGTATGCCAACACGTTACATAAAAATGTATTAAGCCGTCGTCATTCATACATACAATCCGATCTAAAATATACATGCATGTATATATTTATCGCGACGTATATATATATATACATTTATATGTAATATGTATGTTATACTGTTTAGCAACTATAGGCACGCAGTCAGGAGGGCAATCAAACTTCTGTCCAGTGTTACCACTCTGACTTTTTATATTTTCGGTATTGGGTGAAAAACAGCAGTCAACCAGGACCCCATTCCACCAATGAATTTTACTTTAATTTGGAAATTTTGCTCTTTATTTAAAATTTTTGATCGAACGCTGACTTTTAGATTTCTTTGAATTTTTCATAAAATCTTCGATAATAAATTTCTAATCCAAGCACAAAACTGCGATTAAGTGTTGATTTTAACCATTTTTCCATACAAAAGGCGCTGATGGAGATGGGTATTGTGAATCTAGGAAGAAAAATTGCTCTTCGATTGATGTTTTCATATAAAAATTACAGCAACATAAAAAAAAGCTTTAGCAAAAAAAAAATTCATTGCAGTAGGTATCCTAAAATTCGCTTTGGATATCATTTGAGATAAATTTATACCTGAAAAATAGTACGCCCCACGTCAAAACTTTGTAGCTGGTACTAGCCTGCATTAAAATATGGATGAGAAATTACTTGTTATTATATATTTGGAAACACCCCAACCCAAACTAAAACGAATATTGGAAATAAAATTTTCTGACTTCAAAGAGCGATAGTTCTGAATTGAAAACTACGCTAGCAATAACGGTACCATTGAAAAATATGTCAGTTATTTAACTATTGAAATTTATCATTTTATTGCACTAACTCTAGTACTTAGAAAGTTATCTGATAATCTTGTTTGTAAGTACTAGTCTAACGTATCTTTGTTAAACACCCGGAAACTCAGGATAGAATCCTCTTCCATACAGTTTTATACTCACAATGTTTATTCAGAACCGGACCACCCTGAATATCTGAATTGCATCATTATGCCATAAGATTTGTTTCCTACGAAGTTATATTCAAAATTCTTCATTTTTAAAACCAAGCCCAAAACGACGTTTCTGAGCCTTCTTAGCCTCTAAAGTTGATTTGAATTCATTGGTGAGACATATTGGAGGATGTAAGCCCTGAGCTGCGACCAAGGACCGCCGATTTATTCCAACTTTTATAAAGAACTACTGTGGCTACCGAAGCCAATGTTGGATAAACTATTGGACGCAAGCGATATTCAAGCTCAAACAACAATATGAAGGAGGTGTTCCCGCGTCCAACGTATAAATACATTCTTGATCAGCATGCTTAACTTTCTTGAAAATCGGAGTGGCGTCTCTTAAATATGGATTCGCAGTTGTCAAAATCCAATATCTGTGCAGCAAATATTATTCAACTCAAATAGTTTCTTTATATTTTGAATTAAATTTAGACAATGCAGACATTGGAAGCACGCCATGAGATAATAGCCGTGTATTCGTTTTATTTAAACCGAATTTTCATATAAATGAGTGAACCCGGTCAATTTATAATTAATATGATTGAACTTTTTTTGTCTTCGCTAGATTTGTACGCTACTTAAGAACAGATGTCGCACATTGCAATTAGATATAGACACAAACCTAAAATAATCGAATATATGGTAGCTTTGGCTGAATTTGCAGAACCGCTTGTACGCCACGCGAGGCCCTTTGTATGCAGATGACTGGGCCCAAATATTAACATAGTCACATAATGAAAACAAAAACATTGATGAATCAACTAACACTGATCGCTGCTTTGGACATGCTTTCAATTTTCCTTTTTAATACAACGTCAAATGGTTTTGTTCTTCACCTTCTATCATCGATTTTTGTTTAATGCTCGGAAAACGAGAAAAAAGTTTTGATCTTAGCGCCAACGATGTATAAAGAAAAACAGTTCAATGGCATTTGATAACAATTTTTCGAGAAAAAAAAAATTATGTTATTGACGCCTGAAACACTTATCGCGTTTACCGGTCATAAAGCCGACTCTTTGAAAAAGAAGTTTGTCAAACAGTGTCATGCATCCTAGTGGTCAGTAGCAGAATTATAAAAGGTTAAATTTAGGCGTTTTATTCACTTTTAGGTTTAACCGAATAAAAGAAAGATGCTAAATTACACTGAGTAATTTAAATATCCGTTTGCAGTAAGGTGGCAACACTAAAAGACAGGCTTGTATGGAAGCACGCATCCATAGATAAACCAATCCACATGTATATGTAAACGTCAGGACGGGTTGTTGCAACAAGAGGAATTTTTTTGTTGGAGCAAAAGCAAAAAAACTGTCAAAAGGACCTGCTACCAAAGAAATTGCAACAAAATAGCAATTTCTTATCAGTTATGTAGCGAGCTAGCTCCATTCATAACCAAAACTGAAGTCAAATAAATGGAAATATTCAGGTTACGACACAGTGATGGAAGCTACGTTACCAAACACATTCTCTCGCAGACCATTTTAATTCAGTCTTATCAATTCAGAGCGCTTTGTTTACAAGCATTTTTTCGTTCCATTGTTGAACTTTACTTACAGACTCACTGCTGACGGTATAATTTATATTCGGCGATATCTCTAAAACCGACTCGGCGCGCGCATTGTCCGCGAAGCCCCATGTATAGCCAAAACTCTGCTGTGGATTACTCTGTGCAGCACACATTGCGACGATGTTGCACTGCTGCTGGTCACTTCCGATATAAAATTTTAACAGAGGAAGAGTTTTTTGTCCAGGAGTTCCAATCTTGTTATTGAATTTAATAAAAAAAAAGAGGTTCGGAACTCTAAAATTCTTTTCAGCGGAATTTAAGGGAAAATATTTTATAAATAAAAAAAAGAAAGTTTGACTGTGTGTGCGCCACCATTTATCGTTTATTCACTTTCATTCGAAGTCATTTTGAGCTTTCGAATTCTACACTTCACTTTTTCCTTTTATATTACTTTCGTTTTTATCCTTGGCCAAACAAAATTCACAAATTTTTATGCTCGCACACTTCGCAAATAAAATTATAGCACTTGTATTATTTCTAATTGTTTAACAATTAAAGATTTTTCCGCGAAAATCAACAGACACCACAAATTCTTCACTCCAACACTGACGCCATTTTGAAATTGTATTTTTGTATTAATTTTGCCTTCACACAATGAAAAAAAAAATACGTACGCACGTTTCTCTGTCACTCCGAACACGTATAAAATGAAAAATGGAATGAACGATTTTATATACAGATACACAATTTATTTTCTTCTTTATTGGCCGTTCATATTGCATCTGTCACTTTTTTCAATTCTAATGTCATTTGTATGAAATACGTTCACGAATACAGTTGTAATTGTGTACGAGCAAAACCGTTTGAATTCGCCGTGATTGTTAGCTGAATTTTTGGACACTTATTGACTTCTAGATGTCGCAGATGTCAACCACTGAACCGTAAACTTTAATATTAAGCTCGTTATGTCAACGTTTTCACGAGCAAATTCTGTCTGAGAAATTCTTGTCTATTCTCTTTTGTGAATTTCTTTTGCGTTTACACACGGAAACTAGAATTTGTTTGTGCAAGAAAATTTCAAAGCAATTACTGCGTCAACCCGCCACAACAAACGTAAATTCAAAGCATAATATCAGCTAAAGAATAGAACGAAAGGGATTTCGCGTGTACGACAAATTCTGTACACTACCCTTTCGTTTTTTCCTTCTTGCCTACAGACAGGGAAACTTTCTTTGAAGAGTTTCCTCGTGTAAACGCTGTCTTTGAATTTACGTTTATGTGGTGGGTTGACGCAGTAATTGCTTTGAAATTTTCTTGCACAAACAAATTCTAGTTTCCGTGTGTAAACGCGAAAGAAATTCACAAAAGAGAATAGACAAGAATTTCTCAGACTGAATTTGCTCGTGTAAACGTTGACTTAGCGAGTACAGACTTGTTTTCGTGTGTTTTCGTTCGCGCGGGTCTTAGCGTCTGACCCGTTCAACATGCTTTTTTCAAAGCGGTGAAATGTATATGTTAGGTACGATTTCAATCCCAGTGGGATATCATTTTTAGCCTTTAAAAAGGCGATTGTGTAGTTCAGTAATTCACAACCACAACGATAGTAAAGACTCAATAAAAATCTCGTGTTTCTGAGACCTTTCCTAGGATAATATATATATGCCTTTTGGAATCGCTGGCATATTGTATGAGAGATAGCTCTTTATAGTATGTATGTCTGTTTCCAAGTTTCAAGTATAATATCCGTATTTGTGGCAATACGTGCAGCGTGCGTTTTTTCACCGCGCGTTGGAACGCATGTTGGTTTTATTAACACTGAAGCTATCGTGAAACATCCGTGTAGACTAGCCTTAGTTAGTAGTAGCTAAAATTTATTTTGTGTTTCCTTGTGCTATGTTAAAATTAATCTGTTCTGAATTTAAATCTAGTGCAAAGACTTAAAGTTTAACTGAAAATTTAACCCTAAGTTGTAAGACCTTTTATTCGACCTCGTAAGGCCTCGTCCTCTCTCCGTTTTCCTTCCCAGAAGTGGTATCGTTGGTTATCGACTATTGCCTTTTTGCCTCTGTATGGTGATAATCAACTTGATTATCGCATGCGTTTATGTGAAAGCTATTTAGATGTCATTTACAAAAACAACAATAAAAAAATGTGACAGTCAGCGAATACCATTCCTAACTTAAGGCTCAAATACACCGCGCAAACTTGTGTCTGCGTAAACGGTTGTACAGTGTATGTTGCTGGTTTCAGGCTTGCGCAAAAAATACAATTTGATCTGATAGTAACGTCTAGATTTCCCAGTGGAAAACGGAATTAAATATAAATTTAAGATTTGTGTAAGCCAGTGCTTTTGAAAGTTGGCCAATTTAATTTTCAAAAATACGAGACCCAGTACTCCGGCCTCACCTCAAAATATCTTGCTAATAAGGGTGTACACATCAACAAATTTATCATCAAATTGTTTGTCAAACAATTTGACAGCTCAGCGTACACATGATTAAATTTTTCGTCAAATTTCAGTGTTTCTCCGACCACCATAGAGAAATCATCGTGGCGGCGTAGAAATTATTATGTTCATGGAAGATGGTATGTTAATGAAAAAGGAATTTAATTTCACCTTAATTAAAACCTAATGTCCTTTTCAAGACCACAAAAACATTCGGTAATTTTTGTGACCACAATACCATTTAAAATAAGAGATAAAATTTTACACAAAACTAAAAAGTCTCCGAAAGTCAAAGCAATTAAAAGTTAATAAATTCTGTGGTTATTTAAGTATAAAACTAGTTTTAATTTAAATTTACATCCTTTAATACAACCAACGTTGACTCTTCTAGCCATAGTAAATGAAAAAAAAAAACAAAAACACCCTTCTAATGTGTAAAATAAAAAATAGCCACCTACCATTTCATTATCCGCGCGATGTGCGCTCGTTGAAATCTTTTTTCAAATGACAAAAGTGTACTAGCAAATTTGACGAGCGTACACACCATCAAATTGTTTGTCAAACAAGCAGAAATTTAAAATATTTTGTTTTTCATCAAACAATTTGACCAACAATTTGATGAGCGTTCACATCTTCAAATTTTCATCAAACACCATATATTTTTTTTGTCCGTCAAATTGTTTGACAAATAACTTGATGAGTTGTTTGATCATGTGTACACCCCAAATGTAGAATTGACAGATGATAACGAAAATTTTGGAACACAGCCCTGGTTTTCTTTGGCTCATTCTGACGATGGGTTTAATTTATTGCGAAAGTTTATGATTTCAAATAGTTTTACATTTCCTATTGCAATAATAATAATAATAAAAGAGTATAAAATGTGTAAAAAATAAAGTGAACTGAGTTCAAGTTGTAAAAAATATGTCGAAGAATATACATGTGAGTTAACAACTACTTTTTTTTGTAATCAACGAAATCGAAATGAACAAGTAAAAATTCCCAAAACGTAAAAAATTGCGAATGCATGCTAAAGGGAACGAACGAATTGAAAAAAAAAAACTGCTGCCCACAAACCAAAACACACACGCATAATACACGTCCATACTTGGGGGCCCAATTGTCCCACTTGCTAAGTGCCATCAGACCCAGAGCAGCGCAACATTTGCTTTGACTGTTGTTTTGGAGGTGGAAAGAGGCGTACGATGTGTAGTGAAGTGACATGAATATTTACAGTGGTGGCGGCAAAGTTAAGAACTATACCGAATATTCTATACATCAAAGTTTTTAAATATTGGAACATAGGGAAGGACGTAAGTTTAGCTGACATTCTCCAATTTTATTTATTTTTATAGGGGGGGTACAAAATAAACAAGAAATATGAAAAAAAAAGTGTCGCTCGGATCTAGTTTCGGAGCCATCGGAAGTTCCGGATATAGCTTTTGTAAAAATGATCATAAGATAGGAACGCCTGCATGAATATCAAAAATTTGGGTGTCATAAGGAAGATAATTGGCCCCCTATTACCAAAAAAAATAAATATTGGAGAATGTGAGCTAAAGTAAACCTGTTCCCCTAATTTTTGTCAATTTACGCTTTTGAAATGGAAAAAAATTTTAAACGTCAATATTTATTACGCTACCATATACAAATAAAATTACTTGAAAGACCATGTGATTTTGGTTAATTTTCATAAAACTCTTACATAAACTGCCCTATCCACTTTTTTAAAATAATATTTAAAAGGTCTGTTTTGGTGTTAATGCTTGTGGAAAGGGTCGTCAATTTATATATTCAAAAGTATCTTTTGAAAAACTATTTGTCAATTCTGACAATTATTATATATTTCTTTTCCAGAGCATATCAATCAAATATGAAAAGTTACCACTTTAAGTTAAGTTAACCATATTAAAGTTTAACGTATGTACATATTTTGTTTTTGTTTCCTTCGTAATTTTTCAATATAGCCATCGGCAGGCGAATTGGCATAAATTCTCAAATAAATTATTGGGATTATAAAAGGCTATTGCAATAAAACATTTTTGGCTTGCGTCTTCTGGTATAAATCTTGTTATATTGTCTCACTCTTCTTAAGAAGAATTTAAAATTTGACTAGCTTCTAAGACAACTACATTTAACAGAAATCCTAATCTCAAGTATTCGTTTGCCGAAAAAACCAGATCCTGGAGTGGGAGACAGATGATGAATAGCAGAAGTCCTTAAAATGTAAATGTCTCTGCTTTCGTCTAATCCACAACATTTACAATCTGCTATAAAGAGCATATTTTAGAAAACATGATAAGCCACAATATCAAAATAAATACATACAAAAATGTTTTCAACATCTATGCACTTTTGTGTGTTGCGACCACTATTTTTGATTAAAAGCAAAACCTAAACTCTAAAAATTTTCGAAACGCATCCCATAATTACAATTTTGTTCATTGCTAAATTAAAAAAAAATTTTGAACTCATTCATTCAGTAGTTCACCAATAAGTTTTGAGAAACTAGAACCTAATTTTATAACTACAAGAACACATAAGCGACGATTTTTTCTGGAATACGTTTTTCTGCCTCTTAGCTTCTAATCATGTTTTCTTAAAAATAAGAACATATTTTCTAATTTTATTACATGCACTGTACAAGTACTTTGTATGGTAGGTCTGTGTCTTCAAAGTTGGCTGGCTGCAGAAGCGAAAACAAAATAGCAATGTGAATATGAATGTATTTTTTGGTTTTGCTTTGGTTTTTGCTCCGCTTTGGTTGCCTAATACTCGCTTTGCTACTTGTTCGTTTCAGTCATTCGGTTTGCATGGCCTAAATCTCTAGGCCTTGAGGAATTGCTGCTAGAGTGGAGCAAAGCAGAGCAGCGCCAGAGTAACTGACTGTGCAATGGCCAGAAAAGCAGAGCAAAACAGCGAAAAGCAAAGAAACAAACGAACTTGGGGAGGAAAGGAGGTGAACGGCACGGCACAGAAAAGAGTGAATTCATCGCAACCACTCCATTCTACAGTCAGTCAGCCAGCCAGCCAGCCAGCCCATCTGTATGCCGAACATTGCTGTAACAAGCAGTGAGTCTCCGATTCGTGGTCCGATGCGGACGTTTCTCGCTCGCTTGTTCGTTTGTGCGCTCACATTTTATGTTTTTGTATTATTTTTACTACTTTTCTGAAACTGTTCCATGCTTTTTGATATTTATCAGTTTTAAGTGCATACAATAGAAAACGGAACTTGTTGTGGAACTGGACGAAGAACTGCAGTTTCGCTTATGGAATTTATTTGGTAATTAAAGTGGTGATGGTGCATTCAAAGTAGTGAAAATTGCTTAATTCTAAAAAAATAAAAACAAAAACCAAAAGTACTCTATGTAACATATTGAAGTTTGTGGTCGAAAAAGAAAAGTGGTTTCCTAAAGATTGGCGGATGTCCTTAAACATTACAATTTTATGTTCGTATCCTGTGAAGTGTTTTGCATAACAATTTTATTGTTGTACCCACCACTAACAACAGCAACAACAATTCAAAAAATTATTAGTCATACACTAGTCGCTCTCCTGTGGGCAGGCAGGTGCTGCTCCACTTGGCCGCCTCAACCACGCATCATTGAAAAATTGGCAGTTCCTGCTGTAGTGTCTTTGGTAATACGTACGCTTGCTACACAGTTTTTCTAGTGTTTATTCACTTGCTTGTTTAAAATTTTCTTGCTTATTAGAGGAAAAGTCGAAGCAACAAAACGAAATTAACAAAAACGTGACACAGAAACTAAGCAGCAGCAGCAGCACCTACAGACATACATTCACATATTCGTCGTAACATACATACATACATATGGGGAAGTGTGTGCTTGTGTGAGGACGCAGTCAATCGTGCAACTAAACCCATTGATTCTGTTGAAAATTCTTTATCGACCGACCGCAGTTTCCATTCTGTTTCCAAATAAAGAAAACAAGCCGACTTCGACACAGCGCTTTACCAGCAGCGACGAAACAAACAGCAAGTGCTTGGAAAATTGGGCATCTTGTTGTCTTATAGCATGCGATCATATAGTAGGCATTACTTGAAATACAACCATCTGCGTTGCGCTGGCTGCTGAAAGCCAGTTTCGAAATCAGATTCAGATTCACTGTCACATCTTTGAGTAGTTACAGTCCCTCTTCAGCGAGCGCCAACACCAACGTAGTCATAGCTGAAGCTACAGCTTCTGCAATATTTTGCAAGCAAGTGGCTTTCAGAGTGGCACAGCGGAGTAGTGGAGCAGCAACGTAAGACCCCCTCCAAACCTGTTGACCTAATTTCAAGTTACACGACAACAAACGCACTGCATCATAACACATTCGCTTGTATTGAAAGTGATTCGTGCGAGCGGCAGCGGCGTCAGAGATTGACAAATTTTGAGAGCAGAGCAGATATTTTTTGAGAGGAGATTGTTCTCCTTCATAGACTGGTGTGGTGAATAATTGTGTTGTATATGTTGAAAAAGAAAAGTGTTGCTGTGCTATCGCTTCTATTTCAAATGAAAAAAAAAAAAAATAGAAACTGGATGGCATTTTATACAAAAACTTATGTGTCTTTTAACTGAAATACAGGTGAATAATATACAAAGTTTTATATTGAGTCCAAAATAAAAAATGCGTGAACGACCTTTTTTCATAAGCTGCACATGGCACAAAACATTACATTGAACACTTAGAACTTTTTTTACTATTAATAAAAAATGTCGAAGAAAACCAAGTGAAGAGTTAGAAATTTGAGATTTTTTTTTAGCTGAAGGATAAACGCAAACCGAAACACAAAGTGAATTATTTCCATTTTGGAACTTTTTTTAATTGTTTTTCATTGACTTTACTGAATTACACATGACAAAATTTTTCAATCCAAAAAAAAAAACAGCATTTACCCTCAAAAATCAGCTGCTAAACAGTTGAATTTCTGCAAAAAAAGTATTAAAACGTAACATGTTCACAGCATTACTATCAAAATCGAATTTTTCAGTAAGGTCAATCAAAACGAAACATTTCCACTTTTTTCTGCTATAAAAAGTGGAAATATTTTGTTTTAATGTCCTTCTGATGTGCAATATCATTTTATACAAGTGTAAATGAGCTCTTGCCATCATACGACCCAAATATAATGAAACGGTACAGCCTGACATGTTTCTTAGTTAGCTTGGATTTAACAAAAACACCAATTGATAGTACTACTATAGGGTCAATTCGGTACACGATTCATATCGTTACTAAAAGGTTTTTCTTTTCTCTTATTTTTTCGTAAATCATAGCAATATATACCAATATACAATTCACATACTATGTGGGAATTGCACAAGAAAAATGTATCTAACGTAAAGCATTTTCTTGAAGCTTGTATGATCACAAAACTTGTGCAATATTATCGGACAGATAGTAATGTAAACTTGTACAGTAATATTGTCCACAAACAGCATTTTATTTTGCTCAATTGCATAGTTAAAAATGCAACTTTGATCCTCTGATCATTTACATCTGAGTCAATCGCATACAATCTCTGTTTTCTTGAAACACGGAAAATGTTAGCTAACCACTTTTAGCACCAAACGCTTCATGTAACTGCACCATACAAAAACACGACATTAAATATTTTTAACCCAGACAAGAATATGAGCACCTCATGGACTTAAACTTGTTTCTTAATAAAAATTAATATATTTTCAAGGGCTAAAAAGTTTAACATAATCGAGTTTTTATGTTTTTAGTACAGCAGTTTTTTTTTTTAATTTGAAAAGATGTTAATTGTTTTTTAATTAAAAAATTAAGTTTGAAATTAAAAATATACATAAAAATTGGAAAGTAAATTAATAATCACTTTTGTTAATGTTACGTCACATTGAATAGATATAGTAAATGCAAGCTACTTATGGTCGTTCCAACTTTTTTTTTTGCTTCAATTTTGTGGCGAAATTTGAGTTTGGTCAAGAAAAATCATTACGCCGAATAGACTGCGTTTAAAAGTTGTAAACAATTGAATTAAACTCAATCCTTTTTTTGCTTCGACATGCAGTTTGCCCTACAGCCGAATTGTTTGTTGGATTCTTATGTATATTCTTATATAAGTAGAAACATAGATATATATATATATGAATCAGAAAAAATTTTTAAAACAAGTTCCAAGTTTTTAAAATCCCTTCCAAAACCCGTTGATATTGAATGAATAGCGTTCACACTAAGACTAAACTGTTCATTATATTTAGAATATATGCTCATTTTAGGATAATGTATCACTTAATATTTTTTCACGACCTGCATGAAATGCAGTTTTACTTTATTCATATAAAGAAATATTTGTGACTGACTGTTTTGGAAGACAGCGCAGTCCGGACGAAAGTGATTGTGTTTGGACAAGTGGGTCTAACGTCTCATAGAAGTACATAAAGCTTTAATTGAAGTGACCACATCCAGACAGTTTTCCACCGCAAAGTAATGAGCAAATATTAAATTGTTGGTGATTTTTTTTTTGGGAAACATTGTCCATTATTTGATAACATTTTACTGAAAATATTTTGAATGCTTTTTTCTTTTATTTTGATTCTAATTTAATTTTCTTTGTTGGTATTTTTTTATTTGGGTAAAATTTTGATTTTTCCACAGTTTTCCACAGCGACTTTTTTTCCTTCTAGTTTTGGGTGATTTTTACATAGCCCTAGCATAAAGCAGATCTGTTATTCGCTTAATGAAAAAATGTAGAGTTTTTATTTCATTTTCTTCTTATTTGCAAGAATAATAAGCTTTTAATTTATTTTTATGTTTTCTTAAGTTCTTAAATTAATAATTTCTATGATTCGATTTAGCTGACAGTTTTTCTTTCTCGTTGATCGGCAACACTATTTATTTATTCCACAAATATAAACCCACCGTTCGTTTTTTCATTCGTTAAAAACGATTAGTTGTTGGGAGACATTTCTTGGTTAAGCCGCATATACTCATAAATAGAAGTGCAAAGTAGTGGACATTAAAGATATGACCGAGGGTTATTAAACAAATTTAGTCACACAAATAGGAGCAACAAGGTAAATAGAAGACACTAGTTCATCCACATTATCTGTCACTGTGTACCTTAACACATTCATCTTGTATTTATTTTTGGGATGTCATTTGGATTTAGTTGTAAAGTCATGAAACATAAAATCTGGGAGGCTTCTCTTCTCATCCATTCACTCCTCCGCCGCCTCTTTTTATTCGTGTAAAAATGCAAAAAAAAAAGATAAAAAAAGAGAAAATATTTTATCTGCACATTGCAGGCGTGTAATAGACAGAGAAAACAAATTAGGTCAGAAAAAAAAAAAACAAAGACCAATTTGTGTTTACAATCTGCTCCACATAGATCACACAAGCGAGCGTAACAATTTCCCAGTTAATACGCTACATGTTCATGTGTCCTAAAAACATTTTTAAGTTTATGCAATAGTCCACGTTGGAGATTTTAAATAGCGATTTAATTTTAAGTATGTGATTAAAATCACTGCCATGTCCAGAGAAATCAGGCAAACTGTAAAAATTTAGGTTTTTTTTTTTTTCAAATTTCATTTAATTTCTCATGACGCGGAAAATAAGAACATATTTTATTGTGAACGTAACAATACAAAAATTATTATGCTATAGTGGCAGGATACCCAGCGTCAAAATTTAACCTAAACTGTCAAAATCGCCTCTTTAAACGCTGTTGATTTTTTCGTTCTCCTGTAAATATTGAAGTGGATAGGTTTTCTTAGATTGTAAAATTTTATTTAATCCAGACAATCCGGCGCCTAAGTAAAGCCCATCTGATTCTACTCTCACTTATTTATGAAAACATGCATCCAACTGCTTACTGACATTACCAAATTGAATACTTATTTCTATATTCCAAAACTATACATTTTCTGATCATAAATACTTACAATGTAATGAACTGTGTGAAATTCTTCAGGATGCCTTAAACATACTGGTCTCATGGGCGGATGAGGCAGGTTTAGGTGTAAATCCGAACAAAACGGAACTAGTACTCTTTACTAGGAATCACAAACTTCCAATTATAGAACCACCTTCACTAAAAGGCACTAGACTTGTCTTCAAAGATAGCGCAAGGTACCTTGGTTTGGTATTGAATAGGAAATTAAGTTGGAAAATTAATGCTATAGAAAGAGTAAGGAAAGCAACCGTAGCGCTTTACTCTTGCAAAAAAGCGGTAGGTGGAAGATGGGGACTATCACCTCGTATTATTCACTGGCTATACACAGCGGTCATTCGACCGATTCTATTATATGGCATTATGGCGGAGGTTATAGCAATAGAGGGAGTAACATCCTGGCTAAGGAGGAATGTTGTATCCAAAAAGGATATAAATATTTTCTCAGATAGTCAGGCAGCTATCAAATCTCTAGAATCAGTCTTCCTAAACTCACTAGTGGCCCAACAATGTCGCTCGTCTCTAAACGAGATGGCTCAACATTTTCATATTCACCTCATCTGGGTGCCTGGGCATAGGAACATTGACGGCAATTGCAAAGCGGATGAACTTGCTAGGCAGGGGACTACTGCACAAATTCCTCAGGACAAGGAAGGTGTTGGCATGCCACTTGCTACCTCCAAGTTTCTGCTTAAAGAAGAAATGGCTAAAAATGCTAATAAAAGATGGACTGAAGGGTCAACTTGTAATGTAACTAGGCAAATCTGGCCGAAATGGGATGCTAAGCGTTCGTCAGAACTAATTTCTCGCACTAGACATAGTGTCTCGTCAGTTGTCGCAGTCATAACTGGCCACTGCCTCATCGGCAGACATGCGGAGAGATTAGGTGTTAGGTCCTTTGACTTCTGTAGAAGTTGTGGAGATGTGGAGGAATAGGAAAATATTGAACATCTTCTCTGCTCCTGTCCCGCACTTTCTAGAAAACGCCACAAAGCATTTGGGTCGTTTTTATTTGATGACCTGGATGACCTTAGACATGTCAGTATAGGTCAGCTATTTAGTTTCATAACGAATTCTGGTTAGTTCAACGAGAGGATATAGTAAAACACCCTGTGGTATCACAACGGATCATGTTTGGTCTAAGTGAGTCAGTTTTTCGTAACTGACTGCCACTCCTACCTAACCTAACCTACAATGTAATGAAACAGTCAGTGAATTTGATTTTTAATATATTGCGAGCACACTGTTGCAAAATATGTATTCATATGTCAGCACATATATTGAAAATAGCTTACAGTACGATTATCAATAAGCATAGTTCAATTTTTTGATGCTTTGAAAAAGATGTATGTACTAGTTTAGAAATACTGATTCTAAAAAAAATTTTTATTATAACAATTTGATTCGGGCCACAAGCGAGTATGAGTTTCCGCAAAATAGTAAATCTTATGCATCTTCTGCAATTTAAAAATTCTTTATAAAATTTAAATCTTTAACCGCCTTAAACGACCGCGCTTTTTTATAAAAAAATAAAACAAATTATTTAAGTTTTAAATTTATATTATGGATGCATTTCGACTCTGTTTGACTTATATTCACCATAAAACAATTTAAAAACTCAATTTTATTATGCTGACTATGACTCAAATGAAGTCGAAATGCATCCATAATATAAATTTAAAACTTAAATAACTTGTTTTATTTTTTTATAAAAAAGCGCGGTCATTTAAGGCGGTTACAGATTTAAATTTTATAAAGAATTTTTAAATTGCAGAAGATTAATTAACACTGCGCGGCATTGCCCTAATTATTATTGTTGCATAATCCAAATCTATGTATATCTTACTTAAAACATTTTATTGTCATAACATAAAAATTATGATTAAATTACATAAATTAAACTAATTTTAAAGAGCTAGAAAATCTGAAATGAAGTGGGAGGAAATTTTATATAAAGTAAAGAAGGACAAACACTAAATTTTAGAGGTGTCTGAGGCAAATTTGTTCCGCATGAAGAGACAAACTTTTTTTCCATTTACAGTAACCTTTCAGCAATACCCCCTAACCCTCCTATCTATTTAGTTTAATAGAATCATTTATTTAAAAAGTTACACAAAAAAGATAAGAAATTTTACCATTAGTTTACAAAATTGTCAGATTTTTTTATGAGCTCAAATGTTTTTAAGCTGAATTTAAGAGAGTCTAGACATTACATGATAACAGTATAGCCTTAACCAAAATAGACGTGACGCTAGCCAACGAATCGAAACAGCTGTTCTGACGAGTAGTGACGCTTTCAAGTTCGGTTCTTACGGAGCAACACGTCTCGTCAAAATGTTCCGCTTACTTTCGAACAGTTAAGTACGTTCATTTTGGTTATGAACATTGGTTTCCATCTCGAATTTACTAGTAAGGTCTCGTCATGTCTATTTTGGTTTAGGCTTATGTTTTATTATGGACATGGGACTTTACTAAATATATAAAAACAACAAATTTCGAAAAAAACCTTGACTTGCGTTGTTTTTCAAATTCACCACATTTACTTTGATATAAAAAATAATAATATTTTCAGTTGCAGGTTTGACATTCATCTGCTCTTTTCTTAATAAGTTTCATTATAATCCTTATGGCGGCGTTTGATGTGTCAAATATTTTTTTTCCTCGTATGGGAGGTGTACTGCCTACTTATTTCTGCATATATCACAAGGTTCCTGTCTGTCAGCTTATTGTGCAGCCGCTTAAACGGTTAAGTCCGAGTCTAAAATTAAAAAAGTAAATGAGACAATATAAATTCTACTATCAGGTTAAATTGATTCATTTGTTATCTTTGTCATGTTTATTGAATAAAAAAGCATTGATCAATTTGTAAGAATTCACAGTATTATTGGCCTCTGGAAAAAAATTGTTTAGTTATTATAATTTCTATTCTATAATAATGAAAAGTTTCTAGGGAAAATTACAACTATACTTTCAAAACTTATGGAAATATTATTATAAAGAAGCGCTTTAGAATTTCCTTGAAGTTCAATGGCAAAGTACTGATTAAATATTGTCACATTATTTATGACTATATAAGCGTTAATCGACTAGAAATTGTTATATGTAATAATTTTCGGGAACGTCGTGCCTTTCCCCCTCGCTGAAACCACATCCACTTTTCGTGTAAGCGTGGTCTTATCTCTAAGATCCATATTTTTTCTGTAAGTGAACATTTTCTAGACGGTTGCAAACTCTAAAATTATTGTCAGTTTTGTGTATAGCAAAATATAAAAATATATGTTTGAAGGTACATGACATTAAAGAAAAAGAGGCAATTGTTCGACTTAAAAAACTTATCCTTGGATGGGTATGTTATTGTAATTTAAAATTGGTACTAGCTCCAATCATTTCTAATCATACTCCAACATTTCCATGCGTCACTAGCGTTTCATAACTCTAAATCAGTATTTAAAATTTGAGACAAGAGTACAAAAAATTAATCTGTCTGAAAGGAAAAACAAATTGGGACAACGTCATAGTTAAAAAAAAAACTATATCTTGTCAAGGCAAAAAATTCTTGTTTGACTCAAAATTTTGTAAAGCATATCTCAGAGAAATTTTGAAACGATAATTATTACTGGGTTAACTTAAAGTTTGTTTCGATTCATGAAACTACATATACATACTATGTCTTAAATTTAAAACTATTTCCAATATACATAGTCTTAAAAATAAGTAGGTAGTTAATTCTGTAGTAGCGCTGCATTAGTCAATGTTTATGTTTCAAGGTGCGAGTATTAAAGCTTTGCAAGAAATACAAAAAGTCAAGAAAAACCAACTGCACTACTGTTGGCTTATTCGGTGATCCAAAACATTGCTGACATTAAATATTTCATCAGTTGAAAAAGCAGTAGTTGTTGCTGCTGCTGCTGTTAGAGTCGCCAACTGCTTTTATTTTGGCTCCGAGCAGAGGAAACTGGTTTTATTGTGATGCAAACGCAAACACGACTATTTCGAAATAAAACAACTCAAGTCGACAGAAATCTAAAATAAAATCAGACACAACGCAATGGCATTCACCAGTCAAGCAGGTTGATGCGAGCGATGGCATAAAAACGAAAAGAAAACGAAAAAAAAAAGAGAAAAAATTTAAATTATTGGGAATAAAAATGGGAACTACTTGTGTTTGATGGCCTATTTTTGCGAGTATTTTTCGAAAGCATTTGTGCTTATTTCTCTCATTGATTCACATTGAGTGACAACAACAACAACAGCAGCAGCAGCGCATAAGCTCGGCACAATTTGTGAACGTGTGTGATGTTGATAATGATGATAATGATGGTGATGGTGATGGTGTTAATGATGTGACATGACCCAGTTTGGCCTAAAAACTTGACCTAATAGCTTCATTTAGTTAAAAGAAGATATATAAAATACGCATACATTATGCATAACATGGGGCGTAGAAGCTATTTCTGCTTTCAAACTTAATCTTCTTTTTCAACGCTTTTAAGTGTTTAGTTTTTGTACAAATACAAGCGTATAAATGAATTAACATTAGAGAGAATTATATATTGAAATTATGAATATTCCAACAATTTATTATAATTTTTTCGATACTATTTTGCATTTGTCCCCATGGCTATAATTGGTAATATTATGGGCACATAGATATTTCCTCTCTCAAATTCACAGTCGCTATTTGAGCAAAATTCTAAAGAAGTTAACAAATAAGGTGTATGTGTAGTCTGATGTTTCCCGAGAATGAACATATAGCACAGTAATTACGAACAATAAGTTTTGCGTGGTAAAGTCTAGGACTGACTTTTTAACCACAGAAAATGTTTTTTAAATGTGTTGTATTATCGGATTTATAAATCAATAATAGCGTTTAATGAATTAAGGCTTATTAATTATCTGAACTTAAAGAAAATATATGGCAAAATCTACACGAATTAGTCTCTCATTTGGATAGAACTATAGGTATTTTATTTAAAGCGCGCAGCTCGTGAATGTGGAACGGATTGCGTTAAACCATAAAAAACCTTTTTTTTGAGTTGTGGCACTGATAATCAATGTGCGTTATGTTTTTAAATAGATTTATGTTACTAGACTTTAAATAGGCCAACAATAAATATTTTCTTTACGAAAACAGAAAAGCAAAAAAATGAAATGGCCCGAAATATCACTTTAGCAGTTGTAGGACGTCGCTAGAGATCGCAAACTATATTTTAAACTATCTTAGAAATCTTACATAATAAATATGTTTTAATAAAAAGCTTTTCTGATAAACTATGTGAATACTTTTTCTTTTGTAGTTATGGCTAGCCGCAATGATGGCATAGGTCCGTTTTTAAATTTTCCTCATCGACTGGTGGCACAAAATATTTTGTTTGAAAAACGAATCCAAAGCATAGTTCAATTTCAGTCTTCATCGCCTGTAGTTTCTATATGTAAGTCGTTTATGTTAAAAGTGGAGCAAATCCCTCTTCGTTGAGAAGTGAAAATGAAATAAACCTTATACATTTGATTTCAAGTCCCACTTTCAAAATAAACGAACGATTATGTTACGAAACATATTTTTGATTTTTATTTTGATATATTTGTAAAAATAAATTGCGAAACATTGTTATTTCACTTAATTGCATCTAGGTTTGGTCATATTAGGTTAGGTAAGGTTAGGTCAGGTAGAGTGTGTTTTTTGAAAATCGATTCTCTTAGGCCAAATGATGATCCGTTGTCATACCACAGCGCATTTAACACCAGAACTACAAGTCAAACTGACTGGTTTAACAATTGCTAGGTCATGTTACATTTTACATGAGAGAGTAGTAATGATTGCAAAATTTCAAGTCAAGATCTATGATTTTTACAGAGAATCTACGTTATAATCGTTACGACAAAATAAAAAAAAGAGGAGAGGACAAACAAAATAATTTACTTTGGTTTTAGCAATTTGGAAATAATTTATTGAAAACAGCCAAAGCTGGTATAAATCAGCGGCATAACGATGTATGAGAAACTCTTCCCAACGAAAGCCAAATGCAGGTTCACGCAACATATGTATGCCAAACAAACCCAAACAATTTTTTACAAGTTATCCTCTAGCGGTAAAAATACTATCTAAAAAGACTATATTGGTTGGAACAATACGTGGAAATAAAGGGGAACTCACAAAACTTGGAAACAAAAGAAAGATAGCATGGCTAGTTTTCAACGTTGCCTTCTGAATCAAATAAACGTAAACTTACAGTTTATAAGAGCAAACCAAACAATAAAGTACAGTGGACCCTCGGTTAACGAACAAATCGCATAACGAACATTTCGCATAACGAACAAGATGCTGGAACCAATTGTGTACGTTAACCGAGGGTCCACTGTACTTATAATATGTGCAACGCACAAAAACGTCAGAATTGATAACACTAACAAGGGCTTACCTGAAACTATGTCTGAAAGACTAAATTTTGACTCGATGTGACTGACCAAATGGCACAAAATATATATAGTTAGATCAGATTCTAAAATATGACCTCTTTAAGTTCTTTTAAAACTGTAGATTTTTCTGGAATAATAGCGTGAATATTGTTTAAAAACACAACCTAGCAAGCTTATCAGGCTTGCAATTCCAATCAATGTGCCTAGGCCCAGGCAAACAGATGAATTTTCAAATTCTAAGTGATCTCAATTAAAGACGAGCGATATTTCTGGGTCACTAGTGAGTTTGTTCATGTTTTGTTTTTGCTGATTGAATTGAATACGGTGCACAGTGGCGAAAACTAAATAAATACCGGATCTTAAGAGTTCAATAAAGCTAGACTACTGAAATTTAGCACATATGTTCTTTAAGTGATACCCAAGTATAGGTCTAGGTCTAAATAAAATTCATCATCCAGCAGCCAAAAATAAAAACTTAAAATGTTTAAAAGCTTAATTTCTTTATTCGTGCCGAAAAACAGTTTGGTCTGTCCACATTTACGCATAGCGTAAATGTTTGAATTAATTTCAAATTCTCTGTAAAACACCGTTCCAATTGTTGATTATTCATTATTTTTGCCAAAGTTCAAATATACAAAAATCACAATTTATTTGTAATTATTCCTGTGTTTGTCATCAAATATTCAACGAAATGGCACAATTTAGCCGCTAAATTAAGAATAGTTGGATATAAGCTGTGAACATACTGAAAAACCCGATTTTGTGACCGCAGAAAGCTTTCAATTGATTATTTATTTTTTTCATGCACAGTAAAATGGCGGAAACAGCCACAGCTTCTGGATTAATGGAAATTGCATTAAAAGGAACTGCTGTTGATATGCATCAAAGTTTACATCAGCCTCCAAAGCTTACACAACCAAATCATAATTTTGATGAAAGCAGTCCAGATGAACAAACCTCCTGTGCCGATTTACCTGTAGTGTCAATTGCACATAGCAATTACAAAAACAACAACAACAACAGCTCACCCACTAACCTTTCAACGACATTTCGTTGTGAACGCTGTGATAACTTTGAAACAAGTTCGCGTGCTACGCTGTTGTTGCACGTTGTCCAGTGCCTATCTAGTCCAGTGAGGTTAAAGACAGAGGAAAGTGATGCTGAAAATCTTAGTGTGGGTGCAGTGTCAACAGCCTCTCACATTGATCATGCAAATAGTGCGGCGAATACTGGTATTAAGCAATCCAAGGAGCCATTATTAAATCCCATACCTGGTAATAATGGTGCCAGTCCGAATGGAACTTCACGTAAAGTTTTCGAATGTGATGTGTGCAACATGAAATTTTCGAATGGGGCCAATATGCGTCGACATAAAATGCGACATACTGGCGTTAAACCATATGAATGCAGAGTATGCCAAAAAAGGTATGTGCATGAAATAAATGAAATTATGTTATTTATTCAAATACCTCTATTCTTTTCTTTCTTAGATTTTTCCGAAAAGATCATTTGGCAGAACATTTTACAACGCATACAAAAACATTGCCTTATCACTGTCCAATTTGCAATAGAGGCTTCCAGCGGCAAATTGCAATGCGTGCACACTTCCAGAATGAACATGTTGGTCAGCATGATCTTGTGAAGACCTGTCCGCTCTGTAGTTATCGCGCAGGATCCATGAAATCATTACGAATTCATTTTTATAATCGGTTAGTATTAGTTATTAAGGTTTCAAGATAATAAAATTGAATATAATTAATTTATTATTACTAACCATGAAATAGCTACTCTTAAAACAATTTTAAAGAGAATTAATCCTATTTATGGTATATCTCTTCATTCCGGTATGCATTGAATGCCAAGTGCTTCAAAGCAGAATGCAAAAGCTTAACTTGGCAAATTAAAAGTTTTGTTAAAAAGAAATTTTTTAAAAAACTTTCTAACAGCAACTGTTTCTATACGGAAAAGGTTTCAATTGGATTGACTTTTCAAACCTTTCTCCTTGTGAGGATCTTTTGAAGTTATATCTGCAGTCTTTGGGCATCTACAGAAATATTGCTGACATACTTTATCAGCATTTAACTGAGTCTTTTGCTGCACCAGAGCTTCTTAACTATATTATTTTTAATACTGTACTCATAACTCTTAAATATTTTATCAATCATTCAGTAGAATCGATTGTATGGCTACAATCCCCTTTAATCGAATCCATTTCTCCGATTAACGTAATTCCTGTTCCACGATGATTTAGGACGGCCGTGTGTTCTGCTTCCCTGAGGGTTCCACTCCAATGCTTGCCGGCAGCCTTTAGTTGATGATTTTCGCAACGTGTGTCCAATCCATTTTCATTTTTGCCGGAGTCGTCCACAAAAGATGTCCGTGACATGGGGAGAGAGAGTCGTTAGCTCGGATAAAAGCGGACAAACAGGGGGAAGGGGTCGACACCTTTCGGACGTCCATTTTTTAAAATTCTTTTTTGTTCATAAAAAACGAAAAATAAATAAAAAAATATAAATGGAAGAATGGGAAGAAGAGATAGCATTCATATCGCCAACTAACTCTTAAATAGTTTTTGCTTCTATTCTTAAATTATAAAATAATTGTGTTAAAAAGTTTAACTCTTCAAATGCATTTTTTCTTGAAATCTTTAAGCACTATTTTGTTCGCTGTCCTTAATATAAATGTATTTATATTTATTTTTTTCTTTAAAGACATGGTATCGATTTAGACAACCCAGGTCCAGGAGGTTCTTCATCTCTACTATTAGCATTGGAGTCGCAGGCTTCCCAAGCTGCTGCTGCTGCGGGGGTAAACTTTGTGCCTAATTTAAGTGTAGCTGCAGTTGCTGCTGCTGCCGCTGCGTCCGCTAGTGCTAATGCTCCAAATAATCAGAGTGACAGTGGCGAGTCTTTGCGGTCAACGGATAACGCAACACCACCAATGCATTTTTTAACGCCTCATGTGGAGATATCTATGCCGGACAATAGTGGCGAGCTGTACAATGTAACAAAAGATTCCGAATCCGTTCATATTTTACAAGTTGAAAACGCTATTTTATGCGTTTTGCGTGCATTTGCTTTGCAGGGAAACACTGTGGGTACCGGTGGCGAACCGTCAGAGTCTACTAGATTGGCGAAAGAGAGGGATGCGGCTTCACCATCACCAACTACGGCACAAAGAACGAGCCTATGCGCTTCGCCTGGAATTCCACAGGATCAACCGATGGATTGCAATTCCAAAGCTATACATTCAAATGCAATGGGCGCTCTTCGTATGACCGTTTCACCTAAGAGCAATCATTACGATAATCACATTATGCCTTCAATCAGTCTTATACCAATAAAACAGGCGAGATATCTTTTTAAATTTGCTACCCAGCTTAGTTATTACTGTTCGTTGTTATTGAATTTTTTTACAGGAGCCTATGAATGAGGACTTTTCCAATGAAAAAAATGGCCAGAAAAATATAAATTCTAATGAAAATGCTTCAACAGATAATGAAAGTGAATTTACGTCTTCAGAAAATAGTAAATTATCTTCTCTTATAAAAGTAAGTCAAATATACACGTATTGTATAAGCTCGTTTGCTGGAAGATTGGCATGTTTAAAACGAAATAATTTTCGAGTTAGCTTATGTTTATCTCCAAATTTATGTTTTCTGAATTTTGACAGTCTTCCAACCAACGAGCGCTATGTCATATCACATAAGACAATATCAAAATAGAAACAATTTTTTCAACTTCCAAAATGGTTACACGATAATATTGTTTCGAAGCTTTTTAAAATCTATAGCTGACAACATATCGCTCATATCTTTGAAAAGTGGCGTATATTAAGATATATTTTGTTTGTTTTACAACTTTTACATTAGTTCTTCTTGTATCTGACTATTTCCAAGCAGAATAGTTTCTAATCTGTTCTGTTGAAATGATGATGAAGCTCTATTGCAGTAGATGTTTTAGTTGGGCGAAGGGTCAAGTCAATCCATAGCAAAAACATTTGTAAACTTAGCTCTTAACCTGTCTAAAAAGGTAGTGATTACAAATACAATACACAAAATTTTTTTAATGTCATTTTAATGGAGCCGAAGAAATCCCGGTGGGTAACTGAAAGTCTGCTAAAAGTGGCTGAATTAAAAAATTTGAGTTTTAATTTTTTTCGGATAGTTAGGTGTTAATTTTATGACAAAGTTTGATAGTTGCATTTAAGGTATTTCAGAGAAATTATAATAAAAGTGCTTTACGTACATACCCATGAATTCAATAATGTCTAAATTCTGTTTTCATGTTAATGTTATATCGGCCGAAACTGAAGGTATATTTTCGTAATGTCAGTCATACTGAAAACATGTTTTTTTGTAATTTCAGTTATGCTGGAATCAAATAAGTTTCCCATAATTTGTAACGAGCCTTTATATGATAACTAGAAGAATATATTTCCTTGCGTATATAATGAGTAACATTGCCCATTTCATGTCAAAGGGAAAGTCGGTCCTGCATTATGTTTTTGATTTGTGTGATATCTTGTATATTGGATTCTCTGGATCATAAAAAGCGCTAGATAGAGCTGAATAAACTTCGAAGCGACCATTTACTTCTTAATTGAAAAAACATATAAAAAGGTGAAAAAATGGCAACTAACACTATTCCACAAGCCACCGAAAACTAAAGTTTATACCCTGGCCAACTTTTTGTTCAGTAGGCATAAAATATGTTTCGTTCTTTGTTGTTCATGAAATTTCTTTTAAAATAAATCCCTATAGTGCTTCCCCGATACGAGAACGATACGATAATTCAAAAATTATCGTATCATGCTCGTAGTGACGCCAAGCTTATCGTCTCGTACTCATTCTCGTACGAAAAATTTTTGATCTGCATCGTTATCGTCTCGTTCTCGTCTCGTTAACGCCGATATTTCTCGGATTTTCTCGTTCACAGTTTTATATATATAAAATAGCTGGACCAGTGACTTTCCCACGTGCTGTCCGTTGTCAAACCACGTCTATGTTTTACGCAGCCCTTACTGCAAGCACTTGGGTCCACGTATGAAATTTTACCACTTGGCATAAATTCCAAGAATAGCGACGTAGGAGTTTTTGTTGAATGGGAGGAGCTATGGCCCATTATCCAGCCCTGTTTACATTCATAGAGTTGCTCAGCACAAACAACTTTCATTTACGTATCAGGTTTCACAACTGTTGCTGTGATAGATCCCAAGATATGGCGTTTTAAGTAATTTTGTGCTATAAAGGTGCCATGCCCCTTTGTCTAATCTTGTTCAGATTTCGTGTGGTACTTAACATAGCCAATATACATCCTAGCGCCGAATTTCAAAACGCCTGCTACCATAGGTGCCAAGATATTGAGTTTTAAGTGTTTTTGTATTGTGGAAGTTCTAGCTGAATCTCGTCCTCGACGATAATTTAGTGCCTATCGTACGATAAACATTACATTATCGAGATATCGGCCCGACCCTTCTCGTCCTCGGTCGTACGAGAAATAATTTATTTGATAAAGTTTCGTCATCGTTCTCGGTCCCGATAACGATAACGATATTTATCGGTTCTCGGTGGAGCACTAATGGCAATTAGTTAAAAAAATGCGGAGCTATGAATTTTCAAAACTTCGCAAGAGGTCGAAGGAATCAAAACGAAACTCATTTATTTTTTTCTTTCCCCAAGACAAGTATGCATGATACAAATCAACTTTCTCTTTAACGTGAAAGACGTGAAATGGACATAATAGTTTAGACTGGAAAGACTTGGTTCGAAAATGAACTGTTGAATTTAATATTCTTATTACTTTATGTGATTTATAATATTTTTTAATTTTCTTTTATTTTAGGTTTCTCCACTTAAATCTCTGCTTCGTGAAGATTTAAAACGTAGAATATGTGCAAAAGCAAATAATCGCATAACGAGAAATGCTGCTACTGCATTTGAAAACAACAATGTTATCCAAAGTACGTCCACACCAAGTAATTTGTCATCTAACTCAACAGCTATTTGTAACGGAACCATCACATCAAGTGGCCAAGAAACTGAATCATCAGTGTTTAATCGTAAACAAATTCTAACATGCCTTTTTTGTGGTATTGAATTTCCAGATGAGACGCTCTATTTCCTACACAAAGGATGCCATTGCGAAAGCAATCCTTGGAAGTGCAATATTTGTGGTGAACAATGCAATAATGTTTACGAGTTTAATTCGCATTTGTTAAGTAAAAGCCATCAATAACTCAATGCTTTAAATAATGAAATGGTAAATAAAAAATGAAATTAGTTAAAAATTTTAATATCAAAACAAAAAAAGCAAAAAACAAAAATTAAACTACATAATAGGCGAAATGCCAAAAATTATCGTATTACTTAAAGAAAAGTGCTACAACCCAAATTAGGATTGCAAAGTTCACATTACGGCAATAGAAAAATGTGATAGTTAGTCTTTAAATTAGAAAATATTTGCATTAAAATACGTTATACCATCGTAGAATACCTAGATATAAATGGAGTTTATTTGTGTTTCGCTTAGGCACATTAACTTGCGCACAACGAAGCGATCAAATTATAGATAAATGCCGACATTTACATGATCAACGTTAAAGTTTTATAAGACCGGTAGGCTTATTGCCACTTACTTTTGATTTTATTCTTTTATGACAGCAACATATGGCAAATGATTTAATAATTAGAAAATAACAATTGTTTTTTATTAATTTTAGTAAAATTTTTTATGTGTACCTTTTCTAGATACCTTTTTTTTACATTGTAGATTTTCTGATGTTCATGCAACATTTCTATTGATTTGTTTTTCATACTTAGAACCGACTCAACCCTTATAAGCTTTAGATTTCTATACCAAGGGTAGAATGGTACTAAACGACTTTTTTTAAATGTATTATAAACAATATATAAATACGTTATGAAAATCACTGTTCAAATATAAAGTTTGCCATAAGTAGACGGTATACTTCTGTACTTTGTAAATACATGAAAATCGGTAGATATGCCACTTATATGCCTGTTGAATAAGAAATACTTAAAGTTGCAATTATTAGTGGTCGGAATTTCAAAGATTTTAAGGCTAAAATCACAAAATCAGTGTTCTTACATATTTCCTGCTTCCTGTTAGTCAAACAGAAACGAAGCATAGACAAAAGTTATAAAATAGACAAAATCCTACGTATTAGTTGTGGCCTAACATACGTTCAAGCAATCTCATGACATATTCTGTGTAAAATATTCAAAATGTGCATTAACAGTGGTCCTAGTAATTTTCACGTCTGACCAAGCATTTTCATGATATAAAACCGATATTGTGTTAATCGATTCTGTGCGAGAAAAATACTTTTAAAATGATATTTAAAATATGCCGTCTGGGCTCTTTACAATTTTGACTAATAGAAGCCATATTGGTTGGCCGTAAAAATTTCTCGGATATTTTTTATTAGAAAAGTGTAAATTTTACACCTATATTCTGCTTAATATCAATAAGGATTTGCATAATGAACAGCGCGATTTTAAAAAAAAAAACCGAGTTATAAAAAACTGAAATGTGTGGCCTTAGACCATGAATATATTTAAAATCTGGCAGCAAAAGGCTACAATTCAAGCATAGCTTTATTAAACGCTTAAGATTCTAACTCAAACATACTTGTATATAACAAAATTAGTTGTTCTTTATGGTTAAGCCTTTGCTGGTCCATAATTTAAAAAGTTATAAATTATATTTTTGGTGAACTAATAACAGTTTCACTAATAAAATAGAATTTTGAAATTTTGTTATAAATGATCCGAATGTTTTTGACACTTAATTTTGCTGCCGAAATTGACTTCATTGCAACTTTTCCCTTTTTTTATGACATAAAAAAAAATTTGAAAAGTTGTTTTTAGTAACGAATTTAATTTTTAAAGTCAATGAATACCGTTTTTTCATTGAAAAGCTTACAAAAAGGGTTAGTCCTTATGTTGCAATATCTAAGAAAGTCTGACAGTGTTAAAAAAGGAACCTCTAGCTCGCTGTGGCGTGGGACAACCATTAAAACTTCATTACATTTATATTATCTCGTATACTTATAACGATCATTTTCAGTTTATAACATTTTTTAAACTTTGGTTCAACTGTTTTTTTTTTTGCCTATAGAAAGTTACAAGAAAATAATTTTAATCAATTTCGACCTTTAAAGACCCTCTCCATTAAAATGTTTTTTCAACCTTATGCGGCCTGCAAAGCTCTTTTTAAGTCTATGTTTTGTTGAGGGTAACACCATGTTGGAAAAATATTTGTGTTCATACAAAAATGGAGACATGTTTTTTTATATTTTGATAAAGAGATTAATTTCATTAGATGAGCCGACAAGTACCAAATTTTTAAAGGGAATTATTCAAAACAGAAGAGCAATGGTTCATTTGTATTTCGCTAATAAGCTGTTGTATTCTTTCCATTGATGACGTCACCCCAAGAGCTCAAAGAAAGTGAATATAAAGCGTTTTTTTCAATTTCTCTTAACCGCTCGCTTTTTAGAAAAATAGTTTCGGAAAGTCTTTTAGTCAACATTTTGAGAAAATAAGGTTAGTTAAAGTTTCATCATAGGTGCTCCTGTTTCTATGAAAATGCCTCTTAAAATAAATTTTTAGCACTTGCAAGTATATGAAAATAAGTACAATTATCATTAATTATTATTACTAAAATATATGAATCTGAGCCAGTCCGATTGACATTTCAGAAATATAGCCGCATATATACTTTTTTGTTGACCCGTTCGACCCGTTTCTTTTAAAAAAGTTGTTTCAATGAGGTACGATGTCAAGATCTAAAGTCAATTAAAAACTAATAAATAAGGAAGAACATTTTTTCAATTAAACTACATTTCACGTTAAAGTTTTTAACCAATACAAAAACAACATACTTACAAATTAAAATAAAATCGTCCAAGACCTTGTACCCACGATTAAAGACATTTTGCGAGCTTTGTGGTCGAGTTTTGGGGAGTAATTGTCATAAGATTTCTATTTAGATATATTTGTTACATTATCAAATAGATATGTTAATCAAATGAGATGCCGGTAACTGAATATATGAAGGCTGTGACCATTTTTTAAATAATCTCTTCCCTCAATTTGGCTGCTTTTTGGACAGATTATATCAATATATATGTTGATCCAAAATGAACTCTTCCACAACATAGTTTTATGTCTATGTCAATGAATTCGAATGTTGTGAATTTTTGTTATCAAAAAACTGTTTTTTTTTTATATTCATATGATTAGTTCAAGCTTGGTAGAAATTTTACGTGATAATGATAACAACTCCAAAAAAGAGTCTCACACCTATGCTATAGAAAATGTCTCAAGGTTCAAATATTACCTAAGTAACTTTGACGAGAACTTGGAAAACTTTTAAGTTAATTTCTTCTAACATTTTGAAGTGATTCGATCTCATTCGATTCACGCCCCAATTTTGATATCCAAATATTTCTATAAAACCCACATTTTTGAGTTCTTTGGTCAAAGAAAATTTTAATTTTCAGAATAAAACGAAATTTTTCTAAAAGCTTCAATAATTCCTGAAATATTAAAATCTATATCATAGATATAAATTTTAACCAAAGTATGTTTAGCTCTCACGCCCACTTTTTTTAAATTTAAATTTTTGCTTTGTTAAATTTATTGGAAGTAGACAAATATGCATAGAATAAAATTTTAAAACAATTTCAATCAAAAAAATTTAAGTAGAAAATTATTAAAAAAATTAATACAAATGGTCAAAAAATATACGAGTCTATTGTAAAATATTTTTGTATTTGGAGCTACGTAGATACCTACCTTCCTTGCATAAGCGAAATTCAAACATTAAAACAAAATTAATGTTATTATTTTAATATTATGCGAAAAGTTTATAATAAAAGAGTTAATTTTTTAACTATTCATATTTAAAAAAATAGTATATATAGAAAAACAATATATTTGTAGCATATACGGAGAGGAGCAAAACTAAATTTTAATATAAATTTCTCAGTAAATAAATTTAAAAAGAAGCTACAAACTTTTAGGTTCATATCAAAGAAACATTGTTGTCATGTAGTTATTTTGTTCAAAAAATTATTTCTTCGAAAATTTTTAATATTAGTTTAAGCGTTCAAATTCATATCTAAAGATTTCATTAGATATTTTTTTCACATAACTTTTGCTCTTCACCATATATATCAAATAATATAATGTACATACATATACATATATGCAATATCTAAAAGTTATATACACACATATATATATAAAAAACAACAAAATTTCGATCATGTTACAAAGTTATATAAGGTACCATACCAAGGCCTTAGATTAGGCTTTAAACTGTTATGTTTTCAGAGTTTAAACAAAAAAGCAAAATATAGTAGAAGCTTTTACGTAGCTTAATTAATAATAGTAATACGTGTATAGGTAAAAATATATATACATACATTTTATTTTATATTTCACGCAAAAAGAAAATAAAATAAAAATTATACATCGCGTAAAATTCCGAAACTTTATGGTTAACATCCGTCCAAATGTTCACAGCTTTTGTGTTTTGAAAATTGAAATATATATTACATATTTTACTGGCACCAAGTGAACATTCTTTTATTTTATGACAAATTATTCTTAAATCATATTATTTATGCAATTTGTTTATATATTTTTATGATTATAAATCGTAAGATTTTAACATTTGTACGTATTTTAGCAAAAATTGTGTAAAAATTATTTGTTGTGTTTTAAAAATTTTGTAGTTTAATTAATTATCTAGTAGGAATAAGACTCTAACATTGAGAATTTATTAACTTATTTTGTTAAAGAAGAAAAACTAATTGTTAAAGATTTCGTTGATATATTCTAGAGAAAAAAAAAAACAAATATATAGTTACAGTTGTTAAGATTTGCTTAGCCCAGTTGGCAGTTATTTTTCAGAAATAAAGATCAAGAAAAAATTTATGAATGAATTTTTTTTATGGAACTTTGCTTCTAATTTTATTCCTTTAGTTGTAAATGGACAAGTGGGATGTATTTGCCCCAGACTCCGAACCACTCGAAAAATGTGTTTGAATATCGATTTGATAAGCAAAAAAACTTGTTTCCGTGCGCAAGAAATACTATGTGTAAATAATTCAGAGTTCAGTTTGATGAAATAAAGAAATTAATTCAGTTTGATCAGTAAAAAATCCTCGCTTCTTCATTTCGCTTGGTAAGGATATAACTATATAGCGTATGTGCGGCAGCCAGAGCTTCCTTCCTGTCATCGATCAATTTAAAATCATAGAAAGAATCACGCCTTAACAATGATTGGATTTTATTGAATTTGAAACTTATCGTACACTTCTTACAATTTGTGATCGTCATAATCGGCCTCATTAGTTGTCAAATTGTACGGGTGGATTAAGATAAAAATCCGGTCGAAGTGACGAAAATATTGCCGCAGTTCAGGCAAGTGTTGAAGATCCAAATTTATCGACTCCAAGCATTTCACAAAAGATACGACTATCTGTTACAACAACATGGTGTATTTTATGGTTGAACTTGGGCTTCAACTTTACAAAGCTGTTATTACGCAAGAATTGAAGTGTTGGGATAATCGAAAACGCCGTAAATTTCCTGATTCTACACTGATACAACTTCAAAATGATGATAACTTTGCCAAGAAATAATGAGACACATTTTCATCTCTCTGGATCGGTTAATAAGTCGTTACTGCTCTCAAGCCAATTTATAAACTATTTACGAAGAACCTTTACATTCCGTAAAAGCATTCGTTTGGAGTAGTTTGCGGCACGGTGGAACAATCGATCTTTGTTCTTTTTTTTGGAAGGTGAGGAAGGAATCACGGTTACTGTCAATGGTGAGCGGTACAGATCAATAATAACGAACTTGTAATTACCTGAGTTGGAAGATATTTATTTAACAAAAATGAGGTTTTAACAAGATTGCGCTATGTGCCACACTGCGCATGCTACAATCAATTTATTGCGAGACGGGACGTTTGATTTGCTGAGGCTGCTTCCTACAAAGATTTTTTTCCCACACATTTTGAATTTTAATTTAAATATTTAAAAAATCAAAATATATTTTGCAATTTTAGTACATTGAAATGTTACAACATTTTGGCTGAATCTTGAATTTTGTGTAAAATGAGACTTTTTTGTGTAGCGGGGTCAGTTCGAGTATAAAACTCAGTTTTCGCAGTTGAAAGCTCCTCCATTTGGCCACCATCGTGAAAAATAGGTGTGAATAGTTTTTCTGCGTTTTTCTCACAAAAATTGCTTGAGACTTTTTGTAGAAAATTGATGAAAATAGTTTTTACAGTAAAATTGAAAACGAAAAAGTTATACGTAATTAAAAAAAGACCAAAATTTTCATGAATATAATTTATGAGCTGAAGCTTTTTTCTATTTTTATTAAAAAAATACTCCAGACGTTTTTTTTGTAGACCATTTCACTGCGAACAATTTCATATATTAATTTTTTAAATTTCTTCTATTTGGAGAGGTGTAAGGACGTTTCAAAGGGATTAAATCAAGAGGTAACCTGTGCGTTAGGCAGCACATAGTGAGGCGCTCGCTATGGGACGGCAAAACGGTCGTGAACTATATATTAATTTGTAAATTTGGTTCGTTTAGCCTAATCAAGTATCATTTTATTATAATGGATAATAGGAGAGGGTTAAAGAGAGGGTGACTTAAAATGATTTTTTTCTTAAAAGTGAACAAGATTGTTAAAAATACCAACGTTCCATTATTATTTATGTTTTCTATTGTTTGTGTGTGATGAAATTAAAAATATTTTCATGCAAGATAGTCGCACCTAAAGAAGTCGAACCTTAAGAGATCAAAATTTTTGCTATACTCAGTGGCGTCAATTCACCAAATCTTGGGGGGGGGGGGAGGGTGAGATTTATAATTCCACCACTATTAGATGGGTTTATTGAATTAATGTATTGTAAAATAGCTAGTATTAGATCCTTGGGGGGGGGGAGACAATTAAATTTAAATGTCAAAACAGACGTAACGAGTGCAAACGTTCGTTTAGTTGCTATCTTCTCGTCACGTTAAGGCTTAAGAAATATTAAACTGCTTCAATGAAATTTTACCACAATCACAATCAACTCATCTCAAAATAATCAAACTATGAATCAACGTAGTTTTCTAATATTATTCATTGTCGTCTAAATTGTATACTCTTATATTTTATATTGTTGCAAAAAGCAAACAAAAATGAATGAATTGTGTTTTCACTATTTAAATATTACATGCAAACACAATCAATTAAAATATTCAATTTGTACTTTTTTATGAGCACGCTATCTCTCTTACCGAGGCTTGACTGTATATAAGAATTAAAATTAAATGCCATTTCCTCGGGACATATTTCTTACAAAGAATATGATGTAGGATACAATGAAACCAATATTTAGTTTGTTTATTTCGAGTAACCACGTAGTGTCAATTCATTTAATTTTGCTCAGATACTTTCCATATGACATTCCTACATACAAAGCATAAATGTACATATATACATACATACGCACATACCTATTTATTGTTTTGTATTGTAAATTTAAGCATTGAATTCATATACAATGCTTATGTATCTGTTGGATATTGTATTTGCTGGAACCATTTTGAATTTAGTATATAAATATGTATAGTATATAGCAAGTAGCATTGTAAAGAATTATTGCACGAGTAGAATACGTACGCACGTATTTATAACAAAAGATATAGATAACTTTTCAGGTTTTCTTTATCTAAACAAATATATCAAAAGACGAACAAAAGTTTCCAACACAATTTCAAACTCAAAGTACGAGTGCGAGTATATAAGTGTGATGAAGCCAAGTGAGAGTACGAGTGCGAGTGCGAGTGCTATTATTCAGATATTAGATTGATATACTTTTACATAACTCTATGCAACGTCTGTCTCTTTCTTGCTATGAATTTACTATTATATCTCCAATCTGGGATCGGCAAAATGTGTTGCATTTATGTAGGTATGCGTCAGGCGTTGCGGTGTGGTGCTGAGGCATAGTACAAGCTGGCATTAGTAGGTATGCCATGATTCCACAATAAGTTTTGCCTCGGGCTATAAACAGTAGCATATTGTGCGCATGAGGAGTTTTTATCGTTATTTTCGTCTTTTTGGTTGTTGTTTTCGTCATTTTTGCCGTCGACGAAAATATGACAGTTAGCAGCATGATATGCCCACCATTTGGGAGGTACTAAGAACCTCTTGACACGTTTGATTCATGCGCATTTTCAGCGCTCGAAAATTGTGTTGTTGTGATGGGTGGAGATATTGAAAAGTATTGAGGCAAATTTCCAAGTTGTCCGCTATGATGTTATTTTTACTTTTTTCACTAATAAGTAATCCAAAAGAAATTCATATATTTATTGTATTACTGACAATGTAAAATTACAGGTATTTTTTGCTACACTGAGAAAAATCAAAGTCTTTGTAGGAAATATACAATAATATGTGGCTATTGCCAAAATATCATCATATCGCACAACCATTTCAAAAGTGGTACAACTCAAAATTTCCACGTCTCCACAACAACATTTTAATTTTTTGTGTTTCAGATTTTTATAAGCACATTTTTACCAATATTGAATAGTTAAGATTATATCAAATAATTAGGATACAACTTCATTCTACATAGGTTTCTGAAACTTGGAAACGTTACCTGCCGAATGGGAGGGTCACAAAGAGGCAGAGGTGTAACTATGGCGAAGAAGGTGCGAAGGCAGCCGTCGCCACATCGAGATTCTTACTAATCAGCAAAAAAGTCACTGATGATTCCGTTTAGCAATGGATGAAACTAGTGTGACCAGCTTTATTAACTTTTTTGTGTTAATTTATCTCAGTTTAGCATAATTTTTTGTGTGCAACACCGCTCAGTAAAATATTTAAAAATGATTTTTTGTTTCGATAATCGACCAAGAAATTACCTTTTGGTGAGCTCACCGATTTACTATGCAATTTGCGCTTGCAACTTCGTTTTGACTTCGAGAGCACTTTAACAAAATGAAAAATTTTTCTAAGGCACGATGAGTCGTCTCATAATCGAGCCATTTGCGGAACACTGTACAATATTAAAATTAAAAAAAGCCTACACGGTGATCCTAAATAGGAACAGCCCATTATGAGTTAATGGTGAAATTATTAATGCTTGCCGCTATTTTTTCCAAATTCGACTTTTGAGGCCTTAAACAAACAGAAAAGGGGCGCAGGTTCATCAGACTACCGCCTATTCAGGTCACTGTGAAACTCTCTTGATTGAAATAATATCGTAAGCATTGAAGTTTTTGCATTAATTAATATAATAATATTTTTCCTTGGAGAAACTTAAACGCTGGCAAACAATCTTAATTAATAAAGAAATTAAAATTTTCGAATATATTTAAGTTTAAAAATTATATACTGTTGTTTTTTTGAAAAAGAAAAAAAAAAACGACAACGCAGGCTTCCCAGCAGATAAGCCTCGAGAAAGTTGGGAATGAACGGTCGGTCAATGCGTTGGCATGGATAATGTTACATCGCTCCAAAAATTAGAGAAAAATCTAATAAATAAAAATAAATAAACTAAAGAATCAATCATAGTCCATTTAAGACCATATCACTTTAAAAATTCTCTCTGTGTATTTTAAACATGCAAATACGAACACACTATCACACTTACGAAATTTTATGCTGTATACAAAAATCGATTCCATTGTGCTTTAATACGGATTTAGCTGATTGCTTTTCGATGAACATTCCGTTGAATGGATAGATTATGGCTCTTATTTTCTGTAAAAAGAAAGAAAACAAATAGATTATGGATTTTGGTTTTTCTCAGTAACAGATTTGCACATAATACCAGATTTATGTTATGATTATGGTGTTCAATAGTTAAAGTCAGATATAAATTTTGTCTTTTACTATACGAGTAGGTATTTTGTTAAAGCAGACTTTTAGATACTGCAGATAAGTTGAGTAATCTATCCGACGCCTTATGCGCATTGCCTTTTTAATGATGTTATAAGAGCATATTGGTACATAATTCGCCTATTTCTACTATTTTTTTGCTGCGGACACAATGCCATATCAGCATTCTTCTACCTAACTTTGGCAAACCGGATGGTTCCTGATGTCTTTAATTTTATGCAATATGTTTCCGAAATTATTTGCTTCTTTTGCTAACGTACTGATATTGGCACCTTTTTAATATGAACACATTTCCTATATGCCTACAGCAAAACCTTTGTTCGGTATAACAACTACCCTGAGCGATGAGAAATGTTTCATTCGATCGATATTGTTACCTGATGTTCATTGTTATTAACAATTTGTTTTTGTTTTTGATTGTTTGTATTTTTGAGGATAAAGCGTTAAAATACCAATACGATTGACTGAGCAAATGGTGTGGTGATCCGAAAGCTTATAGATTCAATCTGCTCATAACAATTCTACCCATTTTAATCGCCCAGAAAGGTCTCAGTTAATACCTCATTTGTGGTTATGAATCTTCTAAATATTTACACTAAGTGATTGGTGACTGAAAGTATCACAATGGGAATGAAGGGATTATCGCTTAGCAGGTCATTAGCGTTGAACCCTACATAGGCTACAGCAGCAATTTTGTACGTCGTACGTATGTATGTATGTGGTATGTGAGTAATCGTAATGCCCAAATGATTTTTCATATGAAAATAAAGGAAAAACCTTTCATATCGCTTTTGTGACCATAACCAAATTGATCGCTTATTCCATTATATGAGTACAATCTCTTCTATATAATAGTTGTTTGTATGATTTCTTCATCAGACTTAGCGACAAACAAACGTTTCATTTTCGGTTAATGCTTCTTAATCTGTCTCAATCAGTAAGTAAAAAGACTCAAGTCATTTCTAAAATGAAAAGTATACGCGGTATTTTGATTTCTGGGGCTTCTAAATAGTGCAGTGAGCTATTAGTACTAATGAAGGGTGCCTTGTTGGATTTCACTCCTATCTTTTGTACTAGTTTAGGTAGGTAAAATCACGAAAAAATAAAAAACTTTGAGACTCCCAATATATTTTTTAACAAATTTCGGCTTGACATGTGATATGAAAGGACCAAAGGGTTTAGTCAGTAATCCGACCCGGTTAAAAATGTTAGGTTTGGCCAAGTCTTGAAATGATAAAAGTCAATATGATTGAAGCAGTCAAAATGTTGTTAAAAAATTCAGATCACTACGTTGAAAGTCGGAAAATTTTCAATATAGAACCGGCAGTAACACAACAATTTAAAAAATAAAACGGAAACACGTACTTACTCTTGGAATTGAAGAGAGACTTTTCATTTGTAGACACTGAAGTATAATGCAACTGCAATGCACTTATGCAATGCAACGAAATCTAACACTTTATTTTTAATAAACAAAATAAACACTTGCTAAATTGCGAAATAAAAATTGAAGATTTGCTTATTACAAAATGAAAAAGGTTTCAAAGTAAGAAACAACAACAAAGCGCTGTACTTTGACTAGCGTCTCTGCTGACGGTGACGCTTTGGATAAGATATTGCAAAATTTTCATTTAATATTTCATTGAATTGATCAAGAAACAATTGTGAAGATATAAATTTTAAGTTTTTTTAATTTTCTTATTAACATTCACGTAAAATAAAGTAAAATTTGACTTGAAAAATAATAACGAACTAAAAAATTATAACTAACGAGTGACAGTTGGTTAGGGTTACCATTCGATTTATCGGAACTATAGCTGAATAATAAAGCGCTTCACAGATCAACCAACTTGTTCTTCATACCTATCGTAGATCTCCTAAAAGGTTTCTACGGCGATAATAAGGCTTTGAAAATCTGCTCATACGGGGTGCTATTATTAAAGCAATTACAATTTAATTAGTCATAGCACCTAAGCAACTGAAATCGGCTTTTACAAATGAAATGTCATTCAATTTAAAAAGTTTTATAGGAAGGTAAATGTGGTGATATTACACCTTCAAAAATGTGATCATGACTACGCGCTGAAAGCAAAAATTTCTTTTCCTTATAAGCAACAACTGTTCTGTAAAAAGGAAAAAAAAACTTGTACCTCCAAGGTTAGAGATTTGTTGACTTTTGGTGATGAAAATTTAGTTATGAAATTCGCAAGTCATCTTAATTCCAGGCCTCATTTAATTACTAAAAGTAAGCTAACTAACTTCTGAACTTAAATCAGTAAAATTTCTAACCATACATTTCCCATTCAAGCATTCGTTCAAAATTGCAACAGTAAATCCCAGCATTTATGCCCAAATTAAGCCTCAGTACGACTGATTCGTACGCTCATCTCATATTGTACAACTTTTTTATAGGACTTCACATCCGACTTCAGTCTGCGCACAGTCTTAAGCCGGTTTTAAATGCGGATTTCGTTGCACTCTTGTTATTGAAGAATTTCTTGTTTTCTTTAACTCCAAAAATTGCAGTTGTTGTTGCTCTTATTGTTGTTGTTCATGAATACATAGTTTTTATACCATATGTTTTTTTGTTTTTCGGTAAAAAATGGGTAAGTATGCTAAAAACTTGGAGCAAACTATACATAATTTTATAGGAAAAAACATATGCTTCCTTTAATATTTTAAAAGTTTTCGGTTATCAAAAAATTTTTTTAGAAAATATCGATGTGGTGGCAACTCTAACTGTCACTCGTTACTTATAATTTCTATTGTAAAGTGCGGTGTTATTTTGCAAGTTTTAACTTTTGCTTTATTTTGCGTAAATATTAAGAAGAAAATTGAAATAGAAGTAAAATTAATATCTTTACCAGTGTTTTGTGATAAATTCAATGAAATATTGAATAAATATTTTGCAATCTATGCAAAATCCCTTCGAAAGCGGCACCGTCGGCAGAGACGGCAGTGAAAGTGCAGTGCTTTTTTGTTGCTTTATATATTGAATATTTTAATAAATATCGTATGATTTAATTAAAAGATTTGTGGTAAAAATCAGCAAGTGTTTATGTAATGTCGTTTTTTTCTCAATTCAAAAGTGTTCCTTCTATTTAAAAAAAAAAAGTTTTTCGCTCATTTATATTTCGTCCGTGCGTTTGGTATAAATGCATTCTGCGAGAATACTTAAGGTGAGTGTTGCCGTTTTTGAATTTTACTTTTTAGTATGCGTACACTAAAAAAAAAAATAGCTGAATACTGATTTCGGTTTCTAGAGATATTTTTGCTGTCATATACCGAAAGTCACCAACATTCTTATCAATTATGGACGTACTATATGCAGATCCGTTTTTGATATAGTAATTTTGTGTAGATCTTAATCAAAAAAGACCAAGTATTGTCCTATTCGAATACCTTTTTCCTGCAGCTCTTTATATAGAAAATCAAGGAAGGCGTCAGAAAACAAAAACTCAATACTTTTTGGGGAAAATTAATTATTTCGGATATTATGAGATTTCAATTTATTTATTCAATAACTCTTAACATTGTCATTATACCGTCGTTTTTGTTCTGGTTAGCTTTGCTTTTTGCGTAAAATATCAGTTTTATTTACATGAAGTAAGACCAGAAGTTTTTTATTTTTTCGTGGCAATAGAAGCAACAGTCAAATTTAATTACTTGAAAAATCTGGGCCATCTTTTTATAAAAAAAAAATTACATTGGCTTTCGAATCCAGCGGCAAAAAATACATAAGAAAAGTAACCTCTCATCATGGGTGCATTTTTAGTGTAAACTAGTGTAATCGGTTCATGTACTGAAAGAGTTTGAAATTTTTTTTAGTATATTTAAGCAAATTTTAGATCGTTTCTGCTGCTGGTATTCTTTACATATCGCATTTACGAAAACTACCAACTTAAACCCATAATGGATAATATAATGGATATAATTGTTTTAATCAAGTTTGCCATTGCCATTCCTTGTGTAGGATCACCAGTTTAGAAGACACATATCGTTGTTCTCGGGTAGAAAGGATCTATCAATATTTTTGTAATTTCACAGGAGGAGAAAAACCTCAAATAAAGAAGTTTTTTGAATGCGATTTCCAAAACTTTTAGTGGGTCAGTTAGGAAAGTCTATGAAGTAAACGTTAATGGCGAGTAACTCTCCAAATATCATTTACATCAATGATTTTTCGACACTTAAGCATATGCACCAAAAATTGATACCGCAGCATTTACATCAAGTTTTAAATTACATAAGTATAGCCCCTGTGTTTATATATAATACTTCATCATTTTAGAAATCGATACAGCCGTTACAGAATTATGGACATAAATGTAAACGTGCCCCTTCCACTCCTTTAATTATATAATCGTTTTCCTGTAAGACTAGGGGAGAGATTTTGCATACGTTTTTTAGCTTAGACCTTTACCTAACTAATGACACCAATATCGATAAAATATAGCGGAGGATTATCGATTTATGGGCAAAAATGAAAAAAAAAAGTGAGATAAGGCCTTTCTAATCGAGAGCGACGATATATAGAAATATAGCCCAGGGTTAAAACTTAAGTTTTTCACAACGCTTTTGATCTAACTGATATGCATGGAAACTAAGTTTGTTCTACCTTTGTGAAGGGAAAAATCTCTGCTGACTTTACTTTAATTCCAATAGTTTTACTTTACTAACAATGTATTCGTTTTTACGAATTAAACTTATCTTATAAATTTTATTTTTGTTTTTTGAAAAACATCTTATATTGGGTATGTTTAGTACAATCTAAAGTAAAGTAAATTTATTAGTATTGATGAAATGTGCTTTAAATTTTCAAAACATAGCCAGAACGGGCGTAGTGGACCACAGTACAGCTCTCAAAAGCAGAATAGTTAGTTTTCATTTTATTATATCAATTTATCAGTAACCATTCCTAAAGTTTTATTTTGAATTCTTTGGATGATATAACGGTTAGATTGCTTTTTGCAGCCTCTGCAAGTAATACTTTCGAATACAAGCTTAATTTGCAATAGTGACTAATCAGCCAGTACTTTTCTTTGGTTCTTATTTGCTCAGCTTTCTATCTCACAAGATATTTCCAATTCAACTTGCTGTCTAAATTGAGTCTCAGATATTTAGCAGAACTCCTATGGGGAAGTTGTAGCCCATTAAGGTAGATCTGTGGGATGGCATTTGACGCCACAACGCTTATGAGACATGAGATCATTTTAAGTCATTGAGTTCAGTTTTCAATTTATTGTTTATTTGACTCTAAGTGGTGATGAAGATGTAGAAATTGATTCCTGTAGAAATCATACCAGTGTCGCCAGGGAATGTTTCAAAGAATGTGTTATCTGTTAAATGAATATCGGCAGAAGGAACAAGAAAGGTACCAAAACACTTCTCTGTGGTACTCCAGCTAGGATTGGGTAGAAGTTAGAATAAGCTGCTTGTTAATGTGAATCTCTGAAAGCAGCGCTAATCATTACACGTTACTTTTACTATATGTTGACTAGCCCTTATCTTTTGGGAGAAGATCTCTGGCATAGGCAATCCTTGCACCCAACTGTATCCGTTCAGCCCTGTGTAGGTGAAACACCGACTAGCAAACGTTTCACAAGAGATGCCGCTACGGGCTCATACAACCCCTCCAATTGTGCACAAGACGCTAACCAGGGTTCATTGGGGTCCATGAGATCGGTAGTACCATCATCTCTCTCCGAAAGGATGTTATAACTCCAAGGCTCCAAGACTAAGTGCGATTTTGCATTAACTTGTGCTAAAACATTTGGTAAGGACAGATATCTAGACTCACATGAATAGCTCATTTAAGCTTTTGTTTGGTTTTAAATATCCTATCAGGAGTAGGATAGCTTGCCAAGTTGTTTACCAAAGTTTCTAAAACATTTTAGTGCAATAGATTTTTCAAATTTCTAGAAAATAAAATCAAATATAAATTTCTTTGCTTTCCTTTAAATGAAACCAAAATTAAACGCCAGATTCTGTCAAATCAAAAAATATTTAGAGAACTCATTAAAATACATTGAAAATTAATATCTAAATATTTAACTGATGACTTTATTGTTTGTGATTAAGGCAATAAATAGTCTTTTCAAATATAAAAAAAAAAAATGACTCAATAAATTTTCTTCTAATGTTAAGCAGCCGAAAAATATTGTAACTTAATCATTATGCAAATCAAGTTCTCCCTTAAAATAATAGAAAGAAAAAATATGAAAATCTATTAACTTCAAATCTCCAACCCAGAAGCAATTCCGCGTATCACCCACCTTAAATCACGCAAAACTAAAATCAACCGATAAACATTTTGTTCTTTATTTGAAACACGTCGAGTGTGCAATCCAGATGTGTTCTATCGTGGTGCTGTCTGCAATCAGTAGAGACTACAGACCTCGAGTAAACGCAACCTGAATTTGAATCTCAATTGAATTAAAATTGGGCAAATTCACGAAACAAAACTGAAATAATGTTTCCGCCTGTCTTCCTTCAATGCCAAGACATCACTCATACGGGGAAACCCAATTATATTCCTATAAAAACTAATGTATGAAAAGTGCATCCTCAAATTACACAAACACACAAAATTTGTATCTGTCGGATTTGTGTTATTTTACAATATTATGGGAAAAGGCAATTTCTGTAATTTCATTGCCATTAAACAGTGTTGCAAAATGTGCCAAAGAATTTTATCAAAAGATTTGGAAAGAAAAAGTTTTAATAATATTGCCTCAAAAGGGGCTATCTTAAATATACCGAGAGATGATGGTGCACAAAGTATGTTTTTGCAAAGTACAAGCCACAACATTAAACTTTTGTTTACCAACACTGTACTAGTCAACGGTCTGCACAGATCTAAGGGTTGCATTTTTTCTCTTGTTTTTTTTTGCTATGCGCCCAAAAGTTATGTAGTCTGAAACCCAAATCTCGCCTGCGGGCAAACATTTTTATTAATTTATAATTCAATCTAGTCGTTCGAGGTTGCATCAGCAGATAAAAGAGTGACTTTAGCAAATAACTTTGATTCGACCTACAAAAGACTTTTCATCGCCCGGCTATTGTTGTAATACAATACCATTTTTCAATTTAATTTTCGATTAAAATGCGAATTTAAGCCAAGTATGTTATTTTTTAATGGATTTCATTAGAGTGCACTTTGTGGTGGCTGAGTACCCCACATCGATCCCCTACACACATTGAGGTAAGGATTATAATTTTGTTCGTTTAATACAGTGTACAGTGTGTAAAGGCAATTAAGTTGCATGTGAAGCTACTTAATGAAAATTTACGAGCTGTTAATTGCATGATTAGCTTACGGAAAGCCATAAGTTAAATGAATTAAGACGTTTTTGTAGTCAAAGGTTAGCAAAATTATTTCAAGAATGCAACTTTCTGGATATGTAGGACCCAACGGGAGGAAGTAAAATCCGATATAGTTGGCCATGTAAATAGGTTGAAAGTAAGCCTCAAATCCAAAAATATATTGAATAAAAATTTAAGAAGACATACAAATCCTGGCCAAGAGATTACATTTGACTAAGGTACGTTGTTTCAAATTATGGCATGAGACTGATTTTGTTTTTCTTTCAATAACAAATTTTTCAGTTTTTGTTGATTTTCTTGAAATATATGTTTGAATCAAAATTGTAGAAGAGATCAAAAACATTTCTGGTTCAATAGATTTCTGCACGCTACGGTTTGTTCAATATATCGCAAGCTTAAGTTGGCATACTTTGGATAACTTCGTGTTATTTTTTTTTTAGTTTTTGGCTTTAAATAACAATTGAGGATATTTACATATATATGATTCTGTATCTAGAGCAGTGTAAGGTATTCTGCCTCCCGCGGGCAACTGCGGCAGAACTCAAGCAGAGGCTGCGTGTATGTATACTTGTCGTGTGTGCTGCGAAATACGAGTCGGCATGACTCTACTACGTTCGTCGCACACATTACTTGCATCTGTGTAAGTTTGTCTTGCACTGATCTAGAACCAATTAACCCTGTTTATGGGGACCAAAATCGTAGTTTTTCACTTCTACTCATTTAATTAAAAACTGCGTTGGAAAAAATACATCGATTTATGCCTAAAACTGCTTTGTACTTCGTATGTTCTGAACAATTTTACTAAAGATTTTATAAAAATATTTAGATAACAAACACACACATACATACAAAGCAACCCAGTAGGCAAGGGCAGGAGCTTGCAGGCCTTCTAGCAGGCCTTCCTTGGTAAGATTAAGGCCTTACCACCTCCTTTCAAACTTACTTTCTTTTTTATATGAAACGTCCCGATAAAACAGTCCTTCTTTAGCAGGCCTGATAGAAATACTCTTCAAGCAGGCCTTCCTACATCGCTTATATCAAGAGCCCTTCTAAGACCGCTTAGCGTAGAAGGGGTCATAGAAGTACTTTGAAAAAATTAAATTTTAATACGTCGTGAGACTCTTAGTTAAATGTTTTTTTTTTATCTGCGTCAACCTCCTTTGCGTTGATATTTTTAATGTTTATTTTTTGTTACGTTTTCTTAATTTATAATTTGACATTGAATACACAACACTCTACCACTTTAACATAACATGAAACAGAGGACCAGCCTAGCAACATGCACACCGTTCCTTACTTCTAACCATTTACCTACTTTTGATGTCGTATAAGTACAATCCAATGACAAAAAAGTAATGTCGAATCATAAAACATTGCAATACATGAAATAAAAAAATACATGAAGTCCTTCTTTTTTGCCTTCTATTATGAGGCCTTATAGCACTGCTGCTGTAGGAAGGCCTTATAGCAGTACTGCTGTGGGAAGGCATAATAGCACGCCTGCCGTGGTAAGGCATAATAGCATTTCATGAGTATACACTCAATGGAGTGTAACTATTCTGCTAAATAAAATTTACTTATTGTTAATATTAAAAAAAAAAAGTAATAATAAAAAAAAAAATTTTTTTATTTGCATGAAAATTTATTTTTGAGAAGGCCTCTTACAATCGGAGCACTGCTAGCAGGCCTTCTCCGGGGAAGGAATTGTTCAATTGCCTGCTGGGAAACATAAATACGCTCATTTATATGCCTGAGCTTACTTCTGTATTTAGTAGCAGTTCCTGATGGTGGTCGTTTCAGAAGGTCGAAAAATCGTTATTTTACACTTACTCGAATATCATTTTATTTTCATTTGCTCGATTAGAGTAGGAAAAAAAACACTTTTTGTTTCAACCATCAGAAAAGTATCTCGAGAGCTAAGCCTTTGACCTTGAAAGCAATATTAAAGGTCAACTGTGGTTTTTTATATAGACACCTATATTTTTATCTATGGGAAAAAATAAAAATGGTATGCGTGCAAAATTTTCTATAGGACTTATGCCCAGTTTCACCAAAATCATTTAAAATCACTTTTAACTAACAGGCTTTTAGAATTTATAAATCTGTTAAAATTATTTATATTTTACCAACATAAGACGTTATACTTTTAGCTAACAGCCTGTTAGCCGAATGAATGAAACAGAAATGCCTAACTCATATGTCTGATTGTATGCGAAAGAGTGAAACTAATATAGTTTTTGTTGATTGACATATGGCAACAAATTAATGTGTCATTTAAAATATATTCAAAATATAAACAAACTTTCAAAAATTTAACAGCAGCAAAATGGCTTGTTAGTTTATCAGGTTGTTTAACAGGCTTTTAGCGCTAGAAGTGTTTGGTGAAACAAAATTATGGTTTTTTAAGTTTTAAAAGCCAGTTAAATTTTAAAATTGATTGGTGAAACCGGGCATTAATTTATTAATGATAATGCTTATATAAAAAATCTTACTTGACTTTGAAAATTGGTTTCAAGGTCAAAGGCAAGATCAACTGTCAAGCTTATAGCTTTTAGCTGAAACACTTATCACTATCTTACTTAGTTCTCGAGATATTGGCCCGGTGGCATTAAAATAGAATACACTGTATAGGGTATGTTTTGAAAAAACCCTACCCCTTTAAGAGCTATTTTTTCCTAAAATCTTAAAATCCATGACAATTGAGTAAAGAAAGTTTGCGCTATTTTATACATTTGGTCATAACCATAAGGTTGAATTCAATGGCTCAACCTTTGTTGACTAGATGATCTTTTATGCCATTCGGAAACGTTCAGAAATCCTCTGAAATCCTCCACTTAAAATTGCTGAATGTCTATGGCTGCATAAGCAGTTACTCTCTTAAATATTTCTTTATTTATAATGGCGGCTTTTTTTTTTTCAATTTCACTCCTTAGGGGAATGAAATTTTTTTGTTCGTTCTTGGCTTGATTGGTTGGATTGACGACTGATCTGAAAATAATGAGCTTGTTGGGAACAAGCCAATGAGATATAAATAATTAGCAAGGGTCAGTAAGATTTATTATTGGAATTGCAGCAATGGTCGTGGTACCTTCCTACATATAAAATTGTAAACGAGATGTTAAGTGAACTATTTCAGCAAACTCGTTATTTAGTATTTCATATTATGAAATAAAATATCTCGGCTAAGTCTAATTGCCTTGGAGAGCACAAGGAAGGTCATACTGATTGTGCTTAAATACACATTGGGGTTATAATCAAAAATTAGATTTGGGCAGATGCTCCTAAAGCGCTTGCTATCGACAAGAAAAATATATACATATGTGCAGTGGCGTCAATTCAGTAAGGGTGGGGAGGGAATTGGCCCCCCCCAAGGATGTGATACTTGTAATTTTTTAATACATTTATTCAATAAACCCATCTAATAGTGGTGGAATTATAATTCTCGCCCACACCCCCTAAGATTTGGTGAAGTGACGCCACTGCATATGTGAAACTCTAATTTTATGAATTAACGTTTTTTTGTAGTGCTACTACTTGGCCAGCAATTTATATATTAATAACATATTACATATTATTCAGATATTATTATACCCTACACAGAGGGTGTACTCATTTTGTAATTCCATGTAGCCATATCCGTTTGTCTGTCTCTCTGTGGAAATCACGATAAAGCGAAAGCCGATAAAGTAATTTGAATAAAATTTAAAACTCAGACCACACTTTCAATAAGCTTCTTGGGACTAAAATCAGATGGAATCGTTTAATGGACACGCCTATCACCCATACAAGTAAAGCATTTAAAACGCTATTTTGAGAGAGTTATTTGATGTAGTCTAACCAAATTCTTTGAAAACTAATAGGAAAAACTTAGACAAGCTAGAAAAAAAAGTTTGCGAATTTCTACGAGAGGGCGTGGCAATTCCCATGCAAGCGAAAACTTCAAAATGCTATACTGAGAGAATTATCTAAGGTAATCGAACCAAATTTCACACAAATAGTAAGAATGATTCAGAAAAACTCTGTACAAGAACTTGGCGACCTTTGTGGCCATATCACTCTCTATAGAAATAAATATTCTTAAAACGCTGCAATGAGAGAACTGTTTAAAGCTATGAAACCATATTTCACACAAATACAAAAAATGGTTAGGCCACGAAATAATTTCAAGACATGTGTAGGTGATTAAAGGCATAATTTCAATTCGTTCCCTGCATGATTTTTTTGAGAGCATATTAAATTTTTGATAAATTCTTTTATGTCGACATTTCTCACCTCTGTGATTTTGACCCATATGTTCAACACTTTGAATAGATGTTTATGTAATGACCTTTTTTTTAATTTATCAGCGTACGATGCTCAAATTTAGAATATGAACTTTGTGGCTTTAATTGTGTGGCATCATAATCTAACCTGTAGTACCGTAATATGTGAACAATCCCTTATGACTACAAGAGATCACTCTAATTTTAAATGCCAAGGACAAAATATTCTTCAACAAAAAAAAAAAAAAAATAAATGGTAATAGAATTCTCCTAAATGATATCGAACATAAAGTACTTTATTTGAATATAGAAAGATATATAAATATTTGTGGACAAAAAAAAAAGTGATCTTCCAAGTGCTCAGTGGCTTAAAATTGTTGGCGCCACTACTTAAAGTCGTTCGTAAAATACACTTTGATCTTCATGGATTTCTTACTAAATAAATATTTGTACTTTTGATATTATTGATATTCAGCAACATCAGAGCTCATATAACGTTAAACTACTCGAGAAAATCTACAGGCTGCAAGATGAAAATATTAGTGCGTTTCCAGTGAAAAATGCAGCTGGATAAACAAACAACTCTTGTCAAAATACCAAACGACATCGGTTAGCCACAATCAAAAGAACCACGCACACAACCACACAAGCACACACGCATGCATTCTATGGGTTGACACTATTAAATATACAGACGCGTATTATTTAGGACCAAAAGCATAAACCGAAGCAACATTTGCAATACCAAAGGATACAAGCCATACACATTAGAGTGGCTCGAAAATTCTATATTTGATTTCAAAATAGAATTAATCACATTAATTGTTAACAAAATGTTGTTGAAACATTACCATTTTAAAACCAAAATCATGGGCTTGTGAGAGCTCTTTTTTATATTAAACTCTCAAGTTGTCTGAATGCCCACAAAAACGGCCGTTACGAGTCCGTCAGAACAAATTTCGCTTTTTATGCATCAACGAACCCGTTACGAATCCGTCAAAATAATATACAAAAACGTTAACAAAAAAGATAGTTTTCAAGTTGTCATCGAATCTTTTATTTTATTTTCAATGGATCAGGGATGCAAACTACATGTTTACAAAAAAGAGTCCGTCTCAAATCCGTATTATTCAAAAAAAAAAAATTGGGTCAGAAACGAATTCGTATATGAAGTCCGTTCCGTATGAAGTCCGTTCCGAGTTCGACACAAATCCGAAGTCGTTCAAAAAGCGATTCACATTTTTAAGAGTAGTTTCTTACGAAAACAAATAAGTTTCGGATTTGAAACTGAAACCCGTTTCGAACAAAATATACGATAAAGCGTGTCCATCTCGAATTCAGAACGGATCCGTATTCCACACTGGGTTATTATTAATTTAATTTGAAAAAAAATCAAATTTTCGGCACACTCTTATAAACACCCTTCATTGAGTTTTGTTTAGCTATGTATTTAGTATTTTAGTTCTTATTTTATGCAGTCAAAATTGTACCCTGCCCGGTATTCAGGAAAGGAAAAATGAAAATTTCATTTTGTCAAAGATGAGTGTCCTTTTAGCACTTCATTCCAATGCAAAGTTTTAATCGGTAAATCTACTTTTTTTTTTAATCCGGAATCCTTAGCACAACAGACGTGTTTGAGTGACAAATTTAATGCCCTAATATGCCTAAGCTCAACACCGAATGTCAAATGCGAGACGGGACATGGAAGAGGAAGAAACACATTTGCTGCGTTGTTTTTAATCTTTATAGAAATCTCAACAAATCCACCAAAATAACAATCACAGGAAGCCAACATACAGACAAACGCAACAGCGAAATTCCATGATTCTGTGGCCATAGCAACGAGTGTATCAGTATCTACATCTGTAACTGTATATGTTTCTGTATCTGCGTCTGCGAATTCGAATCCAAAATAATTGTATTTTAAAAAAGATCTCATTGTTCCATCACCATCATCATCATCATCGTCGCTATTGTACCCATCTTTGCATTTGTTGTGAATGGCTTCTTAAAGCCACTATAAAAACGCTTCAACGCCTTCGGTGTCAAACAGAAGGCATTACCTGAATTCACCATTTCAATGTTTACCTTCTTACAGTCGTCGTCGTTTTGTCTTCAGCTTAATTTAATTTGGTCTTTTTCTTTATTATTTTTTGTTTAATTCATCGGTTTTTTTCTGCTTCATCTTCTGTATTTCCATTTTCATTTCCATTTACATTTATTTCAATTAAGTACTACAATGAACAGTTTTTGGAAACACCACCACTATAGAGGTCGAGTTACTGCCATACTCGTACTAATCATAATGAGACGAGTGTCAAATTATTTGTAACCAAAGCCTACACCCACTACTTGGATAAAATTTCAATTGAATTTTTGTTTTTGGAACTTCATTATGTTTCTTTGGCAACACTTTGTACAGAGAGAAGATAATTTTTCAATAATTAGCCACATCACATGGTACGCTTCGGCGTTTGTAGCTATGGACCGGTTTTTAAAGATTCAATGGCACATACTCGTACGAGTACACGTTTATTTAAGTTAGTACCTACACATACAAAATGGTTATCAGTGAACATTTGAAAGTATCAATCGTCGTAAGAGATTTTTAATAAATTGAAGTAAACTGTTCATATGAAGAGCGAAGCGTTTAATCTCGCAACAACTTCATTTGGATTATGATGACTTTATGTTCAATATATTTTAAAATGAGTAACTTATGTGATCCCCAAACCCTTTTAAGGACTATCAGCTACGCAGTTTTCAGTCGCTTTTGCTCCTTAACGAAATCATTTCAGCTACCAAGATTGTGTTTGCGATTACCTGCAAGGAACATTTAAACTAAAAATTTACTCCTGTTGCTAGTAAAACTGAGCATTTTTTACGGTAAAATTTAATTTAGAGTGTAGAATATTGGACAGACTAAGAGGAAGAGATCTGCGTAAGAACGATTAGAACAAACTCTTTGTTAAAACAATTTAACTCAAGGTTATTGGTGAAGTGCACCATTTTTCGAATCATTACAAATGTTTTTTTAAGGTAATATGCTCTCTTAGTTGAATGTTATGAAAAATTATTCCAAAGTTTTAGGCATTAGTGGTGGCATATCTCATAACGCCCAAAACTAACATTGAAAATGTCACAACGTCCAAGTAATTCCGCAGCAACAATTTATACAGACAATTTTTGAAGGTTATGTCTTCACCAAATTTGAGTCTTATGCTACCCCGACATCATTTGCATCAGAGTAGGATTGTAAAAGATCATGTCTTCTAGTAAAACGTTTGATAATGTCAGGATAATACTATAATTTATCTGTCTGTTGTTACCTTTTCATAGCGTAACCACTGAGGTTGTTTGAAGCTCGACAACAAAGGACACAGGCAACTTTTTATGATGTCCCTTTTCATTTTCTTGAGTAATGTTGTTGGTACACGTTGTAAAATTAAGCTCAAATGCGTGTTACAGCCAGCCGATACCTAGGTCTGTCCGTTGCAGTTCCTGTATGTTACAGTAAGTCGTAAGTGCTTTTAGTGATATCATTTGGGATGAGTCTGTTCGGGAGGCTCTGAACCAGATTTTACCTGAGAAGAAAATTTGTCATTTTGGTAGGGTTTTTTTTGATTTCGGAGCGGTGATACCAATGTCAATAATAGTATGAGTTCTTTTTTGTTCATCACTTGAATGTGCCAAAAAAAAACTTTCCGAAAGACACCTAACAAAGCTATATAAATTTCTGCTCTCGTTTGAGAATGTTTTTGATTGCTTGACAAACAAATGACTTTACTCTTATTGAAAATGGAAGAAGAGAACTGACTGCTATATAGCTTAAGCCAATTGGACAAGCATAAGCCAAAAAAAAAATCATACATAGTTACATTTGGGGCTAAATAAAAATGCGCTACACGCGCTTGTTCGGCCACTGTACTATTGGCACCATGGCTGCTTAGCTTGCAGTGCCTTACAATGCTTACCGTGGAATGATATTAATTGTCCTGCACAAATTTTTGAGATCGCAAGCATTTACAGATAACGATGATCTATGGAGTATCCCACCCGAAAAACTAGCGGGTTTCATAAGGAAATCGGGATGCCGAATGGATGGATGCACAATGGAGCCTTATGGCCTTTAAGAAGAACTGACTCCACGTTTGCCTCAGAGATTCTGAGCTCCGTTGTCATTGACATGAATAAAGACTACCAGACAATACAAAGCTGAGCGTGGATTCTTTGTGGATTCTAGCACGTATTGGTACCACCTTCTAGTGCTACGACCATGTCCAACTAAGTATATTTTTTCACATATTCTGTGTTGAAATCATATATCATGAAACTATTCTTTAGACATTTTTTTTGACGGCAATGATCCCTTATTGCATGTCGAACTACTTGCTGGTGAGAAGGCTGTTTCATTGACATAGTCGATATCTTCCAGACACTCCCTGAAAGTTTACTGAATGTAACGATTTGTATAGTCTAAAGCTGTGCTGAACATCGTTCAGTACTATCAAAAATTAAATTGATGTTAGCAGGCAACCTTTTCAAGACCTTGGCTGTGATTAACAGCATGTTTCATAATATCCCTGAAGTTCTGTCATAGCGATAAGTTCAATTTTTTTGAGATTTTCTCCTATAAGCTAGTCTTCAGGTATACGGTCTTCATCCCAAATTAAAATAGAGACGATGTACGGAAGTGGCTTACTCCAGAGAAGCTATCACGATTTTGGCATTTTTACGATCTGCGCCCACTGCTTTGTTGTTTTTGCTGAAGATGAATGTTCACTGGCCATCTGTAATACTTAATAGTTTCCGAATTTGCTTTTGATTGGTCGATATTTTCTGAATTTGTTACTTGCGATCCTGCGTGTTATTTCATAATCTCTGCGAAGGTCTTTGATTTTGTGTCTTATTGAGTCGCTCTACATTTTTCCTTTGTATTTTTTGCTGGAGGCTTTTGCTTCTTTATTAAGAGCGTACAAGTAGCATGCAGGCTTTTTTAGCTGCATTGGATAGGGCCTATGATGTTTTGCCATTAAAATTCAATTCAGTTTAAGTCCCGCTGAGCCTTTTAACATCATCGATGAAATTTTTCCGAAAACATCAATGCTTGAATAGATCACGTGAGTTCATAGCGATACCATAAACTCCTACTTCGCTTGATAACCTACTTTGGCGGTTAGTGCCATCTTTAGGTTCGGGCATTTGATCCAAGGCCGCGAGCATAGTTGGGCCTAAGCCAGTGCTAATTTATATTAATTTAATTTCAGAAGGCCTTTTTTTGTGCGCTCTAACATTTTGTAAATACCAATTTTTTTTTAAAAGGAGCCTCTTTCTAATCTCTGGCCCCAGACCTAGCAAAGTCTAAAGACGGCCCTGATAAAGATACTTAATGAGGACTTTGCTTTGACCGTAGTACTTCAGGTATATTTTGCCAAGGATACACAAGGCGTTGAAGGCGTTGAAAGCGTTCTATGTAAGGCCGATTTTTTGGCTTAATCTCTGCTTCAAAAATAAACCACCGCTTTTGGCTTGCAATGATCTCTACAATTAGCTCGTAATTTGAATGAAAAACTTTGGTTGTTGTTTGAGATGTAATTACCTGCTCCTATCCTTTCATTTATTTAGAAATACGTAGTCCCCTTCGAAATAATGACCTGAAACACCTACTCCTTTATTCATTTTGAAATAGATGTATTGACATAAATATATTCCAGAATTATCTTGTCGGAAACGTTACCAAAATTAAATTTTAATAAAGAATGTTAGGACTATATAATCTGTGGTAATAATACACTAATTTCACAAGCGCTACTATGACCATATCGTTGCTATTTAAAACTTTCTGATTCCTTAAGTTTAAGTGTAGTTCTATAAGCAACTTCTTTTGCAAAAAAGTGAAAAGTTGGCAAATGTGGGGTGTAAAATTTTAATATATTCCAAAACTGTACTCAGCTTTCCGGTCAGAGCCGGTGTAAGGTAGTGCGAGGCTCCGTGTAACCAGTAGGTGCGAGGCCTCTTGCGACCAGTAAGTCACATAATATAAACTGCTGCTTTGGCTCTGCATTCATTTTTCATATTTAATAGAAAGGCAGATAATTTTCAATTTCTATAGTCCGATTTCGTTTACGCAACGCTATAAAAAAACGTTTAAGAGCGTTTACTTTAGGTAAGATGGGACTAACTATCGCAGTATAAAGCTAGAGAGCAATTTTATAATCACAGTTGATTTCATAGAATTATTACTCAAATAAATATCTTCTTATGACGGTTGTCTCTCTATATTTGATTGCAATTTATTTTGCAATTCCAATTAAGTAATACCGAAAATCTTTGCCTTATTAGATAATGATATAGTGACGCTGCTAAGACTTACGTATATCTTTTCACCTAGAAATTGTGTATTTCCTAGTCAAGATACTGCTTTTTTCGGATTTATGTTCATCCTTTGAAGGAAAATAAAAACCTAAATTTTTTAAGAAAAAGTAATAAGATATTAGTTTTTATATACCTTAGCGATGATACCAAAATTAGCCATTATTTGACACATTTTAGTTCCCAAAAAAAAATCTTTCCATCTGTTAACTCTTTATGTTTGAGATACAAACTTAATAAATCGTACACAAATAAATACAAATTCGTACAGGTTGTGTTTTATTGACTCATCTCACTGTACAGTGTACACCGAAAGCAAGGGTTCATAAAGACATAAGCTCAAGTGACAAGTGTTGTGCAAAGCTAAGAGTCCCAATGCTCATTTTATCAAACCGATTGTTGACATCTCGTAAAAGACCTTAGGACTAAAACAACAAATATTGAATCGTTTTTAGGGGTGGAATAGCGAGAAATGCAAAAACCCTTAAATGGAGCTGATGCTCGAGTGTGTAACTTCGATGCTGAATGTGAGCAACGACTTTAGTTAAACGCCTAATCCGCTCTGTTGACATTTGACATAAGCGCACAAACGAACAACAATTGATGTGGGAGTAGGAGCGAGGGTTCACCGAATGGGAGTGAGTATCACGCGTCTTTAGTGAATAAAGGACGAATTCCCTGGTCGCCACTTTTAATTTTTATTCAAATCGCGTTTGTCTGTTTACACTCCATTTGCTCATTTGATGATGCTCTGCCACCACATTTACAATTGTTGTTGTCTCATCAGCTCGTTTAGCATTTGGCAGATGATACATTTCCATTTTAAATGGATGATGTTGTTAGTACTGTGGGATGTATTGATGAAAAAAAAAAAAAATATGTTTTGATCATTGGGTACAGGTAGTCCCCGACTTACGACCGAGATAGGTTCCTAGTCATCGGTCGTAAGTCGAGTTTCATAAAAAATAACTAAAGAAAAATATTATATACATACTGTACTACTAGTTCCAGCCATTTTTGGGATAATATAAAATTATTCACTTAAACAAACGTATTATTTGTACTGAAATAAATCGAATCCTTGTACATACTACTGTTTTTTTTTTTAAATTGTTTCTCATATACATATTTTAGGGACTCCCCGAAACTATTTTAAGCATTTTCTATGAAAAAAATTGAAAAAAAAAATTGGTCGTAAGTGCGAATAGTCGTAAGTCGAACGGTCGTAAGTCGGGGACTACCTGTATTTAGTTTAAAAAGTTTGATATTAGGGACTCGCTACATAAACTGAAATTGAGACTTTGGGAAGAATGTTTGGAAGGGAAAAGTGAGTTTTTTATTTTTTTAAAGCACTTAAAAAGATTTAATTTGAAGCTGTTGCCCGTTGTCGAGCCGTAGCCATTAACTAAATTACTCGACATTTTATAATCAGGTAGGCTAATTTTTATATCTTACAACATTCATTATTCTATGTAGTCAATCAGAAATTGTCCTTTGATCATTTACAAGAAAACTATTTTATTTATTTTATATTTCTAAAATAATTTAAATCTTTACATAAATATCTCAATCGACTTAAAGCTAATAAAACGTATGCAGGACGTCAATTAGTGCACATCAAAGCTTCAGCTGACTTTCTGTGTAAACAGATTTGCGTTTATATCAGCCAATGCTGGCTTACACAAAACTCACGAAAATTTTCGTGCAATCCTGAAATTTACATCTTTCCATCTGTTACTGCTTTTCTATTCGTGCTAGTGAATGCGTATTGTTTGTTGAAATTTTTACCAGATTATTTGTGTTTTATATTGCAGTAGCGTACCTGGGGGAGGGGGCTGAGAGGACAGCTGGCGCGGGCGCAACGGTTGGGGGCGGCAAAATGGTCGTGAAGTATATCTCATTTTGTTAGGGCTTTTGAAAGTCCAGTAAGGGACCTTTTTTTTAAGTAAATGAAAATAGTCAGATGTAGTAAATTGCAATGTTGTAGGGGGAGATTTTGGAATTTAAAATATTTAGAGTGAAATAAATCTCATTTTGCTAGGGCTTTTTTTTGTAAGGTAAATAAAATTTTTAGATGAATGTCAAAATTTTCGTTTGGTATAACTTTTTTGCCCCGGGCGCCCGATGTGCACGGTACGTCTCTGCACTTGTGTTGATATCTAACAGCTTCCATGAAATTGTTTGCTTCTGAGAATATTACAGAAGTTTCGAGCACTGGCCTTAAAATCCTAATTCGCTGTATAGTGTTGTACCCAATCTGAATCTATTATGATATTGGTATTTGTAAGATTCTAGTTATCTATAAAATGTTCTGAAAATTATCATTCCCGTTTGCTAAACTGTAGTCAACAAACATAGTGTCTGATTCTTTCGCGTTTGCTAATCCCTCCTTAGAAAATGTTTTAAGCACAAGAGCTAAGTCCTAAGCTTCCCTGTCCGGCTGGAACAGCATCGTTTATGATTGTTATAAATCAAGATTCAGAAAGCTTAGGGGTTATGCTTAAAAGACAAATTGAGCGGTAGTTTTCAGATTTATCAGCAAATTTCCTTAGTTCAGTTGTGCAAACAACTTTTACCTTTTTGAATTTGGTTGGTATGTTTTCTGAAACAATTAAAAATCCATAGTAAAGACTTAGCATTTTCTGCACAGTTTCCTATAAATTCTGCAAAAAGTTCATTCTATCCTGTTTTTTTCTTTACCTTACAACGTGCAACTCTGTTTTTAGCTCACGAATACTAAAAGCTTAAGAGGCTTAATACCTTTTTTAGTTTATCTGCTAGAAGTCTAGTCTACGGCTGTCAATAAGCTCTGGCACGGCATTAGATTAGTGACTTGAGGCATGAGTAGAAGTACTATCCTGCGCAAAATGCTCCTAGAAATTCTACTTATACGAAAGATCCAAGCTGTAAATCAATTCTCCAATTTTCTAGTCGTGTATTATCGAATGTTAAAAGGAGTTCTGCGACAGTTTCACGATCAACATTACAAGCACTGAGAATAGAGATAACTCCATCTTTTCTACGCCTATGATCACTAGACAAAACTTCATTGACCACAGTTTGTGAGGGTCTTAAGTCGGGAATATAATCACGTGTTCATCGTCTTGTGTTAAGGAACATGTTAGGATGAGTACTGATATCGCAAGCATAGAAGGTAGGGTGTTGGTAGACACTGAAAGCGTTTGTTCTGATAACATAAAATTTTTTGATTTTGAGCATAAATTCCGAGTATTTCAACAAAATCTAGAAAAAATGTCGATTTTGGAGGGATAATTGATTTGTTAAAAGTCATTAAATACGAAGTAACTCGGCCAGATCTTACCGGCCACCAGTGAGTATTCTCAAAAGGTACAGAAGTAAACCATTCGCATTTACTTCTGGGCACTAAATAAAAAAAAAAATTTTTGGCAATTTTAATCCAAATTTTTCAGTATGAATATATTATATATATTGACCTCAAAATTTTTATTCAATTCTTCTGAAATTTCAATATATTTCAGTATCAAATGACTAGTATTTGTCAGATGACCAGTACAAAATCTTAACTGAAATGAAAACGGATTATGCTCCACTGTAAAGTTTACATAAATTCAAAATTTATGGAATAATCGACATTACCAAAACTTTGTCTAAGGGGTGCATAAATTAAATTTTAAATAAACCTTTTTATGCTTATATTTTTGTGGTTAAACTAATTGAGTCGTCTTTGTGTTCCTAACTGTCACCCTCAACATTTCCAACTGAAACCGATGTAAATTAATTTCGTAGAACAACAAAGACAACGGTTTTTTTCAGCAACATTTTGCTCATTCGTATGGGCTGATTTGCACATTGTTTGCCCAAGAACCGTTCTTCTGTCTCGGGGTCTATTATCATTGTCAGTTGCGCTGCTGTTGCTGCTGCTGCTGCCTTGACTTACGGTGACTAAGGAAGTGACAACAGAGCTGGTGAAGTGATTATTCGAGCATATTAAATGCCTGAGTGGTAAAATCAATTATTTAACATTACAACACATTACAGCATTTGTTTCTGCTGCATTTGACTGTCAGTCAATCAGACAGACAGACAGACAGTCAGTCAGTCAGTTGGTAAGGTGTCAAAAAGAAAATGAGCCAAACATGTTAAGTATAAGCATTTGTAATGTTACATATAATGAGTATATAGCATTTTCAAAAGAAAGTTTTCAAAAAACTTTAAGGTGCTTAAAAAAATGACATTGTTTCATAATTTTAGACAAGATTCGTTTCTGAGCTAAGTTTTAAATGTCTCTATACCAATCTCAAAGTTTTATCTTAATATTCTATTGTACAATATGAATAATTTCAAAATAATAGCCTGATGGTGAGACTAGACGACTGGTGTAGCAAAAGTTACCTTTTCCAACTAAAAAAGAAGCAACATAGCTAGAATGTTTTCAATCGATTTGAAAACTTTTGATGTAACAAATGAAAGTGTCAATGCATATATTTTAAACAGACTATAATTAGTTCATTATCCTTGCAAAGTCATACACATATGTCGTTGATCTTGAATTTGTGGCGCAGTGTCTCATGGGGGAGAGGTCAACTTCAAAAAGGGCGCTGCATTCTATCCATAATTTTTTCTCAATATTGCGATTAGTAAATATGGAATATGACACGAGAGAACAACGCTATATCATGGATGAAGATCACTATAAAATGGGGAAAATCTTGCCGAAACTGTGCGCAAGCTTCGTAGAATTATCGGTTGAAATAATTTTCGAGATTAGTCATCGCTTTGAAGAATAATCAGAGCCAGAAACCCAGCGACATCGTTCACAAGAATTACAGCGACTTCTGGCAAAATAAATGCATTTGGATGCCTTCAAGAACCAACTGACCCAAAAACTCAAAACAGCAGACCATTTAGCTAGCAAAACTATCAAGGGGTATGGAAAAAAGCAAAACTGTCAAGTTTGGTGATTATCGAGAAGCCAATGCATCCATTACGTGTAACGGTTTGATAGGTTTTTTTGGACTGGTAGAGTGATAGGGCAGTACTTCTTTCATTACGGAAGCCCTATAACTAATTTTTTTAGCAGAAAAAGCTGCATTTTGATCTTGAAGACATGGATCCAACAGGTCAACATTAAAGTCTTATGAAATATAGATTAGAATTGGTTATAATGATCGTGTGATTTGATACCACGTGATTTTTTCATTGCGCTTATTTGAAGCCGTTAGTGTATACCAGAGAACTGCATTAAGTAGCTCACTGAGGGTTTTGAGCCACTTACAATATTATGAGACGTGAGTGTGAGTGCTCACCAATAGTGAATGCTCATGAATGGTGAGCGTGTAAGTAGCTCTGGTCTCATGAATGTGAATGCTTGTGAAGCTCACACTCACATGCATTCAGCATTCATGAAGCAGTGAATGGCTTGAACCACTTGTGTTGAACTGTAGTAAAGAAAAACTGTTTTTTTTTCTCCAGTCGATGGGGAAAGTTTGAAAAAAGATTTTGCACACCACTTAGGGTGACTCTGGACTCTGAAGAGGATTGTTTTCGGCCCATTTTCGGATTTTTTTTTTTGTTTCAAACGAAAGATAGCTGGAAAAATAGTTTTGGACATGACTAAGGGAGGCTCGGGACCCTAAAAAGAACAGTTTTTTACCCGAAATGGGTTTCGGTTCCAAAATACCCATTTTTCATCCATCTTCGGGTCAAAAACGGTTCTTTCCTGGTTCTCGACCCTTCCTTAGTGATGTCCAAAAATATTTTTAAGCTGTCTTTCGTTTGAAAAAACAAAATTTTCTGTGTGTGGTGAATCTGTGGGAATCAGCTGAAAGTTTCAACAGATTCATGAATGTCAAAAATGATGAGTGGCTCACTGCAGTTCTCTGGTGTATACCAATAAGCCACGAGAAATTCCTGAGCTTAAGGCCAACAGAGCCGTGCCACAACTGTAATTTAGAATAAATGAAAAATTCTGTGATTTCCAAAAAAAAAAATTTATTTTATACAAAAATGCTCTTCATGTAACGTCACATTGAAAAGATATAATTAAGCTTCTTGCATTCATGCGAATTTTTTTAGATTATTGAAATCTGTAGCGAAATTATCGTTGATCATGGAAAATCTTTGAGAATTACTCCAGGACCGATGTCAGAGTGGGCGCTATAAGCGAAGCGATGCTTGAAGTTTAAGTATGGCTGATAATGGAAATAAGCGTCACTCGCCAGAATCGTGGTGGCTCTGGTTTTGAGAGGCCGACGAAAAAAGTTTCGCTCAATAGCTCGGAAAGTAAGCCACAAGTAGAAAATTATGTTAAGACCAATGTTTTAGAGCAAATGAAAACACATTGATTTCATGCCGTGAACTTGTGCGACCTTGAGAGACTGACAAAAAGAAGCTCACGCTTTTAGGCTTATCTTTCCTTAATTCTTTCCTGGCGAATACAAATTCATATCAAATAATAAAAATAAAATACCTTCTTGTATTCTCAATGGTTTCAGCTGATATGCACACAAACAATTCAATTAGCACAGGGTTGTCCATTGAGTACGCTCCTGCTAGTAACGTTCATAAATTTTTATTGCGGTTTTTTTAAATAAACACAATGCATTTTTTTAAAAATGAGAACGTGATTAAAAGAATTTTAAATTGCAGTTACAGTTACCGTACCAAAGTCAATAAAAATAATTGCATTAATTGCGGAAGCAACATTTTTTTGCGTTTCATTCGCTAGAGCTATAATTTTAAAGTTTCATATTTCATTGCTAAACAAAGTTCTCATTTTTAATAACAACTTTTTAATTTCGTTTTATTTTTTGTACATAAATCTTGTTATGCATATGAGGTATTGTCAACTTATTCCTCTAAGGGGGCTTGCGGACCTTTCTGGGTGGCTAACTCTTCCACACAAGTAACACCAATACCAGTCATACGGAAGTTATTTTTTCTTTCAAAAATTTGGCCAGGTTGTTTTCGATTAGGCTTTTCAGCTACATTAAATCATAGTTATGATCGTGGTAATTGTTTTCCAATCCTGGGATCGTACTTCTAAGGGTGAAAATAGAAAAAATGCTTGTTTGTTTTGCATATACATATGTATGTACAGTATGTACGAGTAAAATACATAGAGCGCTTTCTTGGGCTTTTGGTAGCTTATATAAAGAACGTAAACGGCATTTCTTCTGTTGCATCCTAAACGAATAATAAACCTTCCGCATTTTATTTTTCTGGAAAAAACGAACAAAGATAGCCAAGGGGGTATCGGAAGACGTGGAGCTGGACACCTTGAAATATTGTCAGAGGACTTTTTCTTGGTTCACCAAGTTGACTTTGCAATGGGATGTGATGGGTCTCACGCGCTTACCATATCCAGAGTTTGCGGAGTCTGGAACGAATTTATTTCTTTCCACAAATTGATGCACCAATTAAAAGTCTTCACTTTTCAACGTATAATTGATCCCCTTATTCGCATGTCACTGCTCGTAGGTTCAATAGGTTATTTAAGTTCTTAAAACTGAGCTCAGAATTTTTTTCATGGAATAGCACCTTTTGTTTTGTTCATCAATTTGACATGGAACAGCCCCCGAATCGTTAGCTAAATATTACTCGCGAGTTGGATGTCCTAAGCTTCAAAACCGATAAAATGTCGTTCATTTCACGTCAAAGGGAAAGCCGGCCCGGCCCACCATGTGAGATTTTTGTTGAATTTAGTTCTTGATATGCCGCATAAAAATGCGGCAGAGGTTATATTCACTTTGTCATTCCGTTTGTAACGCATAGAAGGGGGCGTGGCAGGTATGGAAAAGTATATATATTCTTGATCAGCGTCACCACCTGAGTTGATATAGCTGTGTCCGTCTGTCTGTCTGTTTGTCTGTTGAAATCACGTTTACGGGAAAACTAAGCAAGGTAATTCAATGAAATTTGGCACAAAGGTCACACCTTTTTGCAAGCTGCTAGCATATAAAAATGGGTGAAATCGGTTCACAGTCACGCCTTCCGCCCATACTCTATGCAAATATACCCAAGTTCATTTTGAAAAAAAATTACTGCGATTTTGATGACAATTGGTAATTTGGTGAAAATGAGAACAATATTAAGATTAGGATAGGTTTGAAGTTTGCAAAGACTCTTAAAGGGGCGTAGTACAGCCCTAAATTTTAACTTTTATAACGCCATAGCTCGTAAACCGTGCATGATATTGTGATGAAATTTGGTACACGAGTACATATCTTATGAATCTTGAATTGCGCATAAAGTGAGCGGAATTGTAAAAGTGGGCGGGGCCCTTCTTAAAAATTAAAAAATTTGGATTTCGTATAACTTCAAAATGGCACATACGATTTTCATTAAAATTTTAGGGATGATACCACTGAAAGTAGTCAACAATACAAGCTAAGTCAATATTCTGGAAAATTTCGTTGAAGGGCGTGGCACAGCCTACAGTATTTATAAACGTTGTAAAAAGAGAACTAACAACGCAATCGTTATGAAATTTAATAAGGCGGATATACTTGCTAAAAGGTGTCTTCTTGCAAAATTTTGGCACAACTGTGCCGGTGGGTGTGGCACCTCCCATATAAGCGAAATACATTTAATGCTATAGATAGCGTGCTATGAGAGTAATCTTCATAAAATTTTGTGTAGAGGTGTCGGTTACTATAAGCTTCGGAATTAAATGAAACTTGACAAGATTGCATCAGTGGGCGTGGCACCACCCTCAATAACATAAAGTTGTAAGTGCTATTTTAAGTGAACTATTGAAGCAATTGATCTGAGATTTGATGTAAGTGGTTTACTGGGTATTAGGGACATATGAATCAAAAGCTGGCGATATAGCAATAGTAGGCGTGGCACTTTTCATACAATTAAAATACCTTAAGTGGCATCACTATCGAAATATATGAGTAATCATACTGAAATTTGGTGTAAGAGGTTTGTTTATAAAAAGCTATTTCTGGATCAAAATCGCACTATATTGCATCAGTGGGTGTGTCATCGCCCTAAATTTTAGGAATATTTACGGCTCATAGCGCAAACTATACAAGCTATTGTGCTAAAATGTGGTTTGTTTATTTATCCAAAAGTGGGCGGAATTGAAGAAATGGGCGTGGCATATTCCATGTTTTTCATTTCTATTCTATTTTTTTCAACATTTCCCATATTTTTTTGACATTTTCAATGTTTTAACTTTCTCCTTCAATTTCATTCGACATTTTCTTTATTCATTTGCAGCATTTTTCATATATTTCGACGTATTCAATTTCTTTCATCTTTCTTTAATGGTTTTCATGTTTTTTCAACATTTTCAGTTTTTTCCAACTATTTTCAACAATTTTTAACCTTTTTACATTATTTTCGACTTATTCAACCATTTCAACATTTTTTTAACATTTATTTAAAAAAGTACTTTCAATGCAGTGTAGGGTATGTGAGTTTCGGCCTGGCCGAAGATAACAGCTTTACTAGTTTTAATTTTTCTTGGTTTCCAAGTATAAGAGCCTGTTTTCAAGTTAATTTATAGTGCCTTAACAGAAATGAACGAACTTTGTGTCAGTGTAAAATAATAAACGGTCAAAATAGATTTTTTTTATTTAAATACCGCAATTCAGTATCTTTCGAACGCACATTGCATATCTTGCTTGAGATATGGAGCCCAATGTAAAGATATTTTTTGAATTTCATCACGAAACTTTACGCGACTTGGACCCATTGAACCAACATTTTTCACAATTTTAAAATAGTTTGAGATAATCGCTTAAAGTCTGCAACTTTGAAGCTGTTAGTGGCGAGTTCCATGATCAGTAGGTACATATAGGGATTGAAGACCTTGAAATTGACCTCTGGTATCTAAATTGTATTATCCTGTAAAGTCAAATTTTGCACTACTTAGAAATCGCAAAGTGTCTTCACATTAGTGCCCGTAGCTCAGCCATAGCTTACGTGTGGAAAAAGTATTACTTACCATTGAAAAGGTACTGAAATGGGCTATTTAAAATGTGAAAAATGGTAACTAATACAAGACGTCTAACATTTCGACCGACTGCTTTCTTAAATAGTATAAAGTTCTTTATAATTTTTTAAGAGGGCGCAAAATTTAATTAGCGCATACCTGTAGGTACCTAGTAATCGGTTAAAAAGCCAACAGAGCCAATTTTGAAATTGCGGAATTTGGGTTTTGCTTTGCTCCGTCTTTCCAACCTAAGCTTTGTGGAATTATTTTGATTATAGAAGACTAATCTACGAAATATCAACCAAGCCTTGCCGACTTCTCCATTGACGACAATAGGGCGACGCATGCATCAAAAACCATTTTAGAAGCTACTTATTTTTGCCTTACCTTTAATACTCGCACAATATACAAGAATAATTTTCAAATTTTTAAGAACACCTTAGGGGCAGCACACATGCATGTGTGTGTATATCGTATTAAATACGAATATATAATCGCACTTACCTGCTCATGTATACATATGTTACTCCATTTGTGTACATTTCCCACTTAAGGCTAATTGGGCATAGACACGTCGGTCGACGTTCTATGGTCGATGTCGACGCCGGATTCGTTGATGGTAGATATTATTACATACATACATATACACAAATATATACATATAGTATGTAGGTACCCTACTCGTATGCAACTAACTTGGCCGGGTGTATAATCGCTGTTTTTGAATTCGGATGATGATGAGTTGCATTTGGCTTCTCGTCGTAACGTCGACGCTGTTAAATTGACGAAACGCCTTTTACGTTGAAGTAGAAAAACGAAAAGTGTCACATCATCCATAATGATTCGATGGGCGATTATGACTAACCGAATCCCAAATTTAAATTATATGGGAAGAAGAAGGCCAGTATAGTGTTTTTGTTGGGCATGTTGGATAATTACACTAAAAAGGCATCAATTCACATCGTAACTTGAGCTGGAAATTTTACGAAAGTGAGGAGATTGTGATTATCTTTTGAGAATACGGCAAGTTTTTTTTTTATTAAAAGGAACAAAAACTACAAAAGTTTATGAAATGTCGAAAATGAAACACTCCACTCTACTCTACTCCACTTCACTCTGCTTAATACAAACAACAGACCTATAAAAACAACAAATATAAGGTAAATGTAAGTATATCATTTTTTAGGTTGGATCTTCTCAGAAATATTTTTGTTATTTGAAATTTTGTAGCTAAGTCGATATAGCCATGATCGTCTACTGTCTGTGGAAATCAAAGAGAGATAAATTTGAAAAAATTTGCTTAACTGGACACATCATCAATTATAAGTCAACAAATTTTTGCAATAAATATTGGGAATTACTGGAAATATCATTAGTCAAGGAGTGGGCAAATTTTTACAAGAGAGGTGTTGCAACATACATGCAAAAACTTGAAAATATCTTTTGTTCACACAAATTCAAGGGATGGATCGGACAAGCTCTATGTGAAATTCGGATGAATTCCAGCGAGAGGGTGTGGCACCATTAAACAATTTTAATAAATCTTTTGCTGTTATGTCAGTGTAGGGTATTTAACTTTTGACAAACTCAAAGATAATACCCTTAGCAGTTTGGAGTTATCTGGAGGAAATCTCTTGGAATGACAAAATGTTTTTTTTTGTGTGCATCGATTATTAAATTGCAATTACAAATCTCTCGATAACTAATAAAGAAATGCATGATTTATTTTTTGCGGATTCCTTGAATTCAAAACCTTTGAATTAAGATTCACCCTAATAGCGGATATATAACTTTATAAAACAAAAACAGAATACAGCAGCAAGAACAACAAACAACAACAGCAAATATATTTCAGGAAAAACAAAATACCTTTTCATCAGACTATTGACAGTGACGCGTCATTTTTGTAAAATTTCGTTGTTGCCGGCAGAGGTTTCAGCGACAGTATAATTGACGCCGCATCGGTGTTGGAGTCAATTCTATTTCCATACATATGTATGTAGCTGTACAAACCACTCAAAAGGGACATGAGCTTGATGTGTTTTTTTTGCTTTGTGATCTGTGTCAGAATCGGGCCCGGACGTGTCAGAAAAGGCGCCAGTGTTCTGAAATGTACGTGAATGGGAAAGTTCCCATTTAGAAGACTTTTAGTGAGCGGGCTATAAGAATGGAAACATGTGCTCTTGTTGATGTTTACGCAGAAATGGATATTTTATTTCAAAACAAAAGAAAAGAAAATAAAATACCTAAAGAAACAAAAAATTGAGACTTCACTTTATTAGAATATTAAAATAAAGAAAATGCAGCACATGCACAACATAAATAAATAAACTGCATGTGGAATTAGCAGTTTCAAAATGAAATAATTTCCAATGGCTTTAAGTTTTTGTTTTGAATTGGATATTGAGGTTTAAGAATGTTTTAAATAAATCAATGTAACAAAAAAAAAATCGGCCTAGATAAGATTTCACCTCATATAAAGATATCTCAATAGCCAGACCTAATAGAGCATATTCAAATTCAGCACATCAAAATCCTTTGCAAACGCAAATTTCTAAATTGTTGAATACTTTGATTTTAAGCTTCGTACAATCGCATTTGCATTTATTAGTTAAAAAAAATGTTAATAAGTATATTAGATTTTTATATAAAAAAATTGGTCGAGATGAGCTAGGTTTCGGTCTGCGCCAAAAAGCGTTTGACGAGGTCAGTTTTTTTATTTTTATTTATTATTATTAGAGAACAGTGCCCGAGACGATCTAGAGTCCCCATCTGATTAATAATGTAAACCGATGAACCAGCTGATTTTGTGATGCGATATTACAGGACTTATCTGGGGTGCTGCTCTGTCAGCTCTCTTAAGCTGTGAAAATGGCAATGTGTTACCGAGAGTCCTGACCAATTGACTGAGATGAACTTGCAATTTTGTAATGTATTTTTGTGGTAGCCTTTCAAACTCGGCTTTTACCATTGGGATGTGCAAATCTCTGTGAATGCCTTCATTTCTCATAAGCCAAGGAGCTCCTGCAATAGTTCTTAATATTTTAGATTGAGCCCTTTGTAGAACTTCAATGATTGATGTACTTGCATTACCATACAGTTGTATACCACCATCAGTTCAAATTGGCTTCAGGACTTGGTTGTAAAGGAGATCTTTATACTCTAAACTTAGAGAGGAGTATCTGTTTATAAAGCAATTCAAGCTAACAGCCTTAACTTTCAATTACTTATTGGCTTCTATGTGCTTAGACCATGTCAATCGTTTGTCCAGATCAATCAAGGTATGCGACATTATCTGTTTGTGGAATAACGACTCCATTAAGAATACATAACATGGATAGAAAATATTTGTTATTCTCAACTTTTAGTGAATCCAGTGTTGCAACAGGCCACTGCCTTATTTTGCATCATGCTTATAGGTTGGGCATAATATCCAGCAACTCTGATGTAGAAAATGTCATGAATCAATAAATTAAAATATTTTGGGAGGTAATTTTTCTCATCCTTGTTGAAAGTAACGAAAGTACATCTAAGTGAAATCAAAGAAATCGTTGTAAGAATAGGCAACTTCACATTGGACGAGCAACGTAAAGAAAAGTCCAGGATTTACTAATTAGACTGAAGCAGAAAGTTTGTGGTAACGCTTTGGATTCCTGTAGCCGTCACCCAAACATAATCTACAGTGTAATCGGCGATATATAGAAAATGCAACTAAGTGCTAACTCCTGAGCATTACGGACGGTTGTCAAGGTAGGCAGAGCAGATAAAAGCATCCCAAAGAAATTAAAAAAAAATTGTTGGTTTCACTTTAAAAAAACTTTAAAAGGTAGCCGTCTGCAAAATTCTGTGATTTTAATTTTCATAACATATCTTAGCCTGTTTAACACATTATAGAAATTTTGTTTCAATTATAAAAATGCACATATATATTTATATTTTAACAAAAGTTATAGGCATTTGAAAATCATTTCCTTATTAAATCTTGGACAACTGTATTGGTAGTCTTAACTTCAAATAGATAAAAGCCAATTACTCATCAAAATGTACATACTCGTAGTTTCGTGAGAAGACATTTTTAAACCCCCATTATTTCTGACCAGATATTAATAAATTAGCACCGTTTTAAAGATAAATCTTTGAAATTTTCAAGTGGCTAACGCATAAAATTACAAATCATTAAGCCTTTCAACTAGACAGCATTTTCTAAGAGAGCCATTTTAGCAAAACAAATTTCTCGAGTCATTCTTTGATTTGCTATCTGAAATTCTATAATAAAATATCACATTAATATCAGTAGCGTACCTAGGGGGGCGGGGGGAAAGGGGCGGTCATCAATTATCCATTAAATGATATGAGCAGTAGCGTACCTAAGGCGGGCCAAGGGGGCGACAAAGTGGTCGTGAGATACATACCTTATTTTGCTCGAATTTTTGAATGTCAAAAGTGACTCCTTTTTTTTTTTTTATTTTCGGGTCGACAAAATTTTTCGATAATAAAATAAAAATCATTTTTTTATTAGATAGGGCACCAAATATGCACGGTACGCCTGTGATTGATATGCACACATACCTTGTAGATATTCATAATGCGACTATTTTTCCTTGATAGAACAAAACTTTAGCTCTCATATGCCGTTTCAGTACTACTTATGTAGGGTGTTATTTAAGACTGCTGTAGTTTTGAATCAAAATAAATCACATAAATTGTTTAAAGCAAATATTTGGCTCTAATAACTAGATTCGTTACAGTTGGCGAAAATTTGGCGCAGTCTTAGGGTCAAACTTTCGATATATTTTTCGAGCAATTTAGTACTTATTTGCGAAATAACACAAGCTATGTGGATTCTCAAAGCATCAATTATATGCATAACAGCACAAGCCAGAAACTACACAAATCGCCACATGAAATAATTCAGTAGTGTCAAATCACGCGATCTTTTCGTTCATTGACTTCATAATTGGAAGAAATCATGTGAACTTTGAGTGACTTTAGAGGTGAAATGACAATTTGCAAGCGTTGTTCTGGCGCAAGTTCAATAATTATGAAATGAGCACAAATCATCTATCAGCTGTGAAATTGACAGTTTGATTTTGCTAAAATAACTAGATACTATTGGCTTATATATGTTACCCGTCAAACAAGTTTTTAGGATAACCTAATTTTTCCTAGTCCAAACTAGTTCATCAGCACATTAGGATGAACCAGTTAAGCCTACGAAAATTTTAGTATGTTAGGATAAGTGGGCGGCCTTCGCGGCGCTCTTCGGTCGCGGTTCACTTTAGTGTATCCAACGCTGGTGTGCTAGCGAAGCCTGAGTTGAGCATATGTAATATAGTGCGCCGCAAAGCAACATTGGACATGTTTGAGGATGTAAGCTCTGAGCCGCGGCCGAAGGCCTCCCACTTAACCTAACATACTAAAATTTCAAGGAAATCAGAAGTGAGGCCGTTTAAATAATAACCCTAGTTTATCCTAGGCTAAACTGTTTCATTCTAACATGCTTCGGATGAACTAGTTTGGCCTAGGAAAAACTAGTTTATCGTAAAAACTAGTTTGGCAGGAAACACATATATTTTTACCCAAATATACTATATTATTCGACTCTATAAGCTTTTCTATCTGAAAGTTTATTTGAAATAGTAGAATATCAATAGTAGATTGAATATCAACTTATTTTTCGTTCCTAATGCATAAAATTTTTAATCAGCGTAGTTATCGTAGTGAAATCAAGTTTCGGTGAAAAATTTTATGCCTTAGGAACGAAAGATAAGTTGATATTCAATCCACTATTGATAATCCACTATTTCAAATAAACTTTCAGATAGGATTCCACTACAATAACTACGCTTATCATTTGTCTATAATTTCAAAGGACAGTCAGTTCTCCTGGAATTATTTTTTTATAAAAAAAAAACTTAGTTTCGTCCCTTACTTTTGAAAGCACCGATAAAAATTTGCATGCACCAAATAAAGATTTATACGCTCCACTAATCTGTCCAATACATTGAATATTTGGCATGCGATTGGTACCGTCGAACGAGTGATCGACTTATATCTGTTTATTTATATGTATTTGATTATTTGCGCAAATAAAGGGTGTTTTTTTTAGAGGTATAGAGCTTCGAATTAAAATAAAATACAAGAAAATCGTTTTAATGTCCATCAATTTGGCTTTATTGAAGGATAATTTTATGCCATTAATGTTTAAATATGATTTCGGGCATGCGGCCGCCGCGGCTGGCTCGAATAAAGCCAATTCTATAGGTCCAATTTTGAACCACTTTTTCGAGCATATGGGGCCGTATGTCGGCAATAACGCCACGAATGTTGGCTTCCAAGTCCCCTAACGTTTCTGGTTTGTTGGCGTAGACGAGCGATTTCACATATCCCCAAAGAAAATAATCCAATGGTGTCAAATCACACGATCTTGGTGGCCAATTGACAGGTCCATTCCGCGAAATTATGCGCTCATCGAATGTTTCCTTCAATAAATCGATTGTGACGTGCGCTGTGTGGCATGTAGCGCCGTCTTGTTGGAACCACAACTCATCCACATTCATGCCATCCAATTCGGGAACAAAATAGTCGGTTATCATGGCTCTATACCGGTCTCCATTAACGGTAACTGACTCTCCAGCATTATTTCGGAAGAAGTATGGCCCAATGACTCCACCAGCCCATAGAGCACACCAAACAGTCAGTTTTTGTGGATGTAATGGCGTCTCAAGGGTCTCATGTGGATTCTCTTCACTCCAAATGCGGCAATTTTGCTTGTTGACGTAGCCATTCAACCGAAAATGAGCCTCATCACTGAACAAAATTTTGCGATGAGATCAATCTCATTTTCGGCCCATACACCAAAATCACGACGCATTGCATGGTCTCGCGGCTTAATTCTTGCACAAGCTGGATCTTGTAAGGTCGCAAGCCAAGATCTTTGCGCAAAATCTTCCATAAAGTTGATGGACAAAGCTCCAATTGCTGTGCACGGTGGCGAATCGATTCATTCGGGTCCTCTTCAACATTTTGCTCTACAGCGGCAATTGTTTCTTCGGTGCGCACTGTTCGACGTCTCTGCGGATGCGTATTATCACATAGAGTAAACGTAGTGCGAAAATGATCCATGGTTAACCGAATTAATTGCTCTGATGGACGATTATGTCGACCATAAAATGGACGGAGCTTACGGTAAACTTCGCGAACTGAACCATTATTTTCGAAATAAATTTGCACGATTTGCAAGCGTTGTTCTTTTGTCAACCTGTTCATGATAAAATGGCAAACCAAACTGAACATAAATGACATTAGAGTTGCCAGATTTGACCATAAAATGCCAGTTTTATCTCTATTCGAAAAACAAACCTCTAAAAAAACACCCTTTATGTAGGCTGAAGTCATTTGCGCAAATAATTTAAACGTTTAAACCAGAATTTACGTTTTTGCAAAGTACGCAAGATTGCCGAAAGTTGTCTTGATTTTCTCATGTCCTGACAGAAGTCAACATTAGACCCATGATTTTTTAAACATGATTTTATGCCATACAATACAAGTCCTGCTAGCATGTCTGACCTAGACGTCATAAAATCTGTTTTGCATTTTTAATAATACGTTTTGATTTATAGTTCTCTATGAGCTTATGGAAATATTGAAAAAATATAGTGTGCTTGGTACTCAAAAATTACTGAATACCGATTTTAACAAAATTAATGAAAATACTCACAATGCTTATGCAGATATTTTATTGCTCCGTATTTTAACGTTGCCGAAACAGATGGTATTTTCCGGCAGGCATCCTTCATTTTGGTAGCAAACGCGACACACCTTAATGCCTAATTTTAGTTAACTGCAGCTCTGTGCTGAGTCAGCCCCTTAGTTTTTTATTTAATAGATCAGTCAGAGAAAGTTATTTTCCTAAATTTTGGAAAAATGCATACATTAGCCCCATTTTCAAGAAAGGCTGTAAAAATGATGTTTCAAACTACAGGCCCGTGGCTAAGTTATCATCAATACCGAAAATTTTTGAACACATAATATACGATCAAGTTAAGGTGTGCTGTGGTGAAGTCATAACAACTCGTCAGCATGGTTTTGTTAATGGCAGATCTACAGTTTCTAACCTCCTTGATTTCACTTCTTTTGCTTTAAGCTCTTTTGACTCTGGTGGGCAAGTTGACTGCATCTACACTGACTTCAGTAAAGCATTTGACAAACTACGACATAATTTGATTTTGTTTAAGTTAAAGAAGCTTGGATTTCCTTTAAGTTTTGTCAGCTGGATTGAATCTTATTTATCTGATCGCTCATATCAAATAAGATTTCGGATGGTGTTTTCTTCTCCCATCTGTTAGTATATGCAGATGACATGAAAATTTACAGGAACGTAAAGGGGGTTGGCGATACTATTTCACTTCAGTCTGACTTGAAGTCCTTCGAGGTTTGGTGTTCTAAAAATAACTTACATCTTAATCCTGATAAATGCCAATCCATGATTTTCACCAGGAAGAAATATATTGTGGAGTTTGATTATCAATTAAAAGATAAGAAAATATGTCGTGTCGATTTAGTCAAAGACCTAGACATACATTTTGATGTTAAATTAACTTTTAATGAGCATATTGATCTAATTTGTAAAAAATCCTAATCTCTGCTTGGCTTTATTAAGAGGTGGGCAAAAGAATTTAATAGCCCTTTAGAAACGGTGACTTTATAAAATACAATAGTGCGTCCTCACTTAGAGTACGCCAGCCAAGTATGGTCACCATTTTATAATATTCATATAAATAGAATTGAGAGAATTCAGAAAAACTTTATTCGTTTTGCTCTCAATGGCTTAAATTGGACTGACCCTTTGAACCTTCCTCCTTATGAGGATCGTTTGTAGTTATTACATTTGTTGTCTTTGAGGTCCCGTAGAAATATTGCGGACATACTTTATTTGCATCAACTTGTAACTGGGTCTCTTGCTGCACCAGAGCTTCTTGATTACATACATTTTAATACTAATCGGAGAAGTACTCGTAACTCTAATTAATTATTTTATCAACCGGTTAGTGGAACTAATTATATGGCAACAGCTCCTTTTAATCGTATGACAACTCTTATTAATAATTGCGATTTTTATAACATTAGCTTGTCAAAAGGTCAAGCTAAATTTGTAGCGTAATGGTGGTCTGTATTTTAATGTTTGTGTTGTCCGAGCCCCACAGCATGCAGGGTAAAATTTTCTAACATTTACGCCTTGGACCATGTAAAATTACACATATAATTATTTTAATATCTATATCGCATGGTCTGAGTGGGTATGTTGAGAAGTGTGTGCTAAGAAAAAATTATAAAAAAATAACAAATTAATTGCATGTACAATTTTTTCTATCTTCATTATTTATTTAAAAGCTTTTAACTTGATTTAAAGCTTCAAGCTAAATAGCTAAGAAGGCTAATAGCTGTAGTAGCTAAACACTATTATTATTACTAATGACTTCATGTGTGAAGAAATGCAATCATGAAAGACAGCATGGTTAGTGATGTGCACAAAACTCATAAGAGCGTTCCATTCTCTTACATGGTATTTTTATTATTTTTGGTCTTTGAAATTCTCGATAAAATTCATTTGTATCTAGTCAGGAAGTAACATTTTTGGGAGAAGAAACTTCTCAATAGCCCCCACTTATCTAGAATCGGGATTTTCTCTTTTTTACTGCATTGTAATTGTTGTATTGAACACTGGAACGATGGGAAAAAAGGTAAGGGTCATGTTTAGAGAATAATAGAGAAATAAATAACCGTCCACTACCAAGTATAAAAATAAATATATGTATAAAGGTCATTCATACGATCTACTGTATGTACATACAAATTACAAAAAAAATATGTTTTTAGCTTGACATCAGTCTAGATCTTCTTTATTTCTAAATTAGAAAGCATATGCTGTATACTTTACTTTTGCTCTCCTGTCACTTTCAAAAAAGTTGAATTTGGATTTTCTGAAAAGAAATCTTGCTTCCAGAAATCATAGCATTTTCTTTGTGTTATTTGGCAAACTCGAAGCGAAATTTGCGGTTCTTTCTCAGAAGTGAGAGGTTTTTTTCTTAGTGTTCAGTTATGGAAACCGTGGCTGTTCAAAGTTCTCGGACATCTGCGTTGAAGCTTACACTTATCTGATGTACTAGCTATTGTTTTAACCAATTTTGCGGCAGTGACATTTGTCCACCTCTTTTAAAATCAAGCTTACATGTCTGCGAAATAAGTCCTTTGGGTGGCCATTATGGTGTCGGGTAAAGATTATTCGATAAAATTTAATATTTTGATTGTTTTATTTTTGAAAAACAGCACCTCCGGTGAATGTACACAAATTTTAGTTCTGTGTATGCCAGGTTTTTTCTTAGCCACTTTCATTAGTCAATGTTCTACTAAGATTCGGTGATTCGGCTTTCAACATTTATCAACAAATGTTAATGTGTCTGTGGATTTAAGGGCATTATCATGCGTAAAACACTGTTGGGGTCGGGAAACTATAAAAAATTTTCATTTCAATCGCTGACTTCGGAAATAATAAAAAAATATCTAAATTCAAAAAACTCATCATCTGCATTGAATCATAATACTTTTTTGTACATTAAAAGAGCCGATTTAGCATTTTAAGGTAATTTAATTTATTTTTCTTATTTTGTATTTTACATTTTAACTTATGGACTAAAAGTTAAATACATAATTTTTAAACTTCGGCATCTAACTGTAATATTTTTTTGAATAGTATTTTCTATAACATTTGCGCGTTTAATTTAGTTGAATTTATTTCTTAAGTAGTTCATAATTAATTTAAGTTTCTAAAATTTCGTATATCCAACAGTTCGTATATACTTAATAGATATTTATAGTATGCGTATAGTGGGTGTTTTTGCGTCTGTGCCGCATCGAACATTTACTCGTACTCTACTGCAATTACTGCACAAATTGATGCAATCGCTTACTGAATTTCTACAAATATTTTTATATTCAATTATTTATAATATATACAATTCACATTACACTTTCAAAAACATTGCCTAAATTTTTTTATAAATTTATACATAAGTTTAATAGTAATGCATGTGCGCCTTCGAGTAACTCTATATCTATGATAGTAAAATGCTCATAAACGGCTTTTTACGAAATTGTTTGGATACTATTTTTAGAAATGAGCCAAAGCGTTTTTCACACCAATTAGTTTTTAGTCGTTTTTAAATATTGAATGCCGAAAAATTCTCCATAGATGCGATAAAGTCTGTATGTAAATAAAGAGGTGCGATGTTCTGAGGAAGAGCTCTGAATTGCCTTTTACCTATTGAACCCGAAAATGACCGCCATTTTGCTTCGTTATGTATTGTTTTAGGGATATATGATGATAAATATATGATATGCTATATGCATCGTAAGTTAAGAACTTTTTAGGAAAAACTTTTCAGAAAAAATTTATGTATGTATTTTCACCACAAGTAATATCCCCGAACATTTCTAGAAGTTCGAAAGATCGTATGGTTAAATTTATGTGCAGAAGATATCTTTTAGAACATCCCGATTCTAGAAGATCATAAAAGCATGTGGATATCCAAGTTAGAGGCAACTTCTGTAAAATTATCGAAAACTCCTAAGGTTTCAAAATAAATAAAAATATTCCACAATATACAAAATATTACATTTGAGGAAAAATTTAAGAAATGAAGTAATGGAAACAACCCATTTTAGTAAAAATGTATAATTCAAAAACACTACTGCGGTCCCATACACAAAAACTGATATTGAAAACGCATTAAATAGCTTGATTTTTCAAAAAATACACACGACTTTTCCAACAAGAGTTGTTGAGATCTATTTGGCTAAGATTATTTTATAGCAATTTTACAAATATACTTAGTCTGTAGAGCAAGAAGATATGACACTGCTAAATTGTGATAGTGCCGGGTTTTTACCTCAGTTTCCAGATACCACATATCTCTACCAAAACTAAAAATTAGAAAAGATTACTCGATCGATGTAAGTCCTAAGCAGCTATTGGCTTTCGATACTACAGAACTCATTCGGTTCTTTAAAGTAGCTTTAGAATAAATTCCATGGTCTTAGTTTTTGGAACAGTTATTATGCCATATACAAAGGGTCTGTTAATTTTGTTCTTTTCTTGTAACGCATAGAAGTGCAACCAGTAGACCGGGTTGAAAAGAAAACAATGAACGCCGAAACGTCGGAGAGTTAAAAATTAAAAATAAAATTTTAAAATTATTTATTTCGACTAGAAAGTGCTAAAACTAACTCACATAAAATTCAAAAATTGGTTCAACTCTATATATCCAAGAAAACTTTTTATTCAAATCTAAATGTAATAGTGCGAAAAGTTGCTAGTTTTATTCAATAAATTCACTTAATAGTGGTGGAATTATAATTCTTGGCCCTCCACCAAGGTGAAGGTGAAGTGACGCCACTGCTTGCAAGTAACATTGTCTCAATTCTTTTAACTAAAAAAGAGGCCTTACTATGCTAAAATTAGCAATATTCTTTGAAACATATCGCAATGCGAAAACATTCATTGCGTGTGTTCGGCAGCGCTGAATTAAGACTATGCGGGACCCCGGGCTAAAAACTAATAAAAACTCCTTACGCTTTGCCAAAAATTAAATATCCTTCACTTCCGTTAATAGTAAAAGTGTGCGTAAGTCGTTAATTTTTATTAAAATTAAAACGCGAATTAAAAATCTTTTCGTCAACAATCTATCTGTTGCTAGACTGAAGTAATCCTTATATTTGTGTGAAATTTGGATTCATTACCTTAGGTAATTCTTTCAATAAATAGTTTTAAAGTTTTCATTTCTATGGAGGCAGCCACGCCCTCTGGAAGATATTCACCAAGTTCATGTATAGAGATATTTTGAATCATTCCCTATTATTTGTGTGAAATATGGTTATATTACCTTAAATAACTCTCTAAGCATAGAGTTTTAAGGTTTTTGTTTCAATTAGGGGTGCCACGCCCTCGCCCGAAATTCGCTTACTTTTTTTAGAGCATGTTCAAGTTATTTTTAGTATTCGTGAGTTATTTGGTTATACCAAATTGATCATACATTAAATAATGTAGCGTTTGAAATGTGTTATTTGTATAGGCGGTAAGCGTGTCCATTTTCAATCCCAGGTAGCTTGTTCTAAAGTGAAGCCTGTATATCAAATTTTATTCAATTTTCTTGCTTAGTTTTGTGGTAATCGTGATATCCACAGATACCCAGAGAGACAGCCGGACGGACATGGTTAAATCGACTCAGATGGTGACACAGATCAAGGGACAAATATACTTTCTAAAGACCTGCAACGCGTTACAAACGGAATGACGTTACAACCTCTCTTGTTATCTTAGGGACACCTTGAGCTAGGAGTCTAAGTCATACCTCTACCAAAACCACTAGCAAATACTTTAATCCAGCACTGGTTAGAGGGTCCCCTTGAATACCAGGCCTGAGACTCTCTACCAAAACCACTAGCAAATATCTTAAACCAGCACTGGTCAGCTTGAGTACTGGGCCTGAGTCTATAGCCCCACTAATATTGCCTTAATCTAGCGCTGGTGTTAGGAGTGATGTCACTTTTCATCAGTGGCTTTCTCTTCATGCACCAGCTTTTCATAGCTGCTTTTATTTATACCAATTCAACCGATTCGTTTGAAAAAACAAGAAAAATCTTTGATGCGTAGGTCTTTTGGGCAAAACTTGGTTTGGAATTATCTCCCCTACAACTTTGCACCATACCATGAAACAAACTTTTAGCGTGTGTCTTCATAGAACCTTCACAAAAGGTGCACCATCTCTTTGTCTTAAAAGTCGATCTTAAGGAATTATATCTTCTATAACAATAGCGCGCCATTATTTAAGCTTTCTTTCAACGCATTTTGGCTCATGTCCAGGTTTTCCGCCTCCCTTTCGATCGTTGCAACCCATGCCAACCCATGGGTTCAACTCAATGGCCTTTCCCATTCCAATGCTATCTTCTTTCTCAGAATATACGCCATCTGTTTTCACTCTTCTCTTCTGATATATATGCTCAAACGAGGAGAATCAATGCAACTAAGGAAATATGGGCCGATATGTTAGTAATAATGACAATTATGCAGAAAACAATTGGTATAATTGAAAAAAACCTGCATATTTTATTATATTTTAATTTTTAGTAGCATTTGATCTTATGAAACCTTATATTCAGAGACGATTCGAGCGAGCCTCACTCAATCAGGGGGTTTATTCTCTGCTGTTACTAACCCGTCATACAGAATTTTCGAATGAACTGATGTTGTCCGGCGGTAACACTTAACGTAAATATTTAAATTTTATAACATTTCTTGGAGAAAATGGGCTCTTAAAAATTCTTTAAATAAATGTGGATGCGACACAAACAATATTTTTAATAAACTAATCTCATGTGACTTCAGAAGCTGTGGAGGGTGGTTGCGGTGACGTCGAAAATGGTCGATGCAAAAACTGTGCGCTATGATGATAAGAAGTGGAGATTTCTTGTAAAGGTGAGGCCGCCAGGCTGGCTCCAATGCTATTTGCAGTTGAGTTCAGTTTTTCCGGTGAGTTGACGCGTATTTTTGGCGGCGTGTTATCAGCAGGATAGTTACTGGGGAAGCTGGCGTGCAAATGTGTGCCGTTAAGCGTAAACGTTTGCGGCAATTGCGGATGTGGCCTTATTACAGTGGGTTGTATTGGAAACTGTTGTGACATTTCTTTTAGGTTGGAAAAACTTTGCAAATAACATCCAGCATTAAAGAAACTTGCGGCGCTGTCCAATTTGAATGCGGGCAGATAAGAAGTCATTGCTGTTGATGCATAGGTACCTGGTATACTGGATGCTGTCAGTGCATTGGATAAATCACGTGGCTTGTCATCATCCACACTTAAAGACTCATCACGATCATTTGCACCATTCGATGTTGAACCAGGACTATGCTGTAGTTGTATACTACTAGGAACTGGCGAGTGTGTCCCTAATGAAATGTCTGAGTCTGATGTGTCTGATGGTGTGGGTGATGGCGCTCCTTCGGGTCTACGTCCATGACAGGATAGACCAGAATTATTTTGATTATGTTGCATTCTGAAAAGAGAAAAAGAAAAATAAATTTCCTTGATAATAATGAGGTAATGTTTCAAAATAGAATATATGTATATTTTAAGATCACAAGAAACCAAGAAATTTAAATGGTTGGTACACTTGCCGAACATGAAACTTTTTCTTAGTTATCAGTTTTAATTCAGATGCTGGAAATTTATAAAATGATATACCCTTAGAGTTAAACATAACAAAAACTTTGGTATAGAATCACTAACACTTTAAGTGCACCACGCTCCAGAAAAATATTCAACTGTCCAGTTCCATCATTCAGAAATTGTTGATGGAGATCGGCTCTATTGTATCTATTACGTATGATGTTCTATGTGAAAGATCATTTATTCAAATATTTGAATATCAGATAACGTAATTCGGAACCTAATTGTCCGGTTTGAAAGAAATCAATCAGATCTTGTGATCCAATACAAGGTCCCTTTTCTAACTGGATTGTTTTGACAGCTGTCATTTGTCAAATGGCTTGTCTACATGACGTTTGTGTTCAGTATTCAATGCGACTGAATGATGAATAGACTTACTCCTGAACAACGTTTATTAATTGTGGAAACTTACTACCAGAAGCAGTCATCAGTTAGAGAAAGTTATAGAGTTCTTCAATATCAAATTTTACATCATTCAACCAGAGTGCATACAAACCGTAATTTTGAGAATATTTCTGAAGTAGCAGAGAGTGTTCGTGAAAACCGTGAACAATCGAGCGTCGCCGATCTGGGGCTTTGGAGATCTCTCATGGATCATTGTAGCGTATCTTGAGGCGTGATCTTGGTCTGAAGGCCTATAAAATGCAGCTCGTACACGAATTGAATTCGGCTGATATTGGTTTACGTTCTAATTCCAGTTTATGGTCCTTAAAACAACTTCAAACTGATCCATTATTTTATCAAAAAATTGTGTTTGGCGACGCAGCTCATTTCTGGTTGAACGGATACGTTAACAAGCAAATTTGCCGTATTTGAGCCGATGAACCAGACCAGAAGAGCTCCAAGAGCTTCCTATTTATCCCGATAAATGTACCGTTTGGTGTGGTTTATGGGCAGGAGGCATCATCGGACCGTATTTCTTCAAAAATACGGATGGAGCCCGTGTTACGGTGAATGGTGCTCGCTACAGAGCAATGATCAATGAATTTTTGTTGCCAAAAATTCAGGATATTGGTGTAGCTGACCTCTGGTTTCAACAGGATGGCGCAACATGCCATACATCTGGAGAAACAATCGCTTTATTGAGAGAAACGATCGATGAAATCATCATCTCAAGAGATGGTCCTGTTAATTGGCCTCCAAGATCATGTGATTTCACACCATTAGATTACTTTCTTTAGGGATATGTTAAGTCACTTGTTTATGTCGACAAACTCGAAACTATTGACGCTTTGGAAACCAACATAGCTCGTGTTAGTCAATGAATACCGGTCGATATGCTCGACCATTTAAGAACTAGTTGTGGGCAACATTTAAACGAAATAATTTTTAAACATTGAGTTGTAGGAACCGAACTATCATTCCAAATAAAGATTTGCATCAATGCATTGATTTTGATATATTTTATTTAGAAAACAAAGTTAGAAGCTTATTGGATTATTACTATATTATTATTGGATTACCCTTTAGAATACCAATGAAATAAGAATTCAATGAAAGAAAATTTCAAAAGGATAAATGACCATTTTTTCTATCGACTGAAATAGTAAAAGCTAAAAAAAATTGAAGTTCTTAATATTACTAATCAAGGCTCAAAAAATAACTACAATATTTGTGAGGTAGGTCACACCACATCCCGGTTAATGAAATACGGGCTGTTTAATTAACCATGTATTTGTAGATGTTTACTTTTCTGCAACGATGCAATATATAAGATTTTGCTGTGCAATCGTAGTTGTTTACTTTTTCGCAACGATGAAAAATATTGGAAAAAATTACACTTTATGAGATGTACACAAGATAACACTCATAACAAGACAGATTTTTTTATATTTTATCAATTTTCGGCACTATTAGGTACAATTGAAATTGAAAGTACCAAACTTTACCATTAAGTTTACATCATTCCCTATAAGATCAAATTGTAGTGCCGTAAAATATTTTGTAAAAGGTCACTCTAATATTTATTTCGTTGATCAGAATTGGGACGGGGTCGGGAAAGCGGCAACAATTACTCGCTGTCAAATGAAATTGAACAGAACTGCGGCGTTCGACTGCTAACCTGCCGTTGATTTTGATTAAATTCGATTTTCATCGTCGGCGGCGGACGCTCAGTGTATCATTTGTAATCAGCTTGTGTCAATATTTTTGTTTACCTTTGAAATGTCAATGAAAACAAAATGGCAGCTGAATTTTCCGTCGATCGTCATACGAACGATTTTCCGACGAGGCTTGTTTTTGATAGCGAGTAATTTTTGCCGCTTTCCCGACCACGTCCCAATTTTCTTCAACGCATATAATATTGATTATCCGTCCGTTTATGAAATTAATTACATAGCCATGAAAAATGTAACATTTTTCCGACGTAAGTCGCACATTTTCTGAACTTATTGAGCACTCTAGTGCATATTGGACGTATACTCTCCATTCACTACTCAGCTTGTTTGGCTAAAAATATTTTATGTTTCCTAGAAAATCTCCAACTGAATACAAAAAGTTGAGGGCAAATCTAATGGAAAATTTAAAAAAGTATTTGCTAGAAACCAGAACTGCTTTGTTTCAAATGATATTTAGACACAACTAATATACGAGTACTTATATCTTTTGGTATTGATATTGTATTGATTTCGCTATATTTGAAGAGCATCCTTCCTAATAACGATATCTACCGAAATGTTCAATTTTTGTACATTCAGACAATTTTCGGCACGAAAAAATATACGAGCGTCTTCTGTAACAAAGACATCATATTTTTGACGAACTTTCCTTAGGAAAAAAAAACACCCAAGTCCTTGAGGAAATATGCGCAAAACTCGATATTCTTTTTACAGACATTTACATCTGAACGATATATTTTTTTGGTGTTTTTGAGGACATTTTGCCATTAATATTTAGTGATTTATAGTGATCGTGATTTTTATTTAAGCTCAAAAATTGTGGGTTGTTTTTCAAAGTTTTTTCAAATATGCTTGAAGCGATTAAGTAATTGTCCAACAAATATCCAGAGCAACAACTATAATCCGACTTCTTGCAATTATTTCAAGATCCAAAATCGAAATTCATGTGTCAGTTTTCGTCTTTTCTAATTTATATTTATAAAAAGAATTGTTTCAGTTGCCATGTGTTAAATCGTTTTCTTCATGTCCCAAATAACCCACTTCAATAATCATGGCAAACACACAATTTAAACTGTGTAATGAGGAGATGTTAAGAAAAATGTTAAATAGCTTAACATAGTTGTGATTTATCCAATGCACCATTTAGTGATTGATTTCAAATTAATCGCATTCTCCGTGACAACAACGATGAAGGTGATTAGTCAAGTTACAACATCACGTCGTTAACACTTTGTTAAGCCACATTTGGATCTGGCACGGTACCAGTACAAATACTAAGGAACGTTTACGGCATAATGCACTCGCTCTTCAACAAAAAACAATTAAATGATAGCTCACTACGTACGTAAGTTCTCGTGCATAGCAAACTGGAGAATGACTCTATTAGATGAAGTGGAACCGTTCAATAAAAACATCAAACTGCGGCTCCACTGGTGCAAATCCGATGCTGCACAAAAGTGCTAAGGGGGGAATGCAGACACGGTTGTTAAGTAAAAGCCGTCACTTTACTCATAACTTTGTGGGAAAACGTGCGAAGCTGCCGCTGCTGTTGTTGTTGTTGTTGTTGTTGTTTTTGCTGCTGCTTGACTCACATAATTTGTGCGGCATGGACATCAGTTTGATGCTCTCTCATCAATGGAGAAGAAGAATTTATCATCAGCATCACGCTGACTCCTGCACTATCATAATTATTAGGTGAGTTCTTCCGTTTTGCATGCATTTTGTTTGTTCCATTGCTGGTATCATTAATATTACGCCACTCCACTTCACACCGTTGCGGGCCGGCCACTCTTGCGCGTTTAATCTGCCATCCATCCATCCATTTGTCTGTTGGACATCGGTTGTCCAGTCTTTGGTTTACGGTCGCACAAATGTCTTCAGCGTCTTCTCTCGTGTTGAGTGATTAATGATGATCATCAGACATCACTCTATTCGGTGTAAAAACAACCTGCTGCTTCTGCAGCTCTATGCTGACCCCGTGAGCAACGGCGCACATTTCAAAGAGAACCCAATTGTCCGTTCGGTACTCCGATTGTGGAACCAAACCTAAAAACTCTTTGAATCGTTTAAGTTTAGAGGAGTGCGTTGCGCTAATAATGGATTGATCGTAGCTCCCATCATCTGAAAGCATCCATCATATTCAACATCATATTCACTTGTGCTGATGAGTTCATTGCGTTTGGCTCATTTGTGGTAAATGCGGTGATTATTGAAATGGATGGGTGCTAATTGCTGCAACTATACGTCAATCTTTTTGACCAAATTAGATTTTTGCACAGGATCATTGCTTTGAACTGGCAAATGGTTCTTTCGGCTTAGCGAACGCAAAAAGTTCGCAATTGTATGATGAAGCTGGTATCGTTGCCAATATTATTTTGGGACTGGACAGAATAAAATGCAAAGTATTTAGTTTTTTTTTGATTTTGGAGAGTAAGAAGTTATTGCACGCTGCAGAAATCATCAACTGAACCGCTGGCAAGTACCGGAGTCAAGGCTTCGGATTCGCAGAAAACGCAACCATCCTAAGTCATCTTGGAAATCAGCGATATCAAAAAAATACGTGAATCGGGGAAATATTGGAGAGAATTGAGGAGATTCGCAGCTGATCATGTTTGTTGGAAGTTTTGTGGATGCAGCATGCACCATGAGGACATAAGGGCACTAGAGAGAAATATATCCAAAAATTAGAAATACCAGAAAAATATCACAACTCAGAAGAAAAAATTATTAAAGCTAAGCTAAAAAAAGTTCAATGTGTCATTAAAATTGAAGCTACTGTTCAAAAACGCCATTTAAGTTTCTGACGCGGAAAGGGCCGGCAACAGGGGGGGGAGGGGTAACAAGATAATTCCCCGCAGTTCTTCTAAGCGGGTCCTTTATTATCGAAATCGCTATTAAAAAAAATCATTCTTGAAAATAAAAGTTCACGGCCGAAATATTCAGAGCCTTTGCGTTTTTTCGTCAACACTTTCCAGAGCATGCTTTTCCGACCATAAATACAACATCAATCTCTTAATCATTAAGACTTAATGGAACCTGCTAACAAAACAGGTACTACAAAAAAGCTTGTTTTGAAGAAAAATCAATCCGGGCCCGGATTTGCTCTCGACAGCCCTAGACGGACCTAATACATCTAAAAGACTAATAAATGCAATGTTCGCATATGAATTTCTTGCAAAACTTCTATTCGGCCAAACACTTGCTTCTTTTAATTTCAGGCTATGGGAATTAATAGAAATTCGGGTCAAAAACTTGTTTTGAATTATTTAAAATTGGCTGTAAATACCCAGTCCGTTGCAAAACCGGCTTATTTCTGCACTTTAAATTTCACATATCAACAAGTGCCACTGGATGGAATCAGGGAAGCATCAAAGGCTTAATTTAATATGTATTCTATTAAGATATTAAATATATACTCCATTTTAAAGGCTTAGGTTTTCTCTTGCATAAATACTTTCTAGACCTTTCTTCGCAACCATCAAATAACTTAATCCGAAGCTGATTAAGGGCCATTTAAGCTTGTGGTTCGGGCCTATAGCCCTAGCTTAATCCAACGCTGGGTCTAAATGAAAAGAATTCGATTTTTCTGTTTTGTTCATAATATGTGAACATAAACATTCGGAATTGCCACCAGGTAATGAAACAGCCCAATAGGGTTTTATTTATTGAAATTAAACCTTATATGGGTAGTTTTACAAAGAAGGGAATTTAAGAGTACATGGCTTTTTTCATATATAAACGTAGAAAAAAATAAATATATTCCAAGTGAAAATTGTAAGCTTTAATTGTGATGACCCTCAAAGTATCCGGTTTTTGAAATATATTCCTTACAAAAAATATAAATCAAAACCTAAAATTCTCGGTCTCCTGGTGTGCCCCTACTTGAAAGTGAAAGATGGTGGATGAAATAAGTAATATTTGTAAGAGTGTGAAGGCAAGCTTACACTGCAGTATTATTTAATACTAATGCCTTCTAAGATTACTCTATATATTCTCAAAGATATATGGTATATATATTGAGTTTTGTTCTTCAGATTTTCAATCATTTAACTGCAGAATTCAAACACTTTGAAAATATTGGGAATTAATATTCCTATCAAGTTACTGCTCGTAATTAATCGAAGTACAAAAAATATAATGTTGGAAGCGTCTTACTTATTCCAAGGCTTTATCAAAACACAGTAAACATTGCAGTATCAGTACCTTGGTAAAAAACAGATTTAAAAACATGTATTTTTATAGTGCTATGCGTCGTGAATACTTTGCAATGGAATATAGAACTCTTACATTTTTTCATTAGACGTTGACATTTTTAAGACAAATATTGAAAATAATATCAGTCTTCTGGCGTCAATCTCCTGAGAATTTATAATTTTTTCATTGGCCGCTAACAGATAGTTAAAAAAATGTAATCAACTTTAACTAAAAATACTTGCTAGGACTTATACGCGAAAAATTGTGATGCCATAATTAACCTCATTTTCTTTCTAGTTGCGTAGAACTCCCATATGCCTACATAAATATCGGTTCAACAGAAGCTTAACTGTCGTTTTTAGGTACTTAGTTCAATTATTCTGAAGCAAAAACATAAACTTTAAATGTTTTTGGAAAATTTTTTTCTCAAAATTTATTCAGAAACAATAAGTTTGTATATGGTAAATATTTAAAAGTTAAGTTCCATGAAAATCAATTACGAATTTCTTGTGTTGCAACACTTTGATCTCTGAAAAACATGAAATTTTGGCAACAGTTTTTAATGATTTTTCTTCTTCTGAGATGTGAGACCTTTGAAAAATTTCTTATTTTTGGGTGCCATTCAAATATTTCTGTTGTTCGGAAAGTATTTTCGCTCTTTTGGTGAAAATTACGGACGATTTCTTTTTAGTATATAAATATTTTATATTCTCCATTTTGACTCTAATACCTTTTGCCATCTTTCCGACAGTAACATGATTCCACATTGATAAAACTTTTGAACTCTGTCGAAAAAAAAAATGATCCAAGTTGTTTTTGACCTTCTCATTTGTGTCATCTAAGAAAATACCAATAACCAGAGATTGCCAGATCTATAGAATATGGTGGGTATGGTAGTTTATCCCATCTAAGCTGTAAAAGCTTTTGTCAAGTTACCAAATTTGTATGAGGCCTCGCATTTCCTTCGTGGAACGCTATACTTTTTCTATTGATCAATGTTGGCATTTTCTGTTTCACTAAATCTTTTGTGTTTCTCAAATTTTGCTTAAAATGCACTGAACTTAACAGCCCTTAATAACTCACTTGGAAGTATCTCATATAAAGTCATTACGTTAACAAGTCAACAACGATACAGGAGCATATCAGAACTGATATCCGAGCACTACAACTAAAAATTCTGAGAACTGTAGAGAATGTATATGTAAGTAATACGATAATTTATGAAAAATAAAACGTAGCACAAATTATTGAATGATATTTTTTCTAACTTTTGGGCTCTTTATATTTATTTTGAACAGTTTCAAGCTCAACTTCTCATAAGATTTATTGCTTATGCGATTCTCGAATTTCTTGCGGTGTGGTCTTTAATAACACGCTTATGACAAATCCGTTGTGGAATCTTTACACTTTGATGTTTCTAAGCTGATTGACAAATCTCCAAAATTTTTTATATAAAAACTCCATGGAAAAATTTCATAAATTAAATTAAACTTCAAAAGTTTTCATGATGACGGTTTGCTTATGATTATAATTACTAGCGCAAATTCCTTTACTCATTAAAAGTTTCTTATTTGCTTTGTCGTTTCGTGCGATACAAGCTACCCGTTTTTTGTTGTTGTTGTGGCCGAGAATATATCTATATTACCTTCTAGTCTGCAAACATATTTACACACCAACTAACACACAACAAATTGAAATATTCGCCTTTAAATAAATTTAAGCAATTTTTCCACACAATTGACTGAACATATCGAAAAAAAAGGGCTTAAACGGCTTAAAAGACTGAAATCTGATATACTGGCACCTACCTAAATGGTACGTACGTAATTACAATACGAATATCTAGCGGATATTGACGTCTTGTTGCTTCGAGTAATTCGAAACTTGGAAAATTCTTAATCGGCTCATGTCATGCGGTAATGCGTTTTGATTTCACGGTCGAAGTGTAGATGATATGTGGATCTTGATGTGGTAATATGATCGAACCAAAACGTGTTCCCTTTTAGTCATTAATATCGTATTCAAATTTTGTTGTTTCACTGTTGCCATTTTCGTTTGTTGTGCGATGTTTTTGTTTGTTTCAAATTTATAACTTGTTGATTGAGTTGCCTTAAATGGTTTTGTGTAAAATTACCCACAAGAAAAGGGTAATGAATGGAAAATAAAGTGGAAAGTACATATGTATACTTTATACAGGGTGATACAAAATAAGCTTCATGGTTTGAATACTTATAATTTTTTTTTTTCAGAGTAAATTTTAAATGGGGAATTTTTTTGACCTAAACGTTAAAAATTATGTGTCACAAATGGTAGTTTATTTCTACTTCGCAAATTCGTGCTCTTTCAAAAATATTTTCCATAACCTTTTTTCAGTTGGTAGATAGTCGGCTACACTCGTTCGCTCTAAGTTACAAAGAATATTGTTGGAAGCAGAGGTAACTTTAGTTAAAGTGACGGCAAATTGAAGTCGCTACTATACGAAATAATGCGCTTGTCGAAGACGTCCCGTAACACAGAGATTCTGTCACTCGAACTATTGACTGTGGCGCTTTTCTGTTGAAACCACAGTTGCTGTTGGGCTTAAAAATTTGGTATATCATCAGATATTGAGCACCGCAAATAATAGCTGTGGCTTCATTTTCAAAAAAATATGAACCAATGATCCTTTCGGAGGTGCCAAGAAGTGTTTTTAGTTCGGAAGTGGAATTGAAGTCCGAAATTGAATGTCAATAGCTCTTTTGAATTTAATGGTCGGGATTTAGTATGGAAGTTTTTTCTTGAACATCGAAGTGAGCTGTTTTGAAGGCCTGATTAAAGTAAAAAACTTAAAGAAATTACTAACTATACTGGCAGTTTAGCGCCACCCTATAAATTCAGTTGCATACCTCCATCAATGAATTTTAAAATAGTGATATTTTTCAAAATGTTGGCTTGGCTTGTTTCCATATAATATAGAATTCATGGACTACTAAGCATCAGATTCTACTCAATGGCCTGACACTAAAGAGCTTATGCAACATTTTAAATTAGCAACATGAGCACTTTGATTCCGAAACGTGAGTGACACCTAATAATTAAATCTTTAAAAAGTTTCCAAATTAAAAAAAGTTTGGCATGCAGGCATGCTCTTATATCTTCTTTGAGCTCCAGTATCCATGCTGACTTTTATTTTTTAGTTGTTCTTTTATACAAACGATGTCATGGATCGTCAAAACATGTGAGAAATGTATACCTCCTGTGGTCGTGTTCCAGCGGAAGAGAAAAATTACCAGGTTCTACGAAAATTTTGGGTTTCAACAGATCAAATACACGGTCAACCGCGATAAAATGGGGCAATCCGCATCGATCTAAAGTATAAAAAGGGGTGAGTACTCAATGAGTACTTTAAGGGCTGGCTGCAAATGATCTCTGAAGTACCTACGGGTTCTTAATTTCATTGCCGAATATACATACAATCAACTCGGCAGCATAGCAGAATCTAAGGCAAGCCGAGAGAAATAGTCGACTCTTCAAAATTTAAAATTCTTCAGTCTGATATCCTCGCAAAGCAGAGCCCGAACAATCGAAACTAAAAAGAAGCTCTTGGGTTCAAATAGAAGAATCCGTTTTTTAATGTATTTATAATTAACAGAGGCATACCCCGACATTTATCTCTTGGGCTAAATAGATTTTTACTTTCACTTCTGAACGTGGGACGTCTCAGTAGGTCTGCAAGTGGAAGGGACAACATCAAGCTTGAAAGTTCTAAAATAAAGCAAACTTTGACCGTTGGTTGACATAAGTGCGCACTTAAAAAATTTCAAAAATTACAAAATAGAAAGCATTGAGCATTCTCCAACTAGGTCACTTACGTTTTTTTTTATATTCCAAAAAAAAAAGTTTGGCAGATCAATAAAACGCATCAGCAACAATATCTCAAATATGTAAATATTTGTGCAGGAGTATTGTTAACAAAATCTAATGAACTCGCATGAATTTAAAAGTTTAATCAGTTGGAAAAGCTTTGAAAATGCTGCAATGGAGCAATCATGGAATACCCAAGCCTATATAAAATTTACCATACATCTGAAAAAAAAGTGAATTCAGCGTTAATATTGACATATCAGATTGTAATTTGAATTTCATGGCTGGTAAAAGCATAAAACGTGAAACAACCCTCCGGAGACTGTCTGTTTGCTTAAAATTCCCCCTTTTATTTGCATATTCTGGTACAACACTTTGTTCACTGAATGAACTACATACACTTTAGGATTCTTGAGTATTAAACTAAAAGAACATGAATTAATAATTCAAATTGGTTTTTATCGTATTACTAAATCAAAAATTATAATGAAAATTGTTTGTGTACAAATTATGCTTCCCATTTTCAATTGTTTGTACGTTCAAAAAGTTTAATTTCTTACATGGGCATTGACAAGATGCTGAGGTGCGAGTATACATGAACTGGTTCCACCGTCCACTCGCCTGACGCCCATGAAAATTTGGATTAACATCGAAACCTTATCCACATATTAGGGTCTACCTCGGTAACTACTAGAGGACTGACTCAGGAACTACTTTATAAGTATTATGCCGTTAAAAATAATGAAATAAAAAACTTTATAATCAGGGATGTTCTACATTTCATTTCCGAAATCACATGAGCATATACTAAATTCACTTGAGATAAGATGAAACTCATATGAATTTCACACGGAAGCGATATGTGAATGCGAATATGCTTTAATGCTATTTTAAGAAGAGTGGCATCTCTACAAGAAGCAAAAACTTAAAATGGAACAGTTTTTTCGAAAAAGAGTTTGTTCTTTGAACTTCGACGCCAAATACAAATGATTCAAATGAGAAAAAAACAGCAGTAAAAACACAGAATTCAAAATAAACAAAGTAACATCAAACGACAATTTTTGTGTGAGGCCTTGCAATAACTTAATCTTAAAATAAGATACTTAACTTAAAAAAAAATAATTATGCATTAACCTTTGTTAGTACAAATATGTTGTTTTAAATAAGAAATTATTAAAATCGGCTCAGTATATTTTGCGCCAAAGCGTTACAAACCACTTCCATATAAGCAATTTTATATAAATAGTATATATATGTATGTATTAAAACTTTTTAAAAGTATTTAAAGCTAATTAGATATGCACTAAAGAAAACGTAGACGAATTTACAATAGGGGGTGTGGCAACTCACATACAAATAAAAAAATTAAAAACGTTATACTTAAATAGCTACACAATCAAGTTTTCCACAAACACAAGAATTCGTTCAGTCAAGCACTAGGCAAAATGATCATGGAAAAGAGGGTGTGGCAACTCACAAAAAATTAGATGGATTTTAATATAAGGGCGTGGCAACTCCTATATAAGCAATATTTTTAAATTACTGTACTAGTGGTATTAAAGTAAATGTTTCCAAACCGAATATGGGAAGATTTGGTGAACCCAACACGCATTGGAAAAAATGTGCATCAGTTTGGGTAAACGTGGCACCATCTATACAAAAAAATGGTACTTTAGAAAAATGTGGAAGGGTTGGTACATGTAGGTGTGGCATACTTTATACAAAACACATTGTTATGCTATACATTTTCGAGAAGCTATTAAAATAAAGTAAATAATTAATTAAAATAATCCATGTTAAGACATATAAGTACTGAATACATTTAACTATAAGTTCGCTCCGCTCCCACAAAATCAGAAAAAAGTCCTTCCTAATAAAATTTAAGAATTCAACGCGTACTAATACTGCAAATGTAGTGCAGGGTATTTAATCTTTGGTCAGGCCAAATATAACACCAATCTTCAATTAAGTTGACTCTTCGATGAAATTTTCTTTAAAAATATATTAAAATTCTTGAAAGGCGATATTATAAAAACAGTGAATTACGTCAATTATGTTTTTGTAACAATTGATATTATTTAAATTGTCGTGTCAATTTGTTTGCAATCATTTTTGACATTTTCATTACATCAATTTTATTGCAACTTATTCATCAATCTAAATAAATTTACTACTCAATACAAAAAAAAAATTGATGGACTAGCGCTGACCGACAGTTAAATTCATAGGTTCACCTTTGCTGTTGCTGTTTACAGATTTGCTTTGTCGAAACTCCATACTCAACGTATTTGTGGCATTATTGCCATTGGCAACGCACAGGCAAAATCAGCAGGAATCATTACCACCCCATTATTGCATTTAATTCCATTGTATAAACTTTGTCAATTTGATAAACTACGGACAGACAGGCACTGGCACAGGCACAGGCACAACAACAAGAAGGAAGGATAGAAATTCAATTTCAATTTATTCAATTTATTTATTGATTTATTTATTCGTCAGTTTGGAATGGGGTGCATCGAATCTCCCGCCTCTTTAGCTGCTTCCGAATATGGAACGCAATTCCAATTAGGACTCTTTCGATCAAATGCTCGCCTTATTTTCTGCTTTCCTTCTTCAGTTTTGTCAATTGTGATTATCATCGACAGACGACAGACGAATTCGACGATTGCGAGTCTGCGAGTGCGAGTGCGAGTGCGAGTGCGAGTATAACATGACATCCATCGAAAACTCAAGTAATTCTTCTTAATTCCATTCGTTGCTTCATTTTCTCACAATCAGCAAGCAGCCTCTGAAACGGTAGTTAAGTAAACATCATCGAGCATTTTTATACTTCAGTCGATTTCGATCTTCTGGCACAATGAGAACTACAAATACACAACGATGAGAGCACTTCTCCTGGCATCTCTCGGATGTGCTGAATAATATTTCAAACGAATGAAACGAATGTGGCAAACAAAAAGTCGACTCGTCCAAAGCAACACTTGAGGAAATTGTAATGGGTATCTCAAGGGGAGATACCCATGTTTTCATGTCACAGTTTAACCGATGAGTGTGTGCGTGTGTTTACTTGTTTGTTTGTGTATATTGTGCATGTGAATTGGTATTTTGATTGATCATTGACATTTACAACATTTCAATATGTCTACTGTGCTTACAACAGCCGGTTTCTTCTCTTCTCCTTCTGCTGCTCTTCTCTTGCCGTAGTGTGGTAATAATTCGGACCGGACCAAACGCTTTTGTCTGAGCCCAAATTGAAGTGTGGTTGGGGTAAATAAAACGATGTGATTTCTAATTTACCACAAGTGATTAGGGGGCTATTTTGTATCCGCCTTTGACCGCACGCAAGAAAGCAATATGTTTTATTGTACTCGCTTCGCATGTATGAATGACGTACTCGCCTATCGCATAGAAGACAACAAGTAGCGGGTGAAATCTACCAGTGACAAGAGCATTTTCCACTTTTGTGGTAATATTTCATGTTTTGCCAGTTTTAGGGAACTAATTAATAAATGTTGTGAGTTACTCGTAAGGTGTTGGGTAAACAGAAGTGGTTATTTATGTGAAGTTTTGTTTGTGCTGCAATATGATTAATTAGGTCCAACATTAAGTTTGATTGTGTGTAGGTGCAACTGCGAATTATGTTGAATACTTTTTATATGTGAAAAAAATATCTTAGTCCAGTCAGTTTTCACGCTAACTCTGATGAATTTTTTAGAAAATTAAATTTTCTTTATACTGGTCATTTCAAAGAATTTGCTTCCGATTAGATCAAACATTTGTATGCCCATTGACTGTGAGAGCCTGTCACTTTGAAAGTATTTAAGTTACAATTTGAGTAATAATACCTTATGTCTGCATGTTCGGCTATATTTTAGATAAAATTAATGATGTCCCCATACCTTTTTATCTGAAAATGCTCCCTGGGCCTCCTCTAAGTACTAAATTTTTTTTGGGAGTGCATTTAGTTTTAATATTATTTATATATATAGGGTAGGCTAATGGGTATCGAATTAGAGTATCGAATTAGAGTATCGAATAAATCTCAATACAGTCATTTAAAATTTTAGTCATGGATAGATACTTGGTGGCATAATGTGCTTCAGTTATCTAAGCCCATTATGAAAATGGCCATTCAAGAAGGTGTTATTACTCGACTAACAGAGCGTTAGATTTTGAATGTGGTACACGAATTCCAAGAAACAATGGCAAATGTGAAATCATCAGTGCGTGTTCGTATATGCCAGGTAGGCGAAAACATTGCTGAAATGTGACCGAGAGTCCAACCACATCAAGTCGTCACGACTTTCACGATTTTTTTTCCATACTTTTCTAAGTAAATTAACTTCTATGAAAATTTAGGCCTTTCCTCGACCATTATACCACTAGAAGCCTCTAGACTTTTTCGACATTATCATTTCAATATATGTATATTGACTTGATCCGATGCTCATCAAACTCAATAGACCTTATAAGCTACTATTCGGAACTTCATATATTATTAAATTTTATGATGTTTTTTGTTACTTTTCATTTACATTACATTACAATTACTTTTACATTTAATTTTATTTCAGGAAACTATGCAAATTTTTAGTGAATTTATAGTCAAATGAAGCCAAAGCCAAAGGGGCGTCAAATTCTAAAATGTGAGTACATTTTTATTTGCTTAACAATAACTGCAGCGAAATTCCAAAATAAATGTAATTTTTTTGCACTCATTAACTAAACAATGGCGCTACAGAGGCGCCATACACCGTACCTTCCATACAAAGGTGGGATGCGCTTGAAACATAAATATATAAATTTTCATTGATATGACAATGCTGATTTCAAAAATATTACAAATGATATCTTTTATAGTTTACAAGTTATTGGAGAAAAATCAAAAACGGTGACCATGAGTAGTAATAATTGCTCAAGACTCTTGAAATTTGGCACAGAAATTTTTTATGTTAAAACAACAAAAATTTAAAAATACGAAAAAAACCGCTCATCTACACACCTAACTTCCATTTAAAGATGGGATGTGGCTGAGGCGTTTACTTCAAAACGGATTTCAATTGCTACTAATTTGGCAACGTTGATTTGAAAAATGTTACCAATTGTGCGATATCTTTCATAGTTTTCAAGTTATTAAAGAACAACTGTTTTGAAGGCTTATTTCTTCTGTTTTAGCAAAGCATTCGATGATATACATATATATTATTTATCCCAAACGGGAAAAAGTCTGCCTTACCCGTTTTTTCCCCTTTTAGGGAAATCCCTTCTGAATTTAGGCACCAACCCTCCTCACATTGTAAGCTTTTACAATTGATAAAATTATTGTAAAGGTTGAAATTATTTATTCATTTCTGGAGGAAAATTGATGAAGGACCAACACATACCAGTGGCGTCAATTCAGTAGGGCTGGGGAGGGCAGGATCTGATACTAGTTATTGTTCAATACATTAATTCAATGAACCCATCTAATAGTGGTGAAATTATAATTCTCGTCCCCCCAAAATTTGGTGAAGTGACGCCACTGACTCATACCTACTTTTAATCGTCTTAAGGTTTCTAATAAATCTATAGTTTTTAGCAGAAATAGTTATTTTGGGCGAAAATGTGGTTTTCAGATTTAAACGAGTAATGTTAATTTAAAATTTTCAATAAAAAACCTATTTTCTCGAAAATGCCGATAGTCATTAATAATTTTAAGATATGAAAAGTGGGTCAAATATTGTCGTTTGAGGATTTTTCGGACATGAAATCGATGTGGTTTTTTGTGCTCCATAACATTGGTCCTAACACGCTTATTTCGAGTATTGGCTATACTTAAACTATCATTTGCAAAAAAAATGAAGTTTGAGGAACTCCTGGACTATCTCCAGTGGAAGCCAAAAAACCAAAGCGGTACTGTCCTTACTATCGAATTGAACGGTGATTATGTCCTTAGACGCAACATATCTTTTTTCAATTCAGACTTCCTTCGAAGATATTGCCGTTTTCATAGAGTTATGTTTATGGAATAGTAGTTACTACAAGTCAACTTGGAACTTTCTGACAACAGTTTTAATGATTTTAGAAAAGCATTGTTCTCAACGAGCAAGTAATTTTGAATTCAATATTAGCAGTGTCTCGAGGTAAGAAGACTTTACTGAAATGTTGAAAATGTCAGTCCCTGGTAAATATTTTTTACTATAATTTTCTGTAAGCTTTTTTGTTAATTTTAATTCAAATTAAGTTGCAAAATTACCCAATTCTCATGGAAGTACCATTTTAAACTTGTAAATTTTCTCACTCTGTGTTATTTGATTTGGAATGATCCATGAACTAACTAAAAGAATTTATCAGTTTAATGATTATAAACTTTGCTTAGTGAAAGCATTATTATTTTGTTAACGATAAAACAACGTAGGCCTTGCTTGCGTTGAGTAAACAACACTAAGCCGTTGAATACTTCGTAACCACTGAAGTCCGCTTTGAATGGAAGTTTTGCCTATTGGCAACTGTCTACGGTGGCTGCTGCGTAACGAAGCGTCACGTCGTTAAGTCGTTTCGTTTCGCATTGTCATTGCACTTAAGAGACTCGCAATCATTTCCGACACACAACACCACATTTTACCCAAGCGAAAGCCAGATCTTAAGAGTGGTTAAAGGCGATGATATTGTTGCGGTAAGCAGACTGGTTCTGTGTAGATTTGCTTTAGGTAAAGCGGTGCACAAAAACGTTACCTTTTTTTTTTTGTCAAACATTAAGTAAAATATTTGCAATTAAATGAGTATTTCAATTTGGTTTTTACCGTCGGAATCGGTGTTTATTACTTGCAGTTTTGGCGTAGCAAAAAGTGTTACCAATAGCAAACTAAATAAAAAGTCTACTTACATCTAAATGACTACAATAGGTTTTTTGAATCGGAAGGGTTAAAGATTAGACCCATAATAGCACAATAAAAAAAAATTATATATTTCTAATAGACCGAACGGCAGCAACCAGTTCTTGCGGCATCAATTGAGTTATTAGAGTATATTTTTAGAAGCATTATAATAATTATAACTAAATGTTGGTCGTCGGCGGAATTTGTACCTTATTTTGTAGTTTCTTGGAAACATTTTTTGCAAAACTTTGATGGTAGAAGGTCGTTTTCAAGGTTTTTGTCATCGTTCACAAAGAATTTGCCGATGCGCCTAAATCATGGTATGTTTTCGAGTTAGACCAAATCTATGAAAATTTATATATAATCAGATCATAATGAAGATTGCATTTTTTAATTAGATTCACAAAATACGCGTTCGCCGATTGCAGGGAACATAATGCGCTACAAGAGTTTTTATGTTTCACCCGAAAGCATAGGCTAAAAGGCCGAAATCAATTTAATATATCTATTTTTTTCGATTTACGTAAAGTTTTGCAAAGATGGTTCATTTTCCTTGACTCAATGATGAAATCTTATAAAACATTGACCACCCCTAAGACCAGTCGTTGCTCGCATCGTACCAAGATATAGTTTGGCCGACCAACATTTTATTAATGTACTTGTAAAAATCTACCCTTATTGAAATACATTTGATCGCGTCACTCGGTAGTATCACTGTCACCTACTCCAAAATATAAAGAGGCGCCAGAATGCTTTTCGTATGCAAAGTCCAATAAACTCATTCTAACATTAAATTTCTATTGACTGCAAACAGTGGCAGATTTACATATAGGCCAACTAGGCCCAAGCCTTTAGCTGCAAATTTTGGGGACCGGTAAATTTTTGAGTGATACACTTTCACTTCTCGCTCAGTGAAGATTTGTTTGTTTATAAGCTGAAAAGTAAGGACCTTCTTCGTTGTTCATTAAATTGTGAAAAAGTCCATGATTCTTAACCTTTTCAAGGGTTTTGAACGATAAACCTTTAAATCTACTTCTGGTCTTTCATTTATAATACAAAACAAGTATCCTTAGCCTATTTTATTTTGAAAATATTCATTTAGTTGTTCTTTGTGACAGCCATATTCTATTTGGGATGTCTCGAAATTTTAGTAAACAAACATGTATACTGTACATACTTGCGAACTTTATTTGGTTAGAGAGGTCATATGGAATTTTTCGGAAAATTCGAAAAAATTGTCTTTAGGGAACAGGATAACTATCGTCATATAGATTACAGATATTCAATCAGCAAACTCTTGGAATAAAGTTTTTCGGTATTGTAAACGTGGGCAACAAATAACGATCTGAATATGAATCTAAATATAACAAAACTGTTCATGAGATGGTACAAAGTCCCCAGCTTCGACATTACTAAAATAAATACATACTGGAAGACTAGAATGGTTATATTTCAAATGGAGTTTGAAACATCTGCCTGGACTCTAAGCTTTTTTGAATGATCAACATGGAGGAAAGGATTAAGAAGAATAAAAAAAACCTTGTTTAAAAACGTTCAGAAAAAGTGAGCTCTGTAACTGCGAGATATACGCTAATTTCCAAGCGTATACTTACCTACAGAGCCTTGGGATGATAGGAAGTAGCTTCTAAAAGATCATAACTTTCTAACCAATCTGAAGAATGGTTCTTAAGCGACACACTGTAGATCAAATCTAAAAAATTCATATTCCATCAAGAAATAATGCTGCACTGCTGTCATTATCGCGGCTTACGAAATCTCAGTCTAACCGATGGTTCGAAAATGGATATCGGAACGGATTCATGGATGTACTTTATTGAACTGAAATGAATTGGGATATTTAAGCCATTCGGCCAATGCAGCGTATTTCCAGCGAAAAATTATGCTATTTATCGCACATATTATTGCTGTCAATAACTCTCATCCTCCAACATAATGTTGTATTGAAAATCTGGTCGCACCATCTCCATCAAATCAAATGAGCTGCTTGAAATCTCTGCTCCGAATTCGTTAAATCAGGCTCTGTTGAGGGTCTGAACCTTATGGTACTAAGGGAATGGAATGTTAATATAGCTATGTATGTCCAGTGAGCTTTATTAAGGTAGTAGAGCAGAGATCCGAGTTCAACTTAAGCAAATTCACTGAAAATGTTTGCCAAGACATCATAGCCTGATTCTTGCTAAAGCTGGACAGCTGCAAAGAAAGTGATCGAGTGATTCAATCTCGCTTGAGTTCAAGCAGCTGCGGCAGGAAGAATTGAAAGGAATATCTAATCTTTCAGCGTGCTTGCTGATTGCCCAGTGTCCAGTGCAGGTCGCTGTGATTCTTGCGATGTCAGACCGGCTTCTAGACAGTCTGTAGGTGTTTCAAAATCTATTGCGAGAGGGCCACATTGATCTGGCTATTTTACATGTATGTAAGGACTTCCAGTGGTTTCCGGCTACAGATAGAAAATGCGAGAAAATCCTTTTCTTAACTAAACCAAGAGGAATGAAAATACGTTCCGGTGCGGTTTCATTAAGAAAGGAACCACGTCTTGCTAGTTCATCAGCCCTTTCATATCTCTCAATATATCTGCGACCTGGAACCCATATGAGAGTAATATCAAATCGATGTCTTAGCCTGACAAGTTATTTTTTGCATTGCTCTAATAGCTTCGATTTTATAAGTGCCGAGCTAAAACCTTTGATTGCGGCTTGGCTATCGGAGAGAATTGCTATATTCTTTTCTGAATCAATACAGCCCACAAATCTGCAGGTTACAATATTGGCAAAAACCTCGGCCTGGAAAACGCTAGTTGAATCAGGTATATGGAAATATTGAGAGATTTCTGAGTCTTTTGAGTATATTCCCGCGCCTATTCCACAGTCTATCTTGGACCCATCGGTGAATATAGTGGTCTCAAAATTTTAGTTGAGAGTGCGCTCCTCCCAATGAAATTCACCTGAATATTTTTCTCAAAGCTAAGTGTAGGACAGATGTATTCCGTTGGAGAATTTGAAATTTCGATTGGAAAGGTGTCGAGTATAGAGCAATGACCATATTGCTTCGGAAACCAATTACCGGTTTCCCTGAGCCTAATCACACAGCACGCAGTAGCTGCTTTGATAAAGAAATTAGGAAGTAGCAGGTGTAGCAGTACATTTAAGGCAGTCGTAGGACATAATCTCATAGCCACCGTCACACCGATACAAGCTGTCTTTTGCACTCTCTCTAGCTTTAACTGGTTGTAGCCTTTCCATATAGCTGGCCACCAGACTAAAGCACCGTAAGTGAGGATTGGACGAACTACAACTGTGTACATCCACAGTATCACTTTTGGTTGGAGACCACATTTTTTACTAAAAGTTCACTCACGCATCTCTGTTCAATGTTGACTTTCCAATTAAAATTCTCATTCTTTGACTAATTTTGTATAAAGAATTAAATTTGGCACAAAAAAGAAAAGTAGGACATATCATGACGCTACTACTACCACAAAATGTGGGTAAACGAAGTTGTGCTGTAAATATTCGGCTGCCGATTTCACTTACTTAGTTCTGCTTTTAAAAACAAAATAGCTTAGGACACTTTAAATAAATTTGTTTTTCTCGCATGTTCCCAATTGATCATCACAAAGAACTTTGCTAAAATCAATCGATTAAACACATTTTATTTTATAAAAATTAATGTGTATGCAATACTTCAAAGTTACCATGCTTTAAAATGAAGTCAACTACAGCTAAGAACGTTCGATATGTGAACGCCGGTTACTTTAATGTGGTTTTCCAAGTAACCACATTAGAAATCGAGTACCTTGCAAGTGCCGCTCAAACCAAGCGATAATCTATCGAAAAGGCACCGATATATGGAAGCGTTTTTCAATACGCCTCAGCGTATACCAATGCCAGTGTCCTCTTATCATTTTGATTAAGGTATTGTATTTCGTAGTAATAAAAGATCTTGGATCGTGGCTCATGTTACGAGTTGCCTTTCTTAGCAAAAGTGCGCAAAGATGTTCGTTCTTTCGATTGGCATGAGTAGACACGACGGTTGATTCTTTGGAACTGCTTCGCTTGAAACGTATGATCCATAAGTATGTGTGTGTGTGCCTGATGAAACTGAGTGAAAGTCACGTGGTTTGGAGTTAATGCATTGGGTTAAAAGAAAACCACATATTTCATCATTAATAAGAAAAGTTAGTAATTTAAGAACTTGTCGTGTGCGAATTTTAATAGCTTGTCAAGACTTAGTTCATTGTAAAATGTTGTCAAGTAACTTCAAAGGCGCCAGAATTTGTTATGAGTTAAATGCTAAAATTGCTGGAAATATCTTGATAGTTCTTTCTTACATTGTGAATCGTAATCCTTCAACTGATTTACACCGTCTAGCATAGAAAAGCGATAGTTACAAAGTGTTTTCATACTCGTAACTAATTATATGCAGTCGTATGTATCTAGTAAGGCTTTACCATATTAAATTTTGGATTTTAACCAATAAAACCCAACCCAAGAAAGTAAAATACTTAAAATTCTAGTGAAAAGAGTTATCATTAACCTTTGTGCCTATTTCGTAAATGTGAATAATGTAGCGAAAATGCGCAAGCTTGGTTTTAATATGTTCATATTATCGCGAGTACACTGTATTTGGATTTTGTAGTTGAGGTGAGAGGTTTTTTAGTATTTTTTGCAAGTTTTATCAACATTTAGAATTTAAATTACTCTGCCAGAAGCATATCTATATAAAAAAAAATCATTTCGGGAATGCTTCATATATGTACATAGTCATTAGTAGAAAAATGTGGAAAATGATTCTTAGAAATCAAAAATCTTGCCCATTCTTTATCTACGAAATAGCTCTGTAATTTATGCAATTCAGGTGAAAGCGAAATCTTCCGACATTTTCTTAGAGTTTGTGCGACACTGAAAGATTTAAAAATAGTCAGTTTTTACAAACAACAACCAGCTATTATACTATTAAAAATCTACTTTAAAGTAAACGATTGTCGAAAAAATCAATTTCCTATTTTCAAATTAAATACTTTGAATGAATGTTAATGAATTTTTTAACTGTTACCGGAAAAACTAGCTTTTAGGAAAACGAGTTTTTCCTAGGACAAACTAGTTTTCCCTAGGGCACATTAGTTTTCCCTAGGTCATATTAGTATTTACATTGCCAAACTAGTTTCTATGAGGCCAAACTAATTTTTCCTAGGCCAAACTAGATTATCCGATGTGTGTTACGATGAACCAGTTCAGCCTAGGATGTGCTGGGGTAAGTGATAGGCTGCGGTTTAAGCTTGATATTTACCAAAAAACTAGTTTGGTCGGTAACATACGCACAAATTGCTTTTTGAAAAACAAACGTGACAGTTGCGCAGTGTCCCGTAAGAGCTCTTGTGGAAATGCGTATCATTACTTTGTTAAACGATAAAGAATCTTGGTCTGATACCAGGTCAAAGTTAGTAATAATGACTTAAAAGCTTTGTATCTGAACGTGGTGAAGCACTTACGATTGATTAAGTCCCATTATCGGTTACTAGGTCTGTAAAGAAAACAAGCACTAGCATTCTTTTGTTTGCCACTATATTCTCTTGAAACATCTCTGATCCTCTCTGAGCAAGTTCGTTGACATTATGGTCAGATTGTTGCAATTAAAAGTATGCATTTTTCAAGGATACAAAAGGATTCTAGAGTCTCGACTACCACTAGAGTTTTGATTATATTGGAGAGAGAGAAGTTCCTTACAGCAATCATGATCACGGCTTATACGACAGAATTAATCTTGGCCTGAAACATGTTGCTTTAGCTGGGAAGTGTATCCGATATGTATGATCATTAACTCAACCTGCAAACCCATTTTCGAACAATCACTAAAAATTAAAATTTTCTTGTTGTTAAAAAAAGCGTAAGCGCTACATTCCTTCTTAGTAGCTATATGAATTTTATAACGCTGATAGTTAGCTATCACTTGTAGACATATGTAAGTATATTGAAGCCTGCATCATCGTTTGTGGATTAATCATATCGTCAGCCTTAAGCCTTAGTGCTGCTTTATTAGCGAAGTTTAATATGAAAATGGCGAATGGGGACCGATGAAGTATCGTTGCAAGACCAACATGTGGTTGGGATCCTATGTACCTTGTTATTCGCAAGCGAGTTCGGCTGTATACCTTGTTCTGTGGAATGAGTTGTGTATGATGTGCGTTGCAGATCCCACTTTTTCCTGAACGTACGCTTACAAACGCATCGTTTTTTTAGCTTTCGCACAAGTTTTCTTCCAAAAGTATTTAAATTCCATAATGATATACAGACCGTTCTTGTTTCTCACATTTGCATTTCAGAAAGTCAAGGTTTCGCTGATCGTTGCAAGACATTTTCAGTCACTATTTTTCTCACGTCGAGTCGTCAGTAAATGCCACGATCCAAGGTGTAGCCTTAGCCACTTGTGTCCCAGCTGATGAGCAACCTAGGGTCTCTTAGATGATAATTTTGCTTAACATGCTCTTGGTGCCTATATATATCTCTCGTTTTTTTCAATATTCACCATAGTATTGTCTCATCTTCTACGGATGTTAGACTCGTGCTTTTCATGATCCTTAGATTCCAACTTGATGTCACTTTACGATGCTATTTTTTTTATTAAACAATTCGTAGTATTTGCTCATAGACAGATAGGGTTGCGAAGTGAACGGGATTGATCCGGTCAAGCCCGGATTTTTATTTCAAAGTTAGGCGCAGGAATTCAAAAAATTCTGAGTTAATCGGAAATTGGACGATTTTTGTGAAATGAACTTTAAAGTCAAAATACAAAAAGGTCACCAACTTTTTCCCAATAAAAAAATTTGACTATTTACCATTTGAAGGAAACATTTTTTTTTTGTGCGCAGCCTGGAATAGCTTCTTTCATCACTTGCAGAAATTCTTCCAAGAGCCGAAGTAACAAGTCAGTGTGGATTATTTTATCATCGAATTGTTAAACGATCTTTTAATTAAAAATACGATCGATATTCTTTTGAAAGTAGCATAAGACGGACAGTTTTTTAAAAAGTTCATGTGAAACATTATTTAAATATCGCCAAAATAACGTTAGCGTTCAACAATAATGTCGAAAAATGTCTTTATTTCCATTTTAATCAATTTCAAATATAAATCAAGTGTTCTATAGGAAAGACCCGAGTGGCGAATTTCTGGGACGCAATATCTCTTTCTTGAAATTTATTGAAATGCGGGATAAAGTTTCAAAAAAATATCCTCTAGACAATTTAAATAGAGTTCTCAATCAATATGGTTTTTGGCTTGTTGAAACCGGTTTCGGGGCCGTAAATGAGTCTTAAGCTCAGGAAATCATGAAAACTCTTTAAAAGAGTGGTGTTCAATGGACGAAACAAAATTATGTAACCTTGCACTAAACTAAGCAAAGTAGATAAAAGATTCGTAGTTCCAGCAAGTAAAAATAATTTTATGACTTACTTCTTAACAGAACCACTAAATTAACATTTTTTGAGTAACGCAGTGAGGATAATTATGAAATGAAACCTCACTGCCCTTAACCAGAATACGCTGAACTACGACACAGCTTATCTCCCTGCCTAAGAATGCTGGTTAGAACTTGAATTGTCTCAATTTCCATTTGGTTACTCATATTATATCACGCTAACTGATATCACATGTGATTTTGTATTCAGATCTACCTCATTAGATAAAGTAGGTTTAATACAAAAGTTTATCGGAATGAGACCAAGCTCATCTTTGCTAATATATATTTTATTTGGGTATATCTGGATTTTATTACTTTATATTATTAATTTTTTATACGTAAACAATAAAGTCTGATTAAAACTCACCGATTTTTAGCGGCAGCGGCTCGATCTCGTTGTCTCCGATTTTTGAACCAATTTCCCACCTGTGTCGGATTAAGACCCGTTGCTTTGGCTAATTCTCGTTTTTTTGTGGGATTTGGATAGGGATCCTGAAGGTACCACTCCCGCAGTAAGCTTCTGGTTCTCTCCTTAAAGCAATGCGTTTTCTGTTCACCATCCCATATTGTTGGCGGCAATGGGAACTTTTTTCTAACACGATATTTATCTACAGGACCTAGAATTTGATAAATGAAACATTTCAAGTAAAAAGTGAGAGACGCAATAAAAATTTTAATTATTTACCTAAAGAACGGCCACGCAGCTTTTCTGCTTCAATATAGTGCGCTTCAAGCCACATTGCTTGTAGTTTTCCATAGGAGGCTTTTGTAAATTTATGATTTTCTGTTATTGCATAAAGTTCCCTGCGAGAGAGAAAGAGAGAGAGAGAGAGACAAAGAAAGAAACAAAAAATTAGAATTTAATATTCAGTACCTAAATGAATTATTTAAATTGATTATTTTGTAAGTTTCATTGTACTTCAATTGCAATAGCAATAAATATTGAGTTCTTTTCTTCACTTGCGCCCCCCTCTGCGATTTTTTAAGTCCGCCATCATGCGGTGTCGCACTACCAGAACTCTGCTTGTGATTCGACGAGTACTTGTCACAGATTTGCTCAGAGCTAAGAGCACAGAGCCAGTCGAGCGTGTGATGTAGCGCCACCCTCATGGTATTTGAGTCTAATTGCACTCGGCGGGAATTGAAGCTGAAGTCGTCGAAGGAAGGCAACACAAATGTTTTGATACATTTTTATGAGTCTGTTGTTGACATTGCGCTTTAATGACTTTCATTATAAATTACGCGTACTCTCAGAAACGTTGGTTTGTAGGTGTGAATTGCAAGGCGTTGTAGTTTGAAATTTGTCCCCGGGGACCAAATAAAAAATTCACGTATTAGTGCATAATTGTGCGAAACTTTAATATTTAGGTAAAGTGACAATTTTATTATGTTGTCATGGTAAGCTTTCAAGGAATGAGTGAGCACCTAAATTTGTATTGCTTATATAGCTCATTCAATAAAACGTTTAAGGTCTTTTGCTTGCATGAGAGACAATAGAGGAGCTAGGGTAGCAAACGGAGCTACCATCCAGAGCGCAATAGCTCGGGGGCTGGAATATGGTTCTCGGTATTCATATCATGACACATGCGTAAATAAAATCCGTTGAATTTGGTTCTTTTTTGTTTTAGCACATTTTTATACTTTCTTTTCCACGAAAGAGGCGGCAAATATGTCATTTAGCCGCAGGTATAAACTCGGCCAATAATGAGAAATGCTGCGCCAACTTAAAGATTTCCTCCCGGTTAGGTGTGGTGTCGTAAATATTCGTTATTTTCAATAATTGAGGTCAGATCACAATAATGGAAAAGACATGTGAACTTAAATCTACAGATAAGTAAATTTTAGCGAGAAGTGTAGAATATGTACGAGTATATGACATAATGTTTAACATAGTCATTTTTATTATAAAAATCAAACATACTTTGAATTTTATATTTTTTTGATAAAAAAAAATCGTAATTTTCGATTCTAATTATTTCGATTCAAAATCATCGTATTCTTCGATTTTTATTTTTTTTCGATCAAAAATATTCGTTACTTCGGATATCTATTTTTTTTTTTTTGATAAATAATAATCGTAGATTTCGATTTATATTTTTTCGATCAAAAATAATTGTTACTTTGGATTTTTGTTTTTTCGTCGTAATTTTTTTTCGTAATGGATTTTAATTTTTTTCGATTAAAAATAATCGATGTTTTGGATTTCTATTTATTTAGATTACAAATAATCGTTATTATGCATTTTTGTATTTATAGATTAAAATAATTGTTATTATGGACTTGGATATTTTTAGATCAAATTTATCCGTATTTTTCTATTTCTATCAGCTGTTAACGTATCGGACCAGTCTCCGATCTATGAAACTTGCAAATTGATTTTGTTTGGCAATCACTCTTGACTGCTCTTCGGGTTATGTGAAGTCCTAGAAACCGGCAATACTCTTCGACTTTTCGATTGGTTTTTTTGATTACCACCGCGCACTTAATGATAGTTTTGAATTTACTTTAGTACCTACAGTTATAGAGATATTTTAAAAAAGTTTAAAAATGCAGAAAAAGTTGAAATATACTTAAAGTTGGAAAATTTTGAAAAGTCGAAGTATGACAAAATATGCGGAGAAGGTCAATAGTCATCGAAAACCATCGAAAAACTATCAAATATCGCCTGAAACTATCAAAAAAATCGAAACATATCAAAAACGACAATATTTGTCAAACTATCAGAAAACTGAGAAACTTATAAAAAAAAAAAAGATACTTATCAAACATTGGAAAACTCGAAAATAGTCGAAAACTTTCGAAAAACACCGAAAAAGTCGAGGCTTATGAAAAAAATTTGAAGCAAAATCGAACAAAATCAAAACTATCGAGAAAATCAGAGAAAGCCAAAATCTTTTTATCGAAAAAAAATAAATATTCAAACTGACGATTACTTCAGATCGCAAAAAAAAAAAACAAATCCAATGTAACGATAATTTTTGGTTAAAAAAAAAATCCAAAATTACTATTATTTTTGGCTGAAAAATTAAAAATCCAAACTTTCGATCGTTTCGGATCGAAAAATACAAATCCAGAACTAAGATTATTTTTGATTAAAAAAAAAAGAAAAATCCTTTTATAACGATTGTGCAGTGATTTCAATGATAAAACTAATATTCGTTACACGTCCTTGGTTGTGAAATCCTATGCCAACATAATCGCTTGAACTGAATTTCTTAACTATTAATGCAGTAGTTCACTAAATCCAAAGTTTATAGCCTTGTGTGTCACGTGCGCTGTTGCCTACACGTCATATTTTGAACCAGCATCCTCATCCTCATACTATATGTTATGAAAATTGTCCATGTAGCTCACTGAATATATCGTTTAAAATATTTTGCTTGTGTTAGAGGTACTAAGTCTATCGATGTGATCTCTTCCACTTTTGACCAAGTAAATGCATATAGTATGCAATATCGTTATACTAAATTTAACTGTGACCGCTTACGAGTATATAGCTCAGTATCCGCAATAAAAAGTATTAATTCAAAAAAATTTATTTTGTTGTCATCAAATAGTTTAAAATTAATATCATTTAAGCGTCATGAAGCACTTGCCTGAGTATGTCCGGCAATAATGTCCAGATTTGTGGAAGGACTAAAAATTTAACGAATGTCATCGCCCAAGCACCGTTGTCACAAAAATGGCCCCGTTTTTCCTGTACCAGAAGCTTCATTTATCACTTCGAGGAAGGCGCTGTGAGTCACTTGAAGCCATGATAGCAAATTCGCTAATGGAGCTATTCTTCAATCATCTCACAAGAAAAAATAAATGTATGGAGGACAAACAACGGAGCCTACTTTAAGGAAAAAATAATAAATTTGGGTGAATAATTTACATCGTCATACCAAATTTCAATTCACAAGAGATATCCTTAGAAGATTTTTGCTTATATAGAATGTGCCATGCAACAATTGTAAATTTAAGTGATTCATTTAAAATAACGTTCAAGATTTAGTGTGTACATGGATGGTGAGGCAAACTCGTCTTACTTAATACATTATACCTTAGAGTAACGAACATCTTTGTATAGAACTTTAACCCTTCGACAATCTGGATGAAAGTTGTAATTTTCTATAGGTTTTGCAATGTCGAATTCCAATCTGTTCAATTATTTAACCCAGACCGTAATTTTTAGATTTTTTCTGCACCAGCACACTTAGGGTGAAATATCGCATAATTCTGATAGTACACAATACATAAGATATAAAATATTATGGTTATCTAAATGTTAATCAAAAGGGATTTCTAACACTAGATTCGGTTTAAGCAGCTCAAAATATCCAATTTCGTAAGTAATTGTAGTTGTTTTGCAACAAAATCCTGAATCGTAATGGTTTTTCTAATATTTATGTGCGATGTTTTTGATTCGAAGATCAACCTTTATTGTCATCATCAAAAAAGAATTGTGATGTTCGCTTTGTAACAGAGTTATCCAATTTTGGCTTTGGAAAGATAATTTAAGTAACGCAAGTAAAATTTAGAATTTGATTAAGTTTTCTTTTCATTGTATTGTTTGGAACTTGTCATTAGGTGTGAAATACAAAATCATTCAAGTGTCAGCCACAACAGCTCCTGCATAAATTTCATACTGAGTTAGAAGATTGTTTAAGTACAAATGATCTTCTAAGTAGTTCTCCAAGAAAAAGTTCAACTTAATCGAATCGCAAGATTTTGAAAGCCAGTTAACCTCACCAAATCTCAAAAATACTTGATCTGAGTACTGTTCGAACCAAAAAAACCAAAATCGGTCGTGTTGTATAGCTAATGTCACCGTTTTGTTGAAATCACATGTTGACCAGATCCAATTCTTCAGCTGTAGATCAATGACACCATGAGACGATAAAGTACATCAAAAGTTATATTTTGTGGACAGAATGGCTTCTCTACATATGGTTACTTTTAAGTTTTCAGTGCTGTGCCACCGTGGGATAATTAGCTTCCGCGCTGAAAAAACTTTTGTTCAAAAAACATAAACATTCAATATTCAGCACCCAATGGGCACGTTTTCTGCGTATCTTTATGGAGGGAGCTGTAAGTCTCAAGGCACAATATGCCACATTGAGCCGTAAGACATGCCAAAACACTGAGCTTCCCGTGGAATCGATGCCTTCGGTTCTTCAGCTACATTTTCAATAATACAGCACCGACATATTTAGCGTGTGTTGTAATGTTGCAACAGATGCATTTTCTTAAAAGCTCCATACCGCTCAGAAGACAATATTCTCTTAGAATGCGAGACGTGACTACAACGGACTTACCATCTTTATAGATAATTAAACAGGTTTACTTAAACGATCCATAATGTGCTATTGATCTTATATGGCTAATCTTAAACTAAGCAAATGTCACCTTGGATGATTTATACGTTTGGCATTTGCCATCTGCAATTTTCGAACCATGAAATAAATAACCCATTGCTAGCAACTTCTTAAATGAATCAACAGCTTACGATAATCGAGACTGTTTTTGATTGAAATTTTAAAGTTATCAGTCTCCGCGAAACAAGTTTTAATCGAGGTATCAAAATTAAGAGGTGAACATGGGAATTTTTATCAATCAACACTAAGCAGTGGGTACATACACTGCGGTTTGCATACGAGTACATAAATTTTAAGTACAAAACATTAATGTTTAGAAAATATGCCTTTTATGGAAGTTGCTCGATTAGAAACAAGTTTGAGTTGCCAAAACTAAAAACATATAAGCGCCATACTTATAAGTTATAAGTCCGGCGACCTGCTCTTGATCCTTTTCTTTGACAAAATTCAGATCTTTTGGTACAAATCGTGTAGCTATGGGTTTTGTGCCTAAAATAACAGTCGAAATGTTTGTAGCGAACTTAAATGAAATGTTTACTTTTTGCCTAAATTCTCTAATACTCATGCGTCGATTTTGGAGCACCAACTTTTTAATTTTGTCGATGTTTTGAAAGTTCACTTATCTTCAATTATCCATACCTAGGGCAGGCTGAAGGGGCGGAAAAATGGTCGTGAAATGCATACCTCATTTTGCTAGGGTTTTTGAAAGTCAAAAGTGACGAAGGTCGGTTCTTTTGAGTAAATGAACATAGTTCGTTGTAGTAAATTTTAATGTGTAAGAGATTTTCGCAAATTCAACGTGAAAAATATCTCATTTTGGTAAACCTTTTGAATGTCAAAAGTTAGGACCTTTTGTAACTGTTCGCCCCGGTTCATCCAAATAGAGGTGTCACTTTAAATCAATAGCGAAAGTACGGCGTTGTGCGTGGTCTGTTGGTTTTTTGTGTGACAACTGAACCTTATAAATATGTTGGCCAATATTATTGTGCAAAAGTAGGTGTAAAGTGATTGCGGACAGGCCCAATTTTAGTGACCATTTCGAAATTGATGCACCTGGGTTTCCAGTTAGACTTTCCGCTGCGTTGGCGATATTTTTAGCTGACCTGATCGGAAGAACACGAGTTGGGGTCTTAACATCACTTAACTTTCCCAAAAGTTCAGATTTAGCTTCATTATACGTAGCTGTGCGTGAAGGGTTTTGATGAATATTTGAAATAATTTATTTTTTAACGAAAATAGCCACCGAGATTGAGTAATTTGACCTCTTCGAATTTCTTTCCTTGGCGTTATCTCAAAAGTATGTTCTGTGCTAATAAGCCAGTAAGAACTTAAGAGCTAAAAGCATCGCAGGATAATTGTAGGGACAGATGCCTGTCCTTAGGGGGCTCACTCAAGCGCCCGATTAGCTGCTCTGGATTAAGGCATTAAGGTATTGCTGACACTGACAAATTGAATAGTTCATCAATAATTTAATAAATGTTTCTAATTTTATCTGTAGATGGGAGTTGCATCCGATTTTTCCAGTTCAAAATTGAACACTTGTGAGTGGTGAAAATGCCGTTTGATGAGAATTACCGTCATGACCAATTTTTTTTTATATTTTTGGCTCCGATTCAACACCTTTTTGACAATGTTTCAAAAAGCTCCTGATGTTCATGTGTTGACAAATTAGAGTCACTTTGGACCATTATGTCTAATGTGTCACGATAAGAAAACTGTATAGTGAATATTTTAAAAATCTTCTTTAAAAGTCAATTTATATCCATCATATCGCTACTCTGCCTAAATCAGACTTCTGGGTTGATCATGCTGACATTTTCGCTCCGCTCCGATATTCATGCGAATTGAAATTAAATTGAAATCAAACACGACGGAGGGAGTAGCAGCAAAAATGCACAAAACAAGAAGTGTTTTTGCACAACTCTATAAAATATGGAAATCAAAAACTTTCTCTACTCACACCCGACTACGAATATTTAAATATTCAATCAGTGTTTTTTATGCCAGCGATTATGGCGTTACAAGAGCATACTGACGCGGGGAATGCAAATCTTTGTATAGTCCTGCTTCAGAAGAATGTTGAGGTATTTACGCAGTAAATCAGGCCTGAATTGAAATCCGAATTTGAAAGGCAATATCTCTCTAATTCAGCTATGTAGTTTTTTTAACTTCGACCTGGAGCTTCTATTGTTTCGATAATTTGATGGATCTCCTTTTTTTGCATAATTGTGAAATAAACTTTGTATTTTAATTCCGTTTCCGCAGCAAATCCGATACCAGAATAGGCTTGAATAGTTTATATAGTCTCAAAATTTACATAGTGTCAGTACTTCATCATTAAAAGCTTTGCTAATGTTACCCAACTTTATTCATTATAGGGATAATTTTAAAGTTTTAAGTCATATTTGGTTAAGTATGACAGTAATTGGTAAGGGACTTGAGGCATAAAATTTTCGAAAATGCTTGGGGAAAGCCCTGATAAATGCAATTCAGCTTGTTGATTTTTAGAAAAGCAAATAGGTTAGAGGAAAGAGGGACAGATGAAAAAGTGTCGGTGAACAATTTACTTGAATTTATCGAATGGATTGAACCTGTTCACTTATCTCTCTTCAGAACTTTCCGTTGTATATCTAATACACAAGGCTTAAACACCTTACGTTACACTAGTGCTACAAGAAATCGATAGTGGAGACAATATCTTAATGAGTTTTACTTTAGTTTGGGTCTAACATAGGTGAAATGGACATACCGTAAGTCAGCAGGAGTGAAGTATTTCTTGCACCATTTCAAAAACCATTACACTTGATATATCCAAACACATGATTTGTCCACCAAGTAACAACTAGAGTACCATCTTTACTCTGAATTATAATTGAATATATCATATATAAATGATATGCAATGCTATAAAGGGTTAAAAGTTTTCATCACTAGCGATTATTCTAACCTTTAAATAGCTCTCAGTTTTAGCATCTCAAATGAAAATGTAAGAGTTAAAAGACTTTTTTAATTGACAGAAAAGGTCACATAACATTTTTTCTCAATCTCAAAAAAGTACTGAATGCATTTATAAGGAAGCCGGCATCCTAAAGACAAGGTATTAATTACGTAGTATGCTCGCATACGTATTAGGAATATTATTTATTCATCCATCAAGCCAGCACATGGACGCGACATCCGCGTCACAATTTATTGTATGTTAATTTGTATAATAAGGACTAATTTTTTTTCTTTTTCGCTCAGCGGATTTCATGATTTCTTCGAGTTTTTGCTGTGGCCTGGCTGCATTGTTTCGCAAAATTGGTTTTTTCTTCCCAAAAGATATCGATGGCGACCGAACGTACCAAGTTGCTTGCAAATTGCGGAATCGTTGAGTTGAAATTCCTTTCCATATCAATGGTCTCAGTTATAATGGGCTTCTTAATTAGTAAATTAATTCCTTTGTTTATTAATTTAATGTTTATTGTGTATTTGTTATTGTTGTTGTAAACATCATTGTTCTTTCATTAAGCACATGAATACACGAGCAGTCGTTTGAGGAAGCTATCAAATGACGTTTCCCTCATCTCATGCAAACAAAATAGAATTGATATGATTAAGCCACTGGCGGGTTAAAGGGAAGAGATTTCAATTTAAAAATCGTTAACAGTCTTCAATTATATTTGAAGAAAAAAGAAAAAAAAAAACATATGTTTCCCATTTTCCACTAACAATGTTGTGGGAACTTTGATCCAATAGTACAAAAATATTTTAAAATGTATTTTTTGTATGAGCTAATTTAGTCCCAAACAAACATCATGGTGTATATTCACTTTTTACGGGTTTTTCGTATTCGATTCTCGAGTTTAGTCAACAAGTAAAAATTATAATGGTTAAAAAGATCTTAAGCTGAGTTATGTTTCACTGATGTCAAAAAAATTTAAAACCTTACCCAAATATAGGGATAGGTACACAATTTTAAAATGCAAAATTTTGATATCACATATGAAAGCAGGAGCGGATTAAGTGTTCTACGATTTCTTCCAAAAATAAATTGTCAGAACTTGTTTTTGTGGTCGCCGTGTTCAAATTGGTGATCAAAATAAAGGACTATACTTTCTGTTCGTGACTTATAATCGTTAAAGATTTTAAGCGACTTTTACATCCTGATTCATGGAATATTTCGTCATCGGAACTTTTTCCAACGCACACTCTTGATTAGTATAAGAACAAAATAAGCAATCCGTGACAATTTCACTGACGAACAAGTCCACAATAGGTTAGGTTAGGTTAGGTAAGAGTGGCAGTCAGTTACGAAAGACTGACTCACTTAGACCAAACATGATCCGTTGTGATACCACAGGGTGTTTTACTATACCCTCTCGTTGAACCAGCCAGAGTTCGTTATGAAACTAAATAGCTGACCTATACTGACATGTCTAAGGTCATCCAGGTCATCAAATAAAAACGACCCAAGTCCACAATAGTCTTTACATAAAAAAATAGCCTTCTTATTAGGAATAGGAAATTACGGATTCAGCTAAAAGTAGTTAGCATTCTTAATCCCTTTTATACAGACGCAATATAAAAAAGAGCATGCTATATATAGATTGACATTAAAATAATAATTCATGTTCCAAGCTCAATCGTATTTTGACTAATTTTTCCTAAAGTTTATTTTAATTTTTCGTGAAATTGGAAAAAAAAATGTCCAAAGAACTAGCAAAATGACCAACCCTACATGGAAGAAGCAGAGCCGGCTTCAGGAACGCGGTTGCATGGGGCCTCGCGCCACTTTTTTTTCGAAAAATTGCGATTAAAGGCTGTCGAACTGTTTTTCATACCACAGTAAACGCTAAGACCAGATTTTTTACTTTTCGCTTTGGGGCTGGCGCAACGTAAAGCCGGCTTTGGAAAGTAGATATGTTTATCAAAGAGCATTTTAGTGGAAATAACTTTTCAAAAACTTGTGGTCTTTTAGATATTTTAAGTTACTAGTGTACCCATCAGATGTTTCTCTGCTCTGCTTCAACATCTTTGAAGTTGAACTTATTCGGCTACAGAACCGATCTCAACAAGTGATTTGTCAATTTTTTTTTTGATCTGTAAGCACATTAGTATAAGGATTCATAGGGTATGCTTAAGGTGGCCATACGTCCCGTTGTGAAAAGGACAGTCCCGTTATCGTTGGAGGCGATTCGAAATGTTTGTTTGAAATCTGTGATTGGCTCCCCGAGCCGACTCGAGTAACTGTGGCTACCCCGCTCGCGTTCAAATATTAATAATAACGTTTGTTATTTATTTTGTAAATTGCAAGTCCGACATTACCGCTATGTTATCGATAAGTTTTGTTCTATTTTGTTGAGGATCAATTAATTAAAATAGAACAGTTTTCCATCGCGGTCATATATTTGACGTTCGGAATTTGCAGACAATTGCGCTTCAACTTCATCCTATGTCTATATAGTCCGGGAGGCAGACTTGCAAATGATATAATCATTTCATCCCGTTTGTTTCCCATTTTAAATTAATCCTTTTGGGTACTAACATAATGATCTAAGGCCGCGAAAAAGAAAATTCGCTCAGCTCAAGAACTTGGAAAGTAATCCACAAATAGAAAAATATAATAAAAACCAATGTTGTAGGTGAGAGCAAACCACATCGATTTCATGCTCGAAAAATCTCCATACGATGAGATTTGACGCACCTTTTACCATTTTAAAATTCCAATTAATACGATAATTTTGAGCATGAATGGTTTTTTTTGGAGAAAAATACGGTAATCCGATTTCAGCAGAAGATTTTTAAGGTTTTCAATAAAAACCTTTGTTTTCCAAAAATGGCAATGGCTCTTAGTAATTTTAAGACTAAAATCTTGTCATACAGAAATTTTTCGGGCATGAAACCTTTGTATTTTAACCTCACCTACAACATTAGTCTTAATATACTTTCTATTTGTGGCATGCTTTTCGAGTTAGCGCTACAATTGGAAACTTTTTTGATATCTCTCGATACTTTTACGGCTTTTTCAATGTTTTTCGATATATCTAAACTTTCTTCGATGCTTTTTGATTTTAATCGATCTTATCGATCGATTTTCAAAAATTTTCGACTTTTTGATTTTTTGGATTGTAGATAAGTACATACATGAAGAAACTTTTTCGACTTTTATTTTCGCTTTCGATACTTATCGAAACTTTTCGACATTACTATCATAAAACAACGAAATATTATATTATTATAGTGTTTGGATCTTTTCGACTTTCATTAGTATTTTCAATATTTTTGAATATCTACTATTCGAAAGATTGAGGATTTTTTGTTAATCGATAATATTCAAAAATTTGGTTTTCTTTTTTCGGTACAAATCGATTCTAGTTGATGTTACTTGATGTCATTTGATTATTTTCGTCATTTATGAGATTTGGGGGCTTAAGAAACTATTAGTTTCTTATATCGAGTAGTCAAATTTTCAAAATGATATTGCCATTTGCACATTTTTACAAATGGAAGGTGTTTTTGATATTGCTAGATATGATTACCACCATGATCAGGAAAGCTATCGATAGTTCCACGATAACGTGAACAAATGTAATGATGATTGCAAGACTGAGGCTAAGAGGACGAAACTTAGGCCAAGACTCAATTTAAAAGAGTGCTTTGGCCTCAGCTTAGGACTTTCTGTTAACCCATTAAACCACTTGTGTTGTATTATACCATGAAAAGAACATGAAAGCAAGTTTTCTAACCCTAAACGGTCTCATTATTGAATATACCTCCAAAGATTCTTGTTGCAGAACTAGCCTAGATTGCAAAAAGATTTGGAATTCAATCAAATTCAAATTGAGTTACTATTGAATGTATGGGTTTGTTGCTGTCTATTCGGGAAGACCTGGGGCTAGATTCCAAAAATAATTATAAGATACAAGATTATGATCTGAACAAACATTCTTTGTTCATCCCTAGTGTGGTGGTGGAGTTTTCCGGTGCTACGTCCAACTAAAGTTGGAAGGTATGCGTACCCAGGTGTAATTGGTACATTGCGCACATGTTCTAGTAGAACTCTTGAAGCTTTTTTTACGAATCCTTTGTTCCATATTACGATCACGAACGGTTCTTGAAGAATCTAACAGCAAAAAATGCAGAAAAGCTGAGACTTTCACATGTGCTAGAACACAATTACTTTGTGAATAACTTCAGATTATTTAACGAAATTCCTTACGTTAATCGAGAAGGTTTGGTTTAGGAACGAAGGCACTGAAGGCTTCTCTAATTTGAATGTTTTTTAACTGTCAATTGCAGCACATACGCATAATGTGCTTTGGCGTTTTAACGTCTATAGCGCAATATTCTTAACAGATAGGACAATTTTCAGAGTTTACAGTGTCAGATTGTTACGTAGCCAATTAAGTTGCTAAGATCATCTCTACACATCGTTAGAAGCTTTAACGATATGGCCTTTGTTGGTAGGTGCTACGAATCTTTCGCTTCGTCCCATTTCCTGATAAAAATCTACTTTGCTAGGGAGGATTTTAAGTACATTTTTTTGTGGGCTAGAGTCGAGGTCGATCGCTATAGTCTTCAATAACTGGTAGAATATGCATCAATCAATCAAATCAATCAATGAAACAAATTTAAGTGTGAGGCTACACGTCAACATAGTTCTATGTACATAAGCCTACCTAGGGAAGGGCAGCTGCCTCTGGCGCAATGCCTATGTATGTATATCTATTTAAATGGAACTTTTTTTTAATCAAATAAATTTTAAATTTGTTTTTTGTGCACGGGAAAAAAATAAAAATAAAAAGAAGTGTCTTAAGCCACGAATTTCAAAGCGATAAACGACTACTTGACCATAATTTGGAAGTATCAACTCTCCAGAAAAGCAAACATAACCCTGGTCAATTATAGATACGACTGAAACTAGAAGATGTGATGTTGCGCTGGGAAAATACTGCATCAGAATTTTCAAAACGGAAATTCAATCGATTTTGCGAAAACAAACAATTTCGAGACTATCATTAAGCAAGCGCTAAACGCGAGCACCAAAAAAGTAATATGCAACTCCATCTCCCACAAAGAAGGAAAGTTCTGACAATCAGAAGAACTGAAAAAAAAATTTAATTGGAAAAACAACTGTAGCTACAATTCCGGTGGGTACCATGGTCCAGCATTGAAACTGTTTAAGGCAAGAGTTGATTAGGTATATCATATTGATAATCAGATTATGAACTCTATCTGCCAATCTACAAAAAGTTACACGTATGTGTCCAATGTGTTCCCTTATCGTTTCTTTTTCAACACTGATCAATACATAACAATATATTCATCGGATCATGGATCAAGGCGTATTTGCAGATTAACAAAGGCTTACCCAATGTTATTCACGACCATGAAATATCTTTATCCTAGTGCGAGAACAGCTATTGCGAAAGGTAAACGTAAATCATCATTTTGATTCTCTCTGAACTGTTTGACCCAAGTAAGACTATTCATCTTCTGAGTAAGGTAAGACATGCCATTTTGGACAAAATAAAATTACGAATTCCATTCCGGATTGCTTGCTATTCCCTTTTTCGTTTCTTACCTGAAATTTCCCACGTGATAAGCCACAACTGCTCTTGCCCTGAGTACAGCTTCACAGTTTAGAATTTCATGCATATTAGGCAAGGCCACTGGCAGGCTCCAGAGAAATCTCGCTAAGCGTTCAATATCGCCCGAGTCCTCCAACGTTTTGCACACAATTTCCACTTGAGCAGCAGAGAAGGCAAGCGTTGGCACAGCCAATATAGGACTTGGTGCTATAATCTGATGAGTGGGCGAGAACGTTTCAGATGGAGGCTGCTGCTTGCCCTCCGTCGGTCCAACGGCCATTTTATTAATTGAATCCACTGTGAACAAATTTGCATACTATTCCAGACGCGCAATTTTGTGAAATTTGTGCTTATACGCGCAGCTGCGATGCTCGATACGCAGATATAGTACACAAAACACCGTTAGACAAAATTTCAAAAATCACAACCCAAGAAAAAAATATCAATTTCCAAAATATCGACACTAAAAAGTTCTTAAGCCGCGCGATTTGCACATTAATCCGATTGTTGTGTTATTGCTCCAGTTTTTCGTAGAAAGTTTCACTTCACCAACACTACTCACTTCCCGAAATAGTCGAACTATTCACCGTTAGTAGTGCGAATTTTCACTAGCCGTCGGAAAGAAAGATCGTTCGAACGCCCGCTCGACCGAATTAAATCAGTGCGTTTTGCGTTTTCAGCCACTTCAGCGCATTCCTAGGTATCACTCACTATTCCAAGCGCGGCTATTACTGCTATTAGCAGGGTATCGTTTCATCAGCTCGTTGGATCGTTGACTTGTTTGCTTGTTCGTTTGGTCGGCCGGTCGCGATTACTCGACGTCTTCGACTTCGTCTTTATCCACACTGTCACCGTTGCCGTTGCCGTAGCTATTGCCGTTGCGTATCTTACCACTGCCGAACAAAAGTCTGTGTAACTAATACCACTATAGAGTGGCCTTATAGCGTGCGACGCGCTTAGGGACGCAGAGGGCCTTCACGATTTTGCAACCGACCGTTGATTCTATACAGTGTTTGGAATTTTTTTAGCGCGTTGGTAGCTAGCTGCTAGTAGCTTCCGCCCGTCCGGCACTGATTGCACCGCAGCCAAGACTGCTGGGATTAATGACAAACTAGCTAAAAGTGGGTGTATACCAAGAAGCTGCGATCCATACGATGCGATGTGATGTGATACGTTGTTTTCCGCCGCGTCCGCATTTACGTCCGACCGCGCTAAATAACAAAACAACCGAAGATGTGAGAAAGTAAATTAATAATAAGCTGAGTTTGTTGCGAGACGAGACGACGAACACAAAACGAAACTTCACGTCACACCTCAAACGTCTCGCAACCCCTGGATGTGCAGCACATGAGGCTGCCAGTCGCCTTAGTTTGCCAAGGGATATCTGGTGAGAGGTAGGACGTAAGGAACTGGCGGACGGACAGTAAATTTTATGTACTCGCTCACAGTCCAATGAGCGAATTCAAAAGGCGTTGCCAACGCAAGTACAATGCATGTGTCTCTTTTCTTCGCAAGGCATTTTCACGGGCATTCACTTTAACAGAGCACGGAAGCCGGTATGTTGGTGTCATAGTAATAGAGAACTACAACAACAACAACAATGTATTACTTTAGGTTGGAAACGAATCAACGGATGATTCAACCAATACAGCAAATGAACCAAACACTCAGGCAGGCAGATATCCGCTCTACCTACTGCTGCAAGACTGGCATATTCTCCACATTGTTTTTGTAGTTCGTGTTTATTTGGTTGTTTGTTTGTTTTTCTTTTTTTTTTTCTTTCTTTTTTCTGGCAGTGTGTGTTGTATTGTGCGCGATCTGTTGTATCGTTGTGATAAAACGTCAAGGGATTATAATCAAAGCGCGCACTTTAAAGTGCTACAAACTACTACTGAACAGTGGCACAGTGGGCCAGAATGAAGAACTACTTAGCTCTATGTTAAAAACAAAGTTGGAAGATTTTGTTTGACTCTTAAAAGATGGTACCGCAAACTGCATTGAGAGATAAATAAGGTGGCTAAATTTTCAGGGGTCAAACAAAAAGATTAGATTGCCCTGCCGCAGGAAGTAGCTGCATATAAACATAGGTGCATGTTAAGGCTTGAAGGTTTTCAAGATATGTATATTTGGGCACGTTTACGATCTTCGTTACACCACGATGGCTTTCGATAGAACACGTCAAAACAAAACAAAAATGTTGAATAAGAAAAATGATATCTCGTTTGGTTTTCGAGATACCGATACTTAAAAATATGATTTTCAAAGTATGCACCATTGAAATTACGATTTCCGTGTCACCACGGTCTAACAAAAGATTTCGATGAGACACATCAAAATTAATCGAAAATGTTAAATAAAAAAAGTCGATATCTCGTTTGGTATTTAAGACATCGATACATTCAAATTTTAGCTTTGACTATACCAATACAATTACGACTTCCCTGGTACCGCGATCCAGATAGCTTACATCCTATATGTAGCATGTTCAACAATGGCTTCCCTAGTCACAGTATATCTACATAAATGATAGGGTGTGTGAGCAGCCTATGCCGCAGCTTAGGATTTACATGCTCCAGTATATCCAACATCGTTTCAGACTTTAGTATATCCAACACTGGTTTAGCTAGCCACAGTAATTCTAAATACATAAAAGTTATCTTGAAAATCAAATGTGACATCGATTTGTTTCATTTAATGTTTTCGACGTGTTCTATCGAAACCATCGCCAGATTGTGGCATCATGAAAATCGTAATTCTAACGGTTCTAGGGTTTCACCGAGGCTCCGAGGCAAACTGGCTCTCGGTTTCGAGATCGAGGCGAGATGAAAAAATAAATCTTTCTCGCTCCACTGAGGTCAGGCGAGATCACACCGGTATCTCACCTCGTTTTCGCCTCGCTCTCGGAACCGAAAACAAGGTACCATAGATGAATTAAATTTGGTACATATTTTTCTTATAGTTAGTAAAAGGTCCATAGCTTATTTTGGTTTGGAAAAAATGGGCAAGGCCACGCCCTCTCACATAAGAAAATAATTAAATTCATCAAATCTCATCAATCATCATATCTTATTGAATCCACCAAAAATATAAACACATTTTTTATTTAATTTCTTGAGGCGTATCAACGCGTGCCGGGCCTTGCTAGTTAAATAGTATATGCGGGTCTGATAATGTATGTATCTATTTTTTTTATTAATAAAATCCTCGCTTTTTACCGAGGCATTTCATCAGTCAGGAACAATTGACCAGAGAAAAACCTCAAGGATTAATTTCGGATTTCCCGTGGAATTCGGTCATTATTATCATTACAAATCCAAAAGTTATGAAATGTAGCATAAGCTACTGCTACTTATTCTCCATCTATAAAAATATAAGACATGCACTCCTCCTACAGGGTGGCTCAAAATTACATTTATGGTTTACAAACACCCTGTGAAATCACAATGGATCACGTTTGGTCTAAGTGAGTCAGTTTTTCGTAACTGACTGCCACTCCTACCTAACATTTATGGTTACAATATAATTTTTTTTAGACTAAACGTGCAAGATTACTTTTCAAACATGATGGTCATTTTCTGCTTCGTACACTCATGAACTTTTCAACGCATTTTTTATGACCTTTCACAAGCTTTTCGGTTTTGTTGCATGAATTTCATTTCTCATGTTGTTTATTACTTGATGATGGTCATTGGCTTATTGACGTACAATCGTGCTTTTAAATCGGCACACAAAAAACATTCGGGACATCTAAGTCCGGTCAACTTGGCGGCCAATCAAATCGCGGATGAATTCCTCATATCTTCTTTTGGGAAATTCTTAAATAAGTAGATAAGAAAGATAACACTTATTCAAACCAAAAAGGTTACTCTGCAAAATTGGCTTAATACAAATTTTGCTCTAGGCAAGTGGTAGCCAAGGCCAGCATCTGTACAAGCAAAACGATTTTCGCCAACAACGTCCAATATCTCTTACTGCATATTATGTACTTAATTTCGACCACATTTAATTTAAGTTTTGCTTGATATAAAATTAATTGTGACCCATTGTGCAGCTTTCATGAATAAGTCACGACATAATAAAATGTTCAGTATACCACATTTGAGACTCTTCACCGATGCTACCGTAATGCCATGCTACCAACCACCCTGTTACCCGCTTGTAGTAGACGAACAAAATGGTTAATGGCTTCTATTAAGGCATTGTGTAGCGTTTTTGACGCGTTCACAACTTAGGAGAGGGGAAGCGTTGGCATATCGCATTATCAGCGTGTTAACAGATTAGTTGTTTACATGCCACGAGTGAAACCTGAAAGGTATTGCGCATCACAATTCCATATGGCCTGCAGTCTGCATTCGAACCAAACAATAAATAACGCATAGATTTTGAAAGTCCTTTGGTGTTTTTTTAGATTATGTTACGCGTATTTAAAATAATTTCATTAACGAGAGCTGTGACATTGGTTGACTTGGCAGATAATGCAACCGAAACGAGTGTCAGGGTGCAAGTTGAGAGATACATTTTGATTAGATACATAAAATACGAAATGTACGAGCACCATGTAAGGAAAGTTATGTGAGTGATATGTCTTCAAAAACAGGAAACGAAGTTTGAAATTGAAACGCCCCATGCTACACTGAAAACACTGCAAATAAATTCATTAATGTGTACATACATATTGGCAATTGAATGCAGTACAGTATTAAACTCGAAAGAGTGACTCATTCTGAAAATCGTTTCGTTTCGTCGACATTCTCACTATCCACTATGCGTGCGAGCATCAACCAAGCTTAGGTGCTTAACCTTATAAAGATGAATGCCATTTCGGAGCTTAGCGCTCTCAAAAAAAATTTTCAAAAATTTCAAAAAATAAAGTTAAGATATGCGCACATTGAGAGTCCCAGGGTTCTCCAGAATAAAAAAAACATCAATTCCAAAAGATTCTTGTTCGGAAATATCTGTTTAGCTTGTCATCTTTTTACATAGGGCTTCTGAGTCTTTTAGAACCTTACACGGGCCATTTTGGTGTTTTTAATATCTTTAAAAGTATAGGATCTGGTGGGGCAAAATTGTAGGGTAAGCCATTGCGAAAAATATGGAAATCTTCACTTTTGTGCAAAATTTTTCACGAAGGTCAACGTCTATCCAATTCTCAGCGAATTTCGAATAAGTATGCGCAGAGTGCTCACTTTTTCGTATTTTTCTCAATATTTTGCTCAAAGGCGAACGTTTCGTAAAGCATTTGCAAACATTGACCCTAAATATCTCAATTTTCGAGTAATTTTGCGTAAGGCTGAGCTTTGGCAAAAAAGCTTTGGTACTCTCTCAGAACCCCCGTGGTCATAATATCCAAAAAATGTTGGCTTTTATGTCCGTTTTTGTTTCGGTCATAAGCCCTAAGTTTTTGCGTGTTTTGACCACTTCTAAGAACGGACATAATCCCCAGTAAGACCAAATAATTTTGGGGGTTTGTATGTACATATATTTGAGTTTGAAACTAACTAACTTTTATGTAGAAATACTATGGCTAGCGAAGTCGGTGATGGACATAATAAAGGCTGAATCACTTCAAATTATTTTTTGTAAAAATATTTCCAAGCAAAAGAAAAGTGATCATAACACCCATGGGAGTTATGAGTGGTAATAAATTATGAAATTATTTTGGGTACTATGAGCGCTATTCAGGTACACATAAGCCCATGATTTTTTGGGCATTATACTCATGGGAGTTATGACATAGCACCGTCCTCAATATGTCAGTTTTTAAACAAACTAAAAATGAATATATAAAATATGTGACATTTTACTGAATAGTAATTCTTACAAAAATTTACTATGAAAAATTTTGTACAGTAAAAAAAAACGAATACGCATACAAAAATCCAAAAATCTTTACCAAGAAGAGTTTGATGACCAAAAAAAATTTAAATGTTTTTCCACAATTTGTTCTTAATTGGTAAAAAGATATATTCATTTGTGCTTCGAAGAATATAGATTACAAGGGATTCAAGGATATTTCGTTTTCAAAATAAGGATGAAAATGTTCATTTGCACTGAGAGAAAAATGTATAAAAAGTTTTTATAAGAATTTAAAAGGTCATTCGGATAAAATTGAATAAAATTTCTCAACAATAAAAATATTTAATATTGTTTGCAAATCTCATGAATACCGAGACTAATTTTGGCAACACGCCCTCATTTTTTGACATAAGCTCTACTTTTAAAAGTAGATATTACGATGAACTATTTTACAGACAGAGCTTTAGAACGATCTGGATCGAAAAAATTGTGTGTTGTTAAATTAAAATCTTGAATCTATTTTAATCTCTATATCAAAAATTAAATTAAATTTTTATATGAAAAAGCCTCGAGCTACCTCTAAGCTTTCAGACTCGGAAATTTCTTTGGTGGTGGTGAATTTGTCTTTACATACTATATAAGATAAAAAACTACTTTTCATAAAAGTTTTAAAAAAATAATATTTAAAATAAATCACCCTAATCTGTATGGCATTGGTATTGGTATTGGTATTTTTCCATTTATCTAACAATAACTTTAAGGTTGTGTGTGGTGTTGAATATTTTTCTGTTTTCCGACCTTTTTTTGAAGTACGAACTGATTGAACTTTAAAAACTGCAATTTCCGATTACATTTTAATTAAAATGTTGAAACATTTTTGCGATCATTATCGTATTGTTCTAACGCCGCAAAAAGTTTGCATACTTCAAAGCAAAAAATTTTTACTTGTTGTTTTGAAGCGACAATACCTTAGGCCCCGTAATTAGCTCTTTTAATTTTAATGAAGTTCTAAATTGTGTCATTGATTCACTGCAGACACGCTCTTAACCAAATCATACGCCCAGTGGCTGATTAAATAAAAATCAAAGGGCACAATCGTGCCATTTGTATGTACAGGGTTGAATTAAAGACCAAGTTAAGCATGAAATAATTTCTTTGTTCATATTGCCTTGTTTTAATAAAGTTATGTCAAAATTGTTGAAATTTAATATCGTATTAAATCATGAATTTACGTCTACCTTTTGAATATTTTAAATATGATTTTATTGTAACGAAAAGTCTGTGGTAACACAAACGCACAAGTCTCTCTACCCATATCTGTTGTGGAAAAGTCACATACTCGCATACCTTTTGGGGACCACAAAATCGTTTTTGTCATATGAAAACTAAATTGAATAAGAAAATGTTTATTCATTTTACAAATTTTCAACCCTCATAACATTTTTACATTTGCTCGTACATGTATCCCATAAATATTCACTATTCTTTGCGACAAATTAACTTAGGATAATCTAATATGATGCTTTGTCAACCCTCTCTGCTGCACTGCTAAGCGAACGCTTGAAGCTTTGTGTAACAAAAGATAACAAGGTTGCGATTTCCAAGTAGGTCGTTATATTTTTTTAGTCCAACAGTCAATCGCCAGTGTAACAAATGAAATTCAAGTTTACGTTGGGCAGGATTGATCAAAAAAGTTGTTTTTGTACTCTACATACAGAGGATGCCATATTATTTTTATCACTTCGTTTGTAACGCATAGATGAAGGGCATGGCATCTGCAGAAAAGCATGTCCACAATCTAAGAAACAGCAGTTGGAAAGTACTATCAAAAGAGCAAGAAGTACACTGTTTGTGACTGAACACCTCGAATCTTAATTAATGCAATTCATAAATGTAGTAAAAATTTAAACTTTTGTCAAAATTTGCACTCATATCCAGGTCCGTGCACAAAGGGAGATTATGGGGACTCCAACCACCCATTGGGAACTTTCTTAAATACACAGGATTTAGTTGGCAATATGTTCATACTTCAATGGAAAAGCAAAAAGACTTGCGCCTCTTACGAAAAAAAAAACAAAAAGTGATGTTTTTGAAAAGAAAAATTAAAAGTTCTATGGAAACAATAAAAACTTACATATAGAAATAAGTATAAAAGGTGTAACAAATGATACACTTAAAAGTATATTTATTACATATAAGCCTTCCAAATGATACCCATTTTGTTGAGATTAGTTAAAAGCAGCGGTGGGCATGGAAATCTAGCAAAAGGGCTCAACAACAAAATGAAGCACCAAAAAACGAAATTATAAAGATTTTTTGCCTTCATTTCCAAATTCGCCAACAGCACAAAAAAAAAAACGAAATTGCCCTACAAACAAAAACAATTGCTATATGTGGCGAGACACAATGCGGCACCGGCGCAAATGCCTTTATGTGTTGTTTTTGTTTTCATTTGAACTCAAGTTAACGCTGTGCGTCGATAGCGTTGAAATTCTGCAAATTGTTTTTTGGTCGCTTGTGCGTCGTCGATAACGGTTCGGGTCATGAGGGTGTAAAGTGCTACTATGTGCCCATCGCTGGCTATAAAGTTCACAGCTTATAGTAAGTTTTAGTAAATTCATTCCCAATTTTCGATATTTGACAAGCCATAACAAAGCGAAAATTGTTGTTAAAATATTCTGCTGTTTTTTTAAAAAAAAACCTCGCGGTTCTTCGGAAATGACTTTAACCCGAAAGTGCGAACATTGCAAATGCTTTTCTTGATTTTGTAGCTGGGTAAGAATTGCTCAAGTGTGCCACTTCAAAATCCAATATGTTAATTTTTTAATGATATTTTGATACTATGATTGTGTATGGTCCAGTAATCAATATCTAATATGAATTTCTTTTGGTAATACGCAATTGATATCGGGCACCAAACTTTTTCAAAAGCTTATAAATTTTGTACGGATACAACGATTTTCATAAAAATAACGCTGTTCGATTTGTATTCAAATAGAGTATAAGTGATATTTTTTCAATCTAATATACAGTATTTTTCAATGTGTAAGATATCTTTATTTGTTAAATTTTAATGAAAAACGGTCTTCCCTGTCCGAAAAAATGAAAATATATAAATGTTAAAAATATTAAGGTACAATATTCCGTTAACGTAATTTTCATTTATATATTTGTAACTCTGCACAACGGGCTTATATTGGATTCTGAGAGCCGAAAAAATCCTTGAAAAATACCAATTTCCAATTTAAGCCAATTACGTTCAAAAATGGAGCCAATTCCAATAGATTTTTAAAGTATTGGCGACCGAATTGCAACTCCTTATAACATAACAACAAAAAAAAAATCATTCCACATTTTATTTTTTAGCACATACCCACTATCTAAATAATAAAATTTCCTTAAAAAAATTAGCATTTCGGGCTTCAAAGTCACCCAACTTCAGAATTTCTGACCCATCTGGGATGCCTCATAACTATTTTTTGATGAAAACAAAAATCTTTGTCTTGCCGTGGTTTAACAAGTCCGCTTTAAATCTAAGTTTCAAGTTTTTCTCGAAAACGATGAGAGTTATGAAAAAATAAAACCATGAATACACAATTTTTAATCGAGAAAGTTGCAGCATAATGACTTACCTAAGATTTATTTTGTTGCTGGAAAAACTAATTTTATAAATTTCAAGTGCAAAAGTTTGGGTACTTGTTTAATTTGAGGGACACCTCTCCGATTTTTTTAAAGTTTTAGTATGTTACACAGATCAGCTGAACTAGAATATATAGTAAACATGATGGGCACGAAAACAAGCCCTTCATATTTTTTTGAGCTTGAAAATCACAACCTTCAGAGTAGAGCTACTGGGTAGCAAAGCCGGTGTTACACATATTGCAGGATGTACATCCTGAGCCGCGGCCGAAAGTTGCTAACACACCTTATATAATATGTAGCTTTACTATGGCTAGAGATATCGGTGTTGGATATGCGATTTTCAAGCTAAAAAAAATATGAAGGACTTGTTTTCGTGCCCATCATATGCACTTATATATTCATAATCAAATTTTAAGAAAATCGGAGAGGTGTCCTTCAAACTAAGCTTTTGCCTGAACTTTTTCACTAGAATCTTATAAAATAAGTTTTTCAACAACAAAATCATTGGAATGAAAAATAATAAGTGAGTCATTTGTTGCAACTTTCTCAAGGAATAGTTTTTTACTCAAAACTTTTTTTTCATATCTCTCATCGTTTTCGAGAAAAACTTTGAACTAAGATTTAAAACGAATCAAGAAAAACATTTGCAGTGTTCGCACATTTGGGTTGAAGACATTTCCAACAAACCGTATTCCAATTTTGAGTGTTTAAGCTTCGATCAAATTACCGCATAGCTAGTACCCCTCTAAGCAATACAAAAATTAATTATTAAAGTGCATATTTTTACAAAAAAACCAAGATGAACTTGATGGTAATTGAGTTGGATGGTGCAACAAATTGCTTAAATTGTTGTTTAATTTTCTCATCAAAGGCAAGAGCACTGCCATTAGCTGTATTTGTAGCACTTGCAGGTGTGGCAGTAATTATTGTATTGTTGTTTTTAAACGCTCCTAACAACAATCAGCTACCATTTATTCAAGCACATGTTCGAATTCTGAATTTTCATTGAACTTCACGCAATCTTTGGGTTCGTAAGCTTCAAGCAGTAATTCATTTTCAGCCCAATCAGTTAGATTTATCATTTTCGGCAGTATATGTAGCATCTTCCGCATTACCACGCTCATCATCGGCAGCACCTTACCTCATGTTTTACTTCAGACGAGCAGTCATCACTAATTTGCTGTAAAAGATGAAATTGTGTCAATTTTGGCACACTATGGTGAAGGCTAATGTTACGCAGTCAAAGCGTTACCAGACCTCTAGCTTTTGACAGCACGTCTTGAATTTTAGGTTAAAATTTAAGGTCACGCACAGGGCGCATAAATTCGTTATACTTTGAAAAAAATATGATGCCGGGTCTAATTTTTCAAATCTTATAATTTTATTTAATTTGGTTTACGCGAAAAAACGTTAAAAAATACTCACTACCATAAATTTTCTAATGAATTTGCTGCATAGAAATGACATCAATTACTACAGACCAAAACTCTTTCCAAGAAGAAGTTTCTAAAAATCCCAATGAATTTTTTTTCATTTGAAATATGTATCTAAGTCCCCTGTTAAATGATTCCCGCTTAGATAATCAGGAAAAATATTTCCTAAGTGAAAAATAAATGGGAAATTCGCCTTTAAAGAGATCAGACAAAGAAGAGCAAGAAACGACTGATAGGGTTTCAACTGTTAGCGATCTACTTGAAAATATTCAAGCCCTTCGCACATATTTTGTTCCTCACAAGAAATATTTCAATGAATTAGAAAATATGGATAGATAAATCTTTACCAATAGACTGCAAAATGAAATGCAATCGTCCATAACCGATTTGATTAAGCAGATTTAAAGAATAGATACCAGTATTGGCACAGATGGCACTTTGGTACCAAAATTGGTACGGTTCTACAGAAACCCATCCTTTTTGGTACTAAAATCAAAAATTTTATTTTGCTTTAAGATCTATGTGGGACATAGCAGGAAAGACAAATGCAATATGTATTACCAATACTTCAAATTTTGTTTCCCAAGAAAGAGTTCGATCTCGCAGAGCAAATTAACACTAAATTTCGAAATTTATCTTGCCGGGATGATATAAGATAGTATACGAATCTTATCAAAAATCGATTTTTGGTATAAAATAAGAAAGTTGATTAATAGTTTTCATCAGCATCAGTTTCCAAACGTTTCGAGAATTGCTAAGGGGCTTTTGTTCATACCCACTTAATTTAATAAAAACAAATTTAAATAAAACAAATCTTCGAAATAGACTGAAATTAGAAACAGATACGGAAATCTTGGAGATGAAGAATTCATTAAATGCAAGTAAAAGTAACTGCTTTAATTAAAAATTGTGGCTTAAGTTTACTTTAGGGACAATTCTCCGATTTTATTTATTTTTTTTTTGAGGAGTAGCGTGCTATGAATTAATAATAAATCTGCAAAAAATTGTCGGTCGGATTTGGTTTAGAAGATATAGCCATCCAAAGTTGCGGATATAGCTTTTTTAAAAAACGCTATAAGTTGGAAACCCCTGGATGAATTTTCAAAATTCATCCAGGGGTTATTTACCTTTCAATTTCATATGAAAGGTAAATAAATATACGTAACATGTAAAATTATAATGATTCAGACACTAAATGTATGTAAACATAATGTTTATTTTTTAAACATAAGACTGAGTTTCAAAAATAATGTGTTCATTTGTATTATTTATGTTACTAATTAACGTATATTTGTGATTTGCTTCTATTTCCGATATTTGGTACTATTTATATTGTTTTGGTACTTTTTCTGTCAGGCTTTGAGAGCTTTTGAAATATGCACATGCCAACACTGATACATCCATACATTTTTTTTTGTGAAATCCAGCACATACCTGCATTTATTGTTAATTTTATTTGTTTTATCTTAAGTTGAATTGAAGCTCCATTTACTTAAAGAGTTATTTTACTTTTTAAAAAAAAAATATAATATATAAAAAGTTTTTGGTTTTTATTTTGGGCTCTTGGGATAAGGTCAGTAAAATACATATCTACTTTTTTTGCGCTTAATTGACTAATTCGATCAATTTTAATTGATCCATTTGATCAAATAAGCTTTATTGATTCCCTGATTAATATCCAAATTTTTAGCGCCGTAAAACAATCAATTAAGCGAAGTCGTCTCCTGTTTTTCACAGGTATATTTGTGAGAAATATTTATTTGACGGTGCTGCGTGTTACTCTTCTAGTCAGTGCGGACTCGAGTGTAATTTGCACCTTTTTTTTATTCCTATCTTTCACAACCTGTAATATGAAGAAGGAATTTTAGATCAAAAACACAATTCATTATTCTTTCTGAACACTTTTATTCAAAAGATTTAGTTGAACAGATTTGTTGTGATATTAATAGCGGTGTACACTCCATACGATATTTCCTGATGCTTTTGAAAAGATATAGGACTATCGGGTAAAAATCGATGAAACTACGAGAAAGTTTTTTTTCTTGCTTTTGGACAAGCAAAATGCTAGAAAGAATAGCTAGGAAATTCAGAGATAAATTTCAACTTAGAAAATCGCCTTTGTCGGTTTGCCCACGGCTTGGAAACTGGAGTCGTTAGTAAAATCCTTGATTTTACTGATGGAGCTCAAAATATATAATAGAGACGATTTGATCGTTGCCACATAACACGTTACGTTAGTTAACTCGAAATATAAACTGCTTCCATTAAGTCCAGATTTTTCTTTGAGTACCAGAATTTTTTTGAAGTTCAATGTTATATTTTTTGAGAACTTTATCGAGAGGTAAATATTGGGTTTTCTAGAGTTTGAGTGTATTGATTAAGTTGAGTAAATTTCTCGCGAATTGCTGTTACATCAAGCAAGAGATCAAAGAGCTACTTATATATCAAACCTAGAAAAAAAAAACAAGGGTACCCCTACCAAACGGGTGCTCTGTTCGGTTAAATAGTTCATACACTACAGATCGATTTTTAGTTTTATTAATCAGATAGCAGACGTCAGGTCTGTTACAGCAGACCATGCAAAAGTAACAAATTACAATTCGCGAAAATAATTTGTTTTCCACTGTAGTCACTACCAAGTTGATTTTTAATGCGTTGCGAAAAAGTATGGTGACTTTCTGACGCTTTTGATGTACCACTGCAACTGCCACTGGGTTAAATCAAAAGGCATCGACCTGAGTGTTAAAGCTCACTGAGACATGCACGGTAAACGTCAAACATTTTGTAAATTAACATCGATGCTTGCAACAGACGCGCCGGCGTTTGATTAAAAATATTTTACGGACCCGCTCATATTGATATTCGGAATTCCTAAAAATATTTGTGCATAGCATTCAAAAATATGAAGTTGCAGTCAGTCAGATTGCAACGCTTTGCGATCTTGTGCCTTTTTGAAAAATTCCATCAGCACCAACAGAGCTGGTTCTGGTTCTCGTTCTTTTTTTTAACTTTGTGATCGTTGTATCAGCATTTTCCTTCTTTTGATCGTTCAAATTTCATGAAATATTTGTAATTTTTTTTTGTTTTTTGATTTCTTTTCATTAGCGATCAGTCCGTCAGAAATTATTTGAACAATGCGCGTCATATTGATATATGCGATATATAATTTTATTTCATAATTTTCGTGTTGATGTCTCTGTTGTGCGAGTTTTTTTTGCCTGCCTTCAAAATGAACTCAACGATCGTAGTACTTTATACTGAGAGTTAACTTGTTGTATCTTCTTTATGGCTGCGGCTGCAGTAGCTTTGGCTGAGCTGTCATAGCGTTAGCAGCACGCTGGCAGCTTTGCTGTTGATCATGGCATCCCAACACATTCAAAATGCCACTGGTTTTTAATTGTTTATGGATCTGCTTATGCGCTCCTAATGGAAATGTCAATTTTAACCTGGCGAATTCCGACCATATCGCAGTCAGTATGACGACTTTACGCGATTATGTTTGTTGTACACTGGCGCAGCTGGCGTGAAGAGAGTGGTTAAATTATAAATACAGATAAATTTAGAACCATCTGATCAAATGAATGGGAATATTTGGGCTTAAGAGTTCTTGAGTGCCTTCGGCGTAGTTTTACTTAATGTCATCCTCGGTTTCTATGGTGACCTGTAGCATATAAACAATCATTACTTAAGATAGAAATCCAATTGGACCTGTTGCGGATGATATTTGCTATTCCATCATGCATGGGAATGATACTCCTCAGGTGACAAACGTAACTGGCTGAAAAAAGTAGACGTGGCATCTCCTTTACTAGCAATAATTTTTAAACATATGCAAAACGGCTGAACTTAGGAAACAGCCGATTAGGTCCGGGCCTACAAAGACAGACTTAAAGGGCAATACATTTTGCATAGATTTGCATTTTTGTTTGCACAGGATATCTCCTTACATATTAAACGTAATGGATCGTTTTTGAGCTCTTGAAGCTTGTTCTATGCATGAAACATTTTTTAATTTTTAGCGGCAAAAATTTATATTTTTTTTAGCAAACAACGTTAATATACTGAGCATTTCGATAAAAGAAACTCGAGAAATTATGCCCCTAAGGCCGTCAATTTCTACGGTCTAGTAAGTTTTATAATAAGGATGACGTTTCTGAAATCGAGACAAGCCACTGAGTCCAAATTTTCAAACAAACGACACGATGCTATCTTGGCCTGTTTAGTTTGTCATTCAATTAAAATTTTGTGACGATTTTAATACGAGCCATCCCAATGTGCGGCATTATGTGAGTTTTCTTTGAGTTCCTGTTTGCTACTGACCGTAGTCCTGGTGTCATGCCATATTTTTCATATCATTGTTTTATTACTTTTTTACTTGCATTAATTTTGTTTCTACATCAGGATCTGACTAAAGCGTATATTGCTAGAGATGACATATTAATTGCGATTTTAGTCGAGTGTCAAGTTTCTACTTTAGTACATCTGTGAAAGTGTTTTGAAAATGCCGTACATGTTTGCCAACAGTTTTCGAAGTTTAAGTCCTGATTACAATAAAAGATTATATACTATTGAAACATAAAATATGAAAAGAGGCTTACCATTATATTGCTTTTTTAAAAAAATAGTTTGAACATTAGCCCAGAAGTATTATACGTCTAATATAGAAATAATTTGTAAATGCCCAAATTTTGAAATTGCATTGGTAATTCATAATTAGTAAATAACATATCTATCTATCTATCTTTTTAATTTTAATTTTAATTTATAAACTCGATACGCCTTTTAATAAAACTTTGATGTGTTTTATTTTCCCAATAAATTGGTGTTTAATATATTTTATGATTTCTGACTTCATCTGGAGTTAATTATCATATACCCCTTTTCGTGACATTTGACCATCTCAAACATTATTTAAAATTTCGATACCGAAGTGTATGCGAAAAATTTGCTCGTTTAGAATTTTATCATCCTTAAAGACATTTCAGAGAAATACTCATAAAAATTCGTACCGCAGCACGTCTGGGTTTCGAGATGAAGCACCTTAAGGTATTTAAACACGTGGAAACCTATTTTGACGTTTTCCTGAAAACGGTTCTTACGAGGGTTAACATGCGGAATAGTTAAGGAAATGTTAGTTTAAGCAGATAGCTTATCGGTAAGAGCGCTCCGTAGCGAAAGGTTCATTCTGATGACCGAAAGTTTGGTAAGCCCTGTTTTCATGTTTCTTTCTTGATTGATCGAAGCTACCCGGAGCTTTTAATATATATGGGAAATTCTCTCAATGAGGCAGCGATTACATTTGATTTGGAAAGTTGGATATTCTTTGCAGCTCCTAGAAGAGACAAAAAAAAAGGTCAATGAAATATTTCAAATTAATTCTGAAGTTATTGATCAAAAGCAAATTATAATTACAGTACAAGGACCATTTTGCTGCCACCAGAGGGTTTGCACCCCCTTTGCTCCTCCCCCTAGGCAGGAGAAGTTATTATTCAAAAAATTATCAGGGTCTCCAAACAATTTAAGACTAAACGAATGATAATTTTCAAGGTAATATGCTTAAGACTAAGGTTTATGTATGTAAAAAACTAGGAGTATATAGAAAATTAATATATTTTGAGACCATCGAACCATTGTCTTTAAAATGACGATCTCTTATGTCTTATACTGAGGATGATTCGATTATAACCGATTCAAAAAAGTTCACGAGTCACAAAATGTTTGTAAAAAATTAGCCTCTCTTGTATAAAATTCCATGTTTTAGATGTAATATGTGTCTCTGCATATGGGTTCTGATTATATTCTTTGTATTCTCTTCACTTTGCATAAGGATCTTTATTTCTTTCACCGACTTTGAGCCAAACGCAAGAAAGCACTGCCCAAAATTCATGTTGATGGACTTAAAATGTTCGTTATTCGTCATTCTTTATGGACCAGTGTGGTCCTTTGAAAATTTTCAAAATGGCGGCTCTAATATGGCAGCCGGAAGCCGGGAAAAATCGAGTGTCTAGTTAAAAAAGCTTGTAAATATAAAAGTTTTCAACTGATCGGGTCATACCTTATCTCAAATTGTAGCCGATGGACGCCGCTAAGAATTTTTCGTAGTAGGTTGACAAAGTTCAACATGGCGGATTCAACATTTTGATCAAAAATCCTAATGGTGGCTGATTTTTTGAAAGTCATTTGATTTGCAACGAAATTCAGTATACGAGGTCTTGAAGGTCACTGATCATGACTCCGAGGTCAATATTGTCAAACTCAAGTTTGCCATCTTGAGTTTGAGTTTTTTAAAAATCAAACGATTTGTACCAAATTTGTTATGTGGTGTTTTTATGATCGCCGAATACGAATCTGAGGATATACATCCAAAATTTTTAAATTCAAGATGGCGGATCCAATATGGCAGACGTATTGTTTAAAAATCAACCGATTTGCATCAAATTTGGTATACGGGAATTTTTGGGGTCACTAAATACGAATCTGAGGTCTGCTTTTCAAAATCCAAAATGGCGGCCGCAATATGGCTTAAACTCAATAACTCAATTCACTATACTGGGTCTGCCACCTTGGTGGCCTCTTCATAAAATTTTTTGAGTTAACTTCCTTAACTCGGATGATACTAACGGGCCTAGTTTCTCAAAAACAGGACACACTTTAAAACTGCTCGATAGAAATTATAACAAAAATCCTTTGCAAGATAAAAATTAATTTGAATTCTTCATCACGTAACTCTGACATTTTATAAAACAAATTTTAACGAGTGTTTGTCTTTAGTGTTCTTAAACAGGCTTAATGTTATTTCCAACATTTAAGACTTTATTTTGTATTTTTGTACTTTACATTAAAGGTGATTTTTCCTTGTTTGAAATAATTTTTTAATATTGTAAAACAAATTTTTCAAATTCTTATAATATAATAAGTCTGGCTGGCGAAAATGTTGCATTTTTTTGACAAAATCCATTTTAAAGACAAAGGATTCTTAGCTTTTTCAAAATTTCTTTGATAGCTACACAATAGGGTATTTCAAATCTGCATTATAAAATTATATCGGTTTAGACGTTACTAGATCTTAGTGTTATCTGAAATTTGCTGTGTAAATCTACTCTACAATCCAACTTCTTAACTATGAAAGTCAAAACAACAGACAAATTATATCGCTTTTCAGTGTCATCTCTAACACGCACACATCGTTTGATTCAAAATGCATTTAGCATTTTGGACGTGATCCATGCATGAAATCTGCGCGATTGATTCTTCATGCTTTTGCAGAATTCGGTCGCAGGCATTTACACATTAAATTGCTTGGACTCTTCCAACTGTCGTTTTGTGAACCTGCTGGAATTTCACCGCTGTCCCTGCTTATGTTGTCTGTGGAATCTTTCGTAATTATCTGAACTTAAAGGACGACTGGCGTTTAAAAAATTAAATGACATGGCGCAAGAGCATTAATTAAGTCATTAACACTCGAGTAATGCTGTCTGTGATATTTATTTCAACTTCTGTTCGTTTTTGTACACAACTACTCATGTACGAGTACTCGTACCTCAAGTCTGCTCCACATAGTGGTTTTACTGTCTAATTGTGATATAATCAATAGAATTTATAAACATTTCAGACATCCATTCATATGAAAATTTTTACGAATGTGTAATAACTTTAAAAGTAATAAGCTGCTATATCTTGTTTTAAGACAGAACAATGACTTAAAATCTTCAGGCTCATTGATTAATTAAATTCAGATTTTTTTTTTCTTACTTAACGATAATCTTCTTTCTCAAGCAGCTCACTTTGAGGAAATAAATGAAATTGGAACATAATTAAGTAATGAAATCGTCACCTGCACTTCTTGCCTTCCTTTGTAATTTAACTAAACATTGTCATATGGAAACCTTAATGAAAACAAGATAAATATCGAAATGATTAATTTGATGCGCTTTAATTTGAAAAAAAAAAAAATGAAAAAAAGTACCAGTGCAGTGTTAATGGTTTCAGAACGACCTTAATGTTATGTTCGTACTGACCGCTTTGCTGTATTTTTTTTGTTACAATGAATGCAGTAATTATTCAATCCATCACACAAACAGCAAGCTATTACTTACGGCCTGCATTTTTTACTCATGCACATGATAGCTATCGCTACTGACAAAATATTAGATTATGTAATGTCAAAAAAAAAAGAAAACAGCATTTTCAGTTTTTCTTCCTTTTATTTGTTAAGGATTTTTAATGACTTCCAACCTATAATTTGGAGCAAAATTTGTTGTTTGTAGAAAAAAAATTATTTTGTTTGTAAGAAAAATTATTAATAGTTCGCTATAAATAAAAAAGATTATCATCAACATCGCTGCCGAAGCAAAAGGAAACTACCCACACTGGCACAATGACTTTAACCAGTTGAACGTTTAAATTTGCGGAACTCATTCAAGCAGAAAATTTTAAGCCACTTAATTTTTTGAGCAGATTTTTTTTATGGATTTTCTTGTAATTTTTGTATAAATAATAAGCCATTCTAAGCTTTTCGCCACAAAGCTTAAAATAAATAGTGTTCTAAACATATGCAAGCCAAATCGTTTAAGCTATCAGCGCAGTATCTTAAGCTTAAAATATTTTTCAATCAACAAAATCTCATAGATCACGACTAAAAAGAACGTCCACAAATAACACAATAAGAGCATGCTTCTGGAATGTTCAAACTTTCCATACTTCCGGAGCTTTTTTTAAAACCTAAAAATGTCCTTAAAGAGTACAACTTTGCTCTCACAATCTTCGATGTAGCATAATCTCAAATATCTCAAAAAACCGTGGTTTTCCAACTTAAAGATCAGAACATCTCGAAAACCGATCTCATCACCAAAAATCTGATCTTGGAAGAAGTACATTGCGGTTTTTGGGCAAAATATTTGTTGGCCTGTGCTGTCTATATGCTGGTACTAAGTGGCAGTATATTAATTTTTTATGATTTAAAAGCAGGAGAGTACTAAAAATTCCGTCACCCATTTTAAAATAAGCGATCGCCTATAGTCCACATCAGAGCTTAATTCTGAAACATCAATGTAAGTCCCTAAGGAAAACAAAATAATACCCTGCTTATAATGAGCCTTATGACCTCCGGGACAAAGTCTACCTCGGAGAACTTAATACAAAAATTGAGAAGAAAAACGACTGCGAAAGCACAACTTACACGACAAAACATCAGGCAGTGATTTCCGACTAATTCACTTTATAGAAGAACAAAAATTGGTTATAGCAGCATCACATTTCCTCAAAGTCGCATCGTTATCACCAAATGGTGGTGATACTACAAACCAAGTCGACCATGTAATCATCGATGCGACGCACTCATCCAATTTCCATGTTGTGTGATCGAAAGTTTCGACTCTGACCACAATCTGGTTGGCGCCAATTTTGGAACTTGCCTTTGAAATAAAAATAAACTACGTCATGTTGAAAAAATAAATGTTACTCGTATGTTCAAAAACTTAATACACTATAAATAAAACAAAACTAGTAATAATATTTTGGTAGGGCGCGTGCATCAGATCATCATTTTAGTTTGGTAAGATGAATTGTGTATCAGCTTTATTTGGCGCATCTACAAAAAAACCGGTATTTTGTTCTGCAAGAACTATAAACTTTGTTAAATTAGAGTAAAAATCATGTTCAGCGTACTGAATAAATACCTGATACTTACCTTTCTATACCACACTAATCGGATTTCTACAAATAGACTATGGACAAAATATTTTCCATACGAAAGATCCCGAAAAAAACCCATATACAACCGATACCCACTACTTTCAAGCCTTATTCAACAGCGTCAATTTAGTGGACTTACTATATAGAGCCATGAAGAGATTCGGAATCAAATTTTTTCCACTAGATATGAACGGTGTGATTTTAAGAACTTCATTAAGTAACACAAAATTTCTAGTTCTACTCTTCAATCCTTATTCCAAAAAGCTTATCTGGTTCATAAAAATTTTACCAAATATTTGAAGATTATTCTTGACATTAAACTTTTTTAACAAATATTGACGTTTCAAAGCTTTCATTCGACTTATTCTGACATATGGGATTTTAATGCATTGGAAAATCTCAAGTATCCAACTAGGGTGGGTTAATCCTATACTTTAATACGAGCTCGACACTGCTTCATTTTGGAACCTGTTGGTATCATTTGCTTTTAAACTGGGAGTATCACATTTGGTTTTCGTTGGAAACCACAACTTCTATGGTAATGAACTTTTATTCTTATTAACTTCTTATTTATCTATGAAAAGTCATAAAGAAGTGTGATATTGCTATTAAACCAGTAGTGTTAAAGGTTTGGTAAAAGATACATATGTATTACTCTAAGCTTCGCGTGCTGTTAATGTTGATTTGTTAATTTTTTGGCAAAAACGAAATCATTACATCCCAGCCTCCATACCCGTCAGACATGTCCGCCTGGAAATTCTACCCGTTCCCCAAAATGAGAAGTTTCATGAAAATATAAACTTAGTTCCAGTTTACCCAAAAATAAAACATCGCTGTAACTTCGACAACAGATAATAAAGTAAGCACCCAATAGTTATAATTTGTCATATATGACGTCATTTATCTCCAAAACCAGACGGGATAGGATAAAATGAAAACATAATTGGAATTCAGCGTTAAAAATTTCACAGTGCATAAAAAAGTGCACAGAAATTGATAAATCAATCAAATTCGTATTTTAAAGAAATAAAAAATATGCCAATGATAAGATTTAATTTTACTGATGTAATTCCTAGCATTTTCCAAAAAAGATAAATACGTTTTTCTTATTTCATTTAAGTCCCCCTCATTTGAACACCAACTTGAAAATCATTTAATTTTAACAAATTTTTCGTGATGTCTATCTTAGCGCTCACTGTGCGCACTCGTCTAGACACCTTCAATTTGCTTGCGCTGCATTTCATTTTCAGCACATCCATGTGGTGACACTTTGATGGATTTGACCTAATATGCTCCCTTTGGCCATTTCTCAGTTGCAAGAAACCGCGCACATACGCAACTACTTTGAGCCGACTAATGAGCGAATTGACAGTCGGTCTGTCAAAAGTTCGTTGTTTATAAGAGCGTGTGCACTAACTGACAAATGACTGAATTTTTCTTCAGCAGACTTTCTGTCTAACACAAATCGTGGCGAGTCGGTAGCTATCGCAGCAAAGGATAAAGTCGGAAAATATCTACAAACTCTACTTCGGATATTTGTGAGCACTGTTAATTAATGCAACTTTCTAGCGAGTTACTAACTGTGCAACAGTAATTTCGCTAAATTGCATTCACTTCATTTATACGGCTTTTGGTAGCTGTTGCTGTGCTTCGAAAGTATAATTTGTTTCATAAACGAAGTAAATATTCCAGTTCTCCATAAGACCAAGAAAACATAGACTTTAAAATGTTAATTCAGAGTGTAGTAATTTTTGATATTATTTTTAACGTTTGTCATGTTGGTTGAGTCCTTAGAAATTTAAGTAATGAAGAGATAATGGAAGAATGCTTTGAAGTTATTAAAGCCTGTTATGAAAATTAATGTTCAATTAAAAGTCATGTCGTTCTTGGTTTTTTATAACACTCTGTTCCAAATACTTGCTCTGAAAATTTGCTGATTATGATGTTTTGCTAATGTTCGACATTTGCATTGTGAAAAATATGCGTTAGTACATAAAACAAATTTGTAATACTTTCGGTACAAGGGACAATTTAAGGAATGGTATTTTTAGTCTTTTCGTGAGGAACAACTTTCTTCAGACATCAAATCTCTCAGACTTGAAACAAAAAAAGTCGAAGAGACTTATTAATCGAGCATTTTTAAAAGTTTCATCTGATATCGAAAAATAAAATTACCCCTGAAGAAGTGGAGAACTATCCTCGAAACGTTGGGAAAAGAGTTATTGGTGAAACAGATTGTTTTATTATAAAATAATTTAAAATACGACCTTTAAACTGAATAATCAAAAATTAAAATACACTGTACTTTGGTCGAATACAACAAATTTGCGTCGTGGAAGAACGTGGGTAACCAGCACTGTTATGAAAAAAAATGGTCGAATATGTTATATTATGGGACATTCCAGGTCAACCGAGACAGAGGCCTGCCCAAAAATGAGCGCTGCAGAAAAACGTTTTTAAGGTCTCAAAATGTTCGTATGCTCAATAACTTCCATCTTAGAACGAGTGTTTTCGAATTTGAATATGGCGGCTCTAGTGTGCTGGCCGGAAGCTGAAGAAATATCGAGTGAACAGCAAAAAAAACTTGTAAGAATAAAAATTCCCAACCGATTGGGTCATATCTTGGATCAAATTGTAGCTGACGGACGCCAGTAAAAATCTGATGTGGCAGGATTCAGATTCGTAGTCGACAACTTTAACGCCTCTATTTACCAAATTCGGTACAAACCGGTTGATTTAAAAAAAAAAAACGTCCGCTATCTTGGATCGGCCATTTTGAGTTTTTGCAAATTTGACCTCGGAATTGTGATCAGTGACCCCTTAGATTTCCGCATAGCGAATTTGGCCACCACATTGGATTTTTACCGCCATATTGGGTCCGCTATGTTGGATTTTGTCAACCAGATATGACCCGATCAGCTGCAAATTTTTATTGTTACTAGCATTTTTTACTGGTCTAGCTTTCGGCCGCCATATTGAAATTCAAAAATACACGTTCTCAGATGAAAGCTGTTGAGCATACAAACATTTTGAGACTTTGAAAACGTTTTTCCGCAGCGCTCAGTTTTGGGCAGACCTCTGCACCAGTTGACCATATAATTGTAACAATGTGTTAATAAGATAAGTCATAAAATTTGTTTTCAGTACTTAATATAATTTCTTACTAAGGGGTCGAACAAAGTTGAAATATTTTTCACACCGGGAGCTTTTTGCATAATCTTAGTAATAATAGGTCTGTATCATCCGAAAAGATGCGCGTCACCAACTTCTGATTCCATATTCGCTCCTAAAGTAAAATTAAGCTCAAGATATAGAAATCAGGTACAAAAAGTCGGTCATTCGCTTTATGAGTTATATTTTAGGTTTCAATTATGTTCTCAAAAAGGTTTCACTTGGCTTGCATTCAGAAAGTATTAACCAAACGGATATGCAACTACGACGCAGGCTCTAACTCCAGAACCCTGGCATTGTTTGTTTACTAAAATACGCTCAACTTTTTTGACCATTTTAATTTCTTAAACATTTTTGCATATCATCCAAAAATTGTGTTGATTCGACTAGTCAGAGAAATTTAAGCTTTTACACTCTCGAATATGGCGATTTGAGAGTTTTAATTTTTTACCACAAAATCCGGATGATATGGACCTATTATTATGATACCAAATAGTTTAAATCAACTGTAGCAGTATTTCTTTGCGGCCACAGGACTCAAAGCAATACTTACAAAAACTCAGGTAAATGAAAATAAATTACCATCTTGTCTGGCCTTCTTTTTTTTCTTATATCAAGAAGAAGAGAGGAAACACACATAGCAATCTTAAAAAATCATAAAAAATAAAAAATCAATAACAACATCGATGATAGAAACATCATTTGATAAGGTTAACGTAATTCAATATCTGCTAGATACACAAACTGAGCCAAGGTAAAGACAAAATCAGCGAAGAAAGCGGACAGAGGGACACCACACATGAATTTCAACGGCAGAGGACACAGCAACTAAAAACGAAAAGCACCAACCTCATGCCACATCGCTTACTAGGTGCACATAGAGCACATAAAGTGGAATTAATTCTCCCTACTTGAAATATGACACTTTTTTTTATGGACACATCAATATGATGGGTTGGTTCGGAGGCTCTCATTTGAATCCGATTTAATTTTGTCTACAAACGAAGTTCACCTTGTGGCTTTTGCAAATCCGGATGCTATTTCTGCTTTTTAATATCTATGCTCGTTGGCATCACTTTTTGACCAGTGATGCCAGATCTATATCAATCAAAATTGTAATTAAACGTTTGTAGGCGTAAAACCATAGATAAAGATGATTTTGATGGTTGAATCTTTTTTGTTAAGAAAATCGCAAGTATGTACATTGAAAAAAGTAAGAATTCTAATATTGCGATTAGTATATTTCTTTTCATATATCAGATGCTCTTGTTTATTTATGTTTATTCTTAAATTAAGTGATGATTCCCCAAACATAACAACAGCTATCGCCCAGTGGCGTACCGTGGACATTTAGCGCTCGGGCGAAGATGGAATTTGCCGCTAATGTTATCATCCTTTTTTGGAAGGTTGTTGCGATATATATAAAATTTATAATGTTATTTTTCTTAGATAGAATGCATTTCTTTAGTAATTGTCAGTTAGTACTTAACGAGTTAGGAAATAAAGCTTGAAAAAAGGTTACCTCACAATTTTTTTAATAGAAATTGTTTATTAACAAAAACGTAGTATACAAAATTCTTTGATTAAATAAATTTGCCTAAGTTAAATAAGCCTACCATCTTCCTCGATTGGGTTAATGCTTCAGAGATTTCAATGCCAAAAGATTTGCTACTGGTGATCATCAGATCTGGTGGCTGTGAATTGAAGCATCTTTTGACTGGAGCACAGTCTTTCATTTGCGCAATGTATTCGAGTCAATACAGTCGCCTGGTTTTCATTTTTTGCACTGCTCCACATCAGTTTACTGTTTATTGGTTGCTCAGTTAAATTGTTTTCTTCATATACCGTCCTCATATATAGGATTACATATTCGGCACAAAAATTTCCGCTCGAAAGTCCCTTCAGCATGTTGCACTACTCTGCTTAATGGCCAAAACTCAGCACTACAAAGAACAGCAGGCGAAATTACTGTCTTATACAACAATTGTTTGGTTTTCTGAGGTAATAGTTTTCAGACCAACAGATTGGATAGTCCATGACTATCGTACAACAATTTGCCAATGTATCCTTTCGTCAGGTCTTCACCGAAATGTTATTTGTAGATTTAACAGCTGCTCCAAGATAGATGAACTCCGTGTCTAACACGAAGTTGCAGCTATCGATAGTAGTACTTTGTTTCAGAGGTTGATAGCTGTTGATTTGATACCGGAAAGCATTTCTGGGTTTTTATTTATATATTGATTGCCAGTTTCACTCGTTTCACCTTGCCTTCGCAAAGTAAAAAATTGTGAAACTATCTGGAGCGCAATGAATACGGTTTTCGTAGATCCCGCTCTACTGGAGACCTTAAGGTGTTTCTCACCGGGAAAAGGTAGTTCACCTTTTCGGTGAAAGTCGCTCTGGATATTTCTAAGGACTCGCGACCTAATTTCAAATCAAATTGCCTTTGGTGTTGGTAATTCCTTTGCTCGTTGGATTACGAGCTTCTGCAGTAATCGCTCTGTCCGTGTTGTGGTAGACGTTTTCACTTCCAACGAACACTTCATTAGTGCTAGAGTTCCCCAAGGCTCTGTCCTATCTCCGACCCTTTTTCTTGTTTTTATCGATGATTTCCTTTCATCCACCAACCTCCGAATCCATTTCATTGCGGACAACAACAACATTTGTCACTCTTATTGCTTTAAAAAGCGCCTAAGCTCTGTGGATTTTGAGACTAAGAGTCATAACTCTTGATGTTCTGGGCATATCGACTCAACCGAACCTGAAATGGATAGATCAAGTGTTCGGGGTGTCAAACGAAACCAATACTCTAAGTGCCCATCACTTGTCCGTCACGACGGTGCTTAATTGGAGATCGCACTTTTGTGATAATTCGTTCTTTGACCGTAAGGTTAAGTTGTGGAACAGTCTGCCCCGGTAATATCGGTAAATTCAAGAAAATTGTTCACCAACACCATGGCATTTATCACCCTTCACTCTAAGCATTCTTCTTCTCTTAAGACCAGCATTCCATTTATGAGTCCCAATGTGACTCCTTAGCTAACGTGATCTGTTTGGCCTTGCTTCTATCTTTACTCTACATAAACAAATATTCCGATTCCCTGACATTCCGTAAATGCATCGAATATGAGTATTTTTCTGCCCAAGACCTATCGAAAAGTTTATATTATCACATAAATGCGTTTTTAAACCCTCCAATTTAATTAAAGATAGGTGCTAGAAAATGCATAAATAATGCAATGAATTCTTTTGCATTGCTACATTGACATTAAATCTACGTGTTAAGATTAAAAAAAATTCCAAATATTATAAAAAAATCCTACAATATGTCAACACTGTCTACCAGGATATTCTACGCTTTAAAGAGAAACAAAATAAAAAGAGCCTGCATCTAAAGAAGATGAAGGAAACTTTCTGACCCCAAATTGGATTATAATTTGCCTTTTCAGTTGCTACCTTTCTTTTGCCAGAGCGAGCAAAAAATCGTAAAAGAACACGGACATTTTTCCGTAATCAGAACCTCGACTGAAACCTGAACACACCCAGTGGCGAACAAAGAAATAAAAAATGAAGGATCCCTTGTGCGACGAATACATTCATCTCGTTAAACACATTTCATTCCATTCAACATCTTGTTATTATGATTATTGTGATTTTAATGAAATAATGTCCCATTGAATTTTATTGGTAACCATAACTGTAGCTGTAACTGTAACATTACGACGAGTATGACTTCATTCTCATTCTCATTTTGGTTTCCCCTCTCTCTTTTATTTTTTCGCATTGTTCATTGTGTTCCAACACTTTTGCACGTTATGTGAACGAGACCGAGATTTAGGATTGAGGGTTATTTTGTACCCTGATTACTTGTGCAGTTCAGTTGTAGCAAGGGGGTGTGGCTATATGTGTGCTGCCTGTGGATTTCAATGAGATTTTCGTATTGTGGCTGCATCTGCTTTGCAACATTCATTGCAACAACTGAAACATCCGTACGAGTTGTCGTCGCTGTCGTTGGGTGTGCGTGAATTCGAACGTATGAATGTGTCATGTGATGCTTTGGAATATACTCGACTCGGGGTATATACTCGTACTTGTGCTCTGGGTATAGTGTTTTCATTAGACATTGTTAACGATTACATAATTTATGTATGTGCGAGTATTGCGCACTCAAAGGCATAATATACACAGAATCACAGCGTTGTGGTCTATGAAGTTGTGACTCGGATTCCCGGCAGCACACAAAGTGACATCTGCGATTATCAAATTGTTGCTTTCAATTGATTTCATTAGCGAAAAAGCAGTCGTTGGTTGCATGCACATACTTAGTACGAGGTCTAAATTGGAGATGTTCTGTGCGAACACTCCTCTTGTGTCTCAAATTAAAATTAAAATTGATTTTAATTTTTCTTTTAATCGTTGACCTGATCAAAGCATGTTTGAATGCACTATTTTTCCTTTGGAACTATTTTTATATAGATAAAAACATGACGTATTGAACTTAACTTCCGAGAACATAGGAGCACTGTACACAACTTGTCGGATTGAGAGACTGACTTCATTTTGTTTGAAGAAGGCAGATTTATATTTATACAAAAGTTGTCATTAATATTCGGATTCATATTAAAATTCACAAAGATCAAAACTTTTTGATGAAAATATAGAAGACAAGAAAGGTTCTTTTGACTAACTTCTTAGAACATATCGCACATTCTTTGCCAAAACGAATGGAATTATACCTTGAGGTCTCCGATTTTGTAGGCTTTTTGACTTTTTTTGGGTAGTATTTGACTAGTTAGGAACTTATTGCGTATCGTTTTGGCCTTAGTTGAACCATTCTTGAGCTAAAGTCTTGTTAACTTTATAAATAAAGGAATTGATGGTCAAAATATCTCTTATTTTGCTAAAAATCAAATCTTGACAAAACATGAATTGTTTGCTCTTAATAGCTAGTGAGACCATACTTAATTTTACCCTACGGGACAAAAACTCTGGGTGAGTGAGTGGCTCTTGGAAATTTCTTGAAAAAAGAAAAACTGCAGACTATTAAAGACATAAAACACAAACAAGAAACCAGAGGTTAGAAGTCGCAAAAATCAGATATCTTCACACGGCTTATGAAATAACACGAAAGATGGCAGCTATTCCATTCGAAAGAACTTTTTTCGGTTACTTTCAAATGTTCACCTCCACCTTCGCTGAATGAGTTTCTTTGAGAGAAGACCTCAGCGACTGGTCACGTGCCCGGTTTCACTAACAGAATTATTAAAGTGGTTACCGATCGCTAAACTTCTTTATCATGTCCTTACCCTAATTTGAGTAGATGAACACATTCCTAAGGAATGGCTGATAGGAATCTGCGAGAATATTCCCAAGAAAGAGAGCTAATTGCTATTTCAAAACCTTAATCTCATGCAAAGTCCTGACGAGAATTCTACTTACCAGAGTCAACGAAACTATAATCACTTATCCGAATACAACAGGTGGGTCTACGCCTGAATAGGTCATATAGTGATCAGGCAACTTTCATTGACCGTTTCATATTATTGACAGTAATTGCATTGAACAGAGGTGCAGCACACAAGATCTTAAGCCACATCAAGGCTCAATGTAAAGTTTCATATTTAGAGCATTGCATAAATGGTAACTTTCTGATCCTTTAAAATCCGTATCCCATTATCTCAAGGCTCTACAAATCGGAGCATTTAATAAACTTTCAGCGAACATCTGGCAGATCTCGCTAATGCTGATGAAGTATGCTTCTTTTTCAACAAACAATCCGACTTGCTAGAGATTCTGTTGCAGAGGAAGAAGTATGTCTGAATATCAATCAAGAAAGAATTGGATAGCTTCATTTATTTAGGCTGCGATCTAACACCTGATGGCAGCACCAATAAAGATATCCATGCTAAAATGAATAAAGCGAGAGATTCGTAATATCTGGCAGTCTTTTTGCCTGTCCACGATCATCTTTGAGTGAGACGTGTAGCCAGTTCTTCCGTATGGCTGTGAAACTTGATTAACCAACAGAGTTTTGCTACACTATTCCCAAGTGTTCGCCATCAAATCCCTTCGCCAAATTCTGAAAATTAGGTTGCCTAGGACCATTTCTAATGTCAAATTTCTCACCAGATGCTATGAACATTTGTATTCCGTTCAAATTAAAGGAAGAAAATAGAAATGGATTGAAAATACTTTGCGGAAATAACCAACCTACCAATAAGCATGGGAGTGGAGCCTTCGCTAGACAAGAAATACGTGAATCGGAGTAACGTTGGAGAAAATTAAACGCTGTCTCTATTGGTCGTGCACGTTGGAATGGCTTTGTTATGGCCTTCTGTTTAGTGGAGAGATAAACGGCAGCTATTTAAGATATATTTTTCGATTTTTCGCCTTTTATAAATTAAAAAATACTTTGACATAAGCTTGAAAATTGACCAAAAATCATAAATGGGCATTTGTTATTTTTTATTTAGTTTGCGTTTATAATATATATCAAACCAACAATGACATCTCATTACCTTCAACAGAAATAATATATTGATGTAGGTATATCAAAAATACAGAAAGAATTAAAGTTATTGAGATCCCATTTGGTTCTGCTCCATTTTTTTTTTAATATCCTATTCCACTACTAAAAGTGGCACCGCGGTGGACGTAGTATAAAGAATCAACATAGCTTGGAACTGAAGTCAATCTGAGAAGGCGTTTTATTTTATATTCAAGTATTTAAATATTCAATCAGTGTTGCCGTATGCTTGTAAATCATGTCTTCTCAACTGCTCTTTGACGTGGCGAAAACAAACTTTTGTAAACTCCTGCTTCTAGCAAATTGATTGGCCCCACATGATCTCGGCTAAAGAACTTCCTTTGGCTACCAACAATTTTTCCAGCTCAACTGAGAATATAAAAAGACAATGGTAATGGATAGGTCAGATGGAATGATCGGATGCAGAGGAACACACAGAGCTTCATGATAGAAAATAATGTGAAAAATCAGATCAAATTTGCACAGCATACAACAACAACAAGGGTTACCAAGTCAAGTAAATTTGTTTGTGGAAAAAAGTGTGGAAGACCTTTTTGGTTTTTTTAGACCACAATTTTAAAAAATTAATTCTTAGAATGATAACAACTTAAATTTTTTGTGACACATACTTGATGACCTTTTTTTTTTAAGTTACCCAAAAAAATTTCAAGTCTATTTCCAAAAATCGTAAAGCAGGCCCCCGGCCCTGAAATTCCCGGCCAGGCTAGATTCAATCCCGGCCAGGCCAGGTTCAATGTCGGCCAGGCCAGGTTCAACCCCAGCCAGGCTAGGTTCAATCTCGGCCAGGCCAGTGTCAATTTGATTTTTTTTTAAGTTTTCGCTTGTGATGTAGTTCATAAATTGTCCCGTACAAACATTGTAGCTAGTTAAAACTGTAAAAACTATTTCAGAAACAGTAATTTATTCAATTGAAGTAGTCACCATTCCTCAATGGCTTGGCATAGCGTTTCAAGCATTCACATCGTCTGGAAGATTGCAAATGGTTTCAAACTCAAATAATGTGGTGGTAATCAAAAAAATCAAAAATGAGTCAGCCTTAAGCTGTCGCGAACCTATATAGCGAGTAGAAAACGCAACTGGCTTGAGTAAATGGAATTATCTAGCTAGTTTCGCTAACATCAGGGCCGTGTCTAGGATATACGGGCCCCTAGGATGAGCATGTGGTGCGGCCCCTACCGCAAAAGATAATGAAAAGCTTTCGCACACACAGTCTACATTAGAAGACGCCAGTTGGAAGCTGTGGCATTTAAATCATCAATTGATGCCTAATTAAAATCCGATAAGACAAAGTTTGGTGACAAAGAAAATGTCAGTACTCTCCGATATTATATATATAAATAATCCATGAATATTTTATTAGAAACCGTTTTTAAATCCAGACATTATTAATATTTTTGCGCAATTATTCAAAATATATCTGAAAACGCTACGTGATACAAAAGGTTCATCAAATTATTAAACATCATTCCATTAACTTAAAATTAACTTCAAAAATGTGCTACAGTGAATATTTGCAATGGTGAAGGATAAAACATATTTCAGCCAACAGTAGCAATGTTAAGGGGCACAAAGCATCAGGGGTTGAATTTCGAGTACGGGCACCCAGTAGCGCTAAAATGTTTCATTGCTCTAATGTTGCATGGTACGAGTGTTACGAGCGCGAATGCTTAAGGTCTGCGATTATACATAAGACAAGCAAATGCAAAGGCAGCGGACGCTTTTGCCTACCCAGCTACACCACCACAAGCGGCGCAAATGTACCGATATTTTGTTGACTTTCAGCCCAAGTTATCAGTATTTAAGACTCAAATGATTTCAAAGCACAACGCTGTAATGGCGTTGTAGTTCTGTCTCTTTTTCGCTACTTCGTGAGACTGCTTAGAATGTTAATTGGGCGGTTCAGTGAACAGTCACACCCCTTTACATTCGCCTTTTAAATTGTCAGCAAAAAAAGAAGAAGAAAACGAATGCAGCATAGCGTGCGTGTGAAAAAGACAGTCGTGTTTTCATTGTTCTTTTTTGTTTTGTTTATTTTTTGCTGCCTTTCGAATCGGTTACATGCGAACTGCAATGTTGTTGCAGTTAACGCAACCTGACATGATATATCATATGGCGATGGCGATGACGATGATGATGACGATGACGATGATGGAGTTGATGATAAAGTGCTCTTATGGAAGAACAACAATGCTCGCTTCTAATCGTCGTTATCATCACTTTAATGACACGACTTAGGGGACTTCATTTGAATCGTGATCACTTTCGTTAATCCTAATTTGCTCTAAATTCTCGCATTACCAACGAGAGTTGGTAAGCAACAAGAAATATTGGCTGAATTGGAAACATGAATGGCATATCCGTTTTTTTTTTTGTTGAAGTATTAATTAACTTTAGCTGCTTTCTTTCGCTTGCAACCAAAAGTTACATAAACGTTTAGTCGCTCAAATTTATTTTGTTTCTTCAAAACATCGTCCATTATTCAATGCGTCCATGGCCGAAACATTTTATCCAGGCACTTTCTGGTATGAACTTCAGCGAGTTTCGGTTTTATAGTTTTAAGCCTTTTACAACAATGTGCTGAGCTGAGTTTAAGCAATTTGATACTCGTAGCACATTTTTATACCCTACACAGAGGGTATATTCACTTTGTCATTCCGTTTGTAACGCATAGAAGGGGGCGTAGCACGTATGGAAAAGTATATATATTCTTGATCAACGTCACCACCTGAGTCGATATAGCTATGTCCGTCTGTCTGTCCGTCTGTCTGTCTGTCTGTCTGTCAGTCTGTCTGTCTGTCTGTCTGTGTGTCTGTCTGTTGAAATCAGGTTTACGCAAAAACTAAGCAAGCTAATTCAATGAAATTTGGCACACAGCTCACATCTTCTAGCAAGCTGCTAGTTTATAAAAATGGGTGAAATCGGTTCACAGCCACGCCTTCTGTCTATACTCTATGTAAATATACCCAAGTCCATTTTGAAAAAATGTTGCTGCGATTTTGATCAAAATTGGTGATTTGTAAATATGAGAACAACATTAAGATTAGGCTAGGTCTTAAGTTTGCAAAGGCTCTTAAAGAGGCGTGGCACAGCCCTAAATTTTAAGTTTTATGACGCCATTGCTCGTAAACTGTGCAAGATATTGTGATGAAATTTGGTACACGGATACAGATCTTATGAATTTTGAAATAAAGTGGGCGGAATTGTAAAAGTGGGCGTGTCATTTTTTAACAATTAAAAAATTGGATTTCGTATAACTCCAAATTGGCACATACGATTTTCATTAAAATTTTAGGGATGATACCACTGACAGTAGTCAACAATACAAGCCACGTCAATATACTGAAAAATTTATTTTAAGGGCGTGGCATAGACTACAATATTTATAAACGTTATAAAAAGAGAACTAACAACGCAATCGTTATGAAATTTAATATGGCGGATACACTTACTAAAAGGTGTCTTCTTGCAGAATTTTGGTTTAATTGTGGCAGTGGGTGTGGCACCTCCCATATAAGCGAAATACGTTTAAGGCTATAGATAGTGTGCTATGAGAGTAATCTTCATAAAATTTTGTGTAGAGGTGGCGGTTACTATAAGCTTCAGAATTAAATGAAACTTGACAAGATTGCATCAGTGGGCGTGGCACTTCCCTCATTCATATAAAGTTGTAAGTGCTATCTTAAGTGAACTATTGTAGCAATCGATCTAGAATTTGATGTAAGTGGTTTACTGGGTAATAGGTTCATATGAATCAGAAGCTGGCGAAATAGCAACAGTGGGCGTGGCACCTCCCATACAATTAAAATATCTTAAGTGGCATAACTGTCGAAATATATGAGCAATCATAGTGAAATTTGGTGTAAGAAGTTTTTTTATAAAAAGCTATTTCTGGATCAAAATCGGAGTGGATTGCACCAGTGGGTCTTTCACCGCCCTAAATTTTAATAATAATTACGGCACATATCGCAAACCATACAAGCTATTGTGCTAAAATTTGGTTTAATCATGTTAATCACGAATATCATTTATTGAAACAAAAGTTGGGCGGAATTGTAGGAGTGGGCGTGACATATTTCGTGGTTTTTCATTTCTATTCTATTTTTTTCAACATTTCCCATATTCTTTTGACATTTTCAGTTTTTTCCAACACTTTTCAACATTATTGAAACTTTTTACATTATTTTCGACTTATTCTACCTCCTCAACATTTTTTGAACATTTATTCAAAAAGTACTTTTAATGTAGTGTAGGGTATGTGAGTTGTTGCGTTGGTGAGAAATTACTGTTTTGTGTACTTATTTCCGATTTTTTTTTTTTGAGATATTGTGGTTTTTTTTATTTTTTTCGACCTCTTTTCACTTTAAAATTCATATCTTAAGCCAGAAATGTGCAATTTAATTTAAAGGACAATGGTCCTGCACCAAATTAAAAGCAATATAATGACAAACAAACGTATTTGATTCGATCTTTCATTGATTAAGCGGTTCAAAAGATATCGATAAAATCAGGCCAGATATTGAAAAAACATCAAATTTTGCAGTTGATTCTGTGGCCAGAAAAAAATAGAAATCGAATAAAAAAAAATAATTTCTGGCCTCTAGATCCATGTCTTTTGAATCGTTTGTTTAATGAAAAATGGAATCATCGAATCGTGGGGGCTCATTCACACGCTTTAGCCTCGGGCCCAACAAAGTCTTAATTTTACACTGACAATATTGATAACAATCCAACTTGAATTGGACAACCTTTTTGTAATACTTTTTTTTTAAATATTAACACCTACGGGATAGGCCAATTCTCGACGGGTTGGTGAGAAATGTGAATATTCTCTTATTTTGAACAACTAGTTACTTACTTATTTTCCTTTTAAACTAAAATAATGCTATCCAATTTTGAAGGCTGAGCGATCTGCTGTCGACGAACATTACATCCCAGCCTTTTTTTCTCAACACTAGCGGCTGTGATTTTAAGGTTTTAATCGATGTGTCCGTGCCAAAGTCAGTCGACAAATCTTCAAGCTCACTTGAATTTTCTTCCCCATTCATGCATCCACGCATATAGGACCAAATATACTATTGAGGTACTTTTTTTATATTTTGTAGAAATCAAAACTGAAGTCATATATTTTTTCCAAGAAACTTTTTAAGAAATCTCTCTGCTTTTTTTTACCCATCAATGCTACCACTGCTTATACAGAATTATATTGGTCTATGGAGAGAGCAGTTTCGAAGCCACAAGTTTTGATGTGCTAGACTTGAACTGTTGCCCAAGGTAAACCTCCTTCGAGCCCTTACCAAGATTTTATTCATAACTTTCAGCAGTGCCATGTTTCTTTTTTTGAGAAGCACACAGTTTCTTATCGTTGAAAAGGCAAGCACCAAGACGGGCTCCTGGTAAAATTATGGTTCAAATCATGCGCTAATATGTTCAGCATTTCAAGCCCTATCCTTAGAGAGATTCTGGGCGACCCATGCTATTCATCATATTTTTCTTTTTCATAAGAACTTATTTTGGGTAATTTTACATTTTTGGTTTTCAATAAATTTAGGGCTAACTACAATGAGAATAGAGTATGCTTCTTTCAAATAAATATATTTGGTTGATAGGTTTTTAAAATTTTTATCAACTATCAACGAACATCGGAAGATATTATTGTGCTTAAGTTGATTAAACAGATTTGGTTGGGTTGAATATATATTTGATATTATTCACTTATCATTAATATTGAAACTAAAATCGTCCTCGTAATATGAAATGACTATTAAGTTTCTAGTATTTTGGAGTTTCTTTGTTTTAGAAAATTAAAATAATTGGGGATAGGTGTATTACCAGATTTTGTAATTTGATGAAAAATATATCTGATTAAATATGTCTCACCTTTATTTTTTAGTAAATGAAACTGTCCTATGTTGCTGTGTCGGTAGGGGGCGGCAAATAACCTCGCTTCCAATTTGCACGATACGCCACTGTTGAAATGTCAATTGAAATTGCCCTAGAGCAATCGTTTACTTCTTCATTTTGGTTAATAGCAATTTTTTTAGCATAAAATTAAGTGGTAAAATTTTGTCAAATTTTAACACTGATTAGAATACCATAAAGTTTTAATGTTCAACACCTTATTCATTTCCATAATTTTTACTTTTACTGTTATGATGCCTTATACTCAAAAACAATTGTCTTATTAATACAGTATAGTAATTAGTTTTAATCCATCAGTTGAGTTTTATAGTTTTAAGAAAATGAAAACACTTTCTAAGCAATCTACGACCACACGAGTACATCATTCAAATCATTTCTTCTAACACAATATGCTTTAAGTTTTCAACCAGTTTAACCTTTAACCAATAACTCCAATTAACAAATTTTCCATCACCATTCCCCTAATTGAATTCATCTCGCATTTGAACAAAGCAACATACATCCAGGAACTTTCCCATTGCGCCCGTCTTATGGCTGATCACGTGTCAGGTGAATCCTGTTCATGTAGCAATAATAACAGTGTTTGTACTGACATCCAAAGTAAAACCATATAATCTCAAATTTCTTTGTGACAATAAGAACATTGCTACACTGTTGGATTGGCATAAAACTCCTGTGACATATCTCCTGGCTTAAATTACAATCTCAAAAGTAAATTCTCTTACTCCATCCTTCATCTTACAGAATTTAACATTCACTTCAATGAAGAACACTACTCCTTTTCTTTTTAAAATCTTGATTATTTTACTATTGTTGTTACCCTCTCTCGATTCGCCTTCGCTGGCATCTGTGGATTTTATTTTCGTGTATTCAAATGTATTCAAGGAAAAGAAGTCAATCAGTCAACAAAGTGCCGGATTTCGCACTTCATCAAACCCAAATACAATGATTCCGCATTGAAATCCCAAGTCATCGCCTTGAAGTCGGTCAATGTAAACGCATGTAACGTTCTGCAGCAAAATATTGTTTTCAAACACAACATGACATAGCACCCGCTCTGTTACCCTTAAGATGTTTTGAAGAATTTACACTTCGCCAAGGGCAGAAGAAAGTAAGCCATTTGCTGATGAATTATAAATTGCAGAATAGAACGCCCTCGCGTTGAACCACAGAGTTGTGCCATTACGCTTACAACTGTGCCAGCACCAGGGATTATCAAGTCAGAAAAGTTTTTTTTTTATTCACAATAAATTTATTTCCAAAAGTACATAGTGGCATAAATATATATGAAGATATATTGCCTTCAAAGCAGAGAATGTTGCGTGAATTATTCAAACTTTTTCGGGTTATTCCTCTATATAGTGCTTTTCTGAGATCCGATAAAAATCGTTATCGGGACCGAGAGACGAAGTTTTTTCTCGTATAGAAAACGAAGCCATAAAAAAAAATTAATTCAAATTCGACAGACTCGAAAACAAAATAGTGGTCGAAATCTCGTCTCAGGGCTTAGACAGTCGCTGAAACCATTTCACTTAGTGTAGTATGAACTTATTCGGGATCGAAGATAATGTAAGGCTACGTTAGTTCAGGCAATGAGTTGTCTGCCTAATTCTTTGAAAAACACGTCACTCTATAGCTCAACCTCAATTTCACTTTTCATGGTTTCCTTCTCAAATATAACATACCCCTCAGAGCGTTTTAAAAAACCAGATTAAGTAGAAAAACAACATATTTTAAAAAAAAATTAATCGAAAAATAAGAACTGCCGCATACCAACAGATTTGTTGGTCTGGGATAGTCCTTCACCCGAGGCGAGGCGAGGCGAGGTTCTAGTTGTTCTCGGTCTCGCCTCGTTTTATAAATTTGAGTCTCGCCTCGCCTCGTTCTCGGACGAGGCCTTGAAATCACATACCTCGCCTCGCCTCGCCGAAACCTCGCCGAAACCTCGCCGAAACCTCGCCTGGCCTCGGTAAGAACCGAGGATTTTATTAAACTGTATATTGTCGGCATTCAAGCAAAATTGACTATCGGCAAACAAATAATAAGTGGGTGGCGCTTATTAATCGTTTAATTATGTTTACATCCTTTTAAATTTTTAATATATTATTTTCGGTCGTTAAAAAAAAATGGTCAATTTTGCTTGTATGCCAACGATATATTCAACTAGCAAAGCCGGCGCGCGTTGCTTCGCCTCAAGAAGTAAAATAAAATATATTCTATTTTTGGTGGATTGAATCATATATGATGATTGATGAGCTATGATGAATTTAATTCTTTTCTTATATGGGACGGCGTGGCATTGTCCATTTTTATTCAAATCAAGCTAAGCTACGAACCTTTTACAAACTATAAGAATTATATGTACCAAATCTTATCCATTTACGTCATATAGTTACGTTACGTTATAGTTTATTCATCTGCGTCAAGTAGTTGATAATACCAAAGTATGCTACGAACCTTCCCCAAATCATAAGAAACATAAACACATGCCAAATCTTCAGGCGATCGGTTGAACGGTTTTGGACATTAACAACAAAGTTTTTACTGAACGTAGGGGTCCCCTTATTAAATCTTTCGTCATATAATAATAACAAAAGAGAGTAGTAGCTGTATTATTCTAACTCTCATTCGATTAGAGATCATTTTAGAACTGCTGACTCTAAGGACCGAAGATATGACGAAATATATGGACTCTAAATAAAAGTAACCTAAGCTGAGCTTCTTAATGTGAAAGTAACGTGGTGTGAGTTCGGTGTGAATCGGTTAACCGGTCTTCGAAAAAATGATATTTAAAAAATATTTTTGTATGAGGGCCACCCTGAAGATGCACTCAAAATAAAAGTTTTATAGCCTTATCTATGCTTTCCGATAAATAAATATCGAGTCAAATTTCAAAAAATAGTATCAAAACAAAAAATACTGCACTTACTTCCGATACGAGCTAGTGTTAAAGCGAGGCTACGAGGCACCTCTTTCTCATAACCGAGAACGAGGCGAGAACGAGGCGAAGTGCCAGTGTGATCTCGCCTCGCCTCGGTCGAGCGAGGCAAATTTATTTTTCCACCTCGCCTCGTTCTCGCCTCGGTCTCGCCTCGCCTCGGTTGAACGAGGTTGCCTCGCAGCCTCGGTGAAGCACTAGTCTGGGATTATTAAAATGAAGCACACTATGTATATATGAAATATACCAAATGCAAAAGTAAAACTTAACTTTTCACTAGAATTGAAATTTTCAATAAATAAAACCCTCGAAAACGGTTTTTCAAACATTCCTTTAGCAGACATTTTTTTATGACCTTTGTATCATTTTATATCTTTATTTTATTTTTGAGCCATTTTTCCTTGGATTTTCGGTTAAGTGTTAAGAGTTAAGCTCGTTATTGATTTGTTAATTTTTGCTTAGGCCCAATTTTCGAGACGATGTTTTCTACAAAATTTTTGGGAAGTGGGCTAACACCTAATTTTTTAAGAAATAGTTCTTAGCCATACCAAAAAACATTGTCGATTTAACCCGTCATCAATGAGGTGGGGTGTGACAAACCCCACGTGACTATAAACTGAAAGATCTTCTCTTCACATGAAGGCAGATTTCTGTGGTCTTAGAATCTGAAGATAAAACATCCTACAATTGGCACAGTAAGCACGCTTAGTCGAGCGTAACACGTTGTCGAAGAAACACACAGGAAAACACTGTTAGGGTATGTCATACCCTACCTCATTGACCGTGTTACTAGGAAACTTCGCAAAAGAATTTGTAGCAGCTCTGAAGAAACGTTTGAGAAACTAAATACAAAATAAGGCATTCAGAAGATGATGTTTTGAGTGTTCTCGGAACAAAGACAACAAAACAAAACATACTTGCGTTGACTGTAATCGGTCCATTTGCATGAAACATGTATATTATACTGCAAAAAGTTCATAGATTCTGAGTAGTTGAATTACAGTCAACCCGCTCCGGACTACAAGGGGTCGGTGGCAGCAGTCTTTAGTCTGACAACCCTTGCAAAATTCGAAACCGCCTTGCAAAACGATTGTTGGATTACATATATTCTCACTTAATATTATCCTTATAGAATTATTATTTTGTATGATTTTTATGTGCAAGAGTAAAACTCAATCAAAAATGTTTAACTGCATTCAGTAATCTGAATTTTGCTGAACTGTTACCTTTACTTGACCTTAATAAGAGCGGTATGAACTTTATTATTTAATTATTTTTTTTAATTGATATTTATTTTAATTAGTTCAGTACATAAAAAATATTAAACGACAAAATAGATATAAGAAAACTTTAACAGCCATATTTGAAAAAAACACATTTAAAAACTGTTGGGGTGCTTCACACCCCACGTGTTACATTTTCGAACCTCATTGATGACGGGTTAAAGACCCTTAGGTATAGCACAATCTTATGTTTAACAAAGTGCTTGCGTATGAATTTCTCAAAACTCAAAAAAATGTTAGGCACACGATTTCTCATATTTAACACAAAAATTTAATAGAAAACTGAAACTAAAAATATGTTGTAATTATCCCTGGTTCTCATTGTCTCTCGTCCTTAAACTGCTGCCTTGGTCGTACAGTGGCCACGTGTGCCAAATGTTGCTTGCTTAAGCCAGTTCCAATAACCCATTCTTCAATTACCCTTTCACAGCTTATGAACAGTACGTCCCTATGGATGTACATGTGCGTGTGTGTAGTGTATCGTAATCACATCGTAATTGCAAGAAAATTACTCTCACGTGCGCCAGTAACCTGATCATCAAAGCGAAAGCTAAACTTCAGCCAACGTCTTCCATGCTGTTTGGCTCGTACTACACAAATGTTCTCATAAGCCTGATGTTGTTCAATGGTTGAATTACATTTGTGACATTATTGATTTAAAATTTCTTTCAATTGTTTGTTCGTCTCAAAAAAAATTTAATTCCAAGTTATCATTTCAAGGTTCACGTAGTAAATATATAAAACTACTTCTGAAACTTTTGATTACCGAATATTAAGCATAAGATACGGGTCAAAATATTTATATCTATCAAAACCATTTTATTAGTTACTCATAGCAAACAAGGCCACTAGAGAGCATCGAGCCGTAAGAAAAAAAAAGTTTCAAGCTTTAGCACTCTTGAGTATTTTCCTTGACGGCGTTTCAGTGCCACAAAAATGTTATTCTTATCATCCTGCAAAAACCTCCAAAATCAATTTTTTATGCCCTACACTCAGGGTAAATTCTATTTGTCAATCTGTTTGCAACGCATTGCAGGGCGTGGCAGGCGTAGAAATCTATACATATTCTTCATCAACGTCACCACCTGAGTAAATTTAGAAATGTTCGTCTGTCTGGCTGTGTGTCTATCTCAAGATTACGGAAAATCCAAGCATGATAATTGAATAAAATTCGGTACATAGGCTATACCTTCAAACAAGGCTATTGCGATTGAAAATGAACGTATTGATTGACGGACACACCTACTCCCCATGCAAATACAACATTTAAAGCGCTTTGATACAAATTTCTCATAGATACTTGGAATAACACGGAAAAGGTCTGGACAAAAGCTCTGCACGTATCTAAAAATGGGCGTGGCACTACTTAAAGATACAAAATTTTTAAAACACTTCACTAGAATAATTATTTAGGGTAATACAACCAAATTTTACACAAATTCTACAAGTGCATCAGCTTAGAATCATGAAAAAGTGAACAATTTTTGAATAGAGGGTGTGGCACCTACTATATGTGTAAGTAAAAACTTTGAAATACTATACTGAAGCGATTATTTAAGGAAGTGCAACTATATCCAATACTAGAAATGGTTCGGAAAAAATTTTGTACGAAAATTGAATAAACTTCGGGTACTGGTCACAACGTTTTTAGTACAAGTTTCGATATGTCTGTTCTGTTGCGCTATATAGAGTTAGAATCAAAAAATAGAGCACTTCTCTTAGGGAGCTTTATAAAGTTTTGATTTGTATGGGAGGTGCCATGATTTTGTTGAAATTTTCCTACATTTTTTCGGTGCTTGGCTAAACCATATGTGGCACCATCAGTGCACGGTCAGTTGTAATGCTGAAAAATTCGTTATATTGGCGTGTTTTCTTAGTAAAGAAACTGGGATTTATTTATGTATATCGTCATCAAAAAAGCCGTATTTACAACAAATTTAAAATCGAGTTTCACATGCAAAAATTAATTTTGAAAACTTTTCTTAAGCCCGCAGCGGTGTTCAATCGGATGGGCATCTGAAAAATTTCAGAAATATGATTTACATAATTATACTAGCATTAGGTGTGCGCTTCGCTTCGCCTTAAATTGAAAACTTAGTCCTAATTCCTAATTTCTAAAATGCTATTCTAAAAATTTTTTGTTTGAAGGCCACCCTAAACAAAAGCTTAGCCTAAGCAATGCCTTTTAATATAAAAGCTACTTGCAAATTCGGTGTAAATCGATTAACCGGTATTCGTGAAAATGATATTTTAAAAATATTTTGCATGAGAGCCACCCTAAATAAGCATCTTTAATAAAAATTTTATGATCTAAACCATAACTTCTTTCATAAAAGAAAATTTGGTTTAAATTCCATGGGAATCGATTAGGTGGTCTTTGTGAAAATAATATTTTAATAATATTTTTGTATGAGGGTCACCCTAAATAAAAATTTTATAGCCTTTGACACCCGACTGATCGATACTAACATACTGTAAAAATTTCATCAAAATCGGCCTGATAGTTTTCGCGTCCATACGAAACAGACAGACAGACGCAGACAAAAACTGTATTTTACATAATAGATTATTTTAGATATATACAGGCAAAGCTAAAAAATTAGAAAAAAAAGTTTCATCAGTAATTTTTAAGCCAATTAGTAAGAGTTTGCAAACCTTGTATGTTTCACTTCTTGCATAAATATGTTGAGAACCCAAGCAAAAAGTTAAACAAAGAAAGCAAAAACTCTTTTTTCTGTTTGTTTATCTTTGTTATTGCAACGTGAGAACAAAAAGACGCTTAGCGATAAAGAGCGTGGAAATGCGTGCACGTATATAAAGTCATCAACACAAGCTCATCGTTGCTAGTGTTAGTGGGCACCGCTGCTGATGAGTCTTCCTAGCAGAAAACGAAACTAGTATAACTAGCTTTAGCCCATTTTCCATTTTATTTTTTTGGTGTCTTGACACTCAAAAGTTATTGAACTGATTAGCTCAATAGAATAGCAATTAAAAATTTGTATTGTTGTCTGCATTTGACGTGATTTCGACAAGAGCCTAACCGCCTAATTACGCATGATTTGAATTGTAACGATATCCGAAATTGATGATTTAATTTTTTCCAAGACAATAATTCGTTCAAAAACGTTCAAAAAAAGGTGTGAAACTGCTTTGCGCACACAACTTTTGGAACAGCTTCCAAAAAACTAGAAAACACACAAAATAGAAAACGATAAAGTCATGCGATAAATTGCTTATGAACGTTAAAACGGAAAATATATATCGTATCAATTATAACACAATTAATACAATTGTAAATTGAAAATTATAATTTTTTTTCTAATTTACAAGCTGTGCACACAAAATAAAATATTAAGCTAATTTCCAAGCAATTCTAATTTCTACGAATTCTAGTTTGCAAGCTTTGCCTGTATATATAATTTTAGACCTTCCATATTGAAGACCATAGCGCAGCAGAAGCAGCAGACCATCTTGCACCCAGGGGCGGATTAAGGTCATCTGCCGCCCTAGGCAGTTACGATTTTGTCGCCTCAGACAGCAGCCTAATTTCTGTTATTGATTAATGAATTGACCTTGAAAATGCATGAACTTGTACATTTGGAAAATATGTACAATTCAAAAAGGTGAGAGAAATTAATTCTAATGTTTTCAATGTTTATTTACAGTTGTTTATTCATGTTTTTGTAGCTCGCGTCACATGTTCTTACGTCGCGCTTTACGAAGCGCGAAGTCATTTATTATTTCATCGCACTCTATGTGACGCAAGACTTCTGCTTCTATAGTCAACAAGGCAAAAGAATTCAAGCGATTTTGTCCAATAGTTGATCTAAAATAATTTTTAACTCGTTTCAAACAAGAAAACGATCTCTCACCGCTGCAGTTTGTGACAGCTAAGGAAAGAAAAATTCTGAAAGCAATGTCGACATTTGGAAAAACTGCGTCAAGATCTTTACTTCTGAAAAATTTGAAAGTTTCAATGGGTGTGACTGTTTTTGAATCCAGATCACATGCAAAACCGCGAGGTTCCGGTAAATGAAACTTCACAGTATTCATTTTAGTAAAAATACTTGTAAATAAGCTATATTTCATCATACGGAAAGAAAAAAAAGAATATTCAACAATATGTTAGACTTGAACACTTTTGGGTAAAAAGTATAGTAGTTTCGCACTTAAAAGTAGCATTTTGTCTAGTGTAAACGGTCGGAATTTTGCGCCCCTAAAAATTTGCCGCCCTAGGCAGCTGCCTATGTTGCCTATTAGGTAAATCCGCCCCTGCTTGCACCCTAACTTTAGGTGTTCCCTAAGGAAATTTTGTCTAATTATTTTAAATGATTACAAGTGCACAGTTAGTTGTTATGCAAAAAAGTAAAATCCCACGGGCAAAAAACCGAGAGGTAATGTAACGTTTTTTCCTTTTTTTTTAACATTTATTGCTCATTGCTTAGCCACTTCTGTTTTGCTTTCAGCAAGCTGAGGCACAAACCATACTAAAGCCTCACATTTCGCATAACAGCGCCATCTCTTAAGGGAGATTTTACTAAAGTTTTTTCTCTTACCTACTTATAGATGACAGTGTGCAACAGCACTGGAATTGATTTCTCTTGGCTTAGTACTGCTAGTGGATGAGTGATGGCACTGTACTAAAATTTTGATTGCGATTAAATTTATCATGACAAAAATGAAAAACAATCACCCCAAGATCTTTGATTGAAGAGAAACTCGGTATATTTGTTGAATATTTAACAAAAAACTGCACTTCCACGGCAGCAAAGCAGAAAAATATCGGGGTTTCATTGGTTAAATCGAGAAAAACGTCGATTTGGCATTCCTTTTAGATTTAAATTTATATAAAACTAGCTGTTCCCGCGGCTTTGCCCGTTTGCTCTCAGTTGTACAAACTTATTTATGTTTTACGCAGATCGTTTTGCAGAGCATTGAATTCATGCACCAAATTTCATAGCTTGGTATAAGTACCAAGAATAACAATTTATTTGATTTTGTTGTTGTAGGCGCTCCATAGCCTAATCCAGTGTAAATTTCGTGAGAGGGTTAACATAGACAATATACCTCCAAGAAACAAATTTCAAAACTCCCGCTATCATAGGTGCCCAGATGTAGCGTTTCAAGTAATTTTGTTGTATGGAAGGTTCTACGCCCCGTTTTCGAGCTTTAAAAGAGCAATAAAACCGCTCTGGGCTTGAAATAAAGTAACCACTGCCGAAAAAACCACACGCGATCAGCTGTAAATTTGTTAGTTTGGAAGAAGTCCAAATTTTTTGACAGAATCGCAATCGAATTGAATAATTCTGAATTCGAATTCCTTGAAATTATAATCCCGAGGAATTCGAACGGATTTCTGTATGATTACAAAGACTCCAAAGCAATGGGTGTCCTTATTATGTATCAAAATCGGTGTTTTTGACTTATTTCTATTTCTTGCATTTAAGTTCTCTATTTAGACACCGTGTAAAATATGTGTCAGAATGACCGTCTAAGGATGGTTCGGTCTACATGATGTCTTTTTTATGGAATTGTAAATTGCATTTTATTTAATAAACATCAATACATTCTAAGCTCGGAATATCGCTCTTTCGATATTCTTCTTTGTCATTATTACCAAAATAACAAGCCATCTTGCAAGAAATAGTCCAGCAATTGCCGTTGCACTTTTCATAGTCATTTTCTTACAATTAATTTTTTTTTTTTGCAAATGATAGTTTAAATATGGCTTTTCAAGAATCGTGGTATGTAAGACTGGTTGTGAGTGGCCGACAAAAAAATTTCGCTCAATAATTCGGAAAGTAAGCCATAAGTATAACAATATCTAGAGTCTAATGTTGTAGGGAAGATGAATGTGTATGTACATACACATATTTCATGCCCAAATAATTTCCATACAACAAGACTTGACCCACCTTTCACCATTTTAAAGTTTCCAACAAATAATGCAATTTTGTTCAAAAAGAGATATGTGGGGCAAATATTGCGATTTTCAAATTTGAACGCGTGATTTTTCATTTAAAACGGTCAATATAAACCGTATGTTCTTGAAAATGACGATGGTCTTTAGTATTTCTAAGACTACGAAAAGTTGGTCAAATCTTGTGTTACGGAAATTTTTCGGGCATGATATCAATATGTTTTTATCTCTTCTACAAATTTAACAAATTTTTGCACTAAATGACATAGTTCCCGAGTTATTGCGTTACATTTTTCTGTCGGGCTGTCACAACCAGCCCCACCACGATTCTGGCAACTGACGTTTACTTAGATTATTAGCCATATTTAAACCAAAAATGGCATTTGAGTTTTGTGAAATTGTACTGAATTGAGATTTCAAATGTACTTTTTAGAGGCCGCATTGTACTTTTTTGTCTTGAACGCTACAATGTACGAAATTTTTCTAAAAATAATTAAAAAAAAAATATCACTTTTGCCATCTCAAAAATCCTGGCAGCACCGAATTTACTGAATACTGACGACGATTTTTCAGGACGCAAATGTACCGAAAAAAATACAACGTACCGAAAATGCCATCACTGATTCAAACTATCAATTGCAAAAAATAATTATGCTGGCGGAATTGTTCATGAAAAATGCAACGCTGCCTTCCGGACTAAAGCGATTTAAAAACAAGCTTCTATCCATGTCACGAACCACTGCCTAAAGTAAGAGCTTTGTGCGATTCAAACTAAATTCCAAGAGAATGAAAAACTGTTGACAGCCAATTTTGTTATCCAGTAAATTCATGGGGAGTAGGAGCACAACGAACTGCGAGCGTGCAGAGAACGGCACAGTTATACCGATTTTTATCAATTGATATCGTAGGAAAGCAGCATAGAACGGCGTACAGCGATGCGTTTAAGGTACACAAATTCTACAAAAAATACCGACAGCTAGTTGTGGGAAAGCAAGCTAAGGGTGCGTCACGCTGGTGTGGTAAAGTGCGCGCAATTCATAGTAAAATTATATTTCAATTGAAATTAATGAAATTTTTAATGAAATCTATTCGTTAAATTGAATATCTGTAATTTATTTAACGAGAAAATTTTAATAAAATTTTATGTTTAATTGAGAAACAAAAGAAAAGTTAAGTGCAATAAGATTTTGCTTGGGATAGGTTGGGCATCTCGCTTGCAGCACCTTTGAATTTGCATCCGTTTCCGGTGCATCTGTAACTGTGTTTATGTGCGTGTACAAAGGCTTAATAGCAAACTACCGTTTTTCTCTTGCACTCTTTATATCCTCTTAAAGCCTATGCTACGGAATTTTGCATCAATAAACAAAAAAAAAAAAAAGGACAAAGTGTTGATTTTTTTATTGCTGCAAAAGGACTCATCTGCAATTTTTTTTTTTGTTTTCAAAGCTTTAACTTACAACTTTACATATGCACATAGCTACATATATCGTAGTGCTGTTGTTGTGATTGTTTTTTGTGTAATTGTTGTCTCTACATCTATAGATGTTGCAGTTGCCGCCCTTTTTCGAGCCGATATAAAAATAGCATATGAACATATCTATCGATGTGAATGAAGTTCTTAAAAAGATTGTGTGAAAAAATATAGAATCGTATCTCAATTATCTTGTGTTACAAAACGTCGAAATCAATTTGCGTTCAATTGAATTTGGCGCGAACTCTATTAAATTCAACTAATTAAACTTAATTGGTCCTTAACAAATCGTCAAATATATCGAGATTTTTGGTGGATGTAATTTGGTAAGTATACCACCTTCTTTGTTTTGTTGCTAAGTTTTGTTGTTTTGTTGTTTTTTTGGTTTAGTTTTTTTTTTTTGTGAACGGAAGTCGTATGAGAATGAGAGATGCGGGACAGTAATTTTGAAATCGGAAATGCGTTCACTGCCAATCTCATTCGTCTCTCTCTCTCTCACTCTCTCTCTATTTCTCTCTGCAGCTCTTAGTTTGTTTTTGGGTCCATTGTGTGCATTGGGTGCAACAACCTTCTTAACGAATATTAACGACATGAATTATTTTTTATGTAAATTTTTATTTTGTGTTTGCATTGAGTGTCTTTTGTAAGCTCATAACCAGCAGCATCTTCAAGTTTTCGAAATATTCGAGAGCCTTCTTTCAATTTGTTTAGTTTTAAGTAATTCAATTAAATAAATTGGGAAATTTTGATTTAAGACCTAATCATCTCCGGATTTGTTAAAATTTTGTAAGACCAATGCTAAAGTACACGCCAAATTTTAAGTCACCTTAGGTGGTTCTTAGAATATGGGGCTTTGAAATATGAGCTAATATTCTTTAGTTTGATTTACTTGCATGTACCTACGTATCTATATTGTATCGTCCATTTCACGTTAGAGGGAAAATTGGTCCCGCTCATTACGTACGATTCTCGTTAAATTTTGTCCATGATTTGTCTCAATTTGAAATATTATTAGCTCTATAATTTTTAAGCTGTACGAAATAAAGTGTACCCAGTCATAACTAGTGATTCACTGAATACCGATAATTAACATTCTCGATATTGGGAATGGGGACGAGATCGATATCGAGACGATATTCAAAAAAATTATTTCTCGTATGACCGGAGGCGATAACGACAAATCTATGGCCGATATCTTGTTCTCGGCGATAATGTGGAGTTTGTCGTACGATATATACCAAGACTGTTTTATTCTTATTTTGTTTGCTTTTGACAGCGGTGGAGCCACTTTAACGGGGTTGGATAATAGGCCTTCGCTCCTCACATACAACCAAACCCTTATATTGCTATTCTAAGTACTTATACCAATTTGTGAAATTCGGCACATGGACCCAATTGTCTGCAGTAAGGACTGCTGAAAATGGAAATGGGGTGGAACAAAATAGTATTAAAAATTTATATAAATGTTAACGAGATTAAGCGAGAAATATTGGCGATAACGAAACGATAACAATGCAGATCCAAAATTTCTCGTACGAGAACGACACGATAAGCCTGACGCCACTACGAGCACGATACGTTAATTTTTGAATTATCGTATCGTTCTCGTATCCGTGAAGCACTAGACATAACCCCAATTATCATAGTCCCCAAAACAATTTTGGGTCTTATGTCTGTTAGTTTTTCGGTCGTAGTCCCCATTTCTTTTTTGGGGCTAAGACCACTTCTCAAAACGGACATTATCCTCAAAAACATATCCATAATATAAATGGACATAACATCTACTCAGCTAACTTTTATGTAAAATGACTGTGGCTAGTGAAGCCAGTGCTGGACATATTGGAGGCCATAGTCTGTTTTATCTAGAATTATTGTAGCTAGTGAATACGATGCGAACGTAAATGCGATTTTCAAGCAAAATGAGGAGGTCTGAGTGTGCTCAAAATACAAAGTAAAATATATCAAGGTCAAGGTCATTGCTGACGTATATCGTTTTCCGAATAATCACTTTTTATTTTAGTACATTAGGCATTATGAACATTGGGGCTATTACATGACACCGCGCAGCAGTCTTCAGTTATGTTGTTGGTGAGGTCCATTATTGCTTAAAGTTTTTGGCAAGATCTATGATCGTTATACAATAACAAAGTAAGAGATCATCCAAGAGACCTTAGGAAGCTTTTTGAATCTACTGATCAAAGTTCACTTCGAAGATCTCTAATCTTTATCATTAGTTTTGTCAAAACCAATAATATTGTTGAATATTTTAAGTAATCGGTTTGGAAATATGGAGAACTTTGCTTCAATGGGCTCAAATTGACTCTTATTTTATATTAGTAATTAAAAAGTATTTTTACATTGCTTTGTTTGCGTTTTTGGAACATATTATAATATATTATATTTTTTTCTGAGCCTTCTGTTCAGTGCTGTAAGTGTAAAAATCACAAACAAAAAATACACCGCAAAATGCATTAAAGAAAACAAAAATGGGCAATTAGCTGCATGGCTTGCATTGTCTGTGTGTCTCTTATGGACGCGGAAACTATCAGGACGCGGAAACTGTCAGGCCCATTTTGATGGGTGTCATAGGCTATAATACTTTTATTTAGGGTGCATATTTAGGGTGGCCCTCACACAAAATTTTTTTTAAAATATCATTTTCACGAAGACCGCTTCGTTATAAGCATAGTTTGGTTTGCAAAAAATTGGCGAAACACGCTCCCTACCAAGGGGAATAGGTGAATAAGCTTGATATATATAGTAAGTAAAATGGGCGGTTCCGCGCCTCCCACATGAGCAAATCTTTTTTATACAGAGACTTTTACCAAATCAAACTCATCGCAAATGTTAGTAAGTGGTAATTAAAACTAGTTCACTAATTAAGGTAAGTCAGTGAACACTACTGAAGGCAAATCACAAATGGAGTGCCGGGCCGACTTTCCCTGAATGAGAAATTGCAATTTATCAAAACTTTTATTTTTAAGTTAAAATAAATGTTTATTTGTTGATAGGATATATAAGAATAATCAAAAAAAAAATATCTTGAATTACTGAAACAAAAAATAAGAAGCAACATAAAAATATACTAGACTTTCTTTTCCGTTGCTGTAGCCCCACACACTCTACCCTCCAATTCCGTCTGTTATACGATCTTAGTAAAGAAAATATATATCCATATACCCAATTACACAACTATAGCGGCAATGATTACCAATATAAGGCGTCTTAAGTGTTTTTGTTGTTTGGAAGCTGTTACGCCCTGTTGTTCAATACCGCCCACATTTTGGCTATTTCAGACATTAAATATCTATGTAACGAATTTGACAGCCGCTGTGGCATCTTTATCGATTTGTGTTTCAAATTTTTCAAGTCTTTTAGACTTCTTTTTTTTGTATCAGAATTATTATTATTATATCTTAGATTATAGTTTAAGAGCTCACGTTTAAGCCCATGTACATAGATACATACATGTATAGCATTTTAATGAACAATTTAAATCTGTGCATAGATATTTAGGTCCTGCAAAAGTCAGCTGACTAATGCAATTTGAGGTAATAATTACAAATCAGTCCAATCACACACAAATCAGCTGTTTTTCAAGCTCCATTCTACACTTTTTATATCTCCAATTATGTACGCACTGTTTTGTTTATGCAGGTCTTTTTTTTAGCGATACATAGTATGTATGTAAATAAACCGCCCGTAACATAATTATATGTTATCCTCATATTACATACATAACTTACCAACTTTAAGGTCGTTGACGTGGTATGGTCACTGGAATAAAAAGTGGATATTTTCTTTGATCCGTCAACAAGCTATTCAAATTACACTAGCCAACAAAATTTCTATAATTTTCTATGGATAATACCAGACTACATTTTTCCTAATCATTTGGCTATTCTTCACAAAACTTTTTATGATATTTATGATACAAATCGCTTCAGGATTACGAAATATTCTTAAAAGTTTCAATTTCAAATTTTACCAGCAGCATCGGTCAATTTGACCGATTTTAACGGCTGAAGTTGCTTTAACCCAGATACCAAATTAACAATAGAACTATAGTAAATTTAAAGCCTCAGCGGCATAAAAACTTTTGTAGCAGTACTGTACTCAAAACGGCAAAGTTTTTAAGTACAGTTGGAACTGTAATACCGTCAAAATTTTAGGCGTGCATAACCATAAGTCACTTTTAAATCAGTAAAAATAAAATGTTAAATAAAACGAAACAAATATATGTAATTTATTTTGTCACCTTGAAAGTAGGCCCCACTACTTTTATTACAACAACGCCAAAGCTTGACCCAGTCCTTCATACATTTTTCTTAGGCTGATTGAGGAACGGACTTCCGCTTCCTTAACGTATTTGTTTTCATAGCAACTGAAAATTTCCAATGTCGAGCTGCTGACCAAATTGGATTGGGCACACGTTGTTGCGGAAATCACCATTTGAAGTCTGCTCAAAGTAAAAACAACCTCATTAAATAAAAAAGAGTCTATAAAATTGCTCTATAGCTTCCGTCCAAGTAAATCATCATATTTAAACCATAGAGAAATCTTATTAAAGCTTTCAAGATAAATGAGAAAAAAAACATCATTAGTAAAAGGGTTGCCAGAAGACCGCTTTTTACGTGGCCAGGCCGTTAATTGTTTGCCAAAGCTGGAGGTAAAAGCCGATAATGGCCGTTAATTGAAGGTAAAATTAAAGAATTGTACAAATTATTTAATACTGCTGAACAAATGTTGGCATTTTGACAAATGTTTTTGTCTTTTTGGAAGGCCTCTACTTGATCATTTTCAACTTGGCAACCCTGCATAATAATAAGACGATATCTCCTCAAACGTTGTGAAATCCTTTAAATATTTGAAACGGTGTTGTATTTGATTTTGATGAGACTAAAAATGTCTTTTATGCCAGAGCTCTTGCCTTCTTGCAAGCTGTGGTCATGGGATGAAATCTCTGGGGAGATACTAATTTTTTTTTGATAAACTTAACTTTATTGATAACAGTTTATGTATGTTGAAATGACATGAAAAAAAGCTTTTCATTCGATCGGGACTTGAATTTGCCCACTGTAAATCCGTTCATTAGCTTGCTCGAATAAATTGAGTTGATTTGAATCAAAGCGAAACTGATTAATTAAAACGAAAATTCTTGTCAAAGGAATTTCTGTGATCAGAAAGAATAAACGAAAATTTTTTTTTTAATTTTCTGAGAACAAAGAATAAAATATTTGAGTAATACAAATTGAGAAATGTGAATATCTCCATAGACGTACAAAAACAATGAGCTCAAACAAATTAAAAATAAGAATTAGTTCACATTGTCCCAATTTAGTAACCTTGACATGTATTTGGAAAGAATGCTGTCTGATCATATAACCCGAGATGAGCTCAATTTTTGCTAGTCTAAGAGAAGTTCAAATGTCTCCAAAAACACCATTTTTTATAAGAAAAACAAAATCGCAGTCTTATTTAGAGCAATCAAATCACCATGAAAAGCCAGCTCTTTTCATATCCGAAAAAGTTTGCAGACTAGTGTTATTTTGCAAAGTCCTTCATTATCCTTCTGAGCCATTCAATGCATCGCAAACTGTGACAGTAAAAATCACAAAGAAAGCGATTTTTTGCTAATGAATAAATTATAAGACTTCGTTCGTAGCGTAAAAGGCTTCAACGTCAATGTCCTCCTGTTGAAATTACTAATGCCAAGTGGTCGTTTCTTGTTTACCTAAGTGTGGTTGTATATGCTGATTTACACTTATTATGTGTGTACACATTAGGGAGTTTGATCCCAGGCCTTTTTCTCAATCGTCGGCATTTAAAATATAAAAGAAATTTAAAAATTTTCTAAATTTAGCTACATTCCTTTATAGTATAAGTTTTGTAAGGGAAAAATAAAACACTATCACGCAAAAATAAAGTAAAGAGCCAGCACACGCCTACAATATTTCAACAATGCTCAGTGTGCCACATGAGATTGAATACAAATAAAAGGAATAGTTGACCATTTTTTGCTCGTGAAGAAATCGTAAAATTTGCGCGTCTAATAGTTGGTGAACTATTGCAGTTAAAGAGCTTGTAAACATTTATTTGAAAAATAATATATGCCTCGTCTTTTGCACTACTATATATTTAATATTTGAGTAGAGCGCTTATATATTTTAATTCGGGTCCAATGAAGCAAAAGCTTCACATGCATTTTGTTAAGGGTCAGCGCACACACACGATCATATTACTGGCCAACTATTGCATCCCAATTGAATAGTTTAGTCGACCTAGTTTAGTTTATCAATTGGGGTGTAATAGTTGGCCAATAATTTCATCGTGTGTGTGCGCTGACCCTTAAAAAATATATATGTGCAGTGTTCGATTTTATATAGAAAACAGTTCTATACTAGAAACTTTTCTCGAGAATATAGTTGGATCTTCGCACCTTGCTGCAAAGGTAAGAAGCTGATGAAAAGCAGGGCTCTCTCTGACGCAAGACTCATAGGAGAAACTTTCATCAAATAATCGTACCATAGCTGTAAGTTACGCATACAACTGTCACCATTATAAGACTCTTCTATTTCCAGTAGAATAGTGATGGATAAACTAAGTACCTTCGATGAATTCTTTTCAAAAATAGAGTTTCACTTTGACCCTCATCTATTGAATCAGAATATCCTTTAGCTAATTAAACTATTGAAGGATTGCGAGTAATTCGTATCGAAAACGTTTTTATCTCCATAGCAATAATGTGCAACCTTATTGGTATATATCCGTTGGAATATGAACCGTCTAGTTGGCATTTGGAAGAAACTAATCTTTACAAATCGATAGCGATATTGATACGCGAAGTGCTAAAGTTCAACTGAATTCGACAATTTCTTTCAGAATACCGTATAAACTTGTTTTTCAATCAAGCTTAGTCTTGAATCTATCGCACTAAGAGCATATCTATCCTATTGATATAATGCATATTTGATTTCAATTTTTATAAAAAGCAAATCTATGGTTCGGCTTTTGATCTGGATTATAATTCCGGGAAATTAAGGGATCTCGGGATTGAACTCCCTTGTTCAATTGTATATTTTGGGTCATTAGAACTTATTGTTTTATATACTTTTACTAGGTTATTTGAACACATTACAATGAGGTGGGAAGTTTCTTATGCGTCTAGTGTACACATATGCACGCCTTACGGTTGATTGTGATATGCCATTTAAATAAGGTTAAAATTAAGACTAATTTATATTTTATATAGAAAGACTTAGAAGCATACGCTGTGTCCTTTTAAATAAAGGTACTTAGACTTACAACAATATGATCGAAATTACATGGATACACGCAATTCTCCAACACAACGTTTTCTTTACTTATTCAACTGTATAAATATGGAATATTGAAGTATTTGAAATTTACAATCCCATTTTTGTGGATGGAAACTATTTTATAGCCTTCATGTAGGCCTTATATTGTAGGGTATGTATATTAATTTTGTCAATTTATTTGTTATAAACAGAAGGCTACTTTGCACATGAAGAATGGTATAGGAATAATATTCTTGACCTGCATCAACACCTGAATCGTTCTAGATAAGTTATCCTGTCTGTGGAAATCATGATTACGTGAAAACCAAAATAGATTAAATTGTAAGCACTTTCTTTTTTAGTCACAAAGTATATGCTTATAAGATTTCTTAAATATGCTCCGCTTTCTGAAGTCTTGTGTACTTATATATGGCCTGTCCAGGTGTACAATTAGTTCCGCTAACGTTGACTTTCTCCAATAGTTTTTGGATAGCCTTTCGAACTGCTTATGTTCTCTCGCTTTTTGCTCTCTTCGAAGGGCATGACCCAAACAGCGTTGCCGTTTTGACATTATGAAGCTAAGTAGACTCCACAATTTTTGAAATATGCAACCAAACCTTAACAGAAAAAAAAAAAATAAGTCCAACGTATATCTGCCGACGTAATGAATGAAAAAAAGAAGCGGTGGGAAGCTTGGCATTATAACCCTACAAGATGAGTGCCTGTTCAAAAATATCAATATATAAAATGATTGAAAAATGTTTAAAAACATTTTTTTCGTTGGAAAAATTTTCGGGAAGTTCAAACCAGTAATATATATCTTTCCGGCACACATCAACTTTATGAAATGTGAATATTGGCTGAACCTCACGGAAATATCTTACTAAATTATCTTTCATACGACATTGTTATTTTGAAAATCGATTTAGGGGTTCCCAACTTAAATTGATTTTATTCCCAACTTCCGATGTCTATATCTCTGAAAGTAGATGCGTTCCCCAATTTCTAATTTCATTTCGTTGTCAGTATTAAAACTCTTATAAGAAAATAATGGCTTAATTAAAAGGGAGAGCAGCACATAAAATAAGCCCTGATCAATTGTTGACCGTTTTGAGGGGTGGCTCCCATTTTTCGGTTTCAAAAATAGTCGATATGTATGCTTATAGGTATGTTTATGGCATCCGAAATTATCATTAAAAAAAAAATTTGAGGTACCGAATTCCCAATGTGAATTAAATTGCCTTACGGCGAGCTGTGACTACTTAAAATATTCTTTCAAACAAAATTCAAAATATTGATATGCGAAATACGCTAAAAACTACTTTTTTTACATGTTTCGACCCGTGTTACTTTACATAGTGAACAAACCAGTTTGGTTACCAAATAAAGACGAGAGACGTATTATTGATATTGAAACCATGGTTTAGATTTACTCATGAAAATATTTTTAAATTATTTTGACCCCCGTAGTGCCTATGATGTTCAACGTATGACCTTGAATTCTGCGTAAAAGTTAAATAATTAAAAAAGTTATTTAAACTGCGGTACATATTACTGGGATCAAAAGCGTTTTCCTATTCTCAAGTCTTTTGAAAGTGATCGTTTTCTTTGGGTTTTTCCATTTTTTTAAAAAATAGCACTAGCAATTTTATGGATTTTATGCATTTTACAATGCTTAAAAGATATAACAGAATCGATCCCAACCAAAGATTCCTGAACGGCGACACTTAAGGGTTAAACACATATCTGGAGTGCCGTAAAGATCTAATTCAAGAGTTTGAGAATAAGTTGGCATTTCATTCAAAATCTAAGTATAAGCAAAATAATGTTAAGTTACATTTAAAATTTATATTAAATTTACTTGAACTGCAAATCAGCTAGAAATATTTGATTACTCAGCATAAGCAAAGGAAATAAAATTAATTGTTGATGCAGTAAATTGTAATTGCAAGAAATATGTTAACGTGAGAACCCAATAAATGCGACTTTATTTCTTTTCATTGCAAAAATTAAGTCTGTAAATACGTTATACTGTTTATATATATTTCTGAGAAATTGGTATTTATTTTGTATTTTTGGACTGTGATAAATGCTATTAGAGAAGGGTACTTAGAAGCCAAATATTTATAAAAACAAATTTTATTAAATTAAAATTAAGGTATTATCTCAACAAACGATAAAATTTCGTAAGTATGCAATCCAATTAAAGCTTAAAATATTTTAAGTTAAGTTTTCTGACTTCTTAGTTAAGCGACTAAGCCGGCCTTCACCTTAAAGTCACTAACAAATTTACTTATGCTTGCCAGCTCATGAAACATTTGAATGATTTAACTATAGTCGTTGTCCGGGACATCCTCTTTGGTTTTTACATAGTATATCGAATTAGACTAAGCTAACATAAGCTTTCAGTTTTGTCTCTAAATGCCCGCTAATCGAGCATCGAGATTCACTCTATCGTCGATTAGCGGCATTGAAATGCCTAGTACTTAGATATTCTGATTCATTACCTTTAAAATGATGTACCATTGGATACACTTTTTTTACGCAAATCATATGCACGTGCTTATGTATATGTACAGCAGTTTTTGTCCATGCGTTAGCTTGTTACATTTTTGTAGGATTAAAAGCATAAGAAGACAGAAAAAAAGGTGGCGAAAAACACGTTTATCTAATAAATTACATTAAAAAGCTTCATCATGTGGCATACCATAATGGCTAATTCATTTAATTAGGCTTTCTAAGCAAATAAGTGAAAGGTTAAATTAAAATTTTTTTGAAAACACAGCAAATAAAAAGCAAACATGAAATGGAATTTTTTTTACAAAAAATTCCATTTAACTTGGAATTTATTTAATCCATTTAAAAGCTTAAAATAACAGTCTTTAGCTTTAGCTTTATATTGGAAGTCAAAAAATGCTGCTAATCTCAAAAAAATATAAGTCAAGAATGTAACACTAATGCCATGCATCAATGTCACAACTAAGCCGATTCACTATAATATTGAAATTTAGTGGTGATTGTATAATATACTTAAGTTAATATTGTAGAAGACTGTTAAGGAAACTTACTAACCTACTTGCGCATTCTTCTTAACTTTAATCCATATGGTTTTAAATCAGAGCATTCTTAAAATCTTGTAACTAATTCTTAAAATTTCAGAATAATAGTTAGTAACTATAGCTAAATATATTTTAAAATATTTATATCACATATGATACATAATATATTATATATATTTTTATCAGCTTAAAAATCCCTAGACATCAGCGCATATTTTCGTTGTGAGCAGAACAAATCAAATAATTTGAGATATTCGCAGATGTAAACAAAACTCTGTGCCCTGTTAAATTTTGATAGCTCTAAAATGTTGGTCAAAACCGATGGCTTAGAGTCAGAACTTAGAATATAACTAAATTTATTTAATTTGGCGCAGACTTTTGTGCAGGTATAGTTAAGATCAACCTATTATGTACATTAGACTGGGTCGAAACTTTCTTTCTCAATCGGCTGGGTCTTAAAATCGTAGATATCATCATGATGAAAATTTTTTTAAGCGATCGTAGATTGATCCCGAGTGCCCCAAAATTGCAAATTTCTGTCGTTTTCTTTAGCTAAATTAATTTTTTCCTAACCACATCGTATATTTCCATTCTGAAATTGTAATTATAGATTTTTAGACTTTAATGCTTACAGTGTACCCATCAATTTGTATTGAGTATCTCTTGAAATTGAAAATTACAGAGCTATACGACATTTTTTCCCAGTACTGTAGACAAAACCGCATACAAAAAAAAAACGATCTCTATTGTTAAAGATTTGAGATTTTCTGAATGAAATTTTTACGAATAAAATAAAATTTTGCCCCATACGAAATGTCACTCAAATTGAATCGGAGAAGAAATGTTTTGTTTTTGCTCTTTACCATTGTATATTAGAAAATTGTATGTTCCAATGTTAATTCTCTCAAAAATACAGAATCAACAATATTGCTTTTATATCCTATATAGACGGCCTATCCACTTTTTCATTCTGTTTGTAACGTATAGAAGGGGGTGTGGCAGATATAGAAAAGTATATAAACTCTTGGTCAGCGTCACTGCCTAAATCGATTTTATTGTATTCGTCTGTCTGTCTGTGAAATGGGCGAAATCAGTTTACGGACAGGCCTACCACCCATACCAGTTAAACATTTAAAACGCTATATTGAGTTATTTGATGCGTTGTAACCAAATTTCTCAAAAAATACTATTAAAAATTAGACCAACTCTCAAGAATGAGTTGACGAACGAGAGGGTGTGACACTTTCCATGCCAGCGGAAACTTCAAAATGCTATATTGAGAGAAGTTATGGAGCCAAATTTATCACAAATAGTAAGGAATGATTCGGAAAAGCTCTGTACAAGAACTTGACAAATTTAGTGGGTGTGGCACTCGCCATAGAAATATAAAAAATTAAAATGCTACACTGAGAGAATTATTTGAAGTAATGATTTCACAGCAATACAAAAGGTGGTTCGGCCCAGCAACTGACAAAAGTTGTCAAATTATATGTAGGTCATTTAATAAAAATTTAAGACTTTCGCGCCGGTTTGCTGTTAACGTGGTGTTGGGTATTTTTGGCGAGGTCGAAAATAAAACCTTTACTTGTTCTTAAATCGAATTAGTAGTTTCGGAGCTATGACCAGGTTTTCAGCTTATATTGTGCGTCGCTACTGCCTGAGCAAATCAGCGAGAAATATTAATTTTTATATACCAATAATACAAAATTTCTATGGTATGTAAACATGTTTATATATACATAAATACGAGTAGTACGCAAATAAATAACAACTGTAACAGTAGAATGTTTATATGTAATGTGTACAAGTATGCGACATAAATTGGATAGCGTGTTAACATAATTAAAGCACTTTTTTCCTTAGAATTGATTAAATAGCGAATGAGTTGTTAAATGCTTCATTAGTTGACAATAGACACAATGTTTAATGACATAAATTGATCTATATCTCTCAGTATTCAAATATTTCGAATCAATACCATATTTTCAACGTAGTGTAAAGTTTCAAGAACATAAATTTGGCGATTTCCTTTGAATAAAAACGAAAATACTAAAAATTTCCTTATGTATTTGTGACCATCTAAACAAAACTTTTCTCAAACTTTCTTTGTAAAATTTTAATTTACTTTGGATATGGATGGAAACATGCAAAACAGAAAAATTGAATCCGTGCCAGAATATCTGTTGAGCATGTCAGCAAATGCCACACTGTGATTTTTATGTTGCTTTTGCTAACCACCCCCACTTTGCCGTAATGTTAGCTACCATATAATGTTGGCAACCCTAATGCCATCATGTGAAACTTCAACCTATTAAAGTCCCTTCTCCCGTTCGTTGCTTTGAATATCCAGTGTATTTTTATTCATTTGCGTACACTTTTCTCGTAGTTTAATTGAAGTTTCTATGGTACTTCACCGCAGCCTACACCCTGTGCTCCCCTTTTTTTTTCACACAAAAAGTGTTTACAGCTGCTGCAGACACATTTTCATGTGAATCAGCGGCCGCAAAAAGGCCAATGAGTAGATTCTTCCGAGTCGTAAGGGTCAACAACATTTCGCATGATGTACGTGGCATGTTGATTCGCCAACATTTGTTGATTCGATATTGAATTTTTGAATTTTGATTAGAGTTTTCGTTGAAATTTGAAAGTGAATATTTCACGTTAGAGTAATTTTTTGTTAATTATTCTGTAAACGGTAGTTTTGCTATTTTTAAATAACAAAATCTTTAATATTTAAGAATTTTTTAAAAATTATTATGAGTTTTTTACTAAACCAAACAAAGCAAAGGCAATTGGTTTGTATGCGTGATATTGCATTTTTCACAGGAATTAACTCCGACAAATTTTGCATTTTAAAATAACCTGTGAGGCATTGACCTTAACATTGAATCTATTTCTGTGCATGGTTTACCTATCGGTGTGATTTAGAATGGAAAAGAGCATGCTATTTTCGCTTCATAGTCCTGTTTATTATCTCTGTGTATCATTAGCTGCACGCAGAACTTTTATTTGGAAGTGAAAAATAAACTGAGGGCAATCTCTTGCACTGTTGACTGCACTTAGGATTCTACCATCCTGTCATAAAATAATGAATATCAAAAAACAGAAAAATAATTTAAAGAAGGGTTCTTTTCATAAACTGAGCACATAAAATCAAAATAAATGAAAATTGTGAATATAAATTGTGGAGTCGATTTTGTTTAAAACACAAGCTCTTAAATTTATTTTTCCAATTTTTTATTTTGTTATTTCTTATGTAATAGCGACGCTGAATCTGAATTTGATATTAATTTTTTCTATCACTTCCGGCTTTTGAACTAAATGAGGTGAAGTGTGTTAAAAACACCGATATTGATAAACGTTATAATAACAGAACTAATAACGTAATCGCTGTGAAATTTAAAATAGCAAATCTAAATACTTTAAGCCTTAAAGTTTGAGGTATCCAGTGGGTGCAATAGTTAATGTGGGCGTGGCACCTTCCATACAAGCAAAACACGTTTAATATTATCTATAGCGCCATACGAATAATTTTCATAAAATTTGGAGTAGAGGTTTCGATTACTATAAGCTTTAAAATCAAATGTAGATTGACGCGACTGCATCAGTGGGCGTTGCACCTCCCATATTAACAAAAATTTTTAAGGGATATTTTAAGTAAACTATTGCAGTAGTTGGTATGGTAAATGTAATAATGGTGGTTTACTAGCTAAAAGGTGTATCTGTCAAATGCTGGCGAAATTGCACAAGTGGGCGTAGCAGCTCCTATATACCTTAAATACCAAATCTGGCAAACTATGTGAGCAATAGTACTAAAACTTTGCTTATAAAGTTATTTTTGGTTTAAAATCGGACAGGATTTTATCAGTGGGTGTGTCACCAACAGAAATTTGAAGATTAACTACAGCATATCTCGCAAATTATACAAGCCATTGTGAGGAAATTTGATGTGACGATGTCGATCTCGAATATAATATATGGAGTCAAAAGTAGGCGGAATTTCTTGACTTTTGTCAAACGTTTTTCAGCTCTTTCGATTTCTTAATCTCTTTCAACTTTTTCAACATTTATCATATTTTTTGGACTTTCTCACTTTTTCGACTATATCATGATCTTTTTTTAACATATTCCACAACTATCCGTTTTTTTTTCCACTTCTTGGACTTTTTCAACATATTTCACCATTTTCTGACCATTTCAACTTTTTAAACATTTTCTCTTTTTCTTATGGACTTTTCGTCCGTTTTCAACTTAATCTAGTTTACTAAGAATATTCAACATTTCAATACGGCTTTTGAGATCTTCAACCCATATCAATTTTTCGATTTTTACAACGTCTTTCAATTTTTTTCAACATGTTTCATATTTTATCGACTTTTTCATCATTTTTTAACTGTTTCAACCTCTTTCAGCTTTTTGCAGCCTTACCTATTTTGTATTTTGACTTTTCAACTTTCTTCATTAGTATTTATTCGACTTTTTCAGGGACTTTGAACTGTGTCAAGTCTTTTTTAATATTATTCAACTTTTTAAGAGTTTTTCAATCTCTTTCAACTTTATTCAAATTTTTTCGACTTTATCAACCTTCTTCATTAGTTTTCATAATATTTCGACTTTTTCTGTGACCTTCAACTGTTTCAACCTTTTTAAAAGATTTTCAACCTCTTTCAACATTTTTTATATTTTATCAACCTCTTTCAACTTTTATCCACTTTTTTCGAGGTTTTGATAGTTGAGGACTGCAAAATGACATTTCGAGCGTTTCAAGAGTTTTGAACATGGTAAATAGTGTGAGTTTGTTTTTGGGATGTAAGACAAATTTTGGCCAAAAGAGTACATTATTTTGTACGGATATGGTTGTTATATAAGCATGCATTAAACTCATCGATAAAAATGTAATATAAGATAAGCTTCCAAAATAATATCTCAATAGCTATGCGAGATATGACAGTTGTGATTGTACAGTTCTGATTACAGAGTGCTTTAAAATAAAGATTGGCTTTGCAATTATTTTGACCAAAATGTAAGATACGTAACGTATCGATTTTTTCGAGATTATCATCAACTTTCGACATTTTTGATACTAAGAGTATTTAACACATATCGACTTTTGCTTTGTGACCATTATTGGACATTATCAAAACTATTTCATATATTCCATTTTATCGATACATATATTAAGATATCATTCGACATTTTCCCATTTGAATTGGCCTTTTCGATACTATTCGGGGTCAATCGGATATGTTCGATTCAAGTCGGTGGTATTTACTCGTATCTACTTTTTCGATAATATTTCATTCAAATTCGATCTTTAATTTTGTCGACTTACGCCGTGAGTACTTACATTCAGCGGCTTTTTTTATTTCATGGCATAAGGCCAAAATATGATATCAGTCGCTGATAAAAATGTCACTTTGATTGGATGGAGCTCAGGGGTTACGTATTGAAATATCCTCGAAGACAGTCATCCTTGAGATTATGTAGGACAATCTTTTGGGTTATTGTAAGAGTCTGCTTAATACCTAACTTGAGCAGCACAGATGCCATAAGGAGGTGATTCTCGAATTCGAACTCGAATTGACTTGCATTGCAAGAAAGATTTTCTTACAGGCAGTGGCGTCACTTCACCAAATCTTGGGAGGAGCGAGGTGGGCGAGAATTATAATTCAACCACTATTAGATGGGTTTTTTGAATTAATGCATTGAAAATTACTAGTATCAGATCCTTGGGGGGAGGGGGCAATGCCCTCCTCAGCCCCACTGAATTGACGCCACTTTCTACTGAATTTGTGTCTAATAAATAAATGCTATCCTGAAAAAGTTTAAAAACAAAATTTAAACCTAAATAAAATATTTGATTTAAATTCAAAAAGTCCTATTAAAGAGGCTGAAAAAAGGCTTTTGCGCATTTGTTGTTGTATAGAAAATTTTTTATTGGATTCATGCTCAAAATTCTCGAGCAATATGTGACTAAATTACGTAATTTTTAAAGAATTCTTATGAGCAATGCTTTTCGTAAAATATAATTGGCGCTTTGATCGGCAAAAAATAAGGGATCTTAGTAATCAAACATTTTCCTCGGTTCTAACTTATGTATAAACTTACCTTAAAAACGTTTTTATTTACTGGCCGTATACTTTCACATATAATCGAAATATTATAAGCAGCTTTGAGTAGCTTGGCTTTTTAATAAAGATATATACTTTCTTACTGAGAGCAGACTTCCGTTTAAGAGTATAAATTCTGTCAATTATCTTGCAACATAATATATATATACCATATATAAAATTTGTATTAAATGACTTACATTTTTTCAATATTTCATTACAGAAAACTTTGAAAATTAACCACACGACGAAGGACTTTTTAAGCAGACACATAAAAACTTTTTTTGAATATATATGGATACAAATTCAGTTAGCCCACTGCCACGTCCAGGAGCTCCATTAGCCATGATGGAAGGGGAAAAGACACCACCAGGAAGTGCATGTGTAAACGAAATGCCTCCACCTCCAGATGAAAAGTAAGTTGGAATCGACCCACATAAACTTTTGTTCATTATTGTATTATATGTATGTATCATGTGACAAGCTGCTGTGGCACTTAACAGCCAAGCCTTCAAGGTCTAAGAATCATTTTAAATCACAATTTTGATTGCCATTTAAACGAAAATTCCAATTTTAAAATTCTTCATTTAAATAATCAAGAAAAACATTACCCTCTGAGGAGCGTAATCAACGATTTCCTAAGCTGCCTACAGTAAATCCATTTTTAACTTAATAAAAACAAAATATAAATCTTTAGCCAGCATCAGCTCCGGTCTCACTTTCAAATTAAATTAACTTTAATTGTGAGATGACGAGTCTGTGCATAGTTGTAAACAATGGAAGTAATTGCAAGTTTGCAAACTTTAAAATTGAGTTCATCTTAATCTGAACATCAGAACATCTTATCACTACAACAACAACAACAATAACAGTGTCGATCCATTGTCTATCCAAATCTTAAGAATTAAATAAATTTGCATTGCACGAGTCTCGAAACTTGATAATCACATCCCATCTAATGCGAAACACAGCGATGACAGTAGGAAACTACCGTACGCGTACTTTTAGTAGAAGTAGTAGCGCGTTCCATATATTTTTTACTATGTTGTTTATTTGTTTTAATACCGTTGCAGTTATTTATTTTAAAAATTATTTCCACTTGAGCTGGCAACAATTTTTTATCAAAACTATGCACCAACTGCTCTGAAAAAAGAAAATTAAAAATAATAAAATAAAAATATTTGTAATCAACCTCACAATTGCAATTTGTGTTGTCAATGTAAATCTCAAGATTATAAGCTTTTTAGCTAATCTGATTTCGATTTCATTTCAAATACATCTTTCATAGATATTCTTATGTAGGATATATTATAAGCCGAAAAAGTTTAAATTTAATGTAACTTTATTCAGCAGTATCAAAGGCTGATTTTACATCATCAATGAGATACGTATTCGAGGTCTGCGCAAAACAACTCGCTGTGACGTCAGGCTATTGGAGTTACTGTCAAGTATAGGTCAAGCGTTTTATTCTGCAACTCATCAGCACTAGTAGCATGAAAGAGAACGATACAAAGAAAATGACTTAGCTTAGTTTGCTTGTGAGTTGTAGTCTAGAGGTCTACCAAGCAAATAAAATCAAAACAAAACAAAATGTTCTACAAGCTCAAGTCGAAAGTTGCGGAAATTGCTTTTGTAAAAAGTAATATAAGTAGGAAACTCCTAGACTTATTTCCAAATTACGGTTGTCTTACAGATAATTGCAGTGAGCCACACAGCATTTTTTTTATTTAGTGTGGATCCGTATCCTAAAAGTATCGTTTTTGACCTATTCTCGTAAAATTTTTTTTTTGCTCCAATCGATAGGGAAAGGTCGGAAAACCCTAGCATTAAACGTACTTTGCTTATATGGGAGGTGCCACACCCACCGGTACTATTGTGCCAAAATTTTGCAAGAAGACACCTTTTAGCAAGTATATCTGCCATTTTAAATTTCATAACGATTGCATTATTAGTTCTCTTTTTATTACGTTTATAAATATTGTAGGCTGCGCCACGCCCTTCAACGAAATTTTCCAGAATATTGACGAACTTTGTATTGATGACTACTTTCAGTGGTATCATCCCTAAAATTTTTATGAAAATCCTATGTGCCAATTTAGAGATATACGAAATACAAATTTTCAATTGCTAAAAAAAGACACGCCCACCTTTACAATTCCGCCTAGTTTATGCGCAATTCAAGATTTATAAGATCTGTATTCGTATACCAAATTTCATCACAATATCTTGCACGATTACGAGCTATGGCGTTATAAAAGTTAAAATTTAGGGCTGTGCTACGCCCCTTAAAGAGCCTTAGCAAACTTACAACCTAGCCTGATCTTAATTTTGTTCTCATTTTCACTATATCATCAAGTTTCATCAAAATCGCATCAACTTTTTTTCAAAATGGACTTAGGTATATTTACATAGAGTATGGGCGGAAGGCATGGCCGTTAACCGATTTCACCCATTTTTATATGCTAGCAGCTTGCAAGAAGGTTTGACCTGTGAGCCAAATTTCATTCAATTACCTTGCTTAATTTTTCTGGAAACGTGATTTCAACCGACAGACAGACACACAGACAGACAGACAGACAGACGAACATAGCTACATTGACTCAGGTGGTGACGCTGATCAATGATTTCCATACCTGCCACGCCCCTTTCTACGCGTTACAAACGGAATGAGAAAGTGAATATACCTACGATGTAGGGTATAAAAAGACGAAAGTTGCCTTGCATCGCATATCCTCAGAATAGCGGCTATCTCACCCACAATCGTTGCATTTCTTGGCATGTAGCATTGATAACACAGACCCACAAAATAAAATAGTCTTGAAGTTTGGAAGATGACGTACCATACTAAATGTTGCATGGCGTGCTTAAAACGAATCCGTGTTCAGAATTACTCGATCACATCAGGCTTTTGAGATTATCTAGCCTAAGAATGTAGAAATGCGAAAAAAGTGTTTTTTTTTTTTGGAATTTTGGTTAGGATATCTCGAAAACCTGACGTGTTCGATCAGTTCTAACCCCAGTCCGACGCATTAAATGTGAAAAAACTCAGCTTTCATTCTAGAATATCAAATAGAAAACAATCAAATTTTCAAAAAAAGTTAAATTTATTTTATATTTGGAAAAATCATGGTCGAATTTTATAATTTTCGAAATAACTTCGATCATTTGAAAAGCCATTAAAAAATCTATCGAAAGCACTTTGACTACGACTCTAACAGTCCACCCATTAAGATAAGCCTTGGACCAAGTGTGAGGTCAACCGGTTGTATACGATTTTTGGGTTAGGGCATTTGATCTGAAATGCGTCATACGGTGCTTACTGTGCAGATATTTTTCTGAGTAAAATTAACTACAAATTAATTTTTGTTAACTTATAAACTTTTTGTATTTATCAAAATCGAAAAAAAACTATATACTAAGACAAAAACATAAAATAATTTGATCATAAATTGTTTTATTGCTCTTACGTTGAATTGACATAAAATGTTACAGGTATAAAGATTTTCGAGAAAAGTGAATGAACTTTTATATATATTCGATCTCATTAAGGAATTCTCTTAGTCCTCAGTAGGTTTGGCCGATATTGTGTTTTGTAAACAGCATTCTTTCAACAGTACTTCCGTTCATTTCTTACTTGAAAATACTCAATCAAGTTGATGTTTCATTTTCTAACTCCAAATCATGTTTTAGCACGTCAATATCTATAAACCTAGACAAGCCTTATCTTATTTGCTGTGTTATTGTTTTACACCACCAGCGTATGTCTCTATAAGGCTACTTTCCATTGGCTTTTATTGAACTTTCATATTTTTATTTTAAATTGGTACTCGTCTGGTCTAAACGTAAAATTTTATGCAATGGTAAAACTAAATATCATAGTTACGAGTACACCTAAGTCTGTTTTTACACGGTAGATTGGTTCCAGAAGAAGCCGTGTAAAAAAAAACCGTGTAAAAAAAGACATTGATCGTATACAAAAATGGGTGATTTGTTCCTAATCTCTAAAACCTATTAAAATTAGTGAAAAACAAGAATTTTTAAGAACAAGAATTCATGTTTATTTTATTAAATCAAATATATAATGCTTATTTTCACAAGCATAGTAATTAATGATAAAAAAGAAATGCACTCTAATCTTAAAAGTAATATAAATTAAATGTATGGCAAGTTCAGGAACTAAACAACTGTGTTGTGAACGAAAAGAATAGGTTATTCAATTTTTAAGGTAAAAAATAAAATAAAATAAAATAAGTGATAATCATAAATACAGCAACATAAATTTAATTGCTGTCGTCATCAGTTATTCGCATTCGCTTGCTTCGAACGCGTATACATTCACTATCATCGTGCTAAATGGAATAAAATCGTGTAAAAAAATTAAAAATATTCAATTTTCAAACCGTGTTATATCAAAACCGTGTAAAAAAAGACCGTGTAAAAACAGACTTAGGTGTATATGTATTTTACACTGCTTTATTGCTCCACGCAAAACTATGCTTTTAAGAAAAGGATAAGCTAAAGGTCACATTAATGTTAAGTAATAAAAAATCCTGTTTTACAACTTTTAGTGGCAGATAAACTTAAATTTTTATTATCATTTGGTAATTTTTGTTTTAAAGAGAAGTCCAGTTTTGTATGTTGCTGGACACGCAACTTTTAATGTTTCATCACACTAATTCAGAAATAAACTCTTTTAAGTCGTTTTTGTTTTTGCTCATTTTCTAGCTGACAACAAAAAAGCGATGACAAACTACCATTACTTATAATGCCACCCCCACAAAAAGTAATTAGTATACACATGAAATTACAAAATTAAAGCTAAAGGACATTAAAAAAAGACGTTCATTAAATTCTTTGCGAAATAGCCATCGACTTAGGAACTTTAGGCCGAACGCACCCAGTGCTGTAAGGATGGTAAATGTCCCAGTTGAACATAGGCACACACACACATACGCACACATATACAAACTCACCGAATTTCCGGTCTTTATCCGTCCCATATCCTGTTGATTTTCATTTGAGCTGCCTGCCGTGCGTGTAGTTTTCCGTAAACGGATGAGCGAAGAAGTAGAGTATTCAACAGTTAATTGCGTGCTAAGCAGTCGCTATTTACGAGCTGATTTTATGCTTTTGTTTTGTTTTCTTTTTGTTTTTTACACCTCCCAATATTCTGCTTTGGCCTAAGTTTTACTTTGTTGGACTAATTTTTTTGGACTGTTGCACGCAGCTGTGCCAAAATCCAATAGAAATAATAAAATAAACCCGGTTAACAGACTCGAGTTCATGAAATTATGTCCGTTTTGTTTGTACTGTTGTGGCTGCTTTATGTTGTTGTATTCTACTTAATATCCTTTTAATTTTATATGGTTGAATGGAGCGAGTGTGAAAAGCTCCTTCAGCACACGGGTCATTTAATATTTATTCTATTTGTGAACGCAGCGCGCTAAATTATCCGTCAATCAGTGGAACTCATTGAAGGGGATATCGAGTTATTTTCTGAGTTTTCAGGAACACTTTAATTTTATAAACAGAAGAAAGTGGCTCACATTCAGCAGGTGTTCGATATTTCTGTTTATATAGGTCAAAGCTGAATTAAAATTGACATTTATGTATTTTATCAAATTTAATTTCATAAAATATTATTACTGTCATCATTCTGCTTGGAGTTTTTTTTTTTTTTTAATTCAATTTTTATATTTGAGTCGATGAACTTCGTAATGACTACAGCGAGAAATGCTATTGAACCTTTAGGAAATCATCATGAGAATACTCCTTCAATTCTAAATATATTCTTTTGTTCCTATTAAAAGCAGCGATTAATACGAAATAGAATTTAAAAAATAAATCAGTATATAAAACCTGGTAGGGAAAAGTGTTTACTTTGTGACTTTTGTAAAATAATTTAAAAAAATACTATTCTTATAAATAGACCTAATCCTTTACGGAATAGCAGTATTTCATGTTTTTGCTTTAATAAAATTACAAATTATTTTAAATTATGATTGTTTTTATTTAGATTATATATATATATATATATATATATATATATAATATATATATATATATATATATATATATATATCATAAATCAAAGACATTGATTTTTGTTTCAATTATGGGTACGGTAATCATATATTTGGGAGCAAAGAGGAAATAACAAAAGACGTAGATATATATATATATATATATATATATATATATATATATATATATAAACCTAATCCTTTACGGAATAGCAGTATTACATGTTTTTGCTTTAATAAAATTACAAATTATTTTAAATTAATATATATATATATATATATAATATATATATATATAATTTAAAATTATATATATATATATATATATATATATATATATTAATTTAAAATAATTTGTAATTTTATTAAAGCAAAAACATGTAATACTGCTATTCCGTAAAGGATTAGGTTTTGTTATTTCCTCTTTGCTCCCAAATATATGATTACCGTACCCATAATTGAAACAAAAATCAATGTCTTTGATTTGAGCCAAAACCTGCTATTTACGCAAAGACTTTTAAGTAAAATCTACTAATCTATATATATATATATATAATCATATATTTTGGAGCAAAGAGGAAATAACAAAAGACGTAGATATGAACATATGAGTAGCAAAAAGACCTAAGCTAAAGGAACTCAACATTTTTATATGGAATAATTAAGCCTTCGTTAACTAAGAAAACTCAACAAGAATATTGCAATACAAAATTAAAGCAAAATAAAAAATAAATAAAGATAATCGGGATTGATCCCTCAGAGAAATAAAAACATCCAGAATATTGTTTCTCAATGTTAGACTACAAAAATTAGTGGTTTTAAGACAATGATCCAAATCTCGCCACTCAGAAATGCTAGCAATTTTTCTTAAAATTGGTGTCAAAATTGTTAAGTTTATTAATTTTCTGGAGGAAACTATTTCTGTTAAAACTGCAGAATAAATATTATGACAAGCTATAGCTTTATATTCAACGAACTCTCATAATTTGTTTTAAATTAAAGTTTGCTTTTTAAATTCAGTGATAGTGCTGTTGGATTAGTGGGCAATTATTTGAGTAGTAGATTGCAAAGGGTTGTAGTTGGGGACACATTGTCTTTCTTTAGGGAAGTCGGCTTAGAAGGTCCTCAAAGTTCTATCATAGGACCGTTGTTATTTACTTTGTTTTTTAACGATGTTTTTTAGTTTTTAAGTACGTGAATGTGCATGCTTACGCTGATGACGTTCAGCTCTATCTGTCACAGCCAATTGGTTTGGTTGAAGACCTGATATGCAGACTTAATGCTGATCAAATTCTTGATCAACTTATAACTTTTTCAGAAAAGTTCTATGTGATCAGACCTAAGCAATATGAAAGAAAAGTTCTTAACACCTTTCCGGAAGCTACATGAATATCATTTAAAAAAATTAATAAGAAAAAAATTAAGTTTTTGGTTCAAAGATTATGAAAATGAATTTTATATTTTTTTTTAGTTTTTTCAAAGTATTCTTTACATATTATTTCTAACAATTTCTTTTATTTTAGATAAATCAATATTTAATAATTTTTTACAAAATAATGAAATAAATCAAACTTTTAACAATATATCTTTTATCAGCGAAAACTCTTTGACATTAAATAAATTATATAATTACCCAACAAATTTAGTAACTATTTTATTAATAAACCTGATGATGTCCTAATTATTGAAGCAAAATATTGTAATTATTTGTTTATAAAATATTTTAATAATTTTTTCACCAATAATTAAATTTATTTTTTATGTCATTTATTTTTTTAAGCGATCTTCAGGTAGTGAGTGGCATTGAAAACTTCAAATAATAGTGCACTAGGTGAATATATCATATTTATAAAAAGAAATAAAAGCTCTATTTCCTTAGATATCATATAGATTTTTCTTTAAACATAGGCTTAACAAATAGAAGCAAAATTGTTTCAATATTTCGTTATGTGTACACTCAGACGAAAATGCCTAACCTGCGTCAGGTAACACAATAACCTGATAAATTGTTCTATGGAACTCTATTTAATTTAAAAAAAAAACATTTTTTTCTTGTATTCAGTGGGGTTCGAACCTAGACATTCCGTGTTGTTGCATGCGATATGCTCACATAATTTTAGTTCCAAGCAATATAATAGTAAGAGTAGCTCAGTTCGTTAAGATGTACGCGTCTCTCAACAGTGGCATAACGTAGGAGACATAGGTTCGAATCTCGTCGGAGACAATATAAAAAGTTTTATTTCTCTATGAAATTTCTAAAATGTAACATAAATGAAGTTAATTAATGGAAAAAAAATTAAAGAAAAAAAAGTACGTGTGATTCGTTGTGTATGAATTAATATTTTGGCACTTAAGTTTAGACGTAGTCTTTGTCTATGTATTCCTCGTCTGATTCGTTTTCGAAGCGTTCAGTTCCACCTTGAGTTTCAACAAAATACTTGTCTTTCGCTTTAATTTTCCGCAGCATGTCCGGTTTTGTTCTTATCCAATTGTAAAAATCAATGCACGGCATGTTTAAATTGATCTAACTGGTCAGAATGTCTTTCAAAGCTTCTACTTTTAACTGAGACTTTTCATCTGTCCACGTCTTGTTCATGGTAGCGAATACTCTTTCCACAGAAGCGGTCGTGCCGGGTAAACAAAGAACATATTCCACTATTGCTGCCATTTCCTTGTAATCGCAATTCTCTGTTTCGAAATAAGGAAAAATTTCAACCCATCGTTTCGCAACAAACACAAAATTCTCAATACTTGGAAAATAATTGATATGGTAATGCTTTATTTTAGAATTCTTTTTGTAGAACAATGTTGATCACATTATCAACGTAGGGGTTGACGAACACAAACTAACAAGAACAAACTGAGCGAGTTAATGAGCGTTTACTTTCAAGAGTTTAGATCAATGGAAATAAAACAGTATAGTTACAGGATAGTTGCAAGATTTTTCAAAAAAATACAGGAGTTATTTTTTTAACAGGATATTCGCTGCAATTACAGGAGTATCCTGTAACATACAGGATAAATGGCACTCGTAATTTACAAAAGTTTTTTTTTTTTTTTTGAGTTTTATGGAGTATTCTTTTACCTCTTTCCTCTCCCTGGTCAAAATATTTTTTTCGTGCTTTTCCCCACGTTTGGTGCAATCAAAACTTATTATTATTAAATCCTTGGTTTATGTTCTTGAAATTCATCGCTAGATATTGGTAAAACTAAGAAGGATATAAGAGTAGTTTATTCAGCATTTTTTGCTCAGTATATTGCGATCTATAAGATGCTGTTGTCAAATACTGAAAAACTAAGAATTGAACCTCAGCGGTAGACAAAAATGTTTTATTCAAATATATCTCCGCTCATTCGAACTATTTTGAGAACTTTAACCAGTTCTTGAAAAAATTTTTCAAGTTGAATAATACCAAACAATGCTTAACTTATTATTCTGGATTTTGGGGAATATATTTTGGTTCTACAATAACTGTTCAATCGGGCAGCAACCAAATTTTTTAACACTTGGGCACGATATTTATTAACGTTCCTTACATTAATAAATTGGGAACTTCTGTTCAGAAAAAAATTTTGTTTGATTAAACATTTTCTTTTGCGATTTATTTTCACAAATGTGTAAATTGTGAATTAAAGCCTTTTAAATAAAACTTAAAAAGCTGTGAGCTTTTAAGAAACAGAGTTCAAAAAATCAATTCCAAACATATGAAACTTCATATGCACTGCCCTTTCAAGTCGACGCTGGAACACTCTAGATTTCGAGTTTTGAGTTTAAATCAAATGGATAGGATACCGATGATCATAATTCTGCAAAACCGCAAATTTTGACTATGGGCGAAATATTTCACTCTTCTGAAAACATCGCTCTAGCAGGAACAGTTCTTTTTACACATCTCGCATAATATTTCACTCTGTTAAAAAGTTAACATAATCCAAAATGTAAAACAATCTACATTTTCTGTTCTCTACACGAATTCTTTTACAATACTTTCATAGCCGTGACACCAACCGATCGAGTGGCGCTGTAGACTGGAATTGAGGACAACAACATAACACCAACAGAGTTTTCATGCGGTGCGTCGTCAACTGTTAAGTAACGCTGTAAAGCGCTTGCTTTGCTTTTATCAGTCGTTACTGGATGCGCAACAAACAGTATTCGAGAGATACTATTCCGATGATCGTGTGCTTGCGAGGATCGCTTGAAAATTTCTAGATTTTAAAAAATATTCTGTTTATTTATTTGTTGAGTTTTCACGTTAAAACATTTGTAAACAACAACCTGCTGATTAAGCAAAAAATAAACAAAAGTGTTTCGTTGAATCCCCTTTGGTGTTTTATTGTTTTAATTGCAAAAGTTTTGTTGTTTTAAACTTTTATTAAATTTTTTATTGGTACTCAGATATCACGAATAGCTTTCTATTCAACGGCAGCAAATCGAAACGTAACGTCTGTTTAATATTTAATTTGTTTGCTGTATTTGATGTATCTAAATTGTGTTGCCTTCGTTTATTTTGCATCTGTGGATTGTGTTAATTGTGCAGTATCTAATTGCATTGAATGGTTAGATTGATTGGTCCCAGTTATATTATCTCATCTCAGAAGAACGCAAACGTTACGATAAAATAAAAACGAAAAATAAAATAAGAACACATTTTTGCGTTGGTTGCAGAACCCGGAAGTGTTGTTGCTCTACTCTGCTGATATCTAAAATTGTAAATTCAAAGAGCGCGTAATTCGCCGATAAAAAAACGAAAGTGACAACTTTCCACCGCAGCATTCGCGAGCATCTGTGATTTTGAGTGGATTCGCACGTTCTTTTAGGTGTTGGCAAAATCAACGGATTGTGTTCTAAATTTAAATTGAATGCGAATCGTATTGTGACGTCGACACACAGCAACAACAATTGATTTTCAATTACAATTTGATTTGCAAAGATTTTGATTTAGTAAATTCATGAGAGATCGGCGAGTAAACAAAATGACTCGTGGTGGAACTACAACTTCGTAAGTATCTTTCGCAGATAATTTGTTTGTTGGACTACATAGAATAAAAACATATTCTTTAGAATTTTTTTTAAAATATCAATTTAAGAAAATAAATTTTTCTTAACACTAGAATTGCCGTTGGATATTTATCGCCGTTATTATGTAGTGTTTTTACCTAAAGCCCTTAATTACTTTGAACGTTGATTAATTGTTGTTTTACATAGAAATAAACAATTTCACTTTTGTCTTAGCCATGACAAATTAAGAATCTTAAACTTTAACATAACCATAAGAAAATGTTGAGCATTTAAGCTGTTTCTTTGAAAAAATTGAAGGTAATCATTGAAATGTTTTTTTTTTTTGGATTTCTACACAATATTTTTAGACTAATAAATATGTAGATAGACGTATAGATGGATTTTCTTTTGGACTTCCAGCAATGCTTAAAATTAAAAAAAATTAATATCATCAAGGCATTAAAAGTACAAGAAAGTAATCAGGCAAAAGCGATTAAAGAATTAACTAGACCCAATTCTCTTATGATCAATGTTTGCTAAAAATTTATATTTTGCCAATCATTTTGAGGGAGTTTTCTCGCTGGGTGTGTTGCAAGCTAAAGTTATATGAAAATAGTTTATGATAATTTCAAGAGTTAATATGTTTCATATAATTTGAAAACATATTTTTTTCGTTTGTCCTTCCTTTTGTAACGCCTAGCAAAAGATATAATATTTTTAAACTGAATGAGATTGAAAAAAAATTGGTATACAGGCTTCACTTTCAAACATAGCAAATGTGTCAAATCGGATCATGGAATGATCCGAAACATTAAAGTGAAACATCTATTTGATGTAATTGAATTTTTCATGTATACTGGCAATAATTGAAGTTGGTGAATGTCGACAAGAGGGCGTGGCACCGCCCATGCAACCAAAAGACTTAAAGCGATATACTAAAGAATTATTTAAGGTAAGAAAATCAAACACTTAGAGTGATGCGGATAAAAAGCGGAAAATTTCGACAAGAGGGCGTGGAATCTACAATCGAATTAAAAACTTTAGAGCGCTTTACTGAGAGAGTATCTTTAAACATTACACCCAAATTTCACACAAACAAAAGTTAGTACACTTTGACGTGAACACTTTGCACGTGCTTCATAATCATAACCTATACATCGATATAAGTACTTAATAAATGGTGCCAATTTCAATATAGGAACGTTTGGTGAAACCTGTCAAAACGTATGATGTAAATTAAAGACTTTACGTACACGTTAATTCCCGGCCTTCTAAAAATCTTTTTTTTTCTCAAATGGTAAAATTTTTTTTCTTTTTTGGTGAAAGTTGAAGAGGTCCACTCAGCTCTGTTGGGAAAAGTATTAAGTAATTAAGAAGACGATTAAGTTCGTAGTTAAACAAATTCTGGAATTTGAATTAATAAAGTTATAAAAACACTATCAATACATTACACTAATCAGAAAGCAATTAGTGAATAGCACAAGCTATGGTTACAATATGGTTTAACTGTATCTTTTAAGTCTTTATAGACAAGAAAAAGTTGGCGTGTATGAAAATAGTTCTATAGCCGTTAAAAATGGTCCAAAAACTGTATTTCCCAACAAAGTCATCTGGTTAATATTTAATTAGTGTTCAGTAGGAACCTTTTAAACGATAAACACATCATTAGGAAATAAACTTTTCTTTTTATTCATCAAAATCGCTCCGCTAGACCTTCATGCGCCTTTCATCTGACCAAATCACCTTCTTCCAAAAGAAAGATATTCTCCATAATCGTATTATCAAATTTGAATAATACATTAGTGGTATTCACACCGGCCTCGTTAGTCTGTTAAATCGTTAGTTGGTAATTTGGTAAAAGTTTTGACTGTGAAGGCATCATTTTCGTCTTGTTTCGTTAACCAGACAGTAACAACTGCTTTTGTGTTTTTAACCTGAAAAGTAAATTGAATTTTAAAATTCAAACACAAAAATACCTCCACAGGTGCAAAATCTAATAGAATTTTTAAAATTTTGTCATTTTATGTTTTCACAACTCTTTTTTTTTGACAACAAGCTAACAGAGAACTGTCAGGCATGCCACTTAGTTACTTCGCTACTCGTTAGTTCGATAGTTCAATAATTTTACAAAAACAAAATTTTCATAAAGTAACGAATAACGGCTAACAAATTAACGAAGCCGTTGTGAATACCACCATTATATTTTTCGTTATATCGATGCATCATGAATTTCAGCAGATATTATTATTTTTAAGACACAAACATACAAAAATCTATTTGATTTCAAAATAAGTGAAGTTTTGTAGAGAGTAGGGGCACTGAACTTATTTTAATGGTACTGGGCATTCGTTAAAAGATTTTTGCCACCAGAGTTGCCAAGTGGTCGCTTTTGACGCGGACAGGCCGATAACTCCACACCAAAGCCGTAGATCGCGCAGGAATTGGAGAATTTCGCAAAAAGCCGTTAATTGGAAGTAAAAGACATTTAAGGCCATAAATGCACTGATTTGGTTAAAACTTGGTTTCAACATAGATTGAATTCTAAGAAAGGTTATTAAAAACTTTAAGTTCCTTAAGGGGGCGCTGCACCACCCTTAATGGAAGTAAAAGGTGAGCCGCTACACCGATTTTGATGAAATTTGATATTAATATAGATTGATTCCCGAGTAAACATATTTATTTTGAGTGCACGATGCCACGCCTCTAATAGGGAAAAATGTTTTCTTTGTTAAATTATTGGGCCTATTGTGATGAATTTGGTACAGAAATAGATTGAACCCTGACGAAGGGTATTTGTTTTAAATGGACGGTGCCATACCCCCAATAGGAAAATATGCTTTCACAGCTAAACTAATGGACTGGATTTGATGAAATTTGGTAAGGAGATAGATTGAAACTTGAAAATAGATATTTGTTTTTAAGTGGGTGGTGACACGCCCATAACAGGAAAATATGTTTTCTTAGCTAATCTAATCGACTGATTTTGTTAAAATTTGGTATGGAGGTATGCATATTGAACTCTTAGAAAGGGATATAGATAGGAATAAGGCAACATGACACCATATTTTTTTTTAAAAGCAAAAATTAGCTCTTATTAACTGTTTATATAATACTAAAAAATCTATTTTCGTTTTTGTTTTGTCGCTGTAATGGATGAATTTCAACCAGTGGGCGAACTCTACTTGTCCTTAAAATGTACTTAAATCTTCTTTATCCATTTAGGTTTTATATCATACGCTTAAATGACACTTTTGTTAAGAGGTACTTATCGAAGTCATTCAATAGTACTCGTATAAACACCATTGTTTTTGACATTAATTGACCTTGACATTTCAATTCAATGCGTCGATTTGAAGTTTTTGCACCGAAATCAAGTCTTGTGCTCTGGATATATGCACATATATGAGTACCTTTAAGCTTCGTAATGTTACAAATTGTTCTTTTAAATATTTTAAACAATACAATATATATATATACATATATATATATATATATGTATATGTTTACGTAACTTTTGCATATTCGATTGAAGGAATAAGACATATACGAGTACATACGTTCATTCATATGTTAATCTATTTACTTATACAAAAAATCTGTTTTTTTTTTTTTTTTTTTTTTTTTTTTTTTTTTTTTTTTTGTTGCAGAATTTCGTAACGAATACGTGTGGAATGGATTTTTTTCTGTATTCCTTAATGTTTACATATCTTCATGTTACGTGATTATTTAATTATTACGAAAGTTATTAGATTTGCTCAATTATCGTAGTTGCGGGGGATTGAGGAAGTAAAGTGAAAAGATGCTCAAGTAAAATCTTCACATTTCCACAGTAATTAAATTAGGCATTTCCTTAATAAAAATTTTTGAATAACAAAGCATTGCCATTTAGTGAAAAGAATGTATCTTCTTCAAATCCCCACTTGTACGCATTGATAAACTTAGATGAAATATTGTAAGTATCTTGTCTATCTGTAACTGCATACAAAGATTATTTTGTATCATCGTTCTCTCCCTCTCAATTTTATTCCACGAGTTTTGTTTGTCCACATCACACTTTAGTTTGGCCCAGACAAGACATCGTTTTTTTCGCAGTCTGGTTAATTAAGAACTAAAAGGAACAAATGAAGAAAAGAGTAAAACCACAATGAATAAATTGCATCTGTACAACATAGGGCATTGCGAATCTGATGGCATCTTTAAGATACAATTACATAGCATACGTGCACATACTGCAGCAGAGCAACAATGAACGGTGCTATAGCAATTTACACAAATTTAAAGGAACGCAAGCACAGTTGCTGCTGTTGGGGTGTTTTTTGCTTCCTACTTTTTTTTTTGCTCCGAGCAAGTGTTCTACGCCTTCGGACTTGCTAGGCGTACATATACAAACATATGTATTCCTAAATTGAAGTACTACTGACAGAACATAGTAATCCCATACATAGATACATCAATATAGTCCTATAGTGTTCTCATAAGTATCTGTCCGATTTCGAGCCATTGCGTGTGGCGTAGCTTTAAGAGGCACCACCACTCAAAGCAAAAGTGAAAAATAACCACGTGTTCTCATATTTGCGACTTTATTCATTTATGCTGGATGGGCAATCATTAGACCAGACCCGCAGGTTGTCATATGCTTGAAATTTCTTCTGTCGCTAGATTAATAATGAAAAAAATTTTATTATTTTTACTAAGCTCGATTGACACCGCACATATTGTACTCGTAGCAATTAATTATTTTATTCTTTTAAGCATTAAAATAGCGGAATATTGTGCTACGCCTCAAATCGTTCTGAAGATGATCATTTGCACACATTGTATTTCATAGCTATACAAACAAAAATGGTTTAAGTGTCAGCAGCGGTAGACCAATAATGAGGGTACATCCCCATATGGGGGGTTATCAGCAAAACTAATGTTGGCAAACTAACATCTTTAAGTGAGCTAAACCCCACTCCACATTAGAAAGGTTATTATTTTAACGATATGTCTGGCCTCGGATTTATCTTGAATACATCATTAAAAAGGTTGTTTAATGCTTATTAACAAACTTATATTTATCATAAGTATTGACATTTTTCGACATGTAACAGATTTTCGATAGTTTTATGTACCATTCGATGCTATTGTTGAGAGTTTCATTGATTCTTTTGATACATCATTAATTCGATCAGCTTTCTTGAGATTTTCCAGACTTGCTTTTAGATAATTTTACATCTTTTTTGATTGTTTTTGATACTTTTGCACTTAATTTGTTATCCAAAACGTTTTTGACCATTGATAAACTGCAATAATATTCGACTCTTTCGATACTTTATGGTATTATTCGATATTTTAAGACTTATGTCGATTATTTTGATGCTGTTTTGAGTTTTTTGAAATTTGTGGTATTGTTCGACACCTTTAGACACACTTAGACCAGTGATGCCATTTTCGATACATTTATTTATTTCGTCCTGAAAAATGGTCGTCAGTACATTCGATAAGTTTTCAGTGCATTTGGTACACTTGCCGCATTTTTAGTACATTTGGCGAATTTTTGGCACATTTTCAGTATATTTTCGGTACATTTGGACAATACATCATAATGATCTTTGTTTAAGTAAATGAAAGACTTAAAATAATCGCTGTTTTTAGACTTTGTAATATAATGTGATACCCATATACAGTGGAACCTCTTTAAGTCGAACCTCAATAAGTCGAAAACCAAACCAAACTCTAAAAAATGTTGAGTTCCCTTCTCTTCAAGCCGCGAAACCCCCCATTGCTCGAAACCTGACTCCTCTATAAGTCGAAATAATTAGTGAGTCTCTTTAAGTAAGTTCAGTACTTATTTTCCCTCTATGACTCGAAAAAATAAATTTGACTTCTGCATCTCGAACATAGCAATGTTTATATTTACAACCTTTTTCAACTGGATTATTTGAAACGAATTACCTCTATAGTTCGAAGAAAAATAAGATACCGACTTTAAGAATATGCCGACCATGCACATCTTTGTTTCTTAGAAATCAATGCAAAAGCCTACTTATATGTACAATGAACTCATTCTACGAAATGATAGAGGAATTTACAAACACGTAATTTCATTTGAACTTGAGCGAAGTTACTTTATTGTTGTCGAATGAAAATTAGTTTGAATAAATCTTAACCTCTACAAGTCAAAAAATTTCCTGACAGCTGATCTAATTATTAAGTCGAAGTTCTCCATAAGTCGAAAACTCTATTACTCGAATTTTTCGGCGTCTCCCTTCAAGTTCAACTTACAGAGTTTCTACTGTATCACATTGGGCTAGGGTTTTTGAGATGGGAAAAGTGAGGAAAATACATTCGGCATCTAAAAAGTACATTTCAAGTCTCTATTCAGTACATTTTCACAAATTCCATAACTGACTTAGAGCCTTTGGATGCTGTTCGATTTATTTCAAACTTAATTTTTCGACGCTATTTGATACTATTCATGTTTTTCGATAATAATAGATTTTTTTTGAATATTACGGATTTTTCAAAATGTTTTGATGCTATTCGGCATCATCGGCTTACTAAGTACTCTTCGTTTTCATTCGTTATCTTAAAACTTATGGATATCGACCTCTTCGATACTATTTGACTTTTTCGACTATAAAAATAAACACTTTACATTTAACGTTGTCTTTCTTTCTTAACAAAAATTTACCACATAAAATTAGTTGGCTTACAATAAACACACAAGTAATAAGTATTGACCACAAATTCCACACTAACTTTTGCATAAAAAATGCAATTGGCACAAATTCTACTAAAACATTACGAGTAAAAGGTATGTAAAAATTAACATCTTTTAACATGCGAACCTACTAAATACTCGTACATAACCATAATTTTTACATTTTTCTTACGATGAGCATGAGTTTGTTTACAAAAAAACTTTTACTTTTATTTTGCAACAAGTTAAATTTTTCTTGAAATTTATTGTTGGCAAAGAAAAATGCAGTCAATTGCAAGCAGAAAAAATAACAAAAACAATAATTAAACACCATGGTCATTAACAGAGAAGGTAGAAAATCCGTGTGCTTGTGTACATGTGTGTGTGTGTGTGTGTGACAATGCAACAGTCACTTTGGTGCCACATGCATTTTCCCTTTTAAGCCCAGTTAACACAGATGGTTTTCTGCTTTTTGTCACTGAATCATATTTCTGAACGTCATTATCATCATCGTCACCATCATCGATGGACAAGAGAAATTTTTGTTTGATGTTGTCGACTTGTTTTGCCATATCATTGTTGCTGTTTCTGTTGTTGTTGTTGTTGTTGTTGTTGTTGTTGTTGTTGTCAACTATTTTCGCATCTTCAGAGAAAATTGTGGCCCAGCAAGCACCATCGAGAGCATCATGCATTTCCATTGAAATCGAAATGATAGCGAACATGTTTTCGTTAGAGTTGCACAGGGTCGTTTTGTTTGAGTTGCACGGGCCTAGGGCGCAAATTTTCTGAATAGAAAATTTAAAATACATAATGTGTGCAGGTAAAACTAATTCATGTTCAATCACCCAAAATCAATAAAAAACATTTTGTTTTAAATTTTACGAAACATCTTAAAACAAAAGATAAAGTTCAACAGCACATTGACACCGAAAAGATGGATTTGTTGGTCATTTGTCTTAAGTACTTGCTACAAGAATTATGTGAATCATTTATTCAAAGGTTTTTTTTTTATATAACATAGTCAATTTTGTTGTTCTTATCTCAAGCTCGAGTGACAATATTATACCAAGCTTATCGTGTATTATCAAATCGGCATCTGGATCTCTTTTAATTTCGAATTTCAACAAACTATTGAAAATGTCACATACTTGTTTTTCTTCGGCATCCCAATCACCATGCAGTACGAGGCGATTTCCAGCCAAAAATAAAATCAACTCGATTATTGATTTCTAGTACAGAATTATTCAAAACTTTCGGTACTAATTTTCCACTGTGACTACTTTGCACTTTTTCAATTGTTGCACAGTCGATATTCTTTCGTTTTCATCAAAGAAAACGGTCCTCCAATTATTGAATCGGCTTGAAATTAATGTTTGCTCATTAGAGTGCTCTCCAAATTGTTAGCAAATACGGCAATGTGCTGCATCAGGGCTTATTAGTGTTCGAACCAATTGTATATGGCTTACCAAGGCTGATAGAAGCTCCTTTAATATTATCCAATTCCAGATTTTGAAAAATTTAAATTTTTCAGTTTATTAATTTAGAATCATTGACGTTAATTGCTATAAGTGAACCAAACTGGCTGATGACAATCGGAAGAATTGGCGCTTAAGAGCCAATCATGTGTGCCAACATTAAATCTGCGATTTGATTTGAACATGTTTTGTGATTCTCTATATTGTTTTACTCGTAATTGTTATATAACAAGCCATTACCATTAGCATTTTCCTCGTTATAGACGGCCGCAGTAGCATTTTGTATTTATCCACATATCAATAATCGAGATTTTGAAATTGAAATGATTCACTTCACTCTACGATTTAGTGCGTGCAGTAATGTAAAATGTTTATATAAAATCAAAAATGTATTCACTTTCTCAGTCACAAGTCTTGCTTTCAATATTCCTTTTGAGCCGATATCAACGTTTCTTAATTATTACATAACTAGTGTCGTATTTTAATCACCGCTTTCGGTAAATAATTTTAGTTTTTCTATGTTGTTTGCAAACTGCAAATGCTGAGCATCCCCAGTGGAATAGTTCACGATCAGGGCTGTTAAGGAAAACCGTCATCTTTCAGTGGGATTGCGTCAACGAGCTTGCTATAGTAGCATCATTGATTTGCTATAGCAATATCACCAGTGTAGCTGATTGTTATGAACTTTGCACGAGTCAGTTCTTTTAACAGAGTCAACATTTAATGAGCACAAAAGAGTTCATAGAGCTTCTCCTTCAGGGCATCTCCTAACGAATAAGTCGTGACCATTAAAGAGATACTTATCTCACGTGCACGCAGTAAGGTTTCAATCCACCTGACCAAAGATTTACCGACTCGGTCGGTGTCCCTCCACTACTTTATGCATAGAGTCACATATTCATTACCACAAGCATCTCGTAGACCAAAAAAAACACCCAGTGTATAATCTTCAAAAGTTGATACTTTCCTGATATTGTTAGCCCGTATCAACAAAGCACTTTTGATTCAACTAATGCATCATGCGAAATGAAGACTTCAAACACCGTTTTAAGTGGCTTCTACAAACAAGAATGTAGGGCTTATATTGTAATTATTTAGTTGTGCATAATTGCGTTTATATTAAACGTCTAGTGTAGGCACGCCCAGTGTAAGCGCACCCATTAATTAACTTTGACAGCTAACTGGTTGCGAGACTTGGCCGTTTTGGATTTGAAGGATCTTCTCACTCCACACCAAGAGGTCTTTTTAAGTACCAGTGCAATTAATGGCCATATCTTCATACCATAATGACCTTGCGCTTTTTTTTTTTGCTCGTTAATCGTACATTTTAAGTTCATATCACAAATATCATTCAATTGAAGGTTGTTTAAAAAATTTTTAAATTTTTTGGACTTGGGTCCAAGGCTTTGACAATTCCTATCTGGCATTTTTCTGGTTTTCATAGCAGAAAAGGTTTCCAAATCAAATTTTTCCCCTCAATGATTTACTATAATTGCAAATTAAACAGATTAGTGCGATTTTCAAAATTGTGGCCTAATACGGCCCTGTTGATTGCGGCTGTTGTCTTTAAAGTGGTTTTTGACATTTATGTCTAGCTTTTCTCTTTCTCTCTCTCACTTTTTAAGCCGCGCTTTCAACATAAAATCAGTTGGCCCGCAGCGATATTTGGTAGTTGTGAGCGAGCAAAAAAAAAGTAGCAGCCGCCGCGTCACTCGATTGAAAGAGTTTTCATGACTGGCGTACGAAACGAGTTGCATTCATTGATGAATCGTTTACAGAGATTATTTATTTTCGAAAATATTATTGTATTTAACCTCAGGAGGTTACGTTGGTTCAATTAGGGGCTTTCTTTGTTGCCAACATTGATTGTACTGTGCATGGCTGTCGATTTATTTTCTCCGCTAGTGAAATTAAAGATGCGTTTCTTACGTTACTGCTGGCAATTGTTGGCATTTGCCATAGGAGTAGTGGCAACAGACACCTGCATGTGGTTACAGCTGAAGATCACTGAACTTGTGGTATTATGTAGCGCGCCGTGAAAGATTAGAAATTTGTAAGGTTATGGTAAATTTTCACTTTATTGGAAAATATAAAATTTTTCATTGATTTTATATAGAAAGGGTGTCGTTAGTGGGAACGATTTTTCACAAGAGTTTTTTTTGAGAGCATATGTTTTATTAATAAAATAATAAGTTGAGTGCATTGCTTTGAATTAAAGTTAATAAGAGAAATTACCCATTTACTTAAAATATTATAGTTGATTCAATGTTTTCTAATTACTGTCATTTATTAAATAGTGTAAATAACCTTTTGCAATCAATTTGATTTAATGTATTTTTCAATTTATTTCAAATGCAATTACAAATTATTACCTCAAATTAAAATTAATTCAATAATAATAAAATTACATGTGTCTGCACATAATTATACTATGTACTTATATGTACAAGACTCACGCGAAATAGAAACTCAATTTCCAATTAAATAAAAATTTACGTTGTTACTTAAATCAATTAATATTTTTAACATTTTTAACATATGGGCATAACTTTTAATTTCTTTGATTAAATCAAATGTTAGGTAATATAGTCAAGACCGGATTAACATAGCAGCATAGGACGCCCGCGCCTGCAGCGGCTGATTGTAAGGGGCGTCAAATTTTGGATGTATTGTATAGAATTGACATATGAGGCGTGCAGCCAAGTCCCTTTTTCATACTTTGGTAAAACAACGAAAAACTTTTATCTTAGTTTTTGTTCATTGGAAAAATTATGAACGTATTCCTCAGTTCGTCAGATCAAACTTTTCGAGTTTCATCTGCCTAGGTTTTTGAGAAAACAGTTTTGGTCTTGGCGGGTTATGATCCATTGAACATGGACTTGGCTGGTTTTGACATAGTAATCAACAAACTTTGTTTGAAAAAAGCGAATTTGACCGGTTTTGATATTAAAGTACTGGTCTGTTTTGAAAGCAAGTTCATGGACTTGGTCGGTTTTCAAATCTGTGCATCAAAATAGACCTAAAAAATGTAACATGTAACATTTTTGGGCGGGAAGACCTCCTTTTTTTTTTTTGTTTTCACTTGCTTGATGATAGATGTGGTATCCTTTGCCCATGTATAACATGATAACCCTTAGAAAGAAAGAAAACATATTGAATATTAAATCAAACGAAATATGTACATTGGGTATTAGAGGTCTGCATGAGTGACCTCGAAACGGACATCATATAAACTTCCGAATGCAATAAATTTCGAGTCCTTGAACTTGTGGAACATTTTATTTACGATTTATTTGCAAGAGCAGAAACAACCTCTCCTGCTTGGTGTTTCGATTTGTTTTGAATTGATTTGTAGATTTTTTGCACAAAAACTCTATCAACTCGCAACGACGCGAGTGGCTTGAGAGTCGTTTCGATTGCACTCATGCAGAACTCTAATACATATAACAGCAAAACTAAAAGTTTTTAGAGAAATATTGTGGTTTTTAATGAAATTGATAAAAAATTTATTAACAATTAAGTCGTTTTTTTCCAATGCGCGATCTGAACGCTTATGGCATTTGTCATTTTGAATAAAAATCACCTCTGTTCAGGTCCCGTTTTGGAAATAAGTGCACTTTTCAAACCACTTTTTAAGGCATTTGTGCTGATTTGAGAACAAAATTATCAGTAGCGTAGCTAGGGGGAGGGGGTGTAGGCAACAAAATGGTCATCGTATTATTGAATTCAAATTAGGTTTTGATTAATAATTTGTGAGTTTAAGTAAAACATGCACCTTTTTGTTAATAAATTTAAACATATTTTGTTAAAAAAATGGTTTCGAATTTATTTCTAATTGGAAACTTTTCTGTTATGAAATATTCTTGGTATGGTTCCTATGATGTGAAGATGTAAAATATGATGACCTTTTTTTTAGTTAAATAACATTTTTGGTGGAAAGAATTTTTATTTTTTTGCAGATAAAAGATGATATTTTAGTTCTTCGCCATTTAAGTTCTTCGCCCTATGTGGTATATGTTCACGCTACGCTACTGTTTGCGCCGTTCTAAGGTTGGATCAAGCAATCTGAAATTTTGTGAGAGTTTCCACCCTTTCGGGTGTATTTTGTGCTCATTTTCAGCCACACGAATAATGTAGGAGTGGTTTGACAACAGCGTGACTTTAAGGTAGATGTTTTCTACGTTTAAGTAAGTAGGTTTTTTCGTAAAATTTCAACGAAATCGAACAGAAACTTTGTCCACGCCTTTGATAGGTTTGAGCTTGGAAGCTCAAATATTTTAACCATTATTTTTAAATCTTAAGCTAAAATATAGGCAAAAAATAAGATCCATCCATAAATTTTTGAAAAAAACCACACCTTAATGTATACACATAAGTTGAGTATAAATTGTATACTTTATATACCATATCGGCTTGCTCCTTTTGGGAGAACGATTCTATTTTGACAGGAAAGGTCATCTATCCTTAACAATGGGTATAAAATCTTATCATTTTTAAGCCTTTATAAAAACTGGTAAGCTTGATTGCATACCATTTGAATTTTACCAAGACTTAAATTTTTTGCCAATTCTCTATTTGAGTTAGCATTTATTTTTTAGCATTTGTAATGGTAGTAGTATATCTTATCTTGAGTTCCAAATAGTTTCAAAGATGATTTAAATTAAGCCCAAATGAACTTCTTATGGATAATTTAAAAAGTAAAGGCTTTTGTTAGTGAAGAGAATGGATTTGTTCTACAAAAAAACTTAAGCTTCAATAGAACATTTTATTTCATCGGTATAAGAGAAACATTAAAAATTGTGTCATATTGGAACTCTTTGGGAATAGTTCACAATTTTTGACGTACTTTTAGGAATGCGATAAAGTGCAAGTTCAGAAAAAAATGCATTAAGTATTGGAAGAAAGAACCTTGAACAATGTATAGTTCTAAAACAATAATTACATCAACTGCTTAACGCGAAACGTTTCTGACAAAATATAAATTTCTCAGGAAATGAAAAGAAGTGAATGAATAGAATTATCTTAAATTTCAAACTAAAAACTTCAGTTATCCTTTTAGCAGCTGTATTGTCTTTTCGCGTCTACTATTTATAAAGAATATTTGTTTACCGAATAAAAAACGTGTCTTGAAAAAAGTCAATTGCACTGAAAATGAAAATATCTATGCAAGATTCAATATAGTTTTTACTAATGAAAACACAAACCCCCCCCCCACTATTTGTGTACTGGCTATATGTGTCACTGAATGTATTCGAACAGATTTGACTATCATTTGCTTTAATAGATTTCTTATCATAGCATTTCTTAACTTTGGCTTGGGTGTAAAGTGCCGCACCCAATTATCAAAGCCTGGTCACTTTTAGTATTTTGATTATATCGTATTATTTTTGATATTCGTTCCAAGTTGGCTTTAATATCTACTTTTCTTTTAAGCCATATGACGTAGTATATAATACTTATGAAAACTATGAAAGTGAAAGTTGTGAAAAGTACATAACCTCGCAGATCCAGCCAACGCAAATTAAAGATATAGCATTTCTCAAAACGACTCATATGAATGTACAGTACACACATACATATGCAAGTTGGGAACGTTAGAATCAATTTAAAAAATTGAAATTTTAAATTAAAGACAATGCAATCAATTTGAAGTCAGTAGCTGTTGGAGACGAACTCGCTCGCAGAGTTTGCATAGTAACTCACTGATTCTTGCAAATCAGTTTATGTCGAAAGTTAAGTCTGTCTAAGTAGATAAAATAACTTTAAGCTTTTACTTCTGTTGAAGGTGTGACGCCCACATCTCCCATCATATCCGCTTCACATCACGATTGTGTGCTTTTCACTTTTTGCACAATTGTTTTACTTCATTTCATTTAAAAACTATCTAGGTATGAACGGTGTTACGCCCACCTGCCAAATCGTATCAACTGTTCGTCTCGAACACCTCTTTCAGGACATTGCGTAGACATAATATTCTATTCGCGTACACTTTTCGTCCCAATGGTTCTTTTATCACTTTGTACAAAATATTATTTAGTTCAATTGCAAATCCCCTCCACTTTTCGATGGCGTCTTACTCACTTTGTACCTTCGTGCGAAATTGCATTTCATTCTGTGCGAAAAATGTCTAGATGAGATACATAACATAAAATTATTTTCATTTATGGGAGCTGCTACGCCCACTAAATCTCAATAGTCTTTGTATGCTCATATATTTGCAAAAAATTAAATTTTATTCCGTTGGAAAGCTACATATTTAATATCAATACATTGGGTTGAAAAAGTCTCTAGATATCATAATTTTTGGATTTGGCTTCTACGGAAGATGCCATGGTCATTTGTCTAACCAAGTCCGCTTTACGTTCGGATAATGCCTTTGTTTATTGGTACTAAGCTTTAATTGATTTTGTTGGGAAATATTCAAGTTATGATAACTAAACGTTTTTGTTTGTATGTTTTGGTTTTCGGGAGCTATTTTTCATGGAAATCTTTGATGAAGACTCCAGATATGCAAACAAAAAATTTAGAATCGGCAAAACTATCGGATTCGATATTCGCTAAGCAGTCGTTATCTACAAGTATGTAAATATTATTTTCGATTAACAATGCGCACATGTAAAGGGTGTTTTTTTTAGAGGTATAGAGCTTCGAATTGAAATAAAACACAAGAAAATCGTTTTAATGTCCATCATTTTGGCTTTATTGGAAGGATAATTTTATGCCATTAATGTTTAAATATGATTTCGGGCATGTGGCCGCCGCGGCTGGCTCGAATAAAGCCAATTCTACAGGTCCAATTTTGAACCACTTTTTCGAGCATATGGGGCCGTATGTCGGCCATAACGCCACGAATGTTGGCTTCCAAGTCCCCTAACGTTTCTGGTTTGTTGGCGTAGACGAGCGACTTCACATATCCTCAAAGAAAATAATCCAATGGTGTCAAATCACACGATCTTGGTGGCCAATTGACAGGTCCATTCCGCGAAATTATGCGCTCATCGAATGTTTCCTTCAATAAATCGATTGTGACGTGCGCTGCGTGGCATGTAGCACCGTCTTGTTGGAACCACAACTCATCCACATTCATGCCATCCAATTCGGGAACAAAATAGTCGGTTATCATGGCTCTATACCGGTCTCCATTAACGGTAACTGACTCTCCAGCATTATTTCGGAAGAAGTATGGCCCAATGACTCCACCAGCCCATAGAGCACACCAAACAGTCAGTTTTTGTGGATGTAATGGCGTCTCAAGGGTCTCATGTGGATTCTCTTCACTCCAAATGCGGCAATTTTGCTTGTTGACGTAGCCATTCAACCAAAAATGAGCCTCATCACTGAACAAAATTTTGCGATGAAAATCAGCATCGAGATCAATCTCATTTTCGGCCCATACACCAAAATCACGACGCATTGCATGGTCTCGCGGCTTTAATTCTTGCACAAGCTGGATCTAGTAAGGTCGCAAGCCAAGATCTTTGCGCAAAATCTTCCATAAAGTTGATGGACAAAGCTCCAATTGCTGTGCACGGTGGCGAATCGATTCATTCGGGTCCTCTTCAACATTTTGCTCTACAGCGGCAATTGTTTCTTCGGTGCGCACTGTTCGACGTCTCTGCGGATGCGTATTATCACATAGAGTAAACGTAGTGCGAAAACGATCCATGGTTAACTGAATTAATTGCTCTGATGGACGATTATGTCGACCATAAAATGGACGGAGCTTGCGGTAAACTTCGCGAACTGAACCATTATTTTCGAAATAAATTTGAACGATTTGCAAGCGTTGTTCTTTTGTCAACCTGTTCATGATGAAATGGCTAACCAAACTGAACATAAATGACAATAGAGTTGCCAGATTTGACCATAAAATGCCAGTTTTATCTCTATTCGAAAAACAAACCTCTAAAAAAAACACCCTTTACATATGCATTGGCTACTGTTCGCTGTGTAAGACCACTTTTCTTAAAAGTCATTAAAATTCATTTACTAATAAAACAATCGATGTGAAATACAGTCCAAACCGCGTCACTTCTACTGCTGTTGCCACACGAAGTTCGAATCATCTCGCCCGTTTGACTAAAAGTGTAAAGTTTCAATTAATAAAAAAAAAGTGAATAAATATAAATCGAGGGTTGGTTGGTGTTGGTTGTTTTCATCGAACTGCCGGCGTCTATTCATCGCTTTCAGTAAATTTCAGTACCGCGATGTTAGCACGTTTGCACAGAGTATTTGATCGTGCTCGGGCATTAGTGACATAATAAATAAATAAAGCAAAAATACGAAAAGTTTTACTGTCGTTAGTGGGTTTCTAGTTATTAGGCTAAAAACAAATCATTCTTATCTGCTGAATCTTCAAACGAATTAAGGGCGAAAAAAGATTGTGAAATCTCGAAATAGAAATGACATACATATAAGAAAATTATATGCAGTCATTAAGTTTTTTCTTTTTAATTTTCTTAAAACTTGCGAGTTGACAATTACCTATCTTTGTTAAAACCATTTTTGAACAACTATATTCCTTTTGTTTCACGCAACACTTAAAAGGGCATGGATTATGTTCTATTCACTATAATAGTTACCGAAAAAAAAAGTATAAGATATCTATCAGAAAATTAAATTTGCCTTATAAACGATTTTAACTTTTAAAGCTAAAGAAAATTATAATAAAATTTACTACTATTTATGTATGTGAGATATCCACTCTGAGTTATCCACTATCCTTTCGCATAGTGGAATTTTGTGTCCATAAATAGGACGAAAATTAAAGTACTAGGGATTGAAAAGTTGTTCAAGAGAATCATTAGAAAATACTAAGGGAATGAGAAACAAGCTTTAAAAAAATTTAGATTTGTATTGAGTTTAGTGACACAGTGCGCTCAAAGTTGAACCAGTTCCCTTAAGTAAAGGGGAACAGGTAATGTATTTTTTCGCTTTTATCCCCCCTGGGGCAAAAGATACAATCTCCAATGCTTTTTAAAAACAGAACAAATAAGGTTTAGAAACTGTTTTTTTTCCAATTACTTGTAAACTATAAAAGATATCGCCAAATTTTTACCATCTTTGAAATTAGCATTGCAAAATTTATGGAAATCGATAACTATTGTGAAATAAAGTCTCAACCACATTGCCTCTTTGAGATAGGCGTGTAAGTGGACCGATTTTTTTCATATTAACAATTTTTTGTTTTGTTAACCTTAGCAACGTGTGTGATATATTTCACGACTCTAACGCTATCATTACTGTTAATGGTCACTGTTTTTGGTTTTTCTGTAGTAACTTGAAAGCTATAGAAAATATCGCAAAATTTGTAACATTTTTGAAATCAGCATTGCTAAGTTAATGGAAATTGATACTCATTTTGAAGAAAATGTCTCAGCCATATCCGACCTTTGTATGGTCCTTCCGTGGAAGGACTTTGTTATATTCACAAATTTTACTTTTTTTACCTTAAAAACATCTGTACCAAATTTCAAGACGCTAGCGCAGTTATTACTTTGTATGGCCGTCGTTTCACACAAAACCATCCACTGTGCTTCGGTTCGAAAATTGAAGCCACTAGGAATATTGTTGTAAGTCTTACATTAAAGCTTTTTGTGTGAACTTTATTTATAGCGTGGTTTAAAAAAAAAAAACAAAATTGCGACCCTAATGCCGACTTAAAGTGGTTCACTTAATTTGCGTTTATGTTGATTTCAATGCATTTTTGCAAGCTTATGTCATGGTTAAAGATTTTGAGTTGAATAAAATAAGAAATATAGCTGCAAGATGGATCGAATCTTATAAACCCTTAAACGTAAACGGTTTTATTTTTGAAGATTTATTAGCTTAATTTTCACAAAAAATTTAGCTCTCTCACCTGATATTTGATAATTGTACTTATGTAAAACGTAGCGTATGAGTGACATTAATTTAAATATAAAACTTCAATGTTTTACAAACTCAAATCAAATTAAAAAATATGCGTCGTGGTTGCTAAGCAGTAGAACTTCAAATAGAAAATCGGGTAAAAGATTTATGATATTGATTTTCAATTCACCATGGGTTCATATATTGTAATTTTTTAACGAGAGACTTTTCAGTATCGGGACATAAGCGTTAAAAAAGTGTTTTTTGGTCGATATAATCGTTTATCAAAAGAAAAATATTTTGAGCCGATATGTTAGACCTGCCATTTAAATTTAGTGAACCACTCCATAAAAAATGTACACTTATAAAATTTCAATATAAGTCATTGTGTAATATTCCCAGTTGCTTTAATTTTTTGCCAGACTGGAGCGGTAGTGCTCAATAACTCTAAGAGTGACGCACATGTGTACATCAGTAAAAAAAGGATTTCCCAAACGTCCTCTAAAATGATAGTTATCGTGAAAAGAAAAAGTTATTGAGTTGAAGTTAAATAGTGGCTCTCGACGATCGAGATCCCAAAATCTGATTTGTATATATTTTCTATATTTTTAGTTATTTTACCTTAGGCACTACCAAATACTAAGCTTCATATCTTTTTATTTGTGTGTCAAAATTTTTACAAAATTTACAGCTTGAAAATATCTTTTCATGTAACTTATAAGCAAATTGACGATTGATTTACTTTTTAAGAATCAGTAAATACTTGAATTGCTTACTGAAATTTAAGTATCTACAATAAAAAAAGTTTACCTATGTATTGTTTTTACGTACATAGCTCACCGTTTTGCTACAGAAATGTTTTTTTTTTTCCTAATGGTAGCACTGATTGGGATCAATGTGTAGTAGAATAAGAAACGGCATCGAATTTAAACGTCGAGAGACACGGCTTAACATCAATTCAGAGACTTGGAGTTTCATAAACCTTTTTGCTTGACGATTACTACCGTTTAGGGGAGCGTCTACAAATCTTTATTTTTTAACAAGTTAATTTTTTTTTTTCGAATATATTTCTCGTTTAGTTTTAATTTCCCAGTGGACATTTAAAATATTTTTGAATATACAATGTTTAAAACGATCAACCAATTGATTGTTCTTTTAAAAAAGTTTTACCAGATCAAATTTAAACGTGATTATAAAGTAATCATGGTTTTTTGGGGAAATTTTTTGAAGACTGCTTTATGAAATATCAAAAATGCTTTATTTTGATATAAAAAAAATAATTTACTTCAAAATTTATAAAAGCAATCTTTTTAGTTATAAAAATGTTTCTCAAATTATCTTCTACACAACATCTATAAAATTAAAGCATTTCTAAACAAAATTTATAATAAATTTCTTAATATTTTCCCCATAGGTTTTGAGTTATTTAAAAAGTGTTCAAAAAAATGTTCGCTTAAAAAATGTTGAAAAAATGTTGAAAAAATGTTTAAAAAAGCCAAAGAGGGCAGTTGTCTAAAGAATGACCGATACGTACTTATGATCCTTAAAATATTTTATATATGTCCAAGCAGTAAATGATAAACACTCTTTCAAGAAAAGTTTTACTTGGTAATTGTTTTGGCAAGTTTATTCCCCACAAGGCGAATTTCTAAATGAACAACCGCTTGATATAAAAATAAATTGTTTACGGTTAAAATCATCGCTTCGGCGATGTGTACATGACTCGATTGCAGCAAAAAAACATTCGCTGGGCTTTAATAACAATATATATTTACGTTAATAAAATAAATAATAAATATTTGCTTGTTTGTGGTTAATTAAACAGAAAAAATGTGAAGAAAAACACTTGAACAGATTAGCGATTTACACAGGGACATAAATTACAAATGAGTAACGTGTTGTTATAATCAATATGTAAAGATGTTATTTTTGCACTATGAGAAACACAGATCAAAAATGGAATCACAATATGTTGATTAGGGTGACGATTAAGAACCAAGAACATAAAGGATTTATTTGAAGAATAGTGGGAATAGTGGGAATTTATTCAAAAATCGATAAAACGAGAGTATGTAATTATCAAATTTTATTTGGCATCATTGGGGGGAAATGAACATTTCTGCCATTTTTCGGAAGGAAAGTGTTTCGGATATAGTGGTTAACTTTTGCTAGCAACATGGGCTGAAGTTCTCTGAGCAAGAGTTTAAAACTATATGGGAAAAATAATTGAAATGTAAACACCAAATCAATTGATTTTATTTATTTTGATTTCCTTACCGCCAAATAAGTTTGCCTTAATGATTAAGTTGAATCAAATCAACCGAGATCGTTCAAGGTTTAAACGATCAATTTACCGCAGAAGCAATTAAAAATAGCGAAAATTGATACGAGTATATCAAGTTTTTTAGATTTCGGCCCCAATGTTAGTGAGATAAATTGATTGTTGAGTAAAATTTATTTTTTTTAAGTGCGCGATGCCACGCCTCTTACAGGAATATACATGGAACCACCCTTAATAGGAAATAACGCTGACACAGCTGATCCGCTATACCGATTTTGATCAAATTTGGTATGGAGATAGATTGAATCCTGAGCAATGATATTTGTGTTAAGTGGGCGGTACCACGCCCCTAACAGGAAAAAACGTTTTTCACTGCTAAGCTAATGAACCGATTTTGATGAAATTTGGTACAGAAATAGATTGAACCCTAGAGAAAAGTGTTTGTTTTAAAGTGTACGCTGCCACACCTCCAATAGGAAAATACATTTTCTCTGCTGAACTAATGTGCAGATTTTGATGAAATTCGGTATGGAGATATGTATGTTAAACTCTAAGAAAGAGATAGGGATAGAGCAACATAAAACCATGACTTTTATTTTAAGAAGCGTTGTCAAAAAATAGCTCTCTTTTATGCATATGAGTTTTATAATATTAGATTCCAAAAAGTTGGTTGAATTTCAAACGCTGGGCGAACTATAGTTGATATAATTACACAAAATTAGCGTTAACTAAATTAAAAAAAAATCGCTTTAAAAACGAAACTTTTATTATAAAAAAAGTCCTGAAGGTCAATGATATTCTTAAAAATGAAAGCTTATGGCAGCACAATGGATCTTTTCCGTCAATATTGTTGTCCTAACTTAACTGGTGGTACCGCGTAGGCTAAAGAAAAAATAATGTTGGCTGAACTAAACATTGATGGCCAACTCAGTTGCTTGCTGAATTAATATTTTGTTAATGACTACTGTGTGGTATGATGGTTGAAAGCGATAGAATGATTTCAGCTTTTGAGTTAAATATTTTCGAGATTTCCAAATTTTTTATTGTAATTTCATTAAAGTATCAAACAGTAGCGAAAAAAATACCGAATTTAAACAACTTAAGATTGAAAACGCATTGAGTTAATGTTAAGAATTTGGACGGTGACATATTATAGGTAAGATTATTATAAAAATAAGAAATCATAGTAAATTTACCTAGAATACTTGTTAACGTAACTTTATACAGCTACTCGTCTATCATACAAATTTTTGTAAATGTTAATAAACTATAGATTACTTCAATTGTCACTTCGCTAGATATTACCAGTGCGTTTGCAATTTAATTCAATTGGAAACTGCTATGCTGACGATGCTGATGATGATGACAGCTATGTGTGACAAATACTGCGTGATATTTACAGACGCTCAAATTGTGTGTATATCTATGATATATAGTTGGAAAGAGTACAGATAAAATATTACTTGTTGGCTGTGCTTTTATTGTATATACACATGCACATGAATTAATTTATACTGTACTTCAATATCATAAATAAACTGTGACTAACATTTCATACGCATTATTTGACTCCATTTCAGACAGCGAGCGATCTCACACTCGGTTCAGAGTTTCATATTCGGTATTCATTTATTATGTCAACAGATGCGTTCTTATTTTCATTTCACTTGAATTTCAGTTGGTTTTAATTTTCAATTCTGGAATATACATAGTAAATAATAAAAAAAAAAACAATTATGCGACTTAGAATTTAACTGAAAACGATACTTACACTACAATTAAAACATTTACTTAAAAAATTAATCCAATTTACTATTTAAGACAAACATAGACATGATTTTAACCACAATAATGAAGCTAAAAATGTTGTATTATTCCATGAATTAATGGGCATAGCTCCAGTGCTTGGATGAAATTTAACCCCCGACATTGGATAGTCTCTTTTTCTATGAAGGGTTGCTTAGTAGGTGTTAATTCATAGTTCTGGAAAAATCGACGTTGTTAGTTGATCTAACCATTTTTTTTTGCTACGTAATATTAAAATATGAATTGTGATGTAGGATAAACTTGAAGACCTTTGTTTTTTTTCTAGTTAAACAATATATCAATATTTCATTTCATATTTATTATCAAGAACCTTAATTTGCTTTTAGCAAATTTTTTATCTTAGAGTAATCTATACATATTTTTTCTAAGTACCAACATTTTTTTAATGTTTTAATGCATGGATATGATCGATCCAGATTTAGAATATTTTTGGATTTTAAGAAATTCCGGAAAATTATTAGTTTTTGCGTGAGAATAAAGTTTTGGTCGAAATTATATATTTTATATCTTATCTGAAAAACTGCGATACACTGGTGGGGTGTTACACTTGATAAAGATTGAAATATTACATCTCACATATGAAAGCCTCTATCTGCATATCACATTCGTTGTCTTTCCAACACATTTTCCATGAATTCCTTAAGTTTGAGCTGTTATGGCGCGGAATTCATTACAAATATTCGTTTTCAGTTGGGGGAACTGTGCTTTTAAATAGAACAAAAAAAAAAAACAGTTGGGAGCGGCTAAGTCTGATAAGCGCGGTGGCTAATTCAAGTCGCTAATCGAAGATGTCTCAATATGTCTTTTGCAGTAAAAGTTTTGATTTCATCCTGTTGGAACTGCAGGTGTTGATGATATATCACAGTAGGCCTCAAGAAATTTTTCAGCATCGTCCGATATTACAACTGCATCTGCATATGCAGATTTTTTTACATTCGCGGATGCTGGTTTTCGAAGGTTAACATCCGCGGATGTGCACGCGGATCTTTAGATTTTTTACTATTTTATAGGAAATTTTTGTATATGCACTGAAATTAAATAAGAGAGGTAAATTTAAATAATTTTATTCAATATTTATTATTTAGTACGAAGAGTCGAAAATTGGAGCATTATATTTAATAAATAGTAAAACTGCCGCTTTTTCGGGCCAAGCTTATTACGTAGAGGTTCGTAAATTAAGCCCGCGCTACTAAACACTTGTCGATAGGAACACTGCCTGTTGGTGTCGATAAAAATCTCTGTACTATTGGTGTTAGTAATTTTAACTCTTTTCGATCAACGCTCCACCATTTTAAAGAATTTTCATCTATATGGAAAGTAATCAATTCCTTTTGGAGTATAATTTCAGCACTACCATTTTCTGGTATTTCTTCACTTTCATCTTCACTTGATGAATCTAACATTATATCCAGCTCGTTTTTTAAGCATGGCTTTTTGACTATTCCAGATGTCCCTTATCCTAGTTGTTCTATATCATTTTTTGAGAATGACATCATTCTTTTAGCCGTTTCGAAATAAAGAGAACCGGAAGCGCTATTTTCAGTATTTCTCATCTGAAAAATGTCTTTTTTTTTCCTCAGCTACTGGTGTAAGAAATGTGTACTTATAGCGCGGGTCTATATAAGTGGCGAATAAATATAAATTGTTTTCCAGCAAGTTGGAAATCTTTGCTGTAAGTTTACTTTTCAGAGTCGTGACAGCCTGTCGAATTAGATCAAATTGTGTGATCTTGCCAATTAATCATCAACTTTTTTTCAATTTATTGGAATTACAGATTAAATAAGGACATGTCAGCTGCTTAGCTCTCGTGTGGCTTCCTCAAAAGTTTTCAATAATTCATTATAACTTTTGATGATTTTCCACTTTTCTGACAAAATGGGGTTAATCTCACTGTCATTGATGTTAAGACTTACGGCATCTTTTACCTGACTGTAATTCATATTCGCAATTCACTCAAATATTGAACAAAGTAACAAAGAACAAACGTGCCGAATCCTGTCACCGACTCACCGCTACTATTTGTCAATGCGCATTGCGGCGCCGGGAATTTCTCATCGTGATCTATGGTACATCTGTATTCGCATTGATTCTTGCGGATGCGGATGCAGATGTCCAAATCAATGCGTAAGCTCGGCAATTTTGAATGCGGATGCGAATACTCGCAACATCACTAACCATTGATGTCAACTGCTGCATTGGCTTCATATTCAAAAACTATAGACCAATGATCCTTTCGGACAATTCACCGCAGTACATCTACATAAGTGTTGAAATGGTGTTGTCAATTCATTGTTAGCTGGCTGTTTGCTTCAATTCTTACAAAAGATGAACCTTATATTGAGCCGTTTCATGTCAACCTGGCCACCTCCCTGCTCAAAATATATTGCATCCAAAAAAAAAGATCTGTAGGAATTCTTTTTTCGTTGGAACATTTCAGCTTTTGCATGCCTTTTTATGATCTTAGTATTGTTCTTCTTTAAGCTTGATAACCTGTCTGTCGCGTGACATCTCGAGAAATCTCCTGAATTCTTCCGACTTGTTGCATTGCGCGTTGGAAGTTGCGCTTTGAAAGCAAGGTTTTTTTTGTGTGTTCTCATCGCGTTCGCTACTGATAATTATTAAAATAAGTATTGTATCGATATCATTCTTTTTCTACGAAATATCGTAAATTGGGGGTATAGCGTCGCCCATTTTATCCAAACCAAACTATGCTACGAACCTTCCTTAGGATCCCATAAACAACACACATCCATGCATACATACATAGACACGCATTGAGCTGCATACATATATATAGATAAACGACGGCTACTAGTCAGATATAGTGCTTTCTTCGATTATTTTACAAAAAAAATAATAAAATAATTTTGATCCCCGCTTTATGTGCGATAATTTGCAAAACAAAATTCTATGATTTTTGTTCGTTATTCTGTTGCACATCAATTCATATTAAAATCTCTACGTTTTGTTTGCAAAATTCAGAACAAAAATACATTGCGCTACCCTGTGCTACTCATTAACGTGAGCCTGGTCTTAAATATGTATTGAATATTTTTCTAGAACAGATGTGGTAAATAAGTTTCCATGCGAAATTACAAGCACTTTTCTACTTGATCTTTTCAAGAGTTCAACAGTCCATGCCAATTAAAGGTTCGTTAAGAGCAGACTTACAGCACAGAAATTAGCATTATCTAATTGAAAAATTGCTTACACATTTGATGAATTTACGTACGGATTAAGACTGAGCTATTCAACATGGAATAATATTCAAAGTAAATCTATTTAATGAAGGTTTAAAAATTTAATAATGAAAAAAGCTGATGTTGCTGACTCTTAGTATCGTGTAAAGAATGAGCTTTTTAGTGACCTAAGCAAACGATTACAAACAATTTATCTTCCTTATCTAACTTACTTGAATAGATATGCTTCTCTCAATGCTAATAAGAACTGCTTAGAAATGTTCAACTCTCTTAAAGGAACGATCTGTACCAATTATGAAACCTTTTACCACCATTTACATGGTGGGCTTAAGTTTAACATAGTTATTCATTAAGATCGTTAGCAGTAGGAATTCAAGATCCATAGAGCGTAATTTCTGAGTCTTTGGTGGTATTATCTCTATCCTCCGTAGTCTTTTATTGGTGTACACTGAAACTGGATAAACTTTAATTACATTTTTAAGTCAATACTTTTCAGCCTTCGTTGCGTTGAGTAATTTTGTCCACTAAAAATTTATTCCTGATGACTAGTGCTTCACCGATAATTAATTTTCGAATTATCGTATCGTTGTCGTAGTGGCGCCAAGCTTATCGTCTCGTACTCGTTCTCGTACGAGAAATTTTTAACCTAAATCGTTCTCGTCTCGTTATCGCCAATATTTCTCGGTTATTCTTGTTCACATTTTTGTATATACTGTGTCCAAAAAATAAGGTGACACTATTTATTTTGAAAATTCTTCATTTATTCTTCCAAATCAATTTCATCCCCTTCAAAGTAATCCCCGCCCGATGCAATGCACTTATGCCAACGGATTTTCCAATCTTCGAAACATTGGTTGTAGTCACTTTCCGGGATGGCTTTCAGTTCCATCTTCGCTGCGGCTTGAATCTCCTCTGTCGTATCAAAACGGTGTCCCCTGAGCGGTCTTTTGAGCCTGCTGAACAGCCAGAAGTCGCACGGCGCCAGATCAGGTGAATACGGTGGTTGCGGAACGATAGGGGTTGAGTTTTTGACGAAATGATCACGAATTACGTGTGCAGTATGGGATGGTGCATTATCGTGGTGTAAAAACCATGAATTGTCTTTCCACAATTCCGGCCTTTTTAGACGGAAAATTTTGGAAAATCCGTTGGCATAAGTGCATGGCATCGGGCGGGGATTACTTTGAAGGGGCGAGTTGTTTGGCATAAACAATTTATATCTACGTATCAGGTTTTTCATCTGTAGCTACGATAGATGCCAAGATATGGCTTTTAAAACGTTTTTGTTCTATAGCGATACCACGCCCTTTTGTCTAATCTCGTCCAGATTTCGTCAGGTACTAAACATAGACAATATACATTCTAGCACTGAATTTTAAAGTGACTGCTACCAATATTACATTCTAATTGTTTTTGTATTATGTAAGTTCTAGCTGAATGTCGTTCTCGGCGATAACTTATTGCCTATCGTACGATACACTTTACTTTATCGCCGAGAACTATATATCGACCAGACCCAAATCGTTCTCGTCCTTGGTCATACGAGAAAATTTTTTTTCGATATCGTCTCGTTATCGTTATCTCTCTCGGTTCCGATAACGATATTTATCGGATCTTGGTGAAGCACTACTCATGACCCACAGCTTTGTGTCAAACCCTCGTGTAATGACTGTCCAGTTCCGAAAATATTATATTTGTCTGCTATTGAGACTCTGTAGACAATCTCGATCCTTGGTCGATACACTCTGAAACTACAAATGTTTGGACAAGCTCGTTATCTCGCATTGAAGTATCTGACTTAGGCGTGTCTTGATGAATGCTATGCCTTTACTGGAATTAATGAGAATGTCTAGCATTTGAGTCCCAAATTTTAATACTGCTTACTCAATGATACCTTTCATTTTGATTTTTAATCTGATCATATGAGTAACGTTCAGCTTATGTTTAAAAAACTGTGCATATATTGAGCCTATCAAAGGCTAGTCCACATTTACAATATGCAGGTAGGTTAATAAGAGTGTACTCATATTGTCAGTATCTCTGAATGGGGAAACAAAATTATTTCATTAAAGTATTATTCCTTCTCAGTAATCCTTAGTCTGGCCTCTTGGAATTGCTGAAAAATTTTCATGACGTCGACGGCCCAACTTCTTATCTCGTTAGCTTTGTTAGCCTTACTTTAATTTTTTATTAAACATAAGCTCAGCAATAAGACCCTCACCCAGGGACAGAATCTTCCTAACTGATTCCTTGAATTATTTCCTAGCAAGAACTATTGCTCTTCAGGCGAAATGCTCTTGAACCGTGCCGGCGGTTAATAAGAGTCTGAATAAAAACCTGTAAGCCGCATGCACTATAACTTTTTAACCACTCCATTAACAAGCCCACCACTATTTTTAGCTTTAATTTACCTCTATGGAGCCCCAGAGTGGTTAGCATTCCTTTTCTAGGCTCATGTGAAAACTGAAACATTTGTGCTTTCAGTATGCGGAATGTCAGCAAGTTTTAAAGAGCTAATACTGGCGGAATCGGTATTATCAACTGATTCATTAAGTATTTTGATGAAGAATACAGTATTGTCTCTTTCTATGACACCGTTGGGTCTATAAAGTCGGGATTATGTATGCTAAGTATGGAGTTTTGGCTCCCATGCAAGTGAAGAGCTGATTACTATAGGAGAGCCTCTTATCTACATCTCATAGAGCAACAAACGTTTGAAAAGCTGCTTCAGATCTTTTACTTTATATTAAAGAGTGATTCAGGAAATTAGTTTTAGTTTCATAATGTTAAGGGCAGGACGCTTTTGTTTAATTTTTAGATATAAACATGACCTGCATACATCACATGAATAACTTAAGTAACTTTTGTGTGAAATGTCACATGTTTTGACTGAAATTTTTTGTTTGTTTAATGTTTATTTTTTAAATGTAAATATTTGAAGTTGCGCATTACTACTAATAAATGAAATTTTGTTAATATACCCGAAAAAATGGCTTTAAACGAGGAGTTCATAAAAGAATTAAACAGACAAATGATGAGGCATGGCCCATACGACGACGATCTGAAGAGTAGACAAAAGAATAGGATGTATTACAGCTTAAGATTTCTTGTCACTTAACTTTGTCTCTAACAAGCACATTTTTGTATTTTATCTTTTCCAGACGCTACGAAGAAGACTCGGAAAATACCTGGAACTGTGGATCATGGTTCGAGTATTTAATGATCGTCATTCTATCGACAATTTTGTTGGTAGGCGTTTTGGTGCTAACGCTATTCTGGATATTGTTCTATCGTGGCGGCTATGCGTGGACTGAAAACCCAGAGCTGCAATTTAATTTGCATCCCACATTAATGGTTGCAGGTTTCATCACATTTTCAGGATTTTGTAAGTTCCTGAGAATATATTGTAACTTTGCAAAGTAATTACTATTGTTCATATCTTTTCATGCAGCAATTCTACTGCATCGTCTATGCCGTTGCATCAAACCCATTTACGTAAAGTTGGTTCACGTATTCTTTCACACTTGTGCCATTCCTTGCGTGATTTTGGGATTTTTGTCAGTATTCGAATCGCATAATCTATCCGAGCCACCAAAGCAGAATTTTTACAGCTTGCATTCATGGCTGGGATTTGTGACAATGGGTTTGTTTGCGCTGCAGTTTGTAGTTGGATTCTTCAGGTTTGTGTGGGAAATAATTTCAATTGTCTTTAATTAGCATTAATATATTGGATTACATTATTCTGAAGCTCTGATTAAAATCTCATAAGTTAAGTACACTAGAGTGCACTAGCGCTCGTTGATTTATTTGCAATAATTTTGAATTTTCTGTGCTTCAAGTGTTACTTTTTAGAAAACTATATGCCAAAAAATAGTTAAATGACCCAGTTGAAATAGTGACAAGTTTTAAAAATATTAATTAATGTATACGTTAGTAATATTTTAATATACAAAACTCCAAAGAGCTTTATTTGTTATATAGTAGTCACCTTTTAGCGAATTTAAGGCGATTTTTTGAAAAATTTTTGTATTTTAGACGAGCGGTACAGAAGGAAGGAGTAAAGTACAGACATCTCTTTATAAACGATTTTTCACATTCTTTTTGTGCTTTATCATTGCTGGAACTTTTTCTTTATAGAAGTATTATCATTATGCACTTACGGAATCTTGTACGGAAACAATGAAAAATAATGAATTTTGTACCAAAAAACAAAAATTTGAATTATCAAACAATATATCGCTGAATATCGTTCAATGTTAATGCAAATAGCAAATTCGAAAGATAAAAGGTTTCAAAAAACTCGCCATAAAGTCGCAGCCAAAAAAAGTATTTTGTTTTTAAACCTTAAAAATAATGTGTTATTGATGTGAAATATATTTTTATCGCTTGCTAGAAGTTGCATGAGAAAAAGTATGAGATATTTTTGCTTTCCATTATGGTTGCCAATTATCACTAACATTTTTGTTACCTTGATACTAAAGGGTGTTTTTTTTTAGAGGTTTGTTTTTCAAAAAGAGATAAAACTGGCATTTTATGGTCAAATCTGGCAACTCTAATGTCATTTATGTTCAGTTTGGTTTGCCATTTTATCATAAACAGGTTGACAAAAGAACAACGCTTGCAAATCGTGCAAATTTATTTCGAAAATAATGGTTCAGTTCGCGAAGTTTACCGCAAGCTCCGTCCATTTTATGGTCGACATAATCGTCCATCAGAGCAATTAATTCGGTTAACCATGGATCGTTTTCGCACTACGTTTACTCTATGTGATAATACGCATCCGCAGAGACGTCGAACAGTGCGCACCGAAGAAACAATTGCTGCTGTAGAGCAAAATGTTGAAGAGGACCCGAATGAATCGATTCGCCACCGTGCACAGCAATTGGAGCTTTGTCCATCAACTTTATGGAAGATTTTGCGCAAAGATCTTGGCTTGCGACCTTACAAGATCCAGCTTGTGCAAGAATTAAAGCCGCGAGACCATGCAATGCGTCGTGATTTTGGTGTATGGGCCGAAAATGAGATTGATCTCGATGCTGATTTTCATCGCAAAATTTTGTTCAGTGATGAGGCTCATTTTTGGTTGAATGGCTACGTCAACAAGCAAAATTGCCGCATTTGGAGTGAAGAGAATCCACATGAGACCCTTGAGACGCCATTACATCCACAAAAACTGACTGTTTGGTGTGCTCTATGGGCTGGTGGAGTCATTGGGCCATACTTCTTCCGAAATAATGCTGGAGAGTCAGTTACCGTTAATGAAGACCGGTATAGAGCCATGATAACCGACTATTTTGTTCCCGAATTGGATGGCATGAATGTGGATGAGTTGTGGTTCCAACAAGACGGCGCTACATGCCACACAGCGCACGTCACAATCGATTTATTGAAGGAAACATTCGATGAGCGCATAATTTCGCGGAATGGACCTGTCAATTGGCCACCAAGATCGTGTGATTTGACACCATTGGATTATTTTCTTTGGGGATATGTGAAGTCGCTCGTCTACGCCAACAAACCAGAAACGTTAGGGGACTTGGAAGCCAACATTCGTGGCGTTATTGCCGACATACGGCCCCATATGCTCGAAAAAGTGGTTCAAAATTGGACCTGTAGAATTGGCTATATTCGAGCCAGCCGCGGCGGCCACATGCCCGAAATCATATTTAAACATTAATGGCATAAAATTATCCTTCCAATAAAGCCAAATTGATGGACATTTAAACGATTTTCTTATGTTTTATTTCAATTCGAAGCTCTATACCTCTAAAAAAAACACCCTTTATATATATGAACAGATACAGAATTTATTGGAAATTTTGTGTAAAAATATTATGTTTTTTCAGCTAACAAAGCTATTTTACAGACCTTTTAAGAACAAGTAGAATGACAGCATATTACACGTTCGTCTATAAATTTTTTATAGGGTCTTGTAAGAGCCATTTCGCGTATGAAGACATTTTCCCCTGCTTGATATCTTTCAAGAGATTCGGTAAAGTATCTTTCTGAGCTGTTTAAAAGACATTTTGAAAACCCGTACATAAGATTTGCGGATTTTATTGACTTTATTTTACTGCAAATTGTAGAATTTTATTATATTTATATAATTTTATTTTATACTATCAAGTTTAATTTTTATTTACTTAACAATATTAAGTTGGTCTCGAACTTATGTCCCAGCGATTCATAGTCCTGCGCTCTACCTATTAGGCTACCTGCCATATATTATATTACTTGTCAAAGTTGAATCATATCTTTCTCACATTTGTTTTGGTAAAGCGACAACAATTGGACATTAATGTGCCCTATCTCGAGTGTCCCTGAAAACATGAGACGTCATGTTTTTTAAGTGATTTATATGGCAACAGTATTAAGACATAAGAGACATGCGGTATCTTAAACATGATTAGGTGAATTATCTTATTAGTTTTGATACAAAGCTATTTTAAAGACCACACTGTTTTGTAAGCTGGATTTTTTGTCTTCATAACTTCCCCTGATGCTACTAGGGTAAGCATACAAATTTTTAGATCCCAGGTACAGTTTAGCTGTGTTAAAAATGATTTTAAAAAAAAAATGCATGTAGTCACATGCATATGGAAATTTTCAATAAGAATTGGGTAACCTTCAGTTGATTTTTACCTAATTGATTTTTATCTTTAATTATGTTTTTCTATAACGCTTTTGATGACCTAAAGGAAGGAATAAACACTTTACAAAGTACTTTGGTAGAATTAAAGTGTTCATAAAATAAGACTCTAGAGAGCTGACTTGTTTACCCAAGGAATGACGGGTTTACCAAGAGAAACACGTGTACAAATATCTTATTCGTAAGATGCATAAATTTATTGAAGCGAAACCGTTTTTACAAGCATTTAGTATGAAATAATTTGAGCACATTACTACGGAAATATGGAACTATAAATAGACTTTAATGATATATTCTACCCTTTTCTATTTAATTTCAACTATTCGATACGATACAATCCCATTTTTATCTACTTTTTTGATATATTTTAAAACTTTCACTTTGACTTCTAGCGACCTCTATCGACCATGTTCTTTGATAGTAAAATGCTAAAAGTATCGAATAATATAAAAAAGGCTTACTTCGCAATAAAGCCGAAAAGTTTCGAGAATTACTGGAAACGTATCGAAAAAGTCGATAGCAGTTGCAAAATGTACATACAGAAGTATCGAAGAAAGTCTATAAGAGTTCAATAGTGTCGAAAAATGTGTGTGATAAAAGTCGAGATGTGTTCATAAATTTCGGATAATATCGAAATTAAATCATAAAATTAAATGCAAGGACTGTAGAAAAAGTCTAAGAATGTCACAGGGGCTATAATTATGGTATTTAAACCTCTTTATTTGAGATTTTAAAGTTTTATCCTTGTAAAATTTCAAAAATATGAGTTTGGGTCCTCCTAGTCGAGAGCAACCACACATATGTTAGTCAGTGACATCGAGTTAAAGGGTTTTGGCAGCATTATTCATACATAAAATAACAGTCAAAATTGTATTTCAATACTAACCATATGACACTGTCAAATGTTTCAAAACCAGAATGAACTTCAAATCTGAAAGTATTTACTCGCAATTTCGCCTCAGCTCTGTAATTTATTTAACCTTTTTAGAATATAAATTTTGCCTGGTGAATGCAATGAAAATCTCATAGTACATACGATTATCTTAAAAAGCAAAGTCATTCTTAGCCCAGTTTAATTTTTGTACTTTTTTTACTCATACGACAGTTTTCTGGTGCTACTCTGTTGTGAGAACCGCACCTATAACTTTCGCTCTGTAATGTTGCCGATACACGCCAGCTTTGGTTTAGTCACTTTTATGTTGGCGATTACAACATGCGTTACTGGCTTGATAGAAAAGGAACGTCAAATATCAGCGGAAACTCCATTAAGGTAATTTTATTTAAGTAAATTCAGATCAGACAATATGAGTACATGTGTCTATTTGTATAATGAGCATATTCACACAATTCTTGTTTTCTTTTCAGCGCTCGCAACTCCGAAATCGAACATTACATCATGAACTCACTGGGAATCGTTTTGGTCGCCCTTGGAATCATTGTCTCATTTGCTGTACGAAGATCGAATGCACCAGCCAACGCCAAAGTTTACGTCACCGAACGCATTTAAGTGATATCGACTGATATCAATGGGAATGCAATGCAATTGATTTGGCTTTTCTAAATCATTGCAATTTGTTCACTTATTTCTATTAGTAATTTAATTTAAAAAAAAAGAAAAGAAATAAATCAAATTAAAATAAAGATTTTTTCACCAAAATATGTAACTAAGCGTCTCGGGCAAGGCCATGTCTGATAGCTTAAGAGAAGTCTAAATTTTTACACGCCAAAAAGCATGCACTAATTTTCTTTCTTTTTACACAAAAAAAAAATCTATAAATATGTTTATCACTCATAGACCGTATCATTTAAGCTACATATTAGTGTGTGTGTGTTTCGATATTGATAGTTTTTTATAGTAAATATATGCATGCGTGCATATAAAAAGAATTCATATAGATACGTACACACAATACATAAACAAATCAAAATCAAAAATTGAATTAGTAAAAATATTTAATTGTATAACTATAATATAAAACTAATTATTAAGCAGAAATCGTGACGTATAAATTTTATACGAATCGATGATGATAATACTGAGTGATAAACATTTTATCACAATCAAAAGAAGAACACGATATGTAAATTTTCAAATATACGACTAAACATATATAATAAATATCTAATATAATACACTTTTTTATTTTTTATGGTTTTTGTTTATTTTTAGTTTTAATATACTTTTATAGTACCCTGTATTCAGGGTATTTTTAAAAATTATATCCACTTGTAGGCAGAGACGGAGCGTGGTATATTGAGGTCCAGGCAAGTCTGTCATTTTTGATATTTATCTACATATATCAGCGCCTTGCCCTGAGTTGATCAACTATATTCATCTGTTTATAAATCGGTTAAGCTGCCATGCTTTAAGCTTTCATAATGCAAAATTGGACTTAAGAATAATTCTAAGTTGGTTGCTTAAATTGGTAGTCTTCTAAAGTTAGTCCAGTTTGATCCATTTTTAAGGTTAGTTCCGAATTATCTCAATTTGAGGTAGGCTTAACTTTTTTGTCTAATATACAAATACATCTGGTCTCAGTCAATTTTTAGAGAGTAAATTCAACAGAATTGTGAAAGAAAAGCAAATAATAGCTAGTACGAAGATAGACTGTTTTTCCTGACACAAGACGAACTATGCTAAGGCATAATCTAAATTCAGGCGAGACAATAATCGCATCTAGAAAAATAAGAGGCAAAAGAAGGCAGACATCGACAGACTTGCTTGCAGTTATTGCTTTGTCTGAATCGGGACATATACAGACTATTTGTGTTTTAATAATATATAGTGGAGAAAACAATATTTTAAGCGAAATTTAACTGACCAACCGCGATAAAAAGGCTTCATTCATAACAATAGTTTTATAATAAAATATCGTCCTAAGGTTCTGACCAAATCAAAAACTAAGGACTAATCTTGTGACTTCAGGTACATAAAAAGTTCAAGATATGATAGTTATTAAGAAAATCAACCTCCCACTAGGCACTAATGATTTAAAAATACATCACGTCTGGCTTGCAAGATATACAAGTTAAAAAATTAAATATTTTAGTTTTTATTATGCCGAAAAGATTTATAGAAAATAACACAGTTCGACAAATCTCAGTGTCGGAAACCCAAATATACTTTTCCAAAAGTTTTCGACATGCTGAGATCGAATCTGAGGTCAGAATTTTTCTCGTTGTTTTGGTTTTCGATATGTTCTAACCTAAAAATGCGAATATTACAGTTTTTCAAGGTATTTGAGGTTATTAGGTGCGTTTCAAAATCATGAGGCACTTTTGAAATGAAACTTTAAGCTTAAAAAAAAATCAGTGAAAGCTTTTTGAAGATACGTTTTTTTTTTTGCATTATATGATCTGTTCCACTCCTGTGCATTTGAGGAAAAAAAAGACGACGCCAAAGTTCTCGTGATGCCATAGTACCGTTATCTTTTGTATGGTGAACCCATTAATTACTAAAAGTTCAAATACATTAAAAAAATTGTTTAAGAATTCGTAGTTATTCAATAACTTCAAATGATAATGAAATGTGTCATATGATTTTGAAACGCCTGAAAAAACGTTTTTGTTATATATTTTTTTTAGAAACACACCATTGGTATTATCATTAAAGCTCGTTTATTTTGTTACTACTAATAATGGCACAAAATATTACATTCCTGCTTGATCTACAAAAAAAATTTTTCAGAAATTTTAGTGTCTTATGCTTTTGAAATTTATTATACAGGTCTCCCCATACAAATCAAATTAAGTTTCAGTAAGAGCTCGTTTCTTTGTTCAATATTGTCCACTGGTTCTGAATAAGAAGACCACCATTTTTCAATCATAATCAGGTACATATATCAAAAGCTCGATTTTAAGTTAAATTCAAAGACTCCAAACAAAATTAATTTTATGGTTGGAATGTCTAAAAATTTTGGATGAGAAAATTTAGATGGTTCGAAACCTATTTAAGCTACAGTGAGGCAAAGTGGCATTTTCCAAAATAACTAAAGTTTTCATATCTTAAGATACCATTTGAGCCATTCTGTAGAAACTTGGCGTGGTTAGTTCTAGTTATCTTTTGTTATCGTAAAAACTGAGAGTGGCATTGGCAAAGTTGGTATGGCACTGAAACTGCGTTAATGACCAGGGCTAACAAGTGACCGATTGACAAGGCCAGGACCGGAGTTTCATGAATTTAGTTACATGGACTTAAAATTTTATTTTTATCGAGCATGAAAAAGGTCATTAAGTTTTCCCATTTTATGAATTAACCTCATAAATACATTTCACTATATACTCTAAAAGTTCATGCTTTGAGTACTTTGCATATGAAATTTATGGGTACTGTGAAATAGTACATTTTTTCATAATTTCTTAGACGCGTCTGATCTCCCTAGCATAATGCAGCTATAAAAGTGTTTCAAACGGTCAAAATGCCTCTGCCGTGCAGGGTTACCAAATCATACAGAATTAATTCTCGGCCTACTCAAAAAAAAAAAAGAAAAGTTTTTTTGTCTAAATGATATAACGCGAAAAATTTTTTTAGAAAAAAGTTTTTGACCGCTTATCTTTTTGGTTAGTTATATTAAAAAATTAATTACTAAAATGTTTAAAAGAAGTTAAACTTTTTCGTGAGAAAAAATTGATGACCTTTTTATCTATGTTTTTGCTCGTTAGAAAAAGAGAATTTTAAGTTCATTTCACAAAAATTGTTAAAGGACTGGCTATTTCAGAATTTTTGAATTCCCGGTCTCCAAGCTTTGACATGAAATTCCAGTAAATTCTGGTCACTTGGCAACACTGGATATGTGAGATAAATCTAATTGATGCTCAATATTTTTTATTTAAGCGAATTGTGCAATGAAGGCAGGACAACTTATGGTGCCAAATTTTTGGGCGACGAAATAGTGAATCAAATTTAATTTTCATTTAAGTCATATCAAAAGATTGAACCAAATAATAGTAACCTGTTACTTCGACATGTAGTTAAATAAAATGATACTAAAATGTCTTCAAACAAATAAAGTTAAAATAAGGACATATGTATATCTGCCAAGTCGTATGTTTTCGGACAGTGTCTTCTCTTTGCAACGTTAGATATACATATTATTGAGATTTAGAAATGTAATTGTGTAAGTTTTCATGAAAAATGTCTGCTTTAAGTAGAATTACCCCAAAACAATGTTTTCTTGCGCTTTCAATGAAGTTCAATTCTTAGGTTTAGTCTCATCTGTCTAAAATATTAATTTATTGTAAGTTGGTTTCATCATTCCTCATACTCAATATTGGTTTATGTGCGGCAGTGTGGAGGTGTTTTTACTAAATAATATCCCTAGTCCTTAAGTACACTGCAATGACCAAATAAAATCAAAATATTTTTACTAAATAACGTAAATAAAAATATTTCACAATGTAAGGAATCCACCGAAAATTAAAACAGAATAAAATAAAATATGTATTTCAAATTAGTAGTCCTTTCATAGCTATTCATAATTGTAGTGTAGGATTGCATTCGTATATTCGAAACGCAAGCAAACCCTAGGAATTTTGGCTTACTTTTGCATAAGACTTTATAATTTAAAATATAAAATACTATCTAGGTACACATACAAATCTCTTTTCCCCCTTAATTCATTATTTGTCTATTTTTGAAAGAATACATCGAACTTAATGACTTAGATTTACATAAGAAATGTTTTCTCCTAATTATTGAGCAACAAGGCCCAAAGCTACAAACAAATCTTACTCCAGACTATTTGCCGAGAGTTGTTTACTTACATGAATTTATATATTTTGAAATTAAATTTGGTGTTAATAATGACAACAACCCTCCGGAAGACAGTAAACCACAAAAAAAAAAAAAATTGAAAACTAAATTTTTACAAATTCAAAAAAATTTCTTTATTTTCAAAAACCAAATTATAACAGGTGATTTTTTAAGTATTTGGTTTTAAAAATTAAAAAAATGAACAGAAAATTTAAAATAGTGAATACAATTTCTATTTGGTGCAATACATCAATTCCTACCATTTACTTTATTGAGATTATTTTATGCAAATATTGCCCGAGGCTACGCTCATCCGTAAGCTTCAATTTTGGCATACTTTTTCCAGCATTTCGGCCGGTATCTTAGCAATGGCAGCTGTAATGTTATCTTCCAGGGCTGCAATTTTTGCTGGTTGGAGAGACATCACTCACGTAGCCTCACAAAAAATAGTCTAGTGGGGTCAAATCGCATGATCTTGGCGGCCAATGGACTGCTCTAAGACGTGAAAATAATTGCTCACCAAACTCGCCTTTCAATAGGTACATGGTATTGCGTGCCGTGTGGCATGTCGTACCATCTTATTGAAACCACATGTTAACCAAGTCCAATTCTTCCATTTTGCGCGGAAAAAAGTCGATAACCATCGCACGGGACCTTGCTCCATTGACTATAACGTTGCAGTTTTCATTGTTTTTGGGGGGGAAAAAAACGGTCTAATGATTCCACCGGCCCACAAACTGCACTAAAGAGTGCATTTTTCAGGGTTCATTGGCAGCTCTTGAGCTACCTCTGGCTGCTCTTCAGACCAAATTTGGCAATTCTGTTTGTTGACGTACCCATTCAGCCAAAAATGAGCGTCGTCGCTGATATAAATTTTTCGATAAAACACATAAAAAACACATTTCTCACAGAGCACGAATTTGGATAGTAAAATTTAATAATTTGCAAGCGCTGATTTTTTGGTCTGTTTATGGTAAAATGGCAAACCTTGTTGAGCATTTTCGGCGTTCCCACATGTTACGAGTCATGCGTGAGGTGTCAAAAAATTTGCTCTGAAAAAACAAATGGAAAAAAATCACCCGTTATTTATTTGTATGGATTTTGCGATACGGAATATGTTTTCAGTTGCAGTTTAATTTAAATACCCATTTTTAAACGATTTTGAATGGTTGCTTGATATTTTCATTTTCATGTGGTTAACCCGTTCTCATTAAAATAATGTGGGTACATACGGGTTAAAAATGGTTAGTTGCTTAGCTTAACTTTTCTTAAGATGTTTATTTTAAAATAAGATCTTGATTTTGTATGGTAAATACAAATATAATGGTACGTATTTAGTAATTTTGTATGCCCAACAAATTAAATAAATCCTATTTCAATATCAAATACAACGAATAAAATAAAATATAAACAATTGAGTGCTCTAATTCCGATATAAACTTATACATTGCAATTTTCTTTTTAGTTAAAACTACAAGTTTTTATTTAACACAACTATGTTCCAGCTAGAATTTTTGATTTTACTCTTCAACGTTTTTTGATGTATTCAACATTTTTCGATTTATTCAACAATATTCCTCTTTTTCAACATATCTGACAATACATATATATATATATATATATATATATGTACTACATATATCAATATTTTGTCGACTTCTTCAATACACTTATATATGCTGTATCAACATATCTCGGATTTTCCAAAATTTTCAACATGTTTCGACTTTTTCAACATTCTCGACTTACTTAATATTTTAAACATTTTCAGCTTTTTATATATAGTACTAATGTAAGGAAACATTATCGTCATTGCGATTACACATCATGAATGCACTTACCAGCTTTTTTCTTCTACTGCTTGCAAAAGGTGCTTAATGTAATATGTCGAGAAAAAATCCTTGCCATTAGCATATTGTTCATTTCATATTAAATTATTTGGATCACTCATTAAAAAATAAAACACCAACTCATTTCTAAGAGAATTTATTTTATCAGGTACTTTTCAAAAACCTTAGTTAACGAAATATCACTAAACAAAGTTGTAAGGTTGCTGAAAATTATGATGTGAGAAACATAAATTAAATTTGTTCATAAGCAAAAAGAAAATATATCAAAAATAATATTATGTACCTACATATTTATAAATTAATTTTAGCAAAATATAAAAATGTCTGTATCTTTGTATATATCATTTAAGAATTGCACCATGTTCCACTGCCAAACAATTTATATGTATTTGTAATCAAAAAAATAAAAAAGCGGTATAATAAACGCCATTTAAAACTATTGATTTACCTTTGTCATTATCCTTGGAGGCCACAATATGTTTCCATACAAAAGTAAGTAAATATGTATGCATATTGAAAGTCCCCAAAAAACCTGTTTGATATTTTTTATGTTAATTGGTAGCAACCCGTCCGGTAAGTATACAATTTGGTCCAGTTCAGAGCATCAAAACTCTAGAATTCGTATATCTGGTTCATGGGCAGTAAAAATTGTACAGGAGAGCCGGGGGGGGGGGGGGGGGGGTTTGTGACGCATTCTTAATTTCTAATTTGACACTGAATACAAAACCCTCTACCACCTTAACATAACATGAAACCGGAAGTCCAGCCTGGCAACATGCTCACAGTTCTTTACTTTCAACCATTTATCTACTTTTGATGTTGTATATGTACAATGCAGATGACAAAAAACCATAAAACATTGCAATATATGAAATAAAAAAATACATGAAAAAGCCTTAAAATAAATGGTGTCCTTCTTCTTTGCCTTCTAATATCAGGCCTGATAGCACGTCTGCTGTGGAAAGGCATAAGCTTTACTCTTCAAGAAACTTCATAAGAAGGAATCCTATGGTGTTGAATTGCATCATCTTGGTGGCCAATACCAATTATATCCTTCAAAAGTTCTCAATTTCTTCTTGTTTTTCTATGGCCCATTTAACGAAAAGGAAAACACGCTGTTGTCTCATGTAGTGATTTACTTTAACTAACCGGAGTTTATTTACTTAATACCTAAAAAACATTGGTGCAATTTAGCACCTATAAAAAAAATGGCGGCAAATTTAAAATGAGATCTCAAATTTGAGCGCAACAGAAAGATATGAATTATCGTTAGTTACCAAAATCAAAGCATAGTTTACTGCGCAAAGAAAACACTGCGCAGCCTCTATCGGCGACTAGTACATGCGAAAGTGGCAGCACTTATGGTTTGAGTTGTGGGTGAATCTGGTTGACAGATGCTAGCCTTTCCAGAGCACGAAAGTGACATACATATGTGGTTAGAATGTTCACATATTTTTTTTTTAAATATATTTATACATCCTGTCATTAGACTCTCTTTAGTGACATCATGAGGTAAATAGCAAAATCATTTCATAAAAACTGTGTGTGATTTAATTTGCAGATTGGATAAGACAAGACATAGACGCTCATTAAATTATGAATGCTGTTAGAATTTAGTACTACAAACTTCTGGTATTACATAGTCAAAGGTCCCGATTGGTTGTCAGAATTAAATTATGTGTCTAGACCGTAGCTGGGCAAAACGTACCGCTCGCACGACTGTGGCAGAATGAGAATAATTTATCATATACGTATATAAAGCGGAAAGCGTCTTGACGGGAGGTTATGGTGGTTTGTCTCACAATCCCGATAGCTAAACCAGTAAGCTTAAAAGGGACCGCAAAAAGAAACAAAACAAAGAAAACAATCCCAGAGACGAAAAACGTGTTATTTATTTGCGAAATGACCGCAAAGATTCCAAAAAAAAACCGCTCCTATGATTGAATGCCATCAGAGAGAGATAAGAGCTATCACAAAAAAAAGCTATTACACGCGACATCTATTGGTGCAGCAAAGCATTAAGTATCGGCGTGGTTTATGTATTGGCTAACATCATAAGCTTTAGTGCCCGATAACTAAAACTAAGAAGCTTAATAGATACCCCAGGTGGAAAGAAAAATACAGGAACATTTTTTTTTTTTTGATAATATTTGAAATAATGTCCATATCGTGACTCAGTTAAGTTTACAATCCTATCGATCGTTCTATAGAAATAAAAAAACAATTTTTTTTATTGATACAAAAATGCTTGAACTACCAACAAAACAATGATAGTTTTTACGCTGAATCCGACGCTCAACCTGTTTTTCTTACGTCTAGTCTGTTATAATAACACGAATTTTGGCTATTTTCGTGCACTTATACCATGGACACAGGACTGCCAAGTGAGCGGGATTGACCGGTACAAGCCAGGAATTTCATGTTAAGGTCGGGGGCCTAGCAGGAATTAAATAATTTCTGCAATAGCCGGAAAATGGCTTCAAAGTTTTGTTAAACGACCAAAAAAAAAAAAAATCGTCATCAAGTTTTTCGCAGCCAAAGTTAGACTTTCTACCATTTGAGGGAAAAATTATTATGGACATCAATTGCTTTGGAGCATTTCTGGATACACACAAATTTTGTAATACACTTGGAACTTTAACATGTTTTTTAAAGAATTTCATTTATTATTGTGTACCTTTTCGATAAAGTACCACTTTTATCAGCTCTTTTGATATTTTTCGATACCATCGACTATTTTTGACCAATTTCGAAAATTATAGGATTTGGGTTTTGTGGAAATGTACTGAATGGATACTTGAATGTACTTTTTAGATGCCGAATGTACTTTTTCGACATCAAGATGAAAAAGTTACTTAACTCTTTTACCAAAAACAAAAAAAAGGGTCAGCAAAGTTTAGTACAGGCATATTACAAAAAAAATATGATAATATTTAGAAAATATGAAACAAATCGTAATCAAATTTTCTTATGATATTGCGGCTAAAATTTTAGGAGCTAATTGAACTATTGCACACAGGGCTATTTGATTCTAAAGAAAAATAATGAGAGCTTCACTTTATCATACTGACCATGCTCAAGACAAGAAGATTTTAGTTCATTATTAATAAATTGGTGTAGGGTACATAAAATACTCTACCATGAATGACGAACTATACTATAGTTACCACGTTCTCTTTATTAATATCTCTCTGTTACAACATAAAATCGAAGAGATTTGACTTAAGTAAATGAGAAAACGAAACATAGAAATCCAACTTTGTTTAGTACTCATCGGACTATCGCTGCGTAAAGATGTAGTGTCGTGTCGTGTGTGTAATTTACCGTCTGTAGAGAAAAGTGCAAATATTGAAATATTTTCATTAGAAAAGAATTTATAAAAAAATAATTAAATTATTAAAAAAATAAAACAATTGTTCATTCGATTCAGTTTGACATAGAAAGAAAGGCTGTTGCTTCATATCGATTTGCTTGAAATTTATCGCAACTGTATTTGAAAGTGAACAAACAAAAAAATTAACACCTTCGGTAATGCGAAATATGGATAATTTAAAATTACATATCTACCTATATATTACCAACAATAACTGCTAATTGGTAAATCAATCGGTTTGGTTTATTAGAGTTGTAAGCGCACGCACCACATCCATTGGCTGCAATCTCAAGTTAACGTTGGCCGCAACAACAACGATTTGTCGTCTTTTTTGTTGTTGTTTTTTTTTTTTTTTTTTTTTTTTGAGGGCTTCTGTTTATTTTAAAATATTTTAATAAAACAGATTCAAAATACATTTTATTTCTGACGCGAAGTCAGTTACTCCAGAGGCTTTACTTTTTCATATAAAACCATAACTTTCTTATAAGACCCTTAACCCTTCGCGGGACACCAACATTATTACTGCATACTAAGGTCACCTATGATGAATTCGTACTCAGCTTTTTTTCCAACATAGGAGTGGACAAACATTCTAAAAAAGAACATTCTAATAAATTCCTTTTTGAAGTTCCAATAATTAGAAAAAATGGTTTTGCCATTTGGACCAATCAAAAATGAATGAACCGTGAAAAATGGAAAGTGTCCAGCTTAACGAACAATCGATATATCGGACATTAATTGATATAAAAAAATTAGGGCTCCAATAACCCTATTTATTTAGCAACCTGAAAAGCAAATTTTTGTATGAGAAATTTGCAATATTTTTTGTTGTTGATGAATAATATGTGAAAATGTCCTAATGAATAAGATAATACTTACTAGGCGAAAAATTACCGACTCAAGACACCTACGATGGATGCTATCTCTCAATAATTTCAAACTCTTATTACTCAACAACAGCTCCATGAAAAGTGAGACGCCTTGGAGTGAGGACTGTGATAAAATATAGTTTTTTTAGGATAGAGCCTCAGACCAAGCCTACATGCCGCTTTCAAGATACAAAGATATCCAAAAATACGCATGAATTAATTCGTTCTAGGTGTCCCGGGGAGGGTTAATACAGAGATCACTGTTTTGCAAGTGAGCGTCATGCATAAATGTTGTTGGTCAGCTCTGAAATAATTTCTTGCGCAGAATTCGAATGTGGTCTCAGAATTTGTAAATTACATTTCAATTTTGAGATGTTTCAGGTTATATAACCGAAAAATTATTTGAAAAAAAAAAATTTTTTAAGTGATTTTTTTGGGCGACAATATTAGGTTCGCTGTTTTGCAACATGTGATTTTTTTAAACAGAAAAATTTAGAATGTAAAATTTCCTGGGCTAAGTCGAAGTTTGCAAGAAATACGGAAGTATATGTAATTAAATCTTATATCAAAGTTTTTTAACACATATAAGTATTCCAAATAATATAAATTTAGTTTTTCGTATTTAAGTAGATTTTGTTTCATTGCTAAGGCCGTATTTCTTATATTTAGATCACCTTAAAACTTAAAATCGACTGTTTAACAAATATCCCTGGGGTGGTATCCACTGAGGTGCTAGTCGACTGTCGCTTTTTTTATTGTCGTTTTTGAAAACAACACCTAAATAGCTATCACATAAAAGCAAGCGATGAGCAAGTTGACAATCACCTTACAGAGAGCAAAAGTGCGAGTGTTGATAGTCAAATATCAACTATCTTCTTAGCGGATTCCATTTCTGGTTTTCATAGTCCTGGTTGCATACATATGTATGTATGTATGCATATTGCATAAGAACCTATCCGAAAATATCCTTTATTTTTTCCTTTTCATCACTTCTCTTATCATATCTTATTGATTGCACTAAAGTGAAGATGGGATGTGAAGACAGTACAACTATGCACTTACTTTGTTACAGCAACGCACAAAACAATTAAAATGGGCTGAGTGCATTTCGACGACACGATTTCCACACAAATCGATAATTTGTAATTGGCTACAGAGCTGCACTAAGCCAGAGCAAACGCGATGCTACCTACTATCACAACTGAATTCAATTATTATGACAGTTTTTTGCTTCACATTCTTACCGGGTTCTGAATATTTAGAAAGAAATAATTTAAAAACATCTATTTTTAAGTTTTTCGCCATTTCTCTGAAAAAAACGATTTTGCTAAACAAGGAATTTAAAAATTTATTTGTATGATTTCCACTTTTCCAATGTAATTTTCAGTGTTTACACTGAATGTAGAAATTTTTTTTGTATTTTGTCTGATTTTTGAGATAAATTTCAAAAACCTCAATTTTTTCCAGGGACCTCAATTATTTGAGAGCATTTTTAGAAATCTAAGAACTCAGTTGTAGACTTTTTTAAGCTCTATGTACACAGAAATGCTCCAAAAGAATTGGTGTCTTTAACACAGGTGTACAAAATTTTAAAGAATCGGTCAAATCTGTCAATCACATCGATTTTGAACATTTTCGTGCGCTTTTTTTAAGCACATCAATTCTCTTGAAGCATTCCTATGTACACAGAGAGTAAGTCGTAGATTTTTTAAATTTTTATTTACCCAAAAATGCAGCAAAAGATTTGGTGTCCTTGGTACAAGTGCACGAATTACACCGCACCTATAATCTCTAAGCAAGTAGAGCTTTTGTTTTTCTTGTTTAGTAGCTCAAATCATTTCCTGTTTTCGCTACATTCACCTTAATACACTGAGAGTGTTCCTTTAAGCGCGAAGAAGCCTCGAAAACTGTGTAAACGGCGTAACTGAGAACATTTTCCAACCTAGAAAAAAATTTCGAGCAATGTCTTCGCAAGCTTCGAAATCTTAAGTCTTTGAGTTTTCTGATTTATTTACATAATTAATAATTTTGATAAACTGTCGATGTTAATTAGATCTGACATTATGACATTTCATCTACAAAATGATATTGGCCAAATGGCCTTTGATGAAAATTTCCATTACTTTTTTATTTGATGCCCATAAAAACGTATTAAGTCTCGTTCTTTAACTCTGGTATCGTTTTGGGGCCATTGGCATAATGTCTTTTAATTGACATAAGTCCACCACTCAACACTGAACCTGTTCTATGGAATATTGCTTTTTCACCATTTTACCAGTTGGACCATAATTAAAAATGTCATTACCTAATAATACCAGATGCCAAATATCAGCTGTTTGATTTTGACTGATAAAGAAGCACTGTCAGATTTATATTGTAGATTGCATTAAATCGCCCATTATTTAGAAACTTAATCCAAATACTCAGAACATCATGCGATGCTGCATCAATATAGCCTTTTTGCAACAAATATTTTCATCTTTGACATTAGTCATCCATTTAGTTGTCTCATTTTGTTCACCTACTGTTCGAGTGCAGTTTCCATGTTTTTCTTTTGGCAAAATGTGTTACCACATTCAATCATGTTTTGCCGCCACTTTCGAGTTTTTGCCAACATATGTGAATAACAAAAACAACAACAAACCAGAGAAAAGAAACTACAGTGAAACAAATAAGCTGCATACTGTAGAATTCCATCAATGCGTTGGGACAAAAAAAAATTCCAGCACTAAAAACAAAAAAAAAAAATCAAAAATTACGCAAAAGAAGAAAAATATCAAAAGAAATCATAAAAATAACGCCCAAAATCTTAAGCAACCATTCAAGTTTTTTGAGGTCAATATATCATCTTAGTACTTGGCGCTTTTACATAAGGGAAAAAGGAACCAAAAATTAATAGATGTCAAATTTTGGACTGTTTTCTAAAAGAATAATACTCAAATTTTCTGTATATATAAATAAGCATACTTTTGTCTAGAAAGCTATTAAAAATTTTTGCGTACCTACGTATATAACTGCAAATATTTTCAATTAATTTTTCTTTTTACAAGGGAAGGATGCGTTCAGGTCTTAAAGGACATATTTAAATGAAAAATATTAGCTTTCATGTAAGTCTCAGGATTTTTTAAGCTGTCAGTTTTCTAGCAATTGAATACATATTTTGAAATTGGGAAAGCGTCTTTTTAATATAAAAGGTGGGGCAAAAGTAATGTCATAATGTTAGTGTGCCATAATTGTTGCAAATAGCGTCAAATGTCATTATGCTTTCAATTAGTTGAAGCAATGAAGCTCACACAGCTGGGGCATTGATGGAGATATTGAATCTCCCGTATTGGTGATTTGAGCTGGCCGGCCAGAGCTGACTTCTTCCTTTGGGACTTTTTATATCTCGTGTTTAACACAAACCTTTCAAATCTTGAAACCCAACATTGAAGAAGAAATCCGCTTTTTGGAGTCTGATGTTTTACGAGCAACAATTCAAAATGTCGCATAACAAGCACAAATGTGTATAAACTTAAGAGGTGGTCATATAACCGTAATCATTTTTTCAACTTAATGTCACTAATTCTACACCTTCAAATAAACATTCCGTGAAAACAGAGTCTATTACTTTTGCCTCTCCTTGTATGAATGTGAGTACTATATGTACCTATGCATGCTGTTTATTTTAGCGAACTGCTAATACTCCGTATAGTAGCCTTGCATTTTTTAAATTATTTCCTCTCGCTTATAACTGATTATGGTGGATCTGGATGTGAGAGGCCGACGAAAAAAAATTCATTCAATAACTCAGAAAGTAAGCCACAAGTAGAAAAATATGTTAAGACCAATGTTGTAGAGGAGAAGAAAGCACATCAGTTTGATGCCCGAGAAGTCTCCATACGACAAGATATGACCCACATTTCACCGTTTTAAAGTTTCCAATATATGCTTTGATTTTGATCAAAAATAGTTATTTTGGGTGAAATGCGGTTTTCAGATTTGACCGAGTAATTTTAATTTAAATCTTTTAATAAAAGCCGTATTTTTTCGAAAATGGTCATTTGTAATTTTAGAACAATGAAAGTCAAATCTAGTCATCTCTTCTACAACATTGGTGAAAATCTATTTTTCTACTATTGGGTTACTTAACGAGTTATTAAACCACATTTTTTTGTCGGCCTCTCACAACCAGGCCTACCAAAACTCTGGCGACAGACGCTTATTTCAATTATCCGCCATACTTAAACTATCAATTGCAAAAAAAGTTATGCGGGATTAAGTGACTTTAAGAAATGCAACACTACCTCACGGACTCATATTCCAAAGCATTGGTCTTGTTCTTCAAATCTCTTTGTTTAAATTATGGAGAAACTTGAAGAGCTCTCTCTAAAATTTAATGTTATCACGAGAATGTTACAGTAGGAAATGAGCTCAAAAAATGTCCTCTAAGACTTTATTTCAAAAGTATGTAGTTACTCTAAAATAAATGCTTTTAGGTGAGGATATCTCATAATCATATCGTGGAAAATAAACTGACATAAGGGATCTATCTGATCCCAAAACTTCAGTTACAGAGTTTTTTCTGTGGGCTTGTGTCATTTATAGCAAATGTGTGCTTCGTATGAACTTATAATTCTTTATTAAAAGAGTTGACTTTAAAACGCATTCCAGCCATAGCATCAGAAAAGCGGTGAGAAAATTAAACAGAGTGTTAGACCCAACCGTTAAGTGATCTAGAATCTCATTTACAGTTGAACAAATTTGCATAAAGTCCCACGTATTGTCCTTAATCTTTAACTGTGACCCGGCCTGTATAAACTGCATTTCTTGTATTTAATGTTGATGTTGTTTCTTTTTTTTTTATTAATTGTTTGCATTTGCATTGTCGAAAGATTATATAACATTAAGACTAGCAGTAAGTACTTGAAATTGACGTTGTTTACATTTTGGTCAACTTATCACTTTTCACTAGCGCACTTTATTGGCCAACATTAAATTGCAGGCAGGAGGCAGTAAGCAGGTTTATAGCCGCTCAGCGTAATCAGCCAAGAAACCGCGGAATTAATTCAATTTCAGTCAACGACACTGTCGTATCATCATTAAAAATCGTGATCGGTCACCATCAACGGATGAGGAAATAATTTTTTACTTATGGCCAGCTTAACCTTTTATAGCCAACAACAAGTTAACGTGAACGTTTCTAGCATTTAAATTTGAAATTGTAAACGTTAAAAAATATTGAAACTCCGAAAGTAAAAAAAAAAAACGAAAAAACAAAAATAATCAATAAATTGTGAAAACTCAAAACCAAATAAAAAATAATTAACATTTTGTGGTTGTGCTTTTGCCAAATGTTTTGGCTAAATTAAAAATAAATAAATCCAGTCCAATCGCAAAAACTCGTGTGAACTCCAATAAACAACATGCAAATGTTGCAACAAATACTGAAGCAGCAACTAAATTTTAGTAGCGCATGCGCAACCATTTTGTTGCTTGCGCTGCTCATATGCAGCACCAACGCTTATGGTTTTGGTAGATGCCCGAAGTATCCATCAATGCCCAGGTTCAACATGAGTCGTGTAAGTCAAATTTACAATAATTTAGTGATTCATGCTCGTAATACCGTCAGAACAATGAGTTTTTTTTTGTGCTAGCCACAGCGATAATTGCTGAAACCGGTTAGACTTCTTTTACTCTAGGTCAAATTTAAATTTGGCTGTTAATTATGTGTTAAAATTATATATGTACATAAATTATTCTAAGTGTGTGACGGACCATAAAGTTCACACGTGTTTTTTTTAGTATGCAACAAAATACTGGTGAACTTGAAAATGTTAACAATTTATAATTTTTTTTTTTTAAATTCATAATGATGACTTTTTACAAACAACCTACTTACTAATAACAATATTTACTATGCATAGAATACACTTCCATACACTTCGGTTTCCCATAGCTTTTTTGATTCAAAAAACAAAAATGTTTGCTTGCTGCTAAGTCCACAATTGTAGCGGGGATAAAATCATAGAAAGTTTTTCGATTTTTGAGTACAGTAGATGTCCAATATGACGTATAACCATATAACGAATTTCCATTTTAACGAACAGTTTTCCAATTGCACTTTTTTCCATTGATGCGTCTTAATTAGAACGCTAAAAATTTTAACTATTCTATTCTATAACTATTCAACAAGTGCTTTTTTTCTTTTCTAGAACTTTCTTTTTAAAGGCCGGACCTTCGACTCTTTTTCGGCGTCGGTTTTGTTCACTTTGTCCGCTACATAAAATTTTTTGTTGTGCCGACATCATTCCGTTTCAACACAACCGCCTTACGTTATGTAATGAAGTTAGAATAATTGAACATAGAAAGGAATACCAGTGAAATATGGAATCGCAAGTAAATATGGCCTGTCCAAATCTAACTTAACACTTATACGAGTATATAAATAAATGAGTAAATGAAAGCCAATTTCTTTAATAAAGAACACTTCGATATAACGAATTCTCCGATATTACGACCGAGCGATGTAAGAATTAGTTTGTTATATTGGACGCCTACTATATATGGAAATCGGCCACTTTTCTTGGTCGTCCCCTCCGATTCTTTTCAAAATCTTATATACTTTTGAGTCTAATAGGAAACGCATTCACTAAAGAAAAAATTAAACGGAACGTTTTCCGCGATAGGACCAGTCTCCAAAAATTCTCATATTTTTTAAAGTTTGAGAATTTTAGAACTTTTTCAAAAAAATCGAAGGGAGCATACTTTTCGGAAATCAAGTTTTTTTTAATGAAACTAAAAATAAACGATGAAGACTGAAGTCTTTCATAAAGTCGTATTTATTTTTTTCTTAAAAAGCATTTTATGACATGATTTTTAATAAAGAACCACCCGATTGTTGGAGTTTTCGCAATGTTGTGAGCTCTCTTTCTCTAAAATATATGATAAAAAAAAATTGAAAAAATTCAAAACAAATGAACCGAAAATGTGACCGATTTGGTATGAAATGCCCCATAGATAGGACGCCACTAGAGGAGAATACATTTTCGTAAGAAAGTCTTACCATATTTCATCAACTTTCTCAAAATTTTCTGAGCCCCAAATTCGAAAAATTTCTCTCACGAAGCCATTCAGATAGAAATGCGCTTCATCGGTGAAGATGACGATTTTCGAAAAATCGGCATTCACTTCACTTTGCTCCAATACCCATTTTTGTAATGGGTATTCACAATGATAACGCAATGACTTTTTGTGTAGCACTCCAGCTGTCAAAAAAGTGCACTTTTATTGGGTCACCCTTTATTATATAAGTTAATTTAAGGGTAGAAAGCAGTTTTTAAACTTTTTCAAAAAAAGAGATCATATAAAATGAGAAAAATATGGTTAAATTTTATAGCTTTAAAATTATAAAACCACGAAAATATCTAGAGCTCAATATCTCAGCTATAATTGAATGATTTTTTGTACTTTTTAATATTTGAACTAAAGTTTAGGCCATTCGCTTATATATTTCTCTATTTAGTTGATCTTTTAATCAATTTTCTTGTACTTTCCCTCACTTAAGCATTGTGAGCCAGTTCCGAGAATGTTCTCACATTTCTGAGGTGGAAACTTTTAGGAACTTAATCTCTAAGATACAAAGATATATTGAAGACAAACTTCAGTCAATTGTGAGTTGCTGCTACAAAGCTTGAATTAAATAGAAAAGACAAATTGCGAATTTTAAATTCTGCAACTATTTATCTGTAGATTTTCATTTATTTTTATAGCAAACAAAAATCAGAGAGAAAGTTCAATATTACTCATCCGAATTTTTGTTTTTACCCTAAATACACACACACATGCTTGGAAGTAAGTAAATTAACATAATCAAAAATGATTTAAGTAAATTCTGCAAGTACAACTACTTACGATGAAAGAGATTTTATTAACATAAATTATACCAAATGCAATCAAATGAAAATCACAAATTCATGATGCTATCCACTAGCTGGAGCCAAAATCTACTCAATTCAGTCACATTCAGTAGCATTTATGTCAGAGTCCAACTGGTGTAAATAAATTAATTTAATTTCATTTAATCTGACGAATCTCAACTGATTCACAGTAGCGGCATTAATATTACGTTGAGCTTCTGGTGATTCGGAAGCAGCTGATGACTGCACCGCGGGCAATGAAGATGTTTGATGTTGATTAAATATCTACAAGTGTATGAATCAAATTTGTTAAATGCCGTTGTAGAGCAAATACCTAAATGTGGTACTATTTATTTAAAACCATAATAAAGATCGCGATCTTGATGTGATCACAGTGGCGTAGCTGGCTGTAGAAAAAGTGCGCAGTGGAATGCAAAATTATCTTGGGACCTTCAAAAACACTGTAGAAGAATTTTCAAAAAGTTTTAGCTCACAGAGACAAAATATATATTTTCTGAAAGATAATCTTAAGCTGATCAAATTTCCAAAACAATATTTATGTGCATAATATCACGTTTTTTTCTGATTAATGTAAATCAGTTTCCAAAATACATAGGTTAAAGCTTGTAATTTTCATCAATTTTTCTACGAACGTCTTTTTTTTGAAAATTCAGTACTTGCATTTCATTTGTAAATTAGAAATTGTAATGAGTGACTCCAATTGATTTTTTTATGTCCAAAAAAATACCTTGATGTTAAAAAAATAAAAACAAAGATCATCAACTTTTATCCAAAAAAAAATTTTACTTCATACCATTTCAAGGAAATAATCTTTTAATTTTGCGAAAGCCGAGAATTGCTTCTTTTTCACTTGGCAACACTGGTACCGAGCTTGGGGGGAATTTGTATCACTTCTTTGCAAATTAATAGGCGTGTGCTCAATTGGAAGTGAGATATTCCATACAAAATCAAAGCAATGAAAGTTTGTTGCCATTATTTTAAATTGCCTCAACAATACCTTAATGGTAAACATTGAAGCTCATTGAAATTACCCAAAATGCCTGAAATTGGTTACAAAATGACTCAAAATTTGTTTTAACAGCACACAACTTAAAAACAGAACTCTAACTTTTAAGTTATAACGTAAGTTATAAAGTTTGTGGATACGTGTGCACTCCGGAAAATGGAAAAGTTTCTTCTTTTGGTACGGTATCATTTGCATACTCTTTTTTGCATTTTTAATCATTTTCGGAAAAATGGGAAGTTCAAAATAGACATTGCCGGGCCCTAAAAAACCATGTTCAAATACTTTGTTGAACAATTTTTTTTTAACAAATCAATATAAAACAGTTGTCATTAGATTTCGTGTCTCAGGAGTTCTTTGGCCCATTTGGACTCCTTTTTCGAAAGTATTTTTTGTATGAATTGATGAAGAACGAGGTGATTTGGGCTCATTATAAAATGGTATTTAGGATATAAACAGTTCCTGGACCATGTTTTAGTAAATTTTAAAGAAAAAACAGAACATAAAATTCACTATTCGATAGAAAAATGTCAGAAATATATATTTTCGAACCCCATAAGTGCTTGTTTTAACCCCAATTCCGAAAAATTATTAATAATAATAAATATTATGGCACATTTATATGGCTCATTTTATAAAATAAAAATTGTTTCGTGGTGGTGCTGTAATATGATGCTTTGAAAAATGTTACTGAGAGACCATATTCGAGATTCGGAAATTAGTTCAGTATTTTGCAGTTACATACGATTGAACAGGCACCACCCAAAATTTCAATTCAAAATGATTAATGAATTCATCTCAATTTTTTCGATCGATTTGTGCTATTAGACTTTTTTGTAAATTGGACTCGGTGGGGTGGAGGTTCCAAGTAACCGAAATACAATATTCAACCTTTTTCCATCGATCCGTTTTCATCTGCTCATATTTTAACTTTGCGCTGCTACATAAGTTTAATATATTTTTAAAAATCAATAATCGAATAATACCAACCCGAAAGATTAGATATCAATTTGTTTTGCTTCAGGTGCGCAAGCGATATGGAAGCAAATTTCGCATCTGAGAATAGTTATATGCTCTTAATATATTTGAAAAGATTTTGTATTAATCATAATGACAAGCTATACACATTTGATGCCCATAAGTATTAGAGATTTATCCATATTCTTATAAGTTCTATATTACTTATTCTTAAAAAGACAATTTCTTTGTTAGAAGATTTATTTAATAAAAAAATATAAAAATTAATTGTTCGAAAACTATGTATGAATGAAAAAGAAGAAGCCTTATGAATAAGAGAAGCTTTATCAACGGCCAAGTTCCCTTTGCTATGAGCCCTATGATAGCAACGTCACTGTGTGCTCAGTAATGGCTTTGAACTATTTTGGCCCAAAAACTTGTTTTAAGTAAAACACAAATACTACAATTTGTATTGCGATTTAAGCCGGCTTTTCATAGCATGTCTTACCACTTTAATGTAACATAGCTTAAAATGTAAGCAAAATTCAATAAGCCCCGTATATTGAGCACTCTTTCTAATAGCATTTCATAGCAATTCCTGCACTTACGTTCATTAACGTAAGTAGGTAGGTACTTGTAATACTTTACACCTTTGAAAGGTGATTTAATGATGAACTTCAACTTTTAAATGAACAGCGAAAACAATTTCAAAGTCTAAAAATCGTAACATGTTTGTTTTATTTAAAGTTTTCTTAGTTTTTTTTTCTTTTTATAGAGTAAAAGCAGCTGCAAAATTACTTAATGCAACCTTGGTCGTCATTGTCGATGAGTCTTTAAGATATTTCCACTCGCATAAAGTCTATCATTTGTTTTCAATTTTAATAAAAAGTACTTTAATAAAGAAAAAAAAAACATTGATTAACCGATCTAACCGATCAGTGCTTTAACTACTTATTATTGAGCAGCATCATGTTTAAACTTGATCGTTAACATAATTATTTTGAATGCGCTTTATCGGTCTATTCTTGAATAAGATTTGAGATGTAAAATGTTCAATTTTGATTTTTACTACGAAAAGTAGATTTTTGTATTGGATTTTTTGTTGTTTTATTTTTGACAAGGACGCGTCCGAAAAAGGATGATAACAAATTTTAATGTTAAAATAGAATGGAAGGTTGTTACTTTTGTGTATATAAAGTACAAATGAATGGCGATTTCTTGTGCTTATAGTAACTTGGGTGAAAGTAGCTGTAACCATCTATAAGCTCCCAGGGTAAAAACAAAAAGCACACAATAATGTCTCAAGTACCCCCATCCCATTAAACTTATACTGGGTGTCCGTACACTATTCTGCTTGATAATAATTTTTTGGTTGAATGATAGAGAATCGATTTAATGTTAACAAATGGTTTGTTTGAAATTGATGATTATGTATGGAATAGAATATCAGATAAATTTTCGCCTATGCTATCCTCACAAATGCATTCTACTTTGAGCCAATTTGACAAATTTCACACGATATTTCATTAATTTCAATATGAATATTTTGTTTGAGTTGCTCAATGGCTTCTAGTTTGTTTGCATAAACTTTGCTCTTCAGATATTCTCACAAACAAACAAGTCTGGAGCAGTTAAAACCGGTGACCGTGGAGGTTGGTACGTTATTTCTCCCATACGTAATTTCTCAACGTCACCGTAATCGATGATTATTTTGCATCAGATTTTTTAACAACTAGAGCACGTTGGTTTTTCGAACATATTCCTTAATAAATTTGCCTCGCCTTTGCTCCACGACTGCAAAATGTGAACTGGCAAAACAAATATTTAACAAAATGGCGGCAAAATAAAGTATACAATCCCGGCGGACACCCTATAATTATCGGTTCTTTGGTTTTAAACTAAGGTGTTTGACTCGGAAATATAAATGTTTTGATCCAATGCTAAAATTTTCCGACGTCTCACAGACAATTGGATTGTCTTATGCAACTATTAATGCGTCTAGACTTAATATTATGAGATCTACAATTTTTAACGTTCTGAGCATACACTACCTTACAATTAGATAGACAACTTATATTTATGGTGAGTTTTTGAAAGAATCACTCCAAGCATTTACATTTTTTAAAACAATATAAAAATACTTCACTTCTGTTGAGTGGTAGGGCCAGATTGAGGTAGTATATAGGGACTAAAGCGCAGGACTTCTTCTGTTCGTAATATATTTAGATTTTGCGCTTACTTGCTTATTCGCTTCACGGAAATAGGTATTATGATCAATTCTTCATCTAACAAAGAATAAGATAATTTGGAAAATTGAAACGTTCACTTCAAAAACAGCACTACCCCATAATTTTCGAAGCGCTGTTTTTTTTTAAATTTATAGTCCTATGATCTTTATCCCCTTTCTTTTGATTTAAAGCTCAAATTTTTGTGCAAACATCAAGCTATATGTTTCATATTAATACTTTCTTCGGACGCAAATACAAAGTCTTAAGATGTCTTAAAGTTGAGGTAAGTCAAATAGAAAAGAAAAACTCGTCAGTCAAAGAAAAAAATTGAATGAAAATGTGGTCTTAAGTTATTAAACTATAAGATAACTGTTATAGTAATTACTTCCTTTCAAGGATTTTTTTCCATAATTTTTTTTTACAGATGATCAATGACATGAGGAATACCATGCGTTAAAAACTTTACACCAATTTGATTTTTTCAACTTTTAAGGAGGGCCAAACGACAGCTTGTTGTCTCAGTTGAATAGGAATCATGAGTCAAAACTTGGCATTCCGGAAATTAAAATAAGCCCCACATTTTCACAATGAAACACGTTTACTTTCTACTAAGAGACCCAGCAAGCTATCGATAAATTTAATTTAACACTTTCTGCTGAATTCATCAGGTTCAATTAAAATTTTCTAAATAAGGTGAAAAATGGTGCACACGTTGAGCTAGAGACTCATTGAATGAGCTGCATTAGCAAATCTGACAAAGGTCGCACTAATTGTATGGAAATAAATACACCACAAATTGGGTGAAATTTTAATATAATGTATGAAAAGTTTGTAGGGGCAGAAGATCACCAATGCTCAAGCTTAGGAGTTATAAGTTGTTAAAAATCAATTAAATCCACATAAATTAGCCATATATTAAATTTTTGACCCTTCATATCTTTTAAACAGTTGAAATCTCAGAACCCTTGCTTGACCGCAAGGCCATATTTATAAAAACTAGTAAACCTTAGCTTAAAATTTTCTGACCAAAAGTCTATTGTCCGCAAATCTGAGTTTTGAATAGTTTATAATCTATAGAGGATCAAAACCTTAATACATACTTGTATAAGGCTTATTTATATGGTTTCATGTATTTTAAACACTCTGAGGCTCTCTAGCTTGAATGTAAATATGGTCTGGTAGCCACAATAATTTTTAGTTAAAATGACTTAAACTTAGATTATACTCAATTTTCAGCTAATTTTACGGAAGCCTGACTTTTATATCATTTGTGCCATAATTCATTTCATGCAGTTTTGATTTCTATGTATTTTCTATTATATATTTCTATGTAGCAAGAACCTTTTTGCGTTTTCATTTAACAGGTGGTTAGGAGGCCTAGCGCTTGGTGGGAGGACCATTCTTGGTCATTTTTGCGGACATAGTAGACTAGATTGTAATTGGACTGCACCAATTAAATATGTAAATTTGTTGTGTGGGCATCTATGACATGGGATTGGTGAACTCACAATTGCAGGGCCACGCGCCATATTTGTAACAAATACACCTTTTTCCTTCTTCCAGGGCAACAATCATTTTGTTGCTGTGGAATAAGGAAATAAATTCGTCGAAGTCTTAGGATCAGTAAACAGACAGCTAGGAAAATGCATATGTGTTAGAACTGACCAATTTTGGGAGGAACTCTCTCGTATCATTTTCATTAAGACACTATTTTTTTTCCATAATATTTAATAATGAGATATGGAATAAGGAATAACCTGTCTTGTCCATAGGGCCAGAGAAATAGATAGCTAGGATTGCGAATACGTGTACTAATTTCTATGATCTTGTTATCAAATTGTTTACCATAGCTTAGGTAGGTAAGAAACCTCACGCACAGGAGGCTTAAGGACACTGGAATGCTATCGGCGCAGGACTGTTCATACTTTTCATTTTTTATTTTTATTATTAACATGTAAAAATAACAATTTAAATACTTTGTTTTGATATTTGTCCGAACGTCGAAATTTATACTACTAGTAGAGGCGATAAGTTTAGGAGACTTTGCAATCTCTAAAAAAAATGTTCCATGGAATCAACAGACCCCACTCAAAATTTCACTCATATATACACGCAGATTACTTTATCATTCAGGCATTTTTTTGGTTGTTAGTTTTTTAGAAGCATGATATCCAGTATTGACCCAAACCAATCACATCATCCAGCATGACGACACACCAAAGCAATTCTTTTCCATATTTTTCTATTTTACTAGGCTGGCATTATTTTCACTAGACCAGCATAGATGAAACGACAATTAAATTTAGATTATTTTGTTTGACTAAATATATCATTAATTTTACTCATATCATTTTCATTAATATACATAGGTACTAGGACAATGGCACGAAGTGGAACGTTCTTTCTACTTACCAGAAATCGCTTCCGGATGCACAACGTTAGAGTTCCAGCCGCTAAATCGTGATGAGCTATCTAAATATAACAACTTTAAACTGGAAGTTGCGATCAAAACAATCAACAGATTGTAGGCAATATGAATAAACTTAGAAGAATGCATATTCCATTGAAAAATTTTTATTTTACTTTATCCTCCAGAACGGGAAACCCATCAGTAAACCTTGGCTATGCTACTCCAGAGAACCGCAAATCTTCGATAATGGATTTTAAGGTAGAAAATTGAGTTGTTAATTAAAAGTTATTGACCATTTCTTTCAACAATAGTTCAACACACGTTTTCCGGAAGTTATTGCACGACTACTACCAGGTTCTGGCAAATATCAAGTGCTCTATTCAGACTACGAAAACTTTGCTATACTATGGTCTTGCGCTAGTCTAGGATCTCTGGGATACTCAGATCAAATCTGGATTTTTGGACGTGATCGTGATTTTCCCGCTGAGGTTCGTTCCAAGATTTATGATGCATTAAAAAAACTTAGCTTAGATCCCGAAAGACTTGTGCTAAGTAAAAATAAAAATTGTCCGCAGACATTATAAGTTATATGTTCTACTTGAGTAAAAATGATACTATAGAATTTAATATATTATTTATAAATATATACACATAAATAAAAATATATATACATAGATATATATAAAATAGGTATTTAGACTAAGTTTCTGTGATAGCAAAAATATTGTAAAATGGATAAACAAAAAAGGCTTAGTAAATATTATATTTCTAATAATAAAAATGTATATACCCTTATAATCAAATTTTATTTGTCTGCTAATGAAATAAAAAAGGTAATATATATTATGGTTACAATTAATATTAGCATTCTAATTAACAAGAATTAAGTGTTGATGATCTACGTTCATTTTGTTTACTTCGATTTTTAAAGAGATCAGTATTAAGTTTATACAGAATCGTGTTGGTTGCAGAGATCCGTGAAATATATTGTTGAACTGTGAAATGGTGAAATTCACTCAATTAATCTACATAATCCTGATATTAGCAGCTCTAAGTATTAACTATTTGTGTGATGCTCGAGGAGGCGGTGGTGGTGGTGGAGGTGGCGGAGGTGGCCATGGCGGCGGCGGCGGACATGGTGGAGGTTTTGGCGGACATGGAGGCGGCTTCGGAGGTAGGGGAGGTGGATTTGGTGGAAGAGGAGGTAGTTTTGGAGGCAGAGGAGGTGGTTATGGTGGTAGAGGAGGTGGTTATGGTGGCAGAGTAGGTGGCTATGGAGGCGGCTATCGAGGTGGCTATGGAGGTGGCTATGGAATAATAGGTGGTGGATTTGGCGGAATATTTCCATATCCATATCCATATCGAAGGTATCCTTATGATTACTATCCTTATGGATATTATTAGTTTTAAAAATTAGCAAGACCAGGAAAAAAATATTGTAGGAAAAATTTCTATGAAACGTTTTATTTTTTAAAATTTTTAAATAATTTTTTGGAATACATATTCAGTATTCTTTTACAATGGATCTTAAATATTACTTATATGTATGTGTATGATATATATTGAATATTCTGTAAAATAAATTAATATTGTTGATATTATTAACACATACTTAAATAAATAGTGTTTTTTTATTATTATCTAAGATAAGATTTCTTTTAGGTTTTATTATTGTATTTTGATGTGCTTTTTAATTGTGCAAACATTTAAAAACGTTGTAGAAAATCACTTTTTCATCTTTGCTTTTAATGATTAATGATTGCGTAAGGTGAAAGTTAATTAAATAATGTATTAAAAATGGTTTCCGATTTATTTTTCCTTTCCCACAGTGATAAAAAATTCTTTGGATTTATTTATCTGAACGAAATATAGCTGCTACTAGAGTTTTTTAAATCTACTTATATAGCCAAAGATCGGATTGATCAAATAAATTTGACCACAATAGAATTATTAATATATTTGAAAAGTTTTGTTCATTAACCTCTTCATCCTAATCGGGTTGACACGAATTCAACCAAATTTGAATTTTTAATTTTTATTATGTTTATTATTTTTAGTTTCTTTGGTAGTCGTCTTTGAGAATTATTTTGTGGTAAAGATTTTTATTTTTTCAAAGTGCCAAGTACTACACAAGATAGGCTTCATTAATAAATGACTGTCTGAAAATAATCATATTTTTCTAAAAACAGCATTTTTAAATTTGGTGACCAAAATATCTGAAAAGCTACTGTCCTGATAAGCTTTTGATTTGTTTGGTATACTTAAGAAAAAGCAGCTCTGAACGAAAATGTTTATTTTTTTTAAGTGTACTTTTATTTTATTTACGAAAAACCAGCAAAAATATTATTGAAAATTTTAGTTTTCACATTGTACTCGTATATCCAAAATTAGGTCCGCTGTAAATATTTTGAAAATACTTCGTTCAGGTACTTTATCATTGAAAATATTAAATACAACAGCTGATCTAAGTCTACACAGAAGCGGTCAGGTCACCGCAAAAGAGATTGGGCATATTTTTTTTTTTTATTTTTCAGTAAGACATTTACAAAATACCTAACAAAATATAGTCTTTTGTTTGCACAATTTGTTTGAAATATACTGTATTATAGATTTCAAAAAAAAAAAAAGATATAAACATATCCAGAGAGTATTTTTAATACATATTTTCAAGCCAAAGTATTGATTTTCAACAATAAATCATATATAATAAGCCCCTGTAGCGAGTTTTCGAAATAAAAATCATTAAATAGAATTTAAAGAGTTACGCTGAACTCCTAAAGCATTCCGGAAATGCAAGCCACTTGAAAACCTTGTATGATTCATGCTTGTTGAAAGCACTATGAGCGGAAACATCATACTCACTGGTCTAGATGGTAAAAATTTAAATTAAAGAGGTAAAATACTTCGAGATGCACATGCAGGTGTAGGTATGTTTGGAGAAAAATTAATACAAAAAAAAAAAAATAGAAATATACAACTTAAATCAGAACAAAATCGTTCAATTTGTTACAAAATGTTTGTTCACATGAGTGGTCCAACCCTTTAAACCTGAGCATGAGAAAGGATCAGTGCAAGCAAAAGGAAACATTGTAACGTTTTTCTTCATAGCTTATATGAAATCGAATATTAATTAATTTCGTTGACTAGAATTTTGCTTTTTATTGCAACGATAGTAGTTACTATTGCGACTTTTAATTTAACGTATCCTTAACGGAGAAGGCGACCCTTCAAATGCTTAATATATAATGATAATTTCGCCATGCACAGCGATTAAGTTGATAAGATAGAAAATTAACTTAATGCTTAAACATATTTTATCTACAATATTATTATAGCATAGTTTTACACTCATACTCAACAATGCTATGCTGAATGCAATGATTAATTTCAGCAAAGCTCGGACGTTCGATTGGCTTTCGATTCCAACAACGCCGCATTAGAGCATAAACTGACAATGGCGTATTGTCTGGACAGCAAAGGACATTACCTTCTTTGATATATTTGATAACTTCTTCATGCGTCAAACCAAAATATGGCTGCAGTGCAAAAGAAAAAACTTCCCACAGACATATACCGAACGCCCAAACATCTGACTCAATGGAGAATTTGTTATAGAGAATACTTTCTAGTGGCATCCAACGAATTGGTATAACATCATTTTCATCGCCTTTGTAATAATCTTGCAAGTAAATTTTATGTGAAAGACCAAAATCCGCAATTTTTACAATCATTTTTTCACTAATCAAACAATTTCTGGTAGCCAAATCGCGATGCACAAATTTTCTTTCAGACAAATAAACCATACCAGCAGCTATTTGTGCTGCTATCTGCAATAAATGTCCTTCGTTTAATTCCTGACGTTCGCGTGTTTGTATTTGGTGTGTAGCATATGGTGAACATGAACGTAGAAATTCATTTAAGTCACCTGGCGACATGAATTCAAAGAGAAGACACATAGGACGACCAAGAGCACATACACCTAGTAGTTTCACAATATTGGGATGGTCAAACTCAGCTAGCAAACAAGCTTCTCTTTCAAAATCTGTCTGCATTTGTTCACTTGCATCATCCTTAAGCATTTTAACTGCGACCAGAAGATCATCATTGCCTTGCACCAGACCAGGTGCTTTGGCCTAAAAAAAAGAAAAAGTATTTTAATTAACGCATTCGAGAAAAATAAAAATTTAAAAAAACATACCTGAAATACTCTACCAAATGCGCCTTGACCCAACGATCTAACATAGACAATTTCATTCCTAGGGTATTCCAATTTTTCAAGTTTTGTGTTTAGCTTTGTTCTTGGTTCGCTGACGCTATGAACGGTGACAGTACTACGAATGGTGCCACACTTATAATTTGCCACCATATTCGAGTCCAAGGTATCTCGACTAGCATTTAGATTATATTCCCCTCTTGTGGATATGTTGCATTCGGAAGCGGCAGGTTGTGGCTGATGCTGTGGTTGCTGTGACATGTCTTTATGCTTGGATATTTTGTGAACCAACAAAATGATTAAATGGAGCGCTACAATACCAATAAAACCAATGCCAGACAGCAAGAAGATCATGGAAGGCGTAAAGAAGGTTTCCATTTTAATTGGAGTGATTGAATCTTTACTATTGGGTTCAACATAGTCAGCTGTTAAAAATAACAATAATAAAAATTTGATTTTGGAAGAAAATTATTTGTTACATACGACAAAGCGGAATCTCACAATGTTGCCAACGAAGTGTTTCGTCTACAGTATAACACCAAGGTAGTGGTTCCTCTCCTCCTGCATTGCGACAGTAATTTTCACCATCTGCAATTTGAGGAAACACTAATGGTGGTTGCATATGTTTGTGAGGATGTTGTGAGTCCCATCGTTGGCAGGGTATTCCACTTTTAGTTACATTCATCATTCCCAGGTAATAGCGCCCATTTCCATTGCGGCAGTTATCTTAAACAAAAAAGGTGCTCATTAGATACATTGAGATAGTAGTATACATCAATTACTCTGTATTTATATCGAATTTTCTACATACATAATATATTTCACTTATTTGGAATTATATGAATTATATTGTTATTATGGAAATATTTCAGAGGATAAATCATAATAATCCAAATTTGTGGTGCTTTGGTATTTGAAGTAAATTTCACGAAACATTAGCACTTACAACTAACTTGATCTTCAATGATTTCCGTAAGACCAATATAGGAGCAATTGAGTTTTTTTGCAGTTGCGTTATATTTTGGAAGAATTGTACAGTTGGGCAATCTAAAATGACCTCGACTTTTTATGAATATATTGCGTTCCTTCTTTTCCTCTATAAGAACCCAATCATTGTAGCAATACTGCAAGTGCGTGGCGGTACAATCCTCAAAACAAAGTGGCACTTTAATGGTATGTCCATTTTCTACTTGACAACGTGGAAAAGCATAAGCGCAGAGCATTTTCTGATAAAGATAGAAAAACCAAATTAAAAATCTTAAAACATTTATTTATATTCAGCGTATATTTACCTCCGCAGCGTATCTGCACTGTCCTGTTAGATCGGCAATAAGTTCTTCCCATAACGCTGTTGTTGTTTGTTCATTTTTCCAACCACCATTAGGATCTTCACGGCTATACCATACTTGTCCGCTTATGTACTTTTTACAAATCTTACCATTATATGGAGCACAGTAACCTTTTTCCTCATGCTGCCTATCGGAAGACTCTTGTTGGTGACGATGATGTCGTCCAGCAACATCTTCAATTGCTTTAAGAGAATTTCCAGTGGCGCCAACGATTGTAAACATAAATATCAGAAGCAAAACAAAAGACGGCATCAAATAATCCGAAATGTGCCGAAAAGTTTTGCCTTTTGACAAATGCCTACAAGCTTTGTTTTGGAGAAGGGGTGAAAATCGAACAGAGAACATACAAGCACTATTTTCTTGATTTCACTTTGGCAAAATTTTTCTTTTTACTTAAATTCTATATGAAATTTTAACATTTTATCTTTGAAATTCCAATACTAAAGTTGTATTTGCATTTTTCCGAAAGATTTTTGAAATTTAAAGCGTTTAATTAAACTTAAAAAGCGAAAAGATTTTTACACTTAATAATATTTTACGCTCAAACAACTATCGACGACGCCTTTTGCAATAAGAATGTAACAGAAAAAGTGGAATAGTAAGGTAAAACATAAGTGGTTACCATCTTAGGGGATGATTTGCTTAAACAGGGATGGCATAAACGTCCGAATGGATAATGCAACGATAGACTATTTAGATTTTATTTCAATTTGTTTAATGTTTACATAATTATTTATTGTTTTTATTAAATTATGCTTTAATTCATATTAATTTAAATGTATTACAATTATGATTCCTCTTTCTCATCGGGAATTGCACTCAAGCCCTGAAAACAGAAAAGAAAAATAATTTAAGTGAATGAATGTTATAGATAGCTTTTTAAATACATATATATCGTTATCTTAATATAGAAAGGCCATAACTAACATTTTTTTCAAAATCAAGTTTTTTGTGGATTTCGGTAGGTCAACCACTATTACACATTGATAAAAAAATATGTGTGTTACATTTGAAAATAAAGCATTTACAAGTGAATGAAAAATGCCATAGCTCACTTCAATTCTACAAAATTTTGATTTTTAATTGAACATTATTTTGATCGAATATTGATTTTTATTAAGATTTTTCGTTTTCTGCAAAATAACAAAAATAGTAAATAGGGATTTTCTATATTAATGTAACGATATGCATATTAATCTCTAATGATATGTTAACAAACGAATTCATTTTACAATAGCATTATTTCATAGAATTGAGTATACTGTTGAGTATATCCTAAAGTTAGTAACGTCAACACACATTGCACTTAATACTACGAGTTTCTAGTTTTATTTCTTTGTAAATTGGCTATTGTACTTTATATAAAAAAGTATGCGATATGTGATTTTACTCTTTTTATAGTACAGTAAAGTTATATGATATTAGAAAATTTTATAGAGGGTACACCATTAGCTATTTCATAAAATAAATGCATTTCACGCATCACTAAACTTTTTTTGGTGGTAATATTCGACCAACTTTGGTGTTAATATTCGACCAACTGCGCGCACAATTTTGAATATGGTGCATAAAATCCGAGAAACTGAGTCGGTGACAGATGTGAAATAATCAATGCATGTTTGTACATCGAAATCATTGCTGTCGGAAAGTGTGGCCAATAGACCAAGCTCATCAAATCATCATCGTGCGCAGGAAATAAACCTCACAAAAACCACATTGCATCGTGTTTTAACAAAAGGTTTGAGTATGCACGTTTATAAAATTCAAAAAACACACGAATTATACTCAAGACCATTAAGCGTCCGCACGTTTGCCGTTAATATGCACTAGCAAACACAACTTAATGACGATATATCAAAAGAAAACATCTTCAGTGACGAATATCATTTTAATCGATCTTATTGCAATAAGATGGTGTTACATGCAACACGGCTAATGCAACAATATCTTTATTGTACGAGGAGTTCCCGTGATGCATTATCTTGCGAAACAGCCATGTCAATTGGCCAACGAGATCGTGCGACTTGACACCTTTGAACTTTTGTCTTTGGAGTCACCTTAAAAGCAAGCCAGCGACAATTCAAGAACTTGAGGACGAGTTAATAAGACATATTGATGAAATAAAAGAGCAATTATTTCAGGGTTTATACTAAATTTGGACAAACGGGTTGATACATGCCGCCGAAGCTGTGGTGGCCAATATTATCTTTCACACATAATTGCTATCGATTGATAAGCATTATTCAATAATAAAATCAAAATAATTTGAATGCAATAAGTTTTTATTTTCTACTCTCATTGTTAAATCCTTGTTCACCTACACTGTATATACTTTTTTGGAAACGATGAATAAAAATCTCTTAAAAAGGTTTTCAAAAGATTAATTAAATTTATTGAATGTTCTTATCTGAATCTATTTCGTTTTCCATCTGTTGAAAATTTTATTTTTCATTGACAACAAAAAAAATTTTATTTTTCTTTTAAAATTATTTGAACAAGTCTAAATAACAAGTAACAAGATCCCCACAACTTCATTTATTTTCTCGAATCAATACTCGTTTCGATCCAAAATCAGTAAACAGTTGTCCGAAAAAAAAAGTTTTTGGGGCCACGGGGCTAGATTTGATAGACCGATAGATATTTGCTACATTTTGTACAAATTTGATTTGAATGTCAGCATATTATCTGCTATATAAAATTCAGTTTTTGTCTGTCTGTCTTTTATGAACGCGAAAACTATCCGGTCGATGAAAGTTTTACAGTATGTTAGTATCGATCAGGCGGGTGTTATAGACTTTTATTTAGGGTGTCATAAAAAAAGGCATAGCTTAGGCAAAACTTTAATTTTCAAAATTTTTATTTTCACGAAGACTGACTAATCGATTCATACCGAATCTACGCCACGTAGCTTTTAAATTATGAGACATAGCTAAGGCGGAAAAACTTTTATTTAGGGTGGGCCTCATACAAAAATATTTTTAAAATAGAATTTTCACAGAGACCACTTAATCGATTCACACCGAATTCGCACCACGTAGCTATCATATAAAAAGGCATAGCTAAGGCAATAAAACTTTTATTAAGGTGCATATTTAGGGTGGCTCTCATACAAAAATATTTTTAAAATATCATTTCCACAAAGACCGGTTAATTGATTCTAACCTGGTTTACATCACGTAGCTTTTATATCAAAAGGCATTGCTTAGGGCAAACTTTTGTTTAGGGTGGCAATCATACAAAAAATTTTTATAGTAGCATTTTCACAAAAACCAATCAATCCCGTCACTTGCAATTAATACCACGTGTCTTTTATATTAACAAGCATAGCTAAGACTATAAAACTTTTATTTATGGTGGCCCTCATTCAAAAATAATTTTAAAATATAATTTCGACAGCTAATTGAGTCACACCGAATCTGCTGTTGTATTATGAGGCACTACTTAGGCTACAAAACTTCTATTTAGGGTGGCCTCACACAAAAATAATTTTTAAAATAGCATTTTCACACACTACTTAAAAAATTAGGACGAAATTTTCTATTTAAGGTGGAGCGAAGCGCACAGGGTAATGCAATCAACTAATTAACTGCAAAAAATTTAAGCTGCATGGTAGATAAGATCGTTATAGTGGCTGAATGAGATATAGACGTTCTGGTGACCCTTAATCTTGATTTATGTTAGTTTTTCGCTTTCCATTGGTTATACAGAAACTGAGCTTGCGTTAAAGGTAGATGAGAAAATAATGTAGTGAAGATACAAGCATTTACGCCATTCTGGTGAAAGTATTCTGGAAGTTAAAGTATTCATGGTAAATAACTACTATAACATGAAATTCCAATCACTAAAAATACGTGTCTGAAATATATTTGGGTTTTATGAATAGTTTAAGAGATAAAATTTGTCTTTTTTGCAGCTCTATATTTTTACTTAACCCGAAAATCTGAAAAAAACTATACGATTCATTCGTTGCATTTTAAAAGTTCCCACAGAAAATCTATATTTTATATTTATTATGCATTTAAAATTATATCTGATTTTCAGATAGGCACATATCCAACTCTATATTCTACTGTGAAATCCTAAGTGAATATTTGCTTTAAATTAAACATTCAAAAACAATAACGAATAGATGAAAAGGGGTCGAAAAGAAATCGATCTAATGATCACATTGTCAAAAAGCAACATAATCGTTATTAGATAACCGGATCAAGATATACTCACACTCATGATGTATGGATTATTTGTCAGTCGATAGTCGCGTTGGTACATCACTCGATCGAAGCGCTCGTCCATGTTGCGGCGGTAGGCCTACGTGTAAGAAAATCAAGTGACATTAATTTATTTCAATCAAGCATAGCCGTTTTTTAAAAAGAAAACTTTGAAAAGAACATATTGTTAAGAAGTGAAATGTTAAATAAATTTGTATTGATACGATGTGAACCACGATTATATAAGACCTTTGGAAGGTTGAGGAATTTCTCGGCGCTGGTGCCGAGGCGAGAACTTACATTTCCAATAACCAACTTGTGTATACCGTACATTCCGTATATAGGAAGGGAAAGAGCAACAGTGATAATAGCAGCAGACGGTATGATTTCGAACCACATTTTACAACAGAATTTTTTGTATTTATTAGGAAAAATCCGACTTTTTCACGACTAATGACAAATGTTGTTGTGCACAAAACAGCTGAGTGTCAAATGTCAACTTAGTACTAATAGATAGCTCTGTTCGCTTAAAAATATCTTAGAGCTGCCACACTGAAATATCTTTCTATATTGGAGAATATGTATCGAAATCTGTTATTCAGAGAAGTATTGATTAGTACACACCGGAAAAAACTCACATTACAAATTTTTCAATTTTATCATTTGAAAAGATATCAGTTTGAGTCTTTGCTTAAATTCACATATAGCCAGCGCATTAGCACTCAAATGAGCGAATAAGTCCGTACGACTGTGCTTTCCAAAGCGTAAAGGCACGTGCTAACTACATCACTTGTTAAAATATATTCATTACGTAAAACCTCTTATTTTTTATTTCAAAATTCTGAAACAAATTCTTCAACATTAAAAAAATATTTGAACATGGAACTGCATTAAAACTGAAAGGAATCTTAAGTTTTAAATGGAACATTTGAGAAAGACCAGTTTAATAGATAGTTTAAAATATTTGAGACAAAAACTTTTTGAATCATTGCCTCTGGCTGCACCCTGAGGATCATTAAAGTCGATACTTTCATCTCTAAAACGAGTAAGTCTGGCAAATCGACAAAATAAAACAATTTACGTCATAGCAAAATTTCAGTTAAAAAAATTAATAAATAAATATAAAATTGGAAAAAGATAAGATTTTATTAAGTTTAGTGACATCTAGGTGTGAGTGTGCGGTCGAAGTGGAACTGTCATTTCAACTTTAACAAATATTCACAAGTGACAGTCATTCCGCTGATTCCGCTTGTCACTTTCGATTTGAGTGGACCGAACAGTCATACATCAATTTTTTCAACTCGTCTGAATTTATTACATTACAGGAAAAAAATTGGCAAAATCAACCATATTCTTTATAACAAAAGTGCGTTCTAAAAGCAACGATATGTCGTTTATGGATAACAACAACGTTAGTGGTGGAATAGTGGAAACAGTTTTTCCCTTGGGTGCTTTAGTGCCAAAGGCTGAGACGGGTGTTCTTAATTTTTTGCAAAAATATCCTGATTTCAATGGACGCGATGTGACAATAGCGATTTTCGATTCTGGTGTTGATCCCCGTGCTGCGGGTTTGGAGGTAAGTCTCATAGTTTTTTTTTTTATTTGTTACGTGGTGTCTGTGGTTTTGTTTCTTATTTTGCATTACGTTGCACAAGCAAAGCCGTCCGTCCACTCAACTGTTTTGTTTGCTCTTTTCTTTTTGTGGTGATTGATATGATAATAAATTGTTTTTATTGCCATTTTATTAATGATCCTATTATACTGTCTTATCTTCAACATAATATTTACTTATTGTTTTTCAAGACCATTTCCGATGGAAAAACGGTGAAGGTGATTGAACGCTTTGACTGCACCGGCTGTGGTGACGTTGACGTTTCCAAGAAGGTGACAGCCGACAGCAAAGGATATATAACGGGGTTATCCGGAAGACAATTGAAGGCAAGTTAAATTTTTTGATATTTATTAATCGTCTTGAATTTATATATTACATAGTTTAAGGTTGCCATGGAATAGTTAAATCAATAGATATAGGTCTCATTAGTTTTGTTCTCAGATAATATTTTATCGTCATTTTATAGATTTTTTTTGCAAATTTCACATTCTTTAAAAAGAAGCTGAAGCTCAAGATCCATAACAAATTAGAATTGTAGCTGAGTGCTCGTAGGCAGTTGATGGAACATGTTTCTAGAAAATATTACTTAAAAAATTTAATTTTTTACCTACATTGCTAGTTTGAAAGTATGACTTTCGAAATTGGGGTTCTACCCTGGCCCCGAAATTTATTGTAGAGCGCGTAAATTATAAGTGAATGATTAATTTTTGGTTTGAGACTTTTTAGGCTCATCTCCATTTTAAATTTTTCCCTCTCTCTTGGTTACTTTATATCTTCACGGAGCATAAAGCCTTCACAAAACTTTTTCAATATGCACCATCAATGGCGAGTGCCTTCAATTATCCCCAACATTTAAACGGAAATCGAATCTTGTTGACAACTGGAGATCCATTCGAAATTTCAGAATTCGGCGAAGGCATTTGTTGATGAACACGATTAATTTGCGTGCTATATTTTTATGCTTCTTGTTTTATTGATGTTGATTTTCAGATCAAGATCTGACGGCAGTGCTTATTTTCATGTTGGACTGCTTGGTGGCGAGGTAGCATACAAATGTCATCTGCATAAGCGGGCCTAGAACATCATCCAGTATTATCAGAAACAAGATTTGTGACAGCAGACAACCAGGCGCTTTCGTGTTGAGCCCTAATAAGATTAATAATCTTAAGCACAGCGCTTCGTTTCCTCAATACACTCCAGATGCAATCGCGTTCGATACTATCTAACACTCATTTATCTGCTTCACGATAATGGGAATGGTATTTATTTGAGAAATACACAATCTGTTTGGACGTAGGATGTCCTTGTAGTCCTTGCATAGCGATAAGTCTCCTTATTTTGGGACTTTCACTTATGAGTCAGTCAGGTGGTCGTTCTTCCCAAATATGAATAAGGAAACTGAGGAAGCTTTAAATATATCGGCAAATACGATATGCGTCCGTTGCTATGTTGTTCTTTGTTATTTCCGTGAAAAAAAGCTGACACGAAGTCATTTCCCTTAATTCGTTTGCCACTTGCAGCAGCTTTCAGATATGTTGAGTGTTGTTCCATGAGCCAGTGCGTGTATATGTGATGTGTCATCAGTCAAATGTTATTTTCAAGTTTTTAATTTATGAAATTGCTGAATTTCGTTTCAGTTTCTATTATGGTTGAATCTAGATAAATTGAACATGAATTTCTCACTTTCCAATCTTGAAGTGTATTTAATTTCAACATTTTAGAATTCATGATCATTGAAAAAATCTTTGTCAAATTGATAGCCAGTAGTGCGAGGCAGGACTAACGTATACCCTCAAAAATATCTTAATGAGAAAAATAAAAGTCCCCGAATTTTGTTGCGAAATATCGCAGGTACTTTTCACGTATAGGAATAGTAAAATTTCAAACAAATTAATTTTCGAAAAGGAAAGATTCGTCATCGCATTCTGAAGGCTTTAATTTCACCTTCATCCTTCTTTCCTGCACAGTTTCGCTGAACTATTTATGTAAAACTTTAGTAATTCTTTTTTATAAATTTGTTAGTGACAAACTTTTTTTTTGCCCTCAGGTTACAGCACAAATGATATCATCTAATACCGCAAATGGAGAATATCGTATTGGGCTAAAAAATTTATATGATTTGTGTCCCTCTAAAGTTCGTGAAAATTTAACTAATTCCACGAAAGCCAAGAATTGGGATGAGCCTCATAAAAAAGCCACTGCCGAAATATCGCGCAAAATCAACGAATTTGAAGCACAAAACTCAGGTAAATATAGATATTTACATAAAACCTGATATTAAAATTAAGCTTCATATAAATAATTTAAAAATTTTTTAGACTCTTCTAAGTTGACTTGGAACAAAAAACTCATTAAAGAAGACTTAGATAATACACTTGAACTACTAAATAATTATGATAAGCTTTATAACGATATCAAAGTTTCATATGATTGCATCTTATATCCTACTGAATCTGGTTGGCAAACTGTTATTGATGTTACAGAAAAGGTTTGAATTAACATTCGTTGGGATTCTAAATGATTGTTTTAATTATTTTAAAAAATGTTTAGGGCGATTTACAAAATGCTCTTCAGATTGGAGAGTATTCCAAAACGTACGAAGTTAAAAATGTCGATGATTATTTGTCTGTTTCCGTTAATGTGCATGACGAGGGCAATGTGCTGGAAATTGTGGGAATGTGTTGTTAGTATGAAAGATTTCACATAATTTTTATGACAAATGTAACACTGAATATTTTATTATATTTAGCTCCACACGGCACGCATGTGGCTTCCATTGCAAGTGGCAATCATTCTACTAAGGATGTTAATGGTGTTGCACCAAATGCTAAAATTGTTTCGTTAACAATTGGTGATGGCCGTTTGGGCTCTATGGAAACAGGAACAGCATTAGTTCGTGCTATGATGAAAGTTATGGAAATGTGCCGATCTGGTCGTCAAATAGATGTAATAAATATGAGTTATGGTGAACATGCACATTGGTCAAATGCTGGGTAAATATAAATTTTCAAACCTTAACTCATTAAGTTCCAACATTATAAAAAAGTGGTGCATATATCAAAATAAAAAATCATTAAAATTAAACTTTAATAATCTGAAAAAAGCACAAAAAATAATTATAAGTCTCGTTATTTTCTTTACCCTCTAGAAGCCGTGGAGGTTAAAATGTAAAATTTAATGGGTTTTTATTTCATCATTTGGTTTAGTCGTATTTAAGAATTTTTTCCGTTTTCTATTTTGTCTTGGCTGTATTACATATTTTGAAACTTTGAAATTTTTACAATCAAAACAGAGAAAGTTCATTTATTGATGACAAAAAGAGAAGAAGAAAGAGGAAAGTCTACATAAGGTAAATTCGATCATCCAAGTCGTGAATAACTAATACCAAATGTTTGAATTAAACCTATGTAATTTCTTAACTTTTGTTTAAAATTTCAAAGTATCATAATATGACCTGTACACAGGGCCGCCGAGATTGTAGAAAAATGTAATTTTTGCCTTGGATCCGTAATGTTTTAGAGGCCCATAACTTTTATTTAGGTTAATTTATTTATTTTTTCATTAAATCCTATTTTGCTTTTGTTATTTATTCTAAGAGTGATTATTTGATCAAAAAGTGTGGCTTGGATCTAGTTTCCAAAAAAGTCAGATATAGCTATATATGTATGTATGTATATTCGGTGACATTGGTATTGAACATTTTTTGAAACGAAATATCTCAAAAATTATGGGGAATAAATTGAAAACTATCACACCTTTTAAGTTTAAAAATGCTTAAACTTTATAAAAAAACACCAACGCTAAATAAATTGGTTTAAACATTATTTATTTATTCATAGAACTGTTTTTCAAAATATCTTCGATATAACATATTTTTTTGTTGATTTTTTTGTATGTTATTCTTCAATAAATCATAGGAATGTATCTGCTTTTATATCGCGATTCCCTCCATAATTGGTTTCGAATTAGATCCGAGCAATCTTCCACTTTAACAATACTAATACTTCTGCAAAATTTTGAAGAATTGAACCCAAACTAAGCCTGTGTCTTAAAGACTTTAAGCCTCGCACTTCTGCTCATATATGCATATGTAGGTTACTCATTCAACATGGTTGACCCAAGGTCGGATTTTCTCTCGGCGGCTCTGCCTTCACATGTTTATGTCTATTACGTCTATTTCTTGCTATACGTATTTATTTTATTAATTTTTTAAAAATTATTCAGGAAACATTCTTTTTTGTTTTCAGTCGCATTGGTGAGTTGATGAGTGAAGTGGTCAACAAGTATGGTGTTGTTTGGGTTGCATCTGCCGGTAATCATGGACCTGCTTTATGTACAGTGGGAACACCACCAGATATTAGTCAACCAAGTTGTATAGGTAAAACGTTGTCGCTGATATAATATTTTATATTGTTTTTAAGAATTGAGCAATTAAGATCACGAAATTCATATAATAAATATCATTACAGGTGTTGGTGCATATGTTTCGCCTCAAATGATGGAAGCTGAATATGTAATGCGTGAGAAACTTCCTGCAAACGTTTATACTTGGACCTCACGTGATCCTTGTATTGATGGAGGTCAAGGAGTAACAGTTTGCGCACCTGGAGGAGCGATTACATCAGTACCTCAGTTTACGATGAGTAAATCTCAGCTTATGAATGGAACGAGCATGGCAGCACCACATGTTGCTGGTGCTATTGGTAAATATAATTTTTTATATAACATATTAACATAATTCTAACCTCTAATTTACACTGTAGCATTACTGATATCTGGCTTAAAACAAAAGGGAATACAGTACTCGCCTTTCAGTATCAAACGCGCACTTTGTGCCACTGCAACGCACTTGAGTTATGTGGACCCATTTGCTCAAGGTAGTGGTTTATTAAATGTAGAAAAGGCTTTTGAACATTTGGTGCAGCATGAAAAATGCCCTAACAATATGTTAAGGTATAGAGTTAGCTTGAGTCAGAAAAACATGATGTTCCATATGTATTAAAATGTTTTCTATTTCTCTAGATTTTCTGTGCGTTGTGGTCCTCAAAATGCTAAAGGTATTCACATACGAGAAGGACAATTGAAGAAACCGTATGAGTATAATGTGAACATTGAGCCGATTTTATTCAATGATAAAGAAGCTGGTAAGAGCCGATTCTTTTATAATCAGACCGTTTTTTTTTATAATTTGTAGTTTTTTTTTAATTAAACTTTCACTATGCCCGTTCGTATTTATATTTACATATATAAAATATAGTCTTCACAAACCATCAATATGGAACATTGAAAGTCGGTTATCGATTTGCTAAACTTATAGACTTCGTGAATTGCACTCATTATGCAGGTGCATGATGATTCTCCAAGCTATGCTTACTAATTAAAAATGTCTATTAAATCACCGAAAGTGATTGACGACTTGAGTTATTTGAATTAAAAATCAATGATTTTAGTAAAAAATTATTGCAAAATTTTGGATAGCAATATAAGCAAACTTGTGGCCTTGTCGCCAATAGCAGTTTCTTCAAAAACTTTAAATATTTTGTGACTTTATCATTAAATTTCCAGTTTTATAGAGAGTTAGTAATAAATCGTCGTTGCGACTAAAAATATAGTTATATGTTTTTCTTTTCTCTTACTGTTAGAGGTAAAAAAAAAATATATCCTTTGAACACTTCCTCTGCAATAAACAAACTCATGGGGTGACATTTAAAATCTTCTGTGTTTTTATTCTCTGATGGTGCATAGGGCTTTTAAGCGACGTTTTTAAATGGTGTAATAAAAAATAGCACAAAAAATTATATTAAACTGATTTTTAGTCGCTCCGACAAAATTACAAGTATTTAAAATAAAAAAATTGATAAAGTATTTCAAATAATTTATTTACATATTTCTCATAAAAATTGATAAGCTTTTTATAATCTTTTTACTTTAATTACAGCTCGAGAGGATAAATTTAATTTTAACGTTCGCTTGAATCTTGTTTCATCCCACCCCCATGTACAATGTGGTGCGTTTTTAGATCTTAGCTATTCGACACGCTCACTCGTGGTTAAAGTAGATCCAAGTGGACTTCCTCCCGGCGTACATACATCTGTGTGAGTTGCAATGAACTTTAAGTATAGATTTGAATCATAGTTGAATCTAACTCACACTTAAATGATAACAAATTATGGGATAGTTAATCAATTAAATTACTAACACAAATAAATTTTATATTAAGTCATATTCTAATGAGTATAAACCTTCCAAAACGTTGATTCAAGTAATAAAAAAAAATTGGTTGCAAATTTTAAGTGTGTAAGTGCGGTAGAAAATTGAAAAAACTTGTCAAGTTTGTCGGAGATTTTGTCTGAAGTCTACATAGATAAACTCCCGCATAAAGTAAAGAAAAGTGACGGAATAAGAAATGCTCCCATTCACTCACGGTATAAGAGACTAACCCAGCGTTGTTACTTCAGTACCGCTCCGTCTACTCTAACAAGTCATTGAATATGTACCTATTTTTTTGAATAAATAATAACATTTATTTTTTATCTCAAAATATTAAATTGGGACATGCAAAAACTGTTTGTTTTTTATATATAAGTTCTTTTTTAATATGGCTCCTATTTTTTTGCAGCATTCGTGCCTATGATACGGATTGCATACAAAAAGGCTCATTATTTGAAATTCCGATCACGGTAGTGCAACCACATGTATTAAATTGCAAAGAATCACGTACATATAAACCGGTATCTAGTAAAAGCGACGGAAGCATAGAATTTCAGCCAAATACCATTCAGAGAGATTTTATATTGGTGCCAAAACAAGCAACGTGGGCAGGTGTGTTGTATATGATTTTTATATTTTATTCTAATGAAATTTTAAGGCAAAGAAAGATAGCAACGAACCTGATATATTTGCTTTCGGTTTTAATGTCTTATCCTGGTTATAAGAGACTATAAAATTTCAAAAAAAAAAAACTAAAAAAATAAATATCAGTTTTGCTTGAGCCTTCTTCTTATTATAAAAGTAAAAAAAAAATTCGAAACTTATCAGACATTTGTTTCATTGATTCTGATACAATTGCCATTGCTTATTTATTTGTTCTGTTTATTTTCTCCTTGTCATGATTTCTAATTTTCAAGTTATTGATGTTGTCCTTGTTACAATTTTATTGCAGTTCTTCGTATGCGTTCAACTGATAAAAATCGTGACACGGAAGTTGGAAAATTTTTCGTGCATACCATGCAATTGTTGCCCAAGTCTTCATGCAGAAAGTTAGAAACCATGAAAATATTATCAGTGAACTATGAAAACGAAACAACATTGTCTTTTAACTGTCAGGTACGTAAATTGAGTGTACATTTACAATAAAATGCTTTATAAACTCTATTAAAAAGGTGATTAATTTGAGGTAAATTTTTTCTTAAAAAAAAATTATGTGTGCAGTTCACACGTGGTAGAAGTGAAACCTTTAGAAAACTAAACTGCGATAGAGTGAGACACGAATATTTTAGTAATATGATAGAAGTTGATGGAATGTAGAACAGCTGCAGTATTAAATGATATATCAAATTAAAGTACTCATCGAGCAGAGTGCCAAAAGCTGAGGTATAAGCGTGGTAAGATTTCCTATTTTTTCAAGCAATGCACTGATTAACTACCAAAGCCTCGCCGTAAGCGAGGAAAATTACGAATTACCATTTTTTAAAACTTTCTTCCCTCAAACATAAACAATTGGAAACAAACTGATTGATTTTTGCATATTTTTTAAACCACATTTGCAACTAGTTAATAATTAGCTACTTTGAAATTAGTAAAAATCGTCAACCAGTTTATTTGAGTCCGGCAGGGAAGGAACTTATATTACGCACACACACACACACTTATCTTTTGCTATGACTTTTGATATTTTAATAACAACAACGCTTATTTGGAAAGCAATAACAATTAAAATGAGAGGGAGTAGTAGATTTTTCCTCCTCGCTATGGCAAGGCTTTGGTAATTAATCAGTGCATTGTTTGTAAAAAAAATTATCATTTATTGCTGTAGCTAATCTGGATGCCGTCAACTTTTATCATTTTAATAAAACATTTTCGTGACGCTTTTTGCGTTTCATGAGTTTGAAATCATCACGTGCCTAAAGAAGTTAAAAAAAAAATACCCCTTCGGCTGTATTTTGTCCGTATTTTCAGCCACGGTGGTTTGACAACAGTGGGTGGTACGTCCCAAACAACTAAAATACCTCAAACGCTATATCTTGGCACATAAGGCATACTACGTTTTAAGAAGTCGGTTTTTTTGTAAAACTTAAACGAAATCGGGCACAAGTTATGTTTGCGCTGCTTACTGGTTTTGCGACAATGATTTTTAAACCTCAAGCTAATATATAGACAACAAATAAAATAAAATGCATCTACAAAATTTTCAAAACTGGCACCCTAATGTGTATGTTTGATATTTCTGCTCCTAACTGAAGCTTTTTTCCAGCCTTATTTTAAACTTTTTACTTTTCTGATCGATACAAAATTCCAATTTCTGTGTATGGATTAAAGCGGTAAATAAGACAGCAGCTGCAAACTTATTTGTGCCCTTTATCTCTTCACGGGGTAAAATGTCTTAACAAAATTTCCACCGTGCGCGATCAACAGAGAATGTCTTCAACTTTCTCCAACATTTCCTCAATTCACGTGCGGACGATAGCTTTAAACGGCTGATCAAAAACATCTGACGAACATTTTGAGAAGCGAAACAGATTCAACACGGGTTTTAAAACATGAATAACTACATATAATATTTTATCAGATTCAGCTTATTATGCTCGGCTTGAAATTTAAATACCATAGCAATATCAAATACTGGGTCCACCCTTTCTTACAATATTTTGTTATTTTACAGGAAAATAAGATTCTTGAACTTTGTATCGCTAAGTATTGGTCGAGCTATGGTAATACTCATCTTAAGTACAGTTTGGAGTTCCATGGAATTAATGTGACCAATCCCAATGCAAGTAAGTATATAATTTTCTCTAAATACATTATTTTAACTGATATATTCGAACAAAACTGGTGCTTCTGAAATAAATGAAAATGATCAACAAGTAGGTTTTTGACTTATATAGCCTCCTAAATCCCGCTCTACATAAGTATTTACTGTTATCTTGCAGTGTTCGGTTTTTAACCAAAAGGTATACTTACTTTGTCATTCCGTTTGTAACGCATAAAAAGGGGCGTGGTATAAAAAATATACATATATTCTTGATCAGTGTCACCACCTGCGTAGATTTAGCTATGTCCATCTGTCTATTTCTGTGTTCCTATGTGTATGTATGTATGTCTGGCTGTGTGTTTGCCTGTGTGTCGATCTGTAAGTGCGTCTGCCTATCTGTGTGTCTGCCTCTCTGTCTGTTTGTGGAAATCATGATTACGGGAAAACCAAGCAAGAATACAGAATGAAATTTGATACATCGGCTACACCTTCAAACAAGATTTTTTGAGATTATCAACAGACGAAATGTTTTCACGAACACGCCCACCGCTCATAAAATTAAACATTTAAAACGATATATTCAGAGATTTATTTGATGTAGTGTGTCCACATTTCTCACAAATGCTAGGAATAACATAAGCTAGCTCTGAATAAAATATTGGAGAATTTCAAGCAGACTAGCGTGGCACCATTGCAAACCAGCAAAAACTTTAAAACGCTATACTGAAGTGGTTATTTAACATAGTGCAACCAAATTCTACACTAATACATACTGGGAATAATTCGGACAAGCACTTGACAAAAATAAGATAAATTTCACCAAGAGGGCGTGGCACTTCCCATACAAAGCAACAACTCAGAACGTTATGCTATGAAGTTATGAAACTAAATTTCACACAAATATAAGAAATAAGTTGTTCGGTCTGGCATCAGACAAAATTTGGTCGTGGCACCTCGCATGCAGCCATAAGCTCAAAAACGCTTTACAAAGGGCTATTTAATTAAATATTGTCAAATTTAATGTGGGTACGCTTAGTCAAACGTACCAGCACTTCGCGTTGTGAAAGAAGTGCACATTATTAAAAATTTAAGACTGACGTATTTCTGCTGTTAATGCGGTGTAGGGTATATAAGTTTTGGCGATGCTAAACTATCTTCCTTCATTAATTATAATTATAAGAAAATGGGTTACCGGAAATATTTTTCATTCATTTTGATATGAAAATCTCATGCATGCAATTGTTAATGAATCTACTTGCTTATAGCTTTGGCTTATAGCCATTCTTTATCATATTATATCCGTTTCACAAGCATATTAATGTTAAAGTTTGCATTTGTTCGTTTGTGTATTTTATCAAAAATCGATTGTAACTCCATTCTAAATTTATCGGGTAAATTGCATTTCCTCTTGTGTCCAGGCTTTTACATTTCGTGGCTAGAGTGTATATTTTTTTTAAATAAAATTCTATGGCTTAAAAATTAAAAAAGAAAAATGGCTTTGTATGTGGAACAGTTGACATTTAACAAATTATGTAGGTACATTAGGGTTTTAATTTTTTTGTTGTTGTTTAAAACAGGCTTAGTAGATGCATGTTCATACATCAAAGAAAAATTCAGGTGCAAGGAGAGCTCATAATATTACTATTTGCTGATAGCTCATTGAATTTTATATTTTTTCATATTGATCCACTACAAATGCAACATTTACGAGTGCAAAAATAATGGGATTAAAATGCTTTTAAAAAGTAACCGGTCTTATAGAGTTGTGTATGTATTGTGAATTCGAAATTATCCATAGTAATTTTTGAATAAAAAATGTTTCAAATCTCAAAATAAACACAGAATTAAAGTGTCAAAATAGTTGCAGTTTTCAATATTGGCAGCAGGTGTTTTCACGATTTATTCTAATTTCTTATGTTGCAAAACGTATTTAAAACATAATAACAAAAAAATTTAAGCTGAGTCATATATTATAGGTGTATAAAATGAATGTTTTTTATACCTTAAGTAGAATTGCTAAAATTTAAGTTTAAATGATGTTCTCAGAAAATCAATATTACGGCACACCCTAATGCTTGTGTAAAAGTGGAGGGTCTGGGTCTATGTGGACTTTAGCTTTTGTTCGCATGTCAGTTCGTATCCATGTGAATAGTTGTGTTTCTGGTCTGATAACTGTCGCAACTTTGTAAGCATTGGCTGCATGCAATTTTTTTTCCATGTCGCAAGATAACGATGACAACTGGCAGCTGAAGTAGAAAATCGCTTTCCAATGTTGAAGTTTTCATAGCGAAATGTGGTATTGTTTCTACATTCCTCTCATTATCCAATCAAATTCTTAAGTACCTGAGCTGTTTCCACAGTCTTGGTGTTTTTGTGACTTGTGATATTTAAATTGTGTTCACAAGAAAGTCGTCATTGAACTTATAATAAAAGTTAAAACTGGAAGGAAGAGAACAAAGTTCAAAAAAGGTTTATCGGATAAAACTTGGAAGAAAACTGCAAATTGACTTCCTTTAATATCTATGAGTACACCAAAATTTAGTCAATTCCCATCAGGTTTTTTTTTGGGGTCGAAAAAAGTTTTTCTTTTATATATCGTTTACTTTAGCTGAGAAACAAAGTCTCAAGTAGCAAATACCCATATCGTTTCTGTACGATAGAAACAACCTGAGCTATAAAGTTTTGAAGCTGAAATTTGATTTTGATGTACTTTTAGTGTGATGTAGTGTTTTGCTAAAAAAACTTATATACGAACATGACAGTCGTCCGACAATATTTACTGAGATACAAACGGTACAAATGAGTAGAATTAAAGCAACAATATGAACATAGTACTCAAGAAGCAGCTAAGCATCAGCAACGAAAAATGATGAAAATTTTTGTGTGAGGATTTGCGAAAATGTAATCCTACAAAAAGGATAATTAACTTAAAAAAAATAAGGAAGATAATTATGAAATATCCTTTTTTAGCATAAATATGTTGTTTTAAAACAGAAATTATTAAAATCGGTTCAGTATTCTTTGCGCCAAATCGTTACAAACCAACTATAGTAATTTTATAAAAAAAAAGTTTAGATATAATAGTTTAAAATCAGCAAGATTGCTTATATAAAAACGAAAATATCCAACTTTATGTTATTAAAAATGTCACTTCTTAATATGTACATTGTTTCTATCGTAAATAGTAAAAGTTTTAGACAATGATCACATTGTCTTAAACTTACATATTAAAAAGTGGCATTTTTAATAATGTAAATTTGGATAATTTCGTTTTTATATAAGCAATCTTGCTATTATTAGTAATATCCTATAACTTCATTTAAAAAACTTCATCTAAAGAGCGGCTTTTGATCCCAGGCTATAAATAATATCCTTGGCTCTATAACTATTTCGATCCCAGGTTCATTGTTTTATGCTGTGCCTTATCGTAAGGACTATTCATTGCCACCGTCTTTTCATAATCTCAGTAGAAGTAGCAGCATGGCTTATATTCAAATGAAGTTCGTAATTCGAGATTGTGCAGGGTCGCGAAATCGTAATTTTTCGCTTCAGACAGGAATTTTATTATCAGAAATTAAAGAAAAAAAATTTATTTGACGGCCCGATTGACACTTTTTAAATAAAATTTAAACTCAAAAATGTTTCATTCCGTATAGAAGACTTGTTTTCTATATCGAATATATGCACCCCATTTAAAAGATAATAGTATTTAGTACTACAATTTAAAGAAAAAAGGTAATATCATTGATATTATATAACAGGCCCCAAGTATTGGCTCCCTAAAAATACCATATTTTAACTTATGGATCCTATGATATAGAACTTCTGATTACGTTTAAATACTGCAGATTAATTCTGAATGGAAAAATATTCCAGTTAAAGTAAAAATGAATTCTTGACTGAAAAAAATTAACTGCGTTTGTGACTCCAGATTTTTATTATACATTCATGAATGCCACAAAATAAGTGCAACACTTTACTCTCTACTTATGTCCGTTAATTAGAAAGTTTAAATAACTGCAATTTTGTAAAGCTCTGCAAACTGGGCAATTTTGCTTAAAGGACAGTTTGACTCTTACATCAATTTCCTAATGTTTTTTTCCATTCGGAAGCTGCTTCATTTTTAACAATTTACGAAATCTATTAATTTGAAATTCATTGATCGATTTCTGCATTCATGCACATCAATTGGTTGGCTTACTATTTCAAATTGGTTACTTGAATGCGTCCTAGCAAATGCTGCATCAGCAAAATCATTGAAATGAGTAAATTTAAATTCTACGACACATATACATACATACATATGAGTATAATCATACACATCGCACACGCATACATGCTTATTCTGAAGGGTTTTTTACTCCAGTGTGACCGCACGTCGTCAGCTTCATCTTCATCACTTTGCTCGTTTGCTTCTTATGAATTTAATGTTCCAATTTCTTCAGTGCATTTGCATCTATTTTGGACTACTTTCGTCGATGTGTGCAGTACGTTGCATGCTCGTAATTTGTTGCATCGTTTCCAACATTTGCTACTCGTAACACATGTGATACACCACCCAACTCTTATGGTTGTTGCCCCTGCCCAAAAAAAAAAAAGTAGCACGTTGCTGCAACTCATCTTCCAGTTGCACGACCGACCGACCGACCGAACGACAGAGTAAGCGAACTTTGTGTCACGGTAGAAATCGATACACATAGAGCAGACCAAGGCATCAACACATCTTGATGCGTGTGATGTTCTTTTTATACCATCTCAGCAAGTAGTATGCCATTATCCACCATGCGCTTCTTGAACCATCTGCAACTTTGGAAAATTGATGAGTTATGACGTTGTAAAAATTTATTTAAATTTAAGCAAAGTGGAACGAACACCATGTGTGATGAATTGAAATAGTGCTTATTCGGTTAACTCGGAATATGAAATTTTAAACTGAATCAAAAACATTCACATTTTCATGCATTTCAATATGACACGATTTCTATTGAGATATTTTGCTATGTCATGTTTAAATATACAGCGTTAGTGCGAATATAATAATGTTTTACAACTTCAAAATTTTCAGGAAAATGCATCTCAGGTTTTAATGAAATTTTGTTGCATTTTGTTTATTAAAAAATTTGCATTAAATCATTGCAGCATTTTGCGTAAAGAAAATTTCACCCCCATGTAAACGAATGATGAATGAAATTTGGACAATCTCTAAGTGGCTCAAATGAAGCATTAAAAAAAATTTAACTTATTTTTATTTATTTAAATACTTTTAAACTTGAAAAAAATTTATAAAAAATAATTTCCTCTACATTTGTATTTGTATCGATATCCCTTGCTGTAAGTACTTTTCTGCAAATAATCCCAACAATTTTCAATTCCTCGTAGTCGTAGCATATTTGGTGTGTTAAAATCTTTGACTACAAGTTCAATGCCTCACAACTTCAAACCTTCCAATGCATCTCTAGCCAAATCTCATCAGATTCCAGACGCAGGAAGGCAACTTTCCTCATAATTCTTGGAAGTGACAGCAAAGCCGCCTTTCCCAAGTATCGGTTCACTGGAGCCATAATCACGAATCGCCAGCCATAAGAAATCTTTACAGGGAACTTGGTCTTCTAGATAAATTTAATGGTATCAGTTTCCAAGTAATATTTTGGCGGTAAAATAACTCTCATCAACCATCACCCAATAGTACGGTGAAATACGGTTTGATAATATAATAGATTGATAAATTAATCTTTTATAACAAAGGTTAAGTTGAGAATGATGCCCAATTAACCATTAAAGTTGACGACACTTGTTTTTGATCTGTTCAGCTTTCTGTTTGACATAATGTTTCCAATTTAATCTATTATCGAGATGTAAACCCAGGTATTTTGCTGAATCTGCTTTCGAAACTTGAATCTCATTGAGATATGTACTTATGTAAGTTATTGTTTGCTTGCCGCAATGTAAATGTAACATAAGCAGATTTTGACTCATGGAGTTTGATCTTCCAATCAGTGGTCCAGCGGCTTATATTATTGAGTGCTGTTGGTATTTGTTTTGGGGCTTCTTCCTGTGTATCTCCAATCGCCATTACTACTGTGTCATCGACGAATGTTCCAAGGAATTTGTTATCTGTTGTTGGCATATCAGTTGTATAGAGCAGATAGAGGATAGGCCCTAGAACGCTTCACTGTGGGATTCCAGCTTTGTTGGTATCGAAGTTCGATTTTGCTTCATCATGCGCTACTCTGAACTTTCTTTCATATAAGTATGACTCAAGCAGTTGACAAAGACTAGTCGGTAGCAGTTTGCTCATTTTATATATAGGACCTTGGTGCCATATTCGATCAAACGCATCCAGAAACACGGGCAATTTTTTTTTTTCAATCATCTTTTGTTACACGATGAACTTGATCAATGGCTGAATGTTTATTTCTGAATCCAAATTGAAAGTCAGGTATATTGACCAACGGCTTGAGGCGTTTCAGCACTAATTTCTCGAACAGTTTTGAAATTGACGGTAGCAAAGATATAGGTCTATATAACGTAGCGTTTTTTTGGTGGCTTGTCTGCCTTCTTTGTCATGATGATTTTTGCTATTTTGAAGCATTTGGGCACGTATTTTAGTTAAAAACAGGCATTAAATAAGTATGTTATCATAATAATTGCTTTACGTAGAAATTCCTTAACTAAGCCAGAAGATATTTCATCTATACCAGGTGCTTTTTTAGGATTGAGAATATTATCAATTTCTTGTGCTATTTAAATTGGCGTGACTGATGTTGATTGGTTAACGCGTGTCGTATCTATACTAGATGAGATCTCATGTGGTTGAAATACTGTGGCCAAATTTTGAGCAAACAGTTCAGCTTTCTCATAATTTTTTCTGACCCATTGCCCCAATACATTTTTAATTGGTGGCACTTGGACAATTGGGCACTTAAAACATCGAGTTGCTTTCCAGAGTGAGTAGTCTTTATCTGCTTCAGGTCCCAGTCCCCTCAGGAAGTCGTACGGTAAAAATGTTGTCTATTATTTACTAGAAAAAGCACTCAAATTTTGCTTTTAGCTTTGATAACTTTTGGACTTTGTTCCTGGTTGCCGGAATGATTTTGCAATCCGGCCTTCTATATCTGCTGTTTTGTAGAGCGCATTTTCTGCCAGAATCAAGTTTTCCTTTAGCGCTCTTTTTTTATCCTTAAATAGTTTAATTGTGTTATGTATGTTCAAATTTTCATATAATTTTTATATAGAAAATCTTTAGCATCGACATCAAAGTCACTGACCCGCCTTAATTGATTCAAAAATATAATCCTATAAGTTCAAAAGTTATATTAAAAACTTAAGTGTCGATTGTCGTTACAGCGAAAAAGTGAAAAAATCTTGCTAGCGTTAATTGCAATTTGGCAACAGATTTGCTTTCGTAGCCAGCCAACCAAAGTTAATTATCCACAACACCGTCGTCGAGTGCTCCACATACTGCAAATGTGCAGATGCAACACTTCTGATAAAATTTACAAGAACAAACTGAATGCATGACCTTAACACCGAAGTATTGCTTGAGTTTTGAATTCTATTTTGCGATTCAAATGACCTTCATCCACAATTGCTTTCCTTTTTTTGTAATTTTTTACTTTTTTTTTCTAATCCTTTACTTTTTTTTAGATGTTATGCATGCTGCACGTGGCATTCATAAGTTGGAAATATCAGCGCTTATTAGCGAAGAACTTCAAACTCAAATTCAATTAAAAACTGCTGCCGTTGTTCTCAAGCCTAGCGAAACAAAAATTTCTCCATTAAGTCCAATACGCGATGTCATCCCAGAAGGTCGTCAAATTTATCAAAACCTCCTTACCTACACATTGCACGTAGCCAAGGCACAAGAAATTGCGATTTATGCACCAATATTTAATTCTATGCTCTATGAATCGGAATATGAGTCTCAGCTATGGATGCTGTTTGATTGCAACAAAATGATGATTGCATGCGGCGATGCACATTCGCACACTTTCTATAGGAAGCTGGAGAAAGGCGAATATACCGTCAAGTTACAAATTCGCCATGAAAAACGTGACGCGTTGGAAAAGATCTCAGAAGCAAATATGATAGCGCTCTTTAAAATAGCGAATCCGATTTCGCTTGATATATTCGATCATTATAATCAATGCGTTATCGGTGGTCGCAAATTTAACACAGGTGTTGTCAAAGATTTTCCAATAAAAGTTCTATATGTGGGTCCTTTGCCGCAGGAAAAACTATCAAAAGCATCATTGCCAGCAAATTGCGCATGGTTAAGTGGGACTCTAAAGTTAGCCAAAGGCGATAATGGCCATCGCGTTGATGGGCAAGAATTTACTTATATCTTAAGCCCTGAAGGCCCCGGCCCCAAAAAGAATGGCAATGGCAGCAGTTCTGCTGGCAGTGGTAGTTCTAGTGCTTCCAATTCTACTGCTACTAAAGCAAAGACGGTAGTTGCACCCGGTGGTCCAGTGCCGGTACCATCTACATCTGGTGATGTAGCCACATCGATCGCTACCGCATCTTCGCCAAAGAAGAACAAGCCTACTAGCGATGAATATGCAGAGGGCTTGCGTGATTTTCAATGTTCGATGATAACCAAGTGCGGTAAGTGTGTTTTTTTTAGGAACTTTTAGTATATAAGAAAAGATAAGTCCATCTCCAGGAAAAAATCCGAATTATTTTGAGGTTGCCCAAGTCAGATGAAGATTTTTCATATAAAAATGTGTTCACCATTTTTACTTAAATTGAGGCAATCAGAGTTAAATTTTCAGATATATGGCAATGGTTGGTATCATTATTTATAAAATTTTTTCAGGACAAATCGCTTGGATTCAATTGTTACCAAAGATATAGACTTAATTGATGTGTGTGGTTATACGCTTGATAAAATCGGAAACAAAAATTTTTAAAATCATTAAACCTGTAAAGAAAATCAAATTCTTTAAAAGAATTTTTCGGAGCCAAATGTTCCAGTTTAACGATCGGGCGTTTTATTAAAAATCTACAGTAAATTCGTGTTCTACAATCATTAAACATTTATAATACCAAGTTTTTTCTATCTCGTGTTAAGCTAAGAAATGAATCTCAATTTGGCACCACTGTGGGACAATTAAGATAAATATTGTATCCATATTAAATGAAATATATTTCTGAGCGTATATTTCAAATATATTTTAAATTACATACATCATTTTTACTTTTTTATCACAGATCTTGAAAAGGCTGAAAAAATTTATGACGAAGTTATTGCTGCTCATCCCAAACACCTTGCAGCGCATTTGCTGCTTATTCAAAATCTCGATTCCACAGAGCTAAAAGCTTCTTCCGCGTTTCCATTAACGTTCGTCAATTCATTTGTGACCACGTCAGAAGAAAAAAGCGATGAAAAGCCAAAAGAAGACAAATCAAAAATATCAAGTTCATTGGAACGCATTGTGCAATTGGCTGATTTGGTAATCAAGGAAACCGAGAATGATGCTCTTCTATCTTATTATGGTCTCAAATACGATCCTCGTACTGATGCTGCGAAAATTAAAACGTAAGTGTACATATCGAACATGAAGCTTTGATGACATTTAGAATCTATAGCAAACTTGGGCGCGTGGTGGAAGACATTGGTAACAGACACGCAATCAATGCTGTTAATTCATACCGATAATTGCAATGAAGAAAACCTTTTTGGCTGCATCTTTCAGTTTTAAGCTGAAAACAGCAAATGCGTAAAATTTTCTGTTTGATTTATTTTGTTCAACCTGATATGCTGACATAAGCGCGCCATATTTTGCATGTGGCTATAATTTTGAATTACAATTTGCCGCAGCTATTAACTTTGTTGTGATGATCTTACTGTTTTGCTACGTGATTGCCCTTCGCTAATTTATAGCTACAAAAGTTTTATATTTAAAAATGCAGTCATATTTAATAAAAACTAAATTTTTTTTTATACATTTTCATATTATAAATATTTTTTTATTTTTTTAGAAACATGGATAAGCAAAAGAACAATTTAATAGAAGCTCTCGCCAAAAGGGGTATTGCTATCGCTAAGTTAGGAGTTATTGAAAACAACACAAAAGAACGTCTTGATGAACTCGATACAATTTACGCCGAGATTCTTAAGTTTGTTGAAGCTAATGACTCCAAGGTAAAATATGTTTTAAGACTTCTATTCTCAAAAAAAATTAAAATAGTTATAAGCTTAACGACATAATTTTCAATTATTTTTTAAAAATTTTTTTAAATAACCTATGAGTTATGGGAAAGAAAGTTCCAGTCTCCACTTTTCTCTAAAATTTAACTAATAATGCGAATTATTATCTATATATAAATAGGCAGTTGCAAAACAGTTAGACCGCTTTTTAGCTGTCATTACACAAAATAATCGCCTGTTTTTTTTTGTTGGAAACGTTGAGAAGAGAGGCAGAATGAATTTTTTTTCTAAAACTAGGTGGTGCCACGCCTCTAATAAATAAAACCCTAAGAAAGGTTATTGAAAACTTTAAGATATTCATGGAGCGCGGTACCACCCTTAGTGGAAAAAACGCTGTCATGAAGATATTTAATCCTAAGTAAAAATATTTGTTTCAAATGGCCGGAAAAACGTTTTCATTGCTAAGCTATTGAACATATTTTGAAAAAAATTTAGTACAGAAATAGATTGAACTCTGAGGAAATGTATTTATTTTAAAGTGGGTGGTACCACGCCCCTAAAGGGGAAAGATGTTTTCTTAGCTAAACTAATCGACTGATTTTGATGAAATTTGGTATGAAGATATGTGCATTGAACTCTAAGGAAGAGATAGGGATAGGGCAACATAATACCATGATTTATATTTTTGGAAGTGAAGACAAAAAATAGCTCCTTTTTATGTCAGTTTTTCAATATCGAAAAGTATTTATTGCCTTTGTTTTGTTACTATAATGGTTGAATTTCAAACACTGGGTGAACTCTATTTATCTTAAATCGTCAGTAACGTCTGATGCTTATTTGTAAAAATGAAATAATTGCAAAGGGCGTGTACGTGGTCTTGCTTTATGATAATAATGAACTTTGCTACAAAAAAAAAATCACCAATTTCCATTTGTGCACAAATCAATTTTATTATTAATTATCTTAAATTTTGCAATTTTCATTTGATTGAAACAAAAATTGTAATCCCTCAATTTTATGAAATGTCAATTAGAAAAGATGCGTATCCCATTTTGTTGTGTAAAGTTGGTACATATACTTTAATGCATCATTGTAATCTTTTTCGAGGTTCCTGGTCCTCTCAATTTCTTACAATCTTAAAAAAAGTGGAGATGCTTCTAAATCAGGGTTTCCAAGTGGAAAATGAGAATTAAACGGAAAGAATTTTTCAGAAATATTGATGACTTTTATTTTGTCTGCACAAATATACCACTTTTTTTTTTGCTTGTAATAGTTTTTACCACCAATTAACGGCTTCCTACGTGGCCTACGGCTATGGTCGAAAGTGCTACTTGGCAACCCTGAGAGTGTCCAGCCTTCATTATATATAAATTATTTGTCATCAATAAAACGCATTGTTCTTATGTGTAGCTATCCATTTTTAATAACCCTAAATTGTCAGCTGTCACGCTGACTTTTTTTTAACAACAGCACCTTACCGCACAAATGGCGTGAACTTGAAATCTTGCGTACATTTTTAAACACCCTTGTAGGTACTGCATTAATAAATACTTACTTGTGTTAAATCTTAAAAAAAACACATTTTATGTTTTAAAAATTTAATTTTAAAATTTTTAGTTTTTATAAAGGTTTATTACAAAAAGTTTCCCCTTGAATATACCCTTTATATCTTTGACATAGGTAACCTCTTGACTAACTTTAATATTTATTTAACTCTAAACTTTTTTTCTGTTTTATTTATAGGTAATTCTATTCTCAATATGGCACGCACATGCGCATTCTCACTACGGTCGTGTTTACAAATATCTACAAAAGATGTTCGATGAAAAACGCAGTCGTGAAAATTTGGAAGAATTAAGTTTAGTTGCAGGTGCTCTAAACTACGAACATTTGCAAAAAGCTGTGCAACGTATTACCGTTACCGCTTTTCCTAGTGGATATCGTTTATTCTAAAACCGCGCAGTCAAAATCTGTATACAATTTAGGTGTTGAAGCAGCGTATCATTAAAATGTTTTAAGTTCAGGCGAGTAGTTTATATCAACCAATGCACTGATGAATGCCGATACGTATTTAAATGTAGAATTCAGCAACAATATCAAAACTTTTTTTTTACCTTAATGGTTATAATTAAATCATAAAAAATTTAGCTAATTCAAATATTTGTTTTTATATTATGAAAAGTAATGTATTCTATTCTTAAATGCTGCTCTTAATAAAGTTTAAATTGTAAAATATGAAATGCATTTATTTTAACGATCTTAATATTGAGAATAATTTTTGATTCAGAGATTATAATTTTTAGTATGAAATTGATGGCTGTGCTTAAGTGCAAGTTCCAGTTTTACAGCTATTAATTCTTTTCATTCTTTCAGATGTCTTTTTTGCATGTGCCGCGGTGGTTTTCTTCCATCAATAATTTTCAATCCTCCTTTCTTCATGCTTTTTAATTTTTATACGTTTTAAATATTGATATGCTGAAAAATAAATCAGCATTAGTAATTTTCATAAAATTCTTAACTTTTATGAGGTAGAAAAGCAGAATGAAGTCGTTTATCGATTTATAACTTTCTTGTCGGGCTAACGTATTTTCTGGCTTGCTCATAAATTTTATTATTCGTTGGGTTTTATTGGAGGTTTATCCATAGTAACTTTATGTAATAATTTTTAATAAATATAAACGATGTCCCACTTTTTGCCTTAACATAATCGAATGCTTTATAGCCGAAGCATGAGAAAATTTGTGTTAAACAGAAAGAATTTAAATGGGCATCGTTTTTTATTTTTTGGTTGAGTTGACTCAAGTGTATAAGATATACGGGAAATATTTTAATACATTTTGTTGAAATTAACGAACCCGGGTTGCCTTGCCAAAGTCCGTCCCGATGCCCGAATTTCGCCCAATTTTGTTGTTTTAATTAAAACCGTATAATATTGCACCTCTAAATGTAGGCCAAATGAAAGAGCTCGAAAAGGCCTAAGCATAATATATGGGGTTGCATTGTTAATCGATTGTTAAACTCCAAACATGTGTTGCCACTCTTTTAAGAAAAATTGGCCCAAAAATCGGGTGGAAACCCATGTTTAAGACAGGATTCAACTAGTCAACCCTATATAATCTTTTTAGGCTCTTCGACCTCTATCGTTTGGCACACATTTCAAGCATTAATATACAGTACTGTCGTGCTAATCCGGACACATATAGTTTTGGGGTATGTCCGGAATACAGAAAGCTCAATGATTACTATATAAATTATATGTAGAATGTATATTTAAGACGTCTATGTTTGTATTTCATTGTTATCATATAAGTAAGGAATAAAATGAATCAAAAAATACATACATACACACAGTATTTTATGAACACTATTTTAAATAAACAACGTGCCTGCAAAAACTCACGAGTATGAACATGTACTCAAAAAAAGTCTCGTAGCTAAGCGAAATAAATTTGAAGAAATTAAAGTTGACACGTTCGTGCCAGCGACAGTCTATTTGCTAACAAAAAGATACTTTGACTTAGTTTTGCCCGAACTGTTGAGGGAAAACTTGAAAAATGTCCGAATCGTAGAGATGTCCGGATTACTGGGAAGTCCGGATTAGCGAGTAACCGGATTAGCGCTACTGTACTGTATATTAGTAAGAAATGACACAAAAATCGGTGGCAATCCATTTTTAGGACAGTTTTCGACACATATAATATCGAAGCCTGGTAAGCCTAAGCCTAAAACAAAATAGACGTGACGAGACATAACGAGTAAATTTGGGAGTATGTGAATCGGAGTTGATAACCGAAATGAATGTACGTAACTGATCGAAAGTGAACGAAACATTCAACAATGTAAGTTGTTCCGTAAGAACCGAACTTCAAACCGTCACTTCTCATCATAAACCGGCACTAAACTAACGTATAATTTTGGGTTAAGTGTCAAAGTAGACGTAAGGAGTGCAAGCGTTCGTTAAGTTACTATTGTCTCGTCACGTCTATTTTGGTTAAGGCTTTACTCTTTCCATCAAGGCAAAAGTTTTGAAAAAAATTGAACTGAGAATATTTTTCTGTAATAAAATAAAACCATCAACAACGTCTTGGAAAGTAGGGCTGACAGGATGCGCTACTGCAAAACCAGGCGAGGCAGTCACATGAATGAAGCTATGTTCCATAATTAATGGGAATGTTTATAGTTTCTAATATGTAATGCCAGAATGTATCGAAACAATTTAGTTAGCATTTTATTGCATTTTAAAAAAAACCTTTTTGGAACCCGATTAATCTAATGTGGCTTCGAACTCGTTTGGCCCAAGCAAAACTAATTTCATCTGAAAGCCAGTTTGTCGGTAAATTAAAAACAGATGTGGGGAAATTAGAACTGCTTTAAGGAGAAACTGTTTGTTGGAGAAACAGCTTTTAACGAAGAAATGTTTTTTTTTTTCTTTTGTAGAAAGATATCTGCGAGCTTCACAAAGCTACAAACTATGTTGTTAAAGTAGTAAAAGGCTTGAAAGTAGTGAATGTAAGAAGCTGTAAAGCTATAAACAGTTTTATAGGACGTTATGAATGAAGTAGTTACTAAATTATTTTAGGTGAAAAGTTATAAAGCCATATAAAGCTTTAAAGGATGCTACGAATGGAGCATGTTACTAACAGTCAGAGATCTGTTAAAGCTGTTAAAACTGCAAGAGTAAAATGTTAAAAGTTTTAAAAGCATATTAAGCTTTATATTACGCTATGAATAAAGTATATTATCAGCAGTTAGAAATCTGCTAAAGCTGTAAGGTAATGAATGTTAAAAATTATAAAACCATCAAAAGCTTTACAAGACGCTGTGAATGAAACTTATAAATGTCAGAAAGCTATTAAGGCAGTAAAAAGCTCTTAAAGTATTGAATGTAAAAATCTGCAAAACCATTAAAAGCTCTAGAGGACGTTATGAATGAAGCATGTTACTAACAGTCAGAAAATATTTTTTTTTTTTGGCATATTTGCATATCAAATCAGAAAATATAAAATAAAAAATTTCCCCGTATTATGACTAAACTTTCGAAGTGAGTATTTTTTCCATAATTAAGTGTAATTCAAAACAGGGTTGTAAGCGAAAAGTCTAGATAAATGCTTTGAAAGTTGCGCTTTTGGAGAGCTTTCATTAGCGGACAGCTCCAACGGCCAAGCAAAAATATTGGTAAACGTATTTTTGTGCATATTTAGGTTTTCTAGACTTGAAAAAAAGGTAATTATGCTCCATGTTAGAATAAGAACAAATTGATTTGCATTCACATGTACAACGTGAGTGCAAGCTACGATATGTCCATATGGTGCAAAAACTATAAAATAAGCTCCAACTATCATAAAATTCCTCAGACAAGTAAGATTTCTAAAAGTTGGTAATGAGAATGAATACGGGTGAAATCGTTCCACGCACACGCCCACCTTCATTCAAACCTTAGCTTTCCTCTGGGGAGAAGAAACTGCCTGACTGAATTCGATAAGCTTAGTACCAAAAGAAAGCAGCTCAAATATACAATAATGACTTTAATAGAAAATAATATAGAGGTGTGGAACCTATACATATGTAATAAGCAAATACATATGTATGTATATCAAATACTTACAGCTTAAACTTGGTACAAATACTACGAATAGCTTAGCCAAGTACTGTCAAAAAAAAATTAGGTAGACTTGGACAAGTAGTCGTGGTACGTCCCATACAAGCAAATTCTTCAAAACGCAATACTGGGAGAGGGGAGAGCTATTTGACCAAATGCAATTTATCTTGACATTTTTGCAAATAGTGTTTTAAGCAAGCACTTAACAAAAAGATTTTTGCTTTAGTCAAGAGGGCATGGCGCCTCCCACACAAACAATATCTTATAACAAAATATGACAAAAACAATTTAAGTAAATGTGAGCAAACGCTATATGACATCATTAGGTGATAAAAACTGCTAAAAGAGAAAAATTGGCCACTATTGAAAAGACAATTGTGCTTCTCGCGCAGGGTCGTTTTGCGTTTATTGCCGTTTTGTTGTTGGAACGTTGCCACGTTTTTCGTTTGAACCTTCGTTGAACCGCAAAGTGCAGCAACGAACATCGTACAACGTGCATAACAACGAGCGTGTAAGTTCAGTATAAGTCATTTTGATTCGCAACCACCGCAAGCTTTTTGTTTGTGTAATTTTTGTCTTCAACGTTTTTACTTAATTTAAACAATTTCGGTTTCGGCATTTGTTTTTCTTTTATTTTTATTTTGTTTTTCGTAAACACTATTTTTTTTTGTGGAAAATATTTTTCAGTTTTTTAACCATATCAGCTGCCAAAGTAGATTTTTATGTGCATCTCTGCAGTAAAGGATTATGTATGGAATAGCATATCGAGTAAATTGTCTCCATTCCAGTTTTAGTCACCTTATTTTTTTCAACAACATATTTTACCGCACAAATGGCATGATTTTCAAAGTTTGCGTTAAATTTGGAACACCCTTTAGTCTCTCATTTCATTTTTAGCTGATAACTTTATCCAAGGAAATCGATTGACGGTACTGTGCGTCATAAAGTTTACGCAGAGCAAAATGGATAAAAAAAAATCAAAAAAGCTTTATTGAATGAAAACAAGCAAGTACTACACCACAGGCAATAGTTTTTAAAACTTCGCATCATCGCCGCAGTCCATATCCCATATTGTCTAGTGGTTAGGATACCCGGCTCTCACCCGGGAGGCCCGGGTTCGATTCCCGGTATGGGAAAAATTTAATTCTTTATTTTCCTCTTTGAATGGACAATATTTATGTTTTCTATATTTGTCATTTATAAGGCATATCGAGGGTGAACAATGTAACGTATTAATTATGTTTATTTGGCAAAGCAAGAACTGCTTCAGACCACTGGTTAGTTAAAAGTGACTTTCATGATATAATAATATATATCATCGCCAGACATGGTCGTAGTCCCATTTATTCATGGGCCTATACCGAATGTCATGAAAAATCTATGATCAGGACATATTTTAATCGAACTTAGAGCGAAGAATCTTCTAGATGAAATAATTTTAAAGTACATGAAATATATTTAAAGGAAAAACTCGATTGATATATATATTATGATATATCACGTTCTGATTGTGATATATTTAGAATAGATATATTTGTGGATATATATTATACTTTTTGTATAATACAATTTTCAAGATACTCTTTTGCGAGGTCACATTGAGCAGAGCTGCGAAATTTCTTAGGTGGACAATTTAAGATTAACTCATTGGAAACACATTCGAATACCAAACCTGGATAAGGATGACATGAGTGTGGCGCCAATCGCTTTTCCAATTTCTTGATTGTCTCATGTTGTAGCATTCCAGTAGCTGAATTAAGTTTGTTATGAAAAAATAAATTAAATTATATAATATGAAGAAATTCTACGATATATGACGTACCATGTGCTGCACATTTAAGGTATGCATTGTATAGTAAAAGTTCTGAATCGTCGTCACCATGCAATTCACTTAAATGACGCTTGATCACATTCATTCGCATTGATTTTCTATCGGATCCAATATATTCAGTTTTATTGTAGACGCACTCTGAAAGACACTAATTTCTCAATGAGAGATTATTTCTTCATAGAAAATACAGAAAATATAAAATTTACAAAATTAAAATTCATATCCTGTTCATCAGTTGTGTGGTGAATTTTTTCGCTCCATTCTATTTGACAATCCACAAATTCAGCATTTTCATCATGGATATCGCAGCAGAACTCATGCTATATAAAATTGATAATATAGAAGAATTGATGATACAGATGATTTTTAGAGAGTTTTACCATTGTGCTTGATGTATGCAACTCACAGTCCTCTTTATCCATGGCAGCCAGCAAAAAGTTTGGAGCTGCTATGATCAATAGCGCAAATTTTACCAAATCTATATTCAGTACCATTTTTAAAGTTAACTTTCGACAAAATAATGCACAATTTTAGCTTTTATACTAAATATTTCAGAAATGAATTTAATCGTCCGTTGAAATACATTAACATTTTTATGATTTCATTAAATTAAATTAAAGATCAAATCATATTCGCAAAATGTAGAATAGTAAAAATGTACTGTATAGACAACTTTACGATTCTCTTAACCTTTAGAGGGCTGTCATTTATCAAACACCACACACAACGTGGCTTTAAACGCTAACTATGAATTTAATTACAGACTATGTAAGTGGAAATAGGTAATATACTACTTAACTTTTCCCCGCTTGATCTCAAGAGTAAAAAAAAAAGAAAGATGTTTTGTAAAGAAGTCAATGGTTTACAGAAACTCAGTTATATTTTGGGCTCTAATTTCAATTCAAGTTCTATGTATCCAATCGATGAGGAGAAGTTCAAAATTAACTTAAGCATTCGAAAATTTTTCAAAAACTATTTAGAGGATCTGTTTCTATATATCTAATTTGATAATCTAAGTTCCATTGCCCAAAATTGATTTCGACGTTATGTTAAAACAGATAGATTCTGAAAAAATCGAAAAATGTTTAAAAGTTGAACCATTTTGAAAAAATCGAAATGTATTGCAAAATACGAGAAATGGCGAGGAAGTCGATAAATGTTGATAAAGCTGATATATTTTGAGAATGACATATAACTTTTATTAGTGTTGAGTAATAAGCGATTCACACTGGCATCTAAATCATCTTGATTTATAGCCAAAAATCGAGACGAAATCAGCTCGTTTCCATACAAACTTAGTTGAAGGGGCCGGCTGTCCCAAGCGCAAAGGCTTGGGGAGGCAAAATGTTCCTCGTAATATGATTCATATTTTGTTTTTAGCATAGCTACCAAATTGATTTTATAGTAAATTAAAATTTTGTTTTGATAATTTATAAAACTTTAATAACACTACTCTACAAAAAAAATTGCGGCAAAAAAAAAACCACCGTTCCTACAGTAAAATCTCCAGCTGAATCCGAAAATAATAGTCTTTTTTGCTGGATTAGATCTGGTTATTGAGATAAACGGCAAATACCAAAAACATAAACTGTTCTGGCAAATACCAAAAACATACACTGTTCTGGGAGGTAACTCCGTATAGGCTCCATTGAAAATGATATTTTACATGATACTCATTCCAAATTTGTTTCCTAAAAGTAAAGATCACACCAAAAATTTTAAAGTAATATACGTCACAATAGCACCACTTGTTTTGTCACTGCGGCTAAAAACAGTTTAGCCAAAATTAAATTTTTTGGAATTTTTCAAAAAAATTTCAACTTTGGCTCCTTGTAGCTCGAAAAAAATTTATGAAACTCAAAAAGTTAGCTATCCTTACTTGTAGCAAATTGAAATACAAAAACTCTAAGCATAATATGTTTATATTTTGGCTTTATTTTATATAAGTTACCATATGTCAAAAAAAGTAAAACAATTGGAATGAGTATCATGTAAAATATCGTTTTCAATGGAGCCCATATGGCGCTACCTCCCCATTCAAGCCGACTAGTTTTTCATCGAAATCGAGTGCTATTGTGAATGGTTTTTCAGGGCTGTTGAATTTTCCCACTGGTCAAAATCGGTTTTTTTTTATTACCTTTAGCAAATTGCACTCCTAGTTGGCTTATGTTTAAATTGCAATTTATTTTTATCGAAATAAATCGTCTTCCTCAATTTCGAGCTGCCTTTTCTGCGTGAATTTAGATGGAATGGCTAATGTACACAAGAGAAAACCTAAATTTTTCTTAATATGAAAAATACCTATCTACATCATTTATGTCATATATTTCAATCCATCGAGATCACTTCAAGTTTTGAATAGCTACAGTAGGCTACAATTAATTAGTTCGAGTGATTAATGGCTCCATCACACTGAGGTTACGTAAATATAAATCATGGACATTTTTGTCATTCCTTAATGATCACTTACCAAACCCCAAGTAGCTCAATTATTTTAAAAAAGACATTAATCAAAATTCAAGCATTTCGAACGTTGAGTTGTTTGAAAAGTTGACATTTAACAGTTCAGCTCGTATTCAATACAGCACCTAAAAGAAGCATTAAGATTTAATGGATTATTAGTGAGTTCTGGTGGAAATTAACGATCAGTAGCAGGCGCTATTTATTTTAATACCACATAAAAATAAAAAACATTTACTTACTATTAGCATAGATTTACAAAATTTTTCTATTTTTAGCATTTTGGAATTATTGCGAGTAGAACAGTACGTCAGCCTTTCGCTCATATTTAATTATTTGAAGCGGTCCAGTGGATTGCATGAAGCGTTCGGTACGAGTATCTAAATAAACAGTATATTAACCTATCGCAGATAAGCATCTGTTGGAATGACGTTGCTAATGATCGAAACCAATTCATCATAAAAATAGATTCGTCTTCGATGCATTGGAGCATAAAAGGCTTCCGATAAACACCCTCAATGCTTTCTCACATCCGTTAAATGAAAGCAATGCCACATAAAAAAAAAAAAAATTATGTTTTTTTTCTTAATTACATTTAAAAATAAACAAAAATGAATTCTTTTAAGAAATCTGAATTTCCTAATCGTTTTCGTGTTCATTTTCATTCAACAGTTTCATTCATTCATGTACGATATATATTCTATAAGGGAAGTATCTGTTTATCGAAGAATGTCAGTTTCTATAAAATCAAGCTGATGGATATTTGTTCCAGTTTTTAAAGAAAAAATATAACATTAAAATAACAGCGATCTCCTTGTTAATCGAAGTTGGTATTTTCAAGTATGTGTGTCAAATATATTTTAACGATAGCTTTCCAGTAAAAACAAAACTCTTTTAGATACATATGTATAAAATTCATAGAATTTCTATTGCATCGCTTGTACTGCACTAAAATTTGTGAGGTTCTAGTATGCGAAACATTGTGACACTGTGCTCCAGATTACCAAATAAATATCAATTACAGATCTAATGACTGGGTCCATAGCAGTTTTAATGATGTCACCTTTTACAAATGTGTACATGGACTAGTTAACTGCATAACACGCTAAGATCCTTTTTGTCTCTTCAAATTATATTACATATATGATAAACAAAAAATTGTTTCAACAAATTCGTCTTAGTGCTCACAGGTGACAGTTCCCTAAAACCGATTTTCTTTACGATTGGTTTCAGAGTCGTCGATCCTACAGATCGGTGAATGCTTACATATAGTCAGTACTTTGGGGAACCATTTTTTTTTAGTGAATGAAAATAAATCGATGTAGTATATTTGCAAAGTTAAAGTGAAACATATTTTAATTTGCTAGAGTTTTTGAATATCAAAAACTAAGAAGCTTTTTTCTTTGGTGAAGTAAGTGAAATTTTTGTTAAAAAACACTAAAATTTCTTTTGGTAGAGGCGACAAATAAGTTTCTTGTCCCGGGCGCTCGATGTTCACGGTATGCCTCTGCATGTACCCCAAACTGCATTGTTTTCTGGAGCTGAAAGTTAAAACAAATTTATGTCATATATGCCTTAGTGAACGTATAATTTTTTGCTATGAATATTACAAGAGATCAATGGCAAAGATGACAAAGAGAATTACAGTAGACGTCCAATATAGCGTAAACGATATAACGAATTTCCATTTTAACGAACAGTTTTTCAAATTGGATTAAATCACGAACACTAAAAGTATTCAATTAAAAACTCTTCGATATAACGAATTTTACGATATTACGACTGACCCGTGCATTAATAAGTACGTTATATTGGACGTCTACTGTATAATCTTTTAAAATTTCCTCACCTACTTTACATCCAGGGTTGCCATCTTGAAGTTAATGAATTAACGGCCTTCCCAAAATAAAATTTGGTTAACTTGAAGAAAAGTTGAAAAGTTTTGAAAATGTCGATCGATGTTGGAAAAGACGAAAAAATTTGAAATTGAAATTTTTCTTAGTACTTAAAATTGTGAACTTTTCAAAATGTTTTTTAGGAACTTTCGGTATAGATGCAATACTGGAACACATTTTGTATTAGAAGATAAGGACTGAAAACGGGGAAAATTACTGAAAAAATTTAGCTCAGCTGAAATTTTGTTCAGCCATAAAAAGAAGCCGATTTTTCAATTTATTGAAGACAACCACCACTGCAAAAATCAGTTCTATATAAATATATTTTTTCCCTATCGATTGCACAAAAGATCACTTCATACTAAAATTGCTATTTTGACACAGTAAAGTTAGATATATTGTTTACGTTAAAATATTTTGATGGTATTAAGGCAAAATGTAAAAAAAATGTTTTTGTTTTTGTCAGGTAGCTTATGTGTACAGGTACACCGCATCCACATGCGGTGACCATACTTTTCGCAATCGCTGACGACAATAAAATTAATATCTATTATTAAAACACATAAACAGCAAGAAAAATCAAAACTTTGATGAAAGACTAATTTAATTGTAAGAAAAAAAAAACAAAATAATATTCATTTAATGAAAACAAATCTTAAAGAGCAAAATTGTTCAAAAAAAAAAGTTTCTTAAAAACATGGAACAAAAACATGGTTTTCGTGACGTACTGGAACTAGCAACGATTCTCAGATTAAGTTTTTAAGGTCCTAAAAAATTAAAGTAAATGTATGAAAAAATTAATAATGATTAAGTCCCAAAGGCTTGACTTTAAAACGAAAGAAGTTGAAACAATATTTCTTACCATTATAGTATGTACGAGGAAATTGGACAAAAAATAAGCATATGGGAACCGAAAGAGTGCTCAACTCGTTAGTATCATATGAATAAAATTTACGTCCAAGTGCTCAAAACAAACTTTATAGAGAGCCAGTGAACCTTTTAGGTATATGATTTTATCTATGCGAATTAGAAAAAGTAAGAGTGAAGTGAAGATAGCGCTCCTTTTTTTTAATGAATTTTGAAATTGCAAATAAAATAAAATTATATAGAATGATCTTATCGCGTCTGCCTCTGATATATTGTGTTCAGAACATAGTATAAGCAACGAAAATATAAAAGGCAGACGTTCACACTACCGCATTAATAATAACAACAATTGTTCATATGTAAAAAAAATCTATTAAACTATCCGATCGTTTTCTTCCAACTTATCATTATCTTCAATATTGCCTCAGAATCTGAAAATGCAAGAGGCAGACGTGTAAAAAAATTCTGTTTTATACATAGATATACTAAGTCAAAATCGTCGATTTTTGTCCAATGTGCATATTAATTATAGGGATACCAGATTTTTCTGAATATATTTAAATATATAGTTAAAAAGTTTAACATTTTTCCTTAAAAACTCACTTTGAATTATGTATATCAATTAATTTTTTTCTCCAAGATTTCGTAAATTTTGATTTTCCAGATATTCTGCCGTACTGGAACTTATGCAAATCTGTATGTATATCTGTGTAATACATTTCAATTACCGATATTTCGGAGAAAAAACAAATAAAAAAATGAAGTAGGCCAGTCTCAACCACAACTATAAGAAAAATTTTCAAAAAATCTGAAAAAAAAAAGAAAAATGTTTTCGATTTGGCGTCGAATGCCCCATATACACAGCCAGAAAAAAAAGTTAGTTTTGACTAAAAAAATTTGTACGGCATTAATTTTATATATAAAAAACGTCTACCTTCTAATAATCAGCGATGGAATCATCTGCCTTCTTTAAATTTAGGCTTTTTATAAGTAAAGAGACCAGCAATAAAAATGTCTGCCTCTAGCACTTATAGGGTTTTGTGTATAGAGTCTATACTATAGACACATTTGTTAATATAAAAGACAGATGCGGTAAAATTGCTTATTGTACATTTTTCTTACTGTTTCAAATGGCAAAACGCAGAGATTGTTCGTATTATTTATATAAGAACTTCATGATTTTCAACCTCTGCCGCACGATAAAATCACATAGAAATTTATGACTCCCGCTCCCTAACCAATGATACAAATTACCATTATATCTTTTGATGTACTACACCTCTTTGGAGCAGTATTAAGAAAGGACTCTCACTCATCTGCTCAGAGGTCACTGATGATTCCATTTAGCAAAGGATGTATCTAGAATGAGTAACTTTAGCCGTTTTTGTTGCTGTCTTGTTTTTGTTTCTTAATTTTTTTTGTGTTATCACACACTGTACTGAACAGTAAGCTCAGTAAAATAGCTATAAATTATTTGACCTTATCTTACAAAACCTGAATGAACTCGAAAACTATGAGCTAGGATATATAGGGCTGCGTGCTTAATATACAAATTAAATTTCTTACAAAATATATTTTACTCAGAAATCCCTATATATGGCAGAAAATCATATCGTATGTATGCACGTACTACTCGTATAGTAATCAGCTCGAAAAAACTGTCACGTGCGATCGTTATACCAATCCCTTCCGTTCATTACGAATCTGTACACATTCTTGCATCGCTATCTCGGCAAACTTTCTTCCATAACTTCGTCTACGAAGTCAACAGCATTTGCAAACGAAAATAAAAGTGATCGCGCATTCAACGCTCAAAATGAAGATCACTTCCAGAATCTTAGCGGAACCGATGCGCGCTGCTGATGTCGTGTCTGTCTGTTCTATCTTTGTACTAAACATAAGAGGATCCACTCTGTTCAAATATAAATCAGTTGTAAAAGTGTAGCAGCAGCGAGCAGTTCGCTGATCGGCCTAAAAATTCGTGAAATAGAAAACGCGTTCAAAAGAATTTCTTCTTCGAGTTATTTATAAAAAATATATTTTTGGAAATTTTGATTTTAACAAAATGTTGAAGTGAAATTTTATATTAAAGTGTCGCTTGTGAAAGAGAGAAAAAAAAGAAGCGAATAAATTCGATAGTTGGTACAGAAATAAAATTTTATAGTGCGAAATGGCAAAAATCAATAAAACCATGGCACATTTTTTGTGTCTAGTGCTAGTCTGTGCCACATGTGTTTCCGGTCAATATCAGCACTTCCTGGATAGTCTAAATTTGAACGAGTTGTATGAGAATACCGCACAAAGTACGCCCACGCACTACTTAGCAAATGGAGATAGTGAGTTCGCATCCCTACAACTGAGCAGTCCTTTGAACTTCTTCAGCGAACAATATGAACAGATTTTCGTAAGTGGGTTTTGATAAATCAGAAGAGTTAAATAGCAATCTTATCTTATTTAGTGCTGCCACAAAATAAAAAAGGCAAGATCTATTGCAACATTTCATTGAACTTTATATTGTTTTGCTTGGACCACACTATATGCTTTTTTGGAATTTCAGTTCGCTGAATCCAAATCTGGGGCTCTTTAGACCCATTCATGTTGGATGTATTCCAAACACAAACTTTTTATGTTTTATTTTTTCAATTAAAATAAAAATGTATACCTAAATATACATAAAACTGTAATAATATTTGGATTTTGGGACTCAAAATACCATAGAAAACTGTAGTTTCCTTGAAACAATATAAATAATTTTTAATAAAAAAAGACAAAAATGCTCCACTTATGCCTCGAAACTTAAGAACCGAAGGCCTCAATCCACAGAGTTCGTCAAGTCCGTTGCGTCAAAGTATACAACGGACAGTTAAGATGAAATCAGTATATGTTTTTGTATGAAATACGGCCAAATCGTAAAGTATCCGTCTGCGCAACGGATGATGTTGGGAAATTTTCAATTTTTGACATACGTTGAACATTTCGAGAACTGTGAGTTTGTGTGAAAGACACTAAAAAAAAAATGAAAGATTTGGTAATTGTTTTTAAAAGTGAAAAATATATAAATGCAGAATGTGAAGGAGAAATTACGATATTTAATATTCAATATTCTTGTTTGACTGTAAGTGCGTTGGAAGGAAGGATCCCTTTCCTGCGCTACTTCCGTCACTTTCAATTGTTTACTTTGAGGCAATGGACTTGATGGACTCTATGGGTTGAGGGCTTAAGAAAACAAATATTTAATATTTTTACATAGAGCATGGTCGCTGATCCGAAAAAATCTCGTTGAGAAAAAGATCAAAAACTCAGATCAATTGCATATAAGAGGTGAAAATAGATTTTCGCCTAAAAACAAAGAAGAAAACTTAAAAACAATATAATATTTTACATGATACTCTTTTTACCGGGGAGCTTTTTAATTTTGGACCATTATTGCATTTTATTACCCTACACCGATGGAAACGGAATATAATGTCACCAACTGAGTCGAAATGCATTTTCAATTCAATGTGGGTTTGAAAATCAGTACACAGACAAATAAGACCAAACCGATTATAAGACCGAATTCATAACAAACTCTAGAAATTATATGTTCAAGCATTTTACAAAAAGTGGCCGCATTTCTATTTGCCTTATGACCGAACATATTTGAAAACGCACTGCTGAGAGAATTGTTTAATAGTGCAACTAAATTTCGAAGCCCTACAAAAAATGAGACGAATTTTCATTTAAAATGGGCGTGGCACATCTCAAATAAGCAAAAACCTTTAAATGCTACACTGAGAGAGTTGTTTAAGGAAATGCAATCAAACTTCATACAAATACAAAAACTTGGTACCTTCTACACAAGCAAATGTTTAAAATCAGCATGTTGACAGCTACGACCAAAGCCGTAAAGCCGAGTCAAGTGCCAAATCCGAAATAAACCAAAAACTTCAAATGCTTCACTCAGGAATCTGTTGAAATATGACTTATGATTATATTTTTGGCAAGGCCAATGATATCACTCTTGACAATCATCTTTTTCTGAAGTTTTCCTGTATTAACTTTTGAAACATACTCGTATATATGGAATTTACAATGTGTCATAAAGTCACAAGCCGTATGTCCAATTTTGATGAAAATATGGCAAGTGATACCACACTCTCAGCCAAAATTTGTTCTTTAAAAAAAATTTGTTTGTCACTCTCTTCCTTTGTTGGATTCTCTCATTTAAATAGATACATTACACATAACATATATGACACTTTGTGAATTACCTTATTATTTGTTTGTACTTTTATTCATCGTATTTTACTTGGGGTTATTAAATCTTCACCTTTTAAAGACAGCTTTTTATTGAAATGACACAAATTTAGTTTAAGTCGAAAATTATTTTTTATTTAAAATAAACTATTTTATGACATTTGATGTTTAGAATCAACTTTCACAATAAACTGGATTCAATTAGTCCAATTTTGGACCACTTTTTTCAAGTAATTGAAAATTTGTTTCAGAAATAACTCGAATTATGTTATCATGATAATACATTGATCTTCATAGAAAATAGTTGAATGGTATTAAGTCAGTGGACCTTGGAGGCCAATTCACTGGCCCATTTCTCGAAATATATTTTCAGGATATCTGTTTTTCAATATACTAATTGTTTGGGATTTAATATGACTCTCATTTAACGAAATAATTTACATAGCTTCGGCTTATTTTTAAGGAAATATGATCCAAAGGTGTCTCCAGCATTTAAGCCACACCATACCGTACATTTTTTAAGATAACCCAAGTAAGTAACCTGTTAGAGTTATAATCATTCCACTTATGACAAAACAAAACTTTGATTTTCTACATAAATTTCCAAAACTTACAAAGTTTGGTGTCTCTCGATTTCAATTTTGTTAAACCTTACGAGTACTAATGACAAATTTCAAAACAGATGTCATTAACCATCTGTCAAATATCGCTTGCTACCGATTGCAAAGCATAGGTCCATTACTTGCGCTTACAATTATTTTTATGAAAGAAGAAGCCACAGTTTAATTCCCTTCCTTATTAATTCTGATGTATCGTAAGGAAGTGTATGCTTATGTTTTACAAGTTGCCCAGTATTTTCAAAGAAATGGTACGGATTTGTACGATATTCACGATCGTTGATCTTCGCCAAAAGTTTTGGCTCCCCTACGAGCTATATGGCAATGCGCGCTTTGCGCATGCTTTGTCCAGCTCTCCATTCAAGAGTTCTGCTCAAATTAAACGAATTTTCTTCCTCATATCTTCATATTTATATCACTCGCATTGTTCTACTTCATAGTAGCTCTTCATTGAATAGAGGCTACCATTCTCAGAAGATTTAATACAGAGCTTAGATTTCACAGAAAACAGCTAAGTGGACTTTAGTGGAGTTGGTCTAGTAAACTTTAAATTAAATTTAACATTTCCTGAGATAGCTCCAAACATATTGGAAGATTTGTGTAGACAGGTCGGTAGCAGTAGAGGCGTACCGTGTACATCAGGCGTCGGTGCAAAAAAACGATCGTAGCCTCACCCACTCCCAGCCCCCCCCCTTCTAGGTACGATACTGGGTAGCAGATGGACATAGCCAATTAACTACGGAGTTAATGCTCAAAAATTGTTATTTGCGGTTAAAGAATACAAAAATTTCTTAGTTCATTGAACGTAGAGAAGCCAGCTGTCAAAAAAAAAAAGTCCAAAAAACGGCCCTAGTGTATGCCAATGCGGCAGGCTGCTCTCTTTTCCAATCATTTTCAAATTTTGTACAAAATAATTTGATACTGAGAGGCAAATTTTAGGAGGTCCACCCCATGAAGCTTGAATTCACTCTTATATGCGCACATGTCTTTAGTATGCCACGCCCACAATGCATTACTATAAATGGGGCGACAAAATAAATAAATCTGATGTTCTTGAATTCATAGTGAGCGGAACGATTGCTTTGAATGGTGCAGATTTGTGGATTAAAAAGATAAGACAAATTAGAACAAGAAAATAATAAAAATTAAGAATGAAATTCAATAAAATGAGATCCATGCAACAACTTTACAGCAATATTTGCACGATTGCCATCCCCTCACAACCGTTGGAGCATTAAGACAACTTTGTTGCGATTTTTGATCGAATTAAACCGACAAATATTTGCATTCGCACTGATAACTCTGTGACCCCTAATCAGCAAGCTGTAAAATTGAACCAAAACAAAAAAAAAAAGATTATCTCCCATTATTCGTACGGTCATTAAACAAACATCGAAGCTGAGTAGCGGTGGTTAACCTTTTGTAACTTTCGAATTCGAAAATCCTCATTTTACTTTCATAACAATTTGTCGGATTCCTAATTGCTTCCACATTTTCGTAGGCATTCACTCGAGCGGTGATGAGCACATTATCATTACCATTAGTTTGTACAGTTTGTGCGTCCAGCGGTCTAGAAAATCACACTATGTATTATCTCTTTGAATATACTCTATGCTTCGAATAGTCTCGGACGCCCGAATGTGTGTGGGCATTATATGTACGCTCAATAAAATGAAAACAAATAAATCTCTTATCTAATTTTAGCATCTCATCGTTGTTCGCTGTCAAATATATCAAAAGATTTCAAAATATTTTAGCGATTTTATGACATAATTCACGGGTTTGCGACATCATTCGTCGCGGTGAAGGTGGCAACACCACACTACATAAATGCAAGCACCTCAAAGTTTGTTTTCTTCGCATCTCAAATTTATATTGTAATTAAATTCCAAAGTTCAAATGTGCGCCTGATTTAAAATGGCGGTGTGCCAAATTTTTGGTTTCTTTTGAGTTAACGTTAATATCTGACGTATTTAAGTGGTAATTAAACTAATTTTATGTGCCTACTGCAAGCCTAACAACATGAATTCAAAACTTTTGAAAAACCCGCGCAAATTATATTTTATGTATTTCATAAGCATCATACGTACGTGGCTGGCGCTACTGATTTTCAGCTAGGGTAACGATATGTCCCTGAATTTAGAGATGTGTCCTCGGATGCCTGCGCGTTTTCGGAAACCTTTAAGTGTTCTTGGTAAGAGATTATTTGCCTAGAAGTATCCTCGATTTGAATGTTAAAAAATGAGGACCATTTTTAGAGACGTTTCGCAAGAAAACAGTAACAGGTTTCAGGTTTGAGAAACTTTAAGCCAATCGGGATAAAAAAAATGTCTGTATAATCTAGACTTGTCTCTGGTGATTTGGTTACCCTATGCATTATAAATTTGCATAAATTGGTTTCGCTACTCTAAGAACTTAGCGTTAGTCAATATTGGAAGATCAAATCCTTCCTAGTTCTCAAGAAATGTTCCAATTTAATTTTCAATGAATGATATAAATTGTGTAAAATATTTTTTTATTGAAAATTAAAGTATGTTGATTCCGGTCAGTAATAAAGAATTACGTAGTTCAAATAACCTCCTCGGCAGGCTGTCAAGCTTATACCAAAATTATGAACAACTTTTAAGCATAATGATGGTTCAAGTAGTGGCAATCCCTTTGATGTGTTGAACAGGCTCTATTAAGGTATTACCGACGTAATACGTGGTCAGTTGGCTTTAATTCTCGTGTTAACTGTATTTCATAAGCTTTTACATGAAGAGATCTTTGTGTAATATTGCACAAAGTGGTTGATTTAGAGTTTAATTGTTGTGACCGACAGCGAATTTTGGTCTTTGGCTCTTCAGCAACACTTGTGAATTTTTGCAATTGAACGTCGACTACGATGATAATTTTTGCTTCTCTGATCCTAAACTGAACCAGTTCCTTCAAATTTATTAATGATAAGTTTAATAGCACAGTTTTCTGGAACATTTTCTGATATTTTGAACTGAAATCGGTGTAATGTGGTATCTTTAAAAAAAATTAAGGTAAATAAAAAAAAGATTTATATGTTGATAGCTTCTGAAGCCTCTAGAACATCGAAAATAATACGTAAAATAGTTAAAATTCTCGAGACGCTCTTGGAGATATGAAAATAACATCTCTGTAAGGATGTCTTAATAAGCGAATCTGCTGTTGCATTTTCTTAAATTTTTTTTAACTTTACTAAGAATTTCTTGTAGCTTTCGCGTCATACAATTTCATTATTATAATTTTCGTTTGTTGTATTCAACAATTCTGGCATATTTCTGCGAATAAATTTTCATTCATCCATAATCATTTTCGCGTTTTATGTTTTCTTGAACATCCGCTTATGTCTTCCTCTTACAGCGATCACCGCACAATTAACAAAGCGAATCTGTTAGACAATCCTATGCACTATACGATCTACAACAAAAATCGACAGATATTAAAAACACTTTGATTTTCATTAGTATTTTTGAGACCACCTCAAATTAAGAAAAATATATATTCTTTTATCAAGCTTGGACTGATTGGGGCCAAAAACTCGAATTTATAAATTAAGTTTTGAAAATTTTTTTGGTGTCCTACTTTTACTTTATTTTGAAAAAAATAAAACATTTGTTTTGTAAAGTCAATGATGATTAGGACTCAACAATACAACCCTATTTATTCCATTTATGCTATTCGATCTTATAACTGTCAAAAATACGGGCATTCTCAGGCATCGGGGCCGGCTTTGGGAAGGCATCTCGTAGATATTGACTTTCTTGAGCATCTTATACTGTAATCTTATACACTCGACTTTTCTTCAGTGGGTTTTCCACCCATAACTCAAGAAAAACTTTTTTGAATGAAGCGGCCATAATGATTAGAAAATATGCGATATATGACTTCATATCTACAATTATTCTAGCGTTGTTATGGTAAAAAATAAAGCTTATTTGTATTCTTTAAAATGATATATCATATGACACACTGCACATATAAGGACTGTCCCAGAAAAAACTTAGGTTTTTTTATTTTTTGTATTATGCTCTACCTGATAATTTTATAGGTCTTAAAAGGCACAATATTTGTTCTATATAATATGGTGTATAACACTTGAAGATAGCACTTTTAACGACAACGATGTCTAGCAAGCAACAAAAAGTCCGCGAAATGATTTTGTCCACATACCTGTAAAATCCAGAATTAAAATATTCATCTTGAGCAAAAATAGTTGGTTCATCAGAAAAAACTGTCTTTACGGTTATTTCTAATGATAAGAAGGGTCTACCTGTTTCACGAAAATAAGGTTCAGGCAGAAAACAAGAATTTTCGAACCCAAAGGTAGCGACGAAGGTGAAGCACTTTTTTAAGCAAAATCCCAACACCTCAGTGCTAGATATGGCGGCTAAAGCAGGTACATCAAAAGCTACTGTGCAAAAGATAAAGGAGAAAAGCAAGCTAAAGACATACAGAGTTCAAAAAGTACCAGACCGTTCTGATGAAAAGTAGTTGATGGCTCAGATGCGAGCCCGAAAATTGTATGAAAGGTACCTGACAAAATTTGATTGCTGTGTTATGGACGACGAAACTTATGCCAAAGCAGATTTTAAGAAGCTACCTGGGCTCGAATATTATACATCGCCGAAAAAGGGGCAAGTGTCCAGTAAATTAAAAGAAAAAAAATTTCGAAATCTCCGAAAAATATATGGTTTGGCTGGTCATATGTTCCTGTGGTCTCAGAAGCAGATTTTTTGTTACGCAAGGCACAATCAATTCCAAAGTTTATATAGACGAGTGCCTCGAAAAGAAAAAAAAAAACATTACTGGGTATTTTTTGTAACTAAAAATCAAAACGTAAGCTTTATCTGGGACAGTCCTTACGTACTCCTGCAGCAGCCATTTAACATATCTATTTAAGCCAAAAAAATTTGAATAACTCTCACAAATACCTGCACAATTTGTGATGTGTAGCTTTAAACAAATAGTGCAATAAAGTCCTTATTAACTAAATACACGCACACAGGTGCTATTGTTTAAGTTTGGTGTTGTTCCATTTAAACAAAACAAATTGTTTATTTTGTTGTTCACTTTGGTATGCTCTAAATTTCATTAAAAATTGTGCGTTTTTGTTTACTTTTTGAATTCCACAACTACCAGCAAAAATATTATTTCTTCAAATGCAGTAAACCCATTTGCATGCTCGTAAATATCACATGCACAAACGTAAAAATACGCAGACAGACGGATAGACAAATAGGCGACATGTGCTGCGGTTTCAAAGACTAAACCATAAAATCAAAAATAAAAGTGTGTTAAATACATTTCAATTTGTATATTGGGAATATTAAGAGCATGAACATTTATGCGTATGAACAACATAAATTACAACTAAATTTAGCAAAAACATATCAACATGCATGAGAAGTGCATTACACTGCATGCCTCTAGCAAGAAGTATCATAGCAAGTGCTAAAGATAATGAATTCACTTGCACACACTCCCATGCACATGTATAGCAATGCAACGATACCCAGCAGGAAATTCCAGTGTTAACTGTTTACTCTGCTTTTATAGAACTTTGGATAAAATTTAGTCCAGTTAGTAGAGATTTTTGTCTTGGAAAAGTTTGATCATTGTCGATTTTCACGTATGTTAAAGGTAGAAACCCTTATGAAAGCCTCAAGTTTTTGACCATATGAAAGATCGGAAGTTTTTCCCATCAAAGCTACCCAAAACTTTCCATAGCGAAAAAGGACAGCAATCCTCACACTTATTGCTTAAATGTATAGCAAACTACATCAGGAAAGAGGTAAGAACTGTGGGAAACACAAAAAAAAATTTTCCTCAAGAGTCCGCTAGAAAAGTCGAATGCATAAGATTGCAGGATGGGATGTACAGAGAAAATAGTGATGCGTTTTGGTGAAACTAACTAACCAGCTTTGTCTTGCCAAAGCCCACCGGATGTCGGAAACTGTCCAAACTATAAAGATTATTGTTTCAAATGTATGCTAAAAGTTAGAGTTCATAGTGCCTAAATAGAATAGGCCTTGTAAAATCATGTCCCGAACCAGTTTTTTGTGCCAATTTTCTTAAGTAAGTAAAAGTGGTTATGTCTACAGTACAGGATGTTTTAAAATAGGTTTGCAAAGGTTGGAGTCAGCTCATTTGTCCTCAATTATGTTTTCATTAATTAATGTAGGCACAGAATTTCACTTTACAATAATGTATCAACATCAACATACATATATGTATACAAATTTTTGCTTTGACCATTATTTTTGTCTTTTCTAAATTTTTGAGATGGATTTCCCCACCTAAATTTAAATGTTAGACCTTAATGACATATGTTGCAGTGCAAACACATTTTTATACTCTATACACAGGATAAATTTGCTTTATCCTTCCGTTTGAAATGCATAGAAAGGGGCATGGCAGGTACATATATCAAAGACCAGAAACGGAAAAACGAAGCTTAAAAACTTGATATTTTATTCAATTGAAACTCGTGGAAACACGCCTGCTGCATTTATTGGAACTTTACATATTAGAAACTACTGAACCAGATTTTTAAAACTTAATACCGTTGAAAAGTGTGCACGTTTTGTTGTAACGATGACTTAACTATTGTTAATAATTTAAAGGGGCGTGACAGCTACCCTACAAGTGAATATTTTTAAAACGCTACACCAAGTGCTATATTTGAATTAATGCAATCAAACATAAATTCTACAAAAGATCTAAATCTAGATCTAAAGCGTAAATTTGAACAAGAGGGTGTGGCACCTACAAGCAAAAACTTTAAAACGCAGTACTGCTGCAGTCATTTAAGGTGATGAAGGCATATTTAACACAAATACTAATACTTTGTTCAAATCCGCACTACAACTAGACTGTGCGGATGTTCACAAGATTGAGTGATGCCATCCATAGAACCAAAGCTTTTTACTGTTATACTGAGGAGGTTATTTAAAGGACGCGGCTTTAAACCTGATATTCTGGTGTTTAAGCTGTCAGCAACGCCAGGGCAAAATTTTTATCTGCTGTGCTGTGAAAAAAACGCCTACTATTTTCATCTTTGGTAGAAAAAAAAGCAAGGGACGGATATAAAGAGAACTTTTTCTTTTCCTCAACACTGTAGAAACGGTGGTACAAAACCTACGCTCACATAATACTTTTTTGAATCAATAATGGCATATTTTCCAAATCTGATTTGATACTTCAACAGCTTTAACATGGTCTACATTTATCTATCGATTTTGTTCCAGTTAATTTCCTACTGGGAACATTGAGTGCCCACACACAAATTCAAATATATAGTAATATATATAACAGAGCTGCTGTTGATGAATTTGCAGTCGCAGTATTTGCCGCATGCCCGTTGTTGAATGCCGTTACCAAATGCAACTGTTTTTGTTTAGTGCCGAATCGGGTATTCAAGCATTTTAATTAACAAACTCATTAAGAAAGCAGCAGATAAATTAAGAAATTTGTGATTGTTTTTCTTCCTTTTCCCATGCACTTAAAATCAACTGCAACATACCCAGTAAACACATACCGAGTTAACTATGCAGAAATGACAACAATATTATTAATAACAACAATAACAATATTATTAATAGTATCTACCAGTCATGGAAACCACAATTCTTCAATTTGTGGAAGAAAGTCGTCCACATATTGACATGAAGAGACATTTATTCCAAAATCCTCTTTATTTTTCAAGGCATATGACCTAATTACATTCAGATTTATTTGTTTATGTGTCAAGGACCATTTAAAAAAAAGATACAATAATATTATTGCTGAAAGAACAACAACATTAAAATTTCTAAAATTTCTTGTATAAAAAATATGAGTAATACTTTTTAATAGTTAACATTTTTTTACATTTGAGAGCATATATTGTTTTCGATATATAACAAGTTTTTAATATTATAGCTAACGTTGGTTATAGCTTTTGGACGGTTTCGTTTTATACTGGGAAAAACTTTACTTATGAAAGTTGAATTACGTATCCAAAGTATCATTACAAATTTAATTACTTAAGTCAATTTATGTATTATTATTGCATAAGAATCGCATATTGATACCTAAACAAATTTAAATTTTACAATGATTTAAGTCATGAGTGACACATGCCACAAGTTTCGATAATTTATTCCATATATACCCACCTCCCAAAGCAATGAAGAAAAAATTGCTCCAAATTTTGAATTTTCTTGACTACTCTATTTTCCAATTAAGTTCAAGTGCTTGTTTGTATGTTTTCTTTACTCAAACTCAAATAGGCGTGGTCCATCTAAATATACGCCCACATATCGAATAAAGTTGATAAGCTTTTATGAGCATTTGTAAGCAGCTCTTACTCCACAGCCAATATAATATGGTTTGTGGGATGCTTTTATGGTATGTGGGACTTATTTCCGAAACAAATGGAGTAGATCTTTCAGGTTTCCGACTCTGCTGATTTTTTGTATGATTAGTATTTGTGTGTTTAATGCTGAATCATAAATCATTACGACATATGACGGTCCATTTCTGTATCAAAATATCTCTTATTTTTTTTTGGGCTCACGAAAAACTTATACAGCATATAAACCTACCTACCAGTGTGAATCCGCTTATTAATTTCAAGTCAAGCCTTCTAACAGATTCAAAAATCTTCCAAATGTTGACTGGGTAAGTATGCAGAAAATATGTTGTTGTTGTTGAAGATGCATATTAAGGATGAGTATTTGTTGACTTCATTCCCATGACAAATGAGGCGTAAATGGAATGACACATCGTAAGTGCTCTTGTTTCTCTCAAGTGGTGTCCCAGTGTCGTTGGGCGCACGATTATCTTTCTAATGATGCGCGATACATAGACATTTGTTTGGGCTTCAGCTGTGCCCTTAATTAAATGTCCAATATTCTTCCTCTTTGTTTTTTGCCTTTTCACATTTTCCACTTGAAACATCAAAGAAATTTCTGCGCTACAGAGTGAGAACTCTGATACTCTTTACAAATGAGGCATCTTATTATTAGTTTTTTTTTTTTAAATAATTTTTTCTCTTGCTGATAATGTAAATTACAGTACACCCTTGTTGGATTCTTAATGACAAATGATAGATTTGTAACACTTGAATAGGAACAGTCATGGCTTCTTTGAGAATAGAAGGATTTATTCCTAAGGCTTAACTAGTGTCTTCATTGAAAATGTCTGTTAAGACACTATTTTAGAAATTCATGCATACATACATACATGTTATGTTTTTCGATTAATTTTAAATAATTAGAATATGTTGATGTATTTTTAAGCTAAAACATCAATTGTTATCATACAGCGATATTGATGAATTTTAGACGTGTTATTATCTGCTAAATTTGTGTTAAAAGGATGCCTCAAATTGGTCGGTATTTTGATTTTTTGATATACCTATTATGATTTTATTTTGCTATGATTCATAACTAGTGAATGCAAAAATATAATAAAGGGTGGTTTTTTTAGAGGTATAGAGCTTCGAATTGAAATAAAACACAAGAAAATCGTTTTAATGTCCATCAATTTGGCTTTATTGGAAGGATAATTTTATGCCATTAATGTTTAAATATGATTTCGGGCATGTGGCCGCCGCGGCTGGCTCGAATAAAGCCAATTCTACAGGTCCAATTTTGAACCACTTTTTCGAGCATATGGGGCCGTATGTCGGCAATAACGCCACGAATGTTGGCTTCCAAGTCCCCTAACGTTTCTGGTTTGTTGGCGTAGACGAGCGACTTCACATATCCCCAAAGAAAATAATCCAATGGTGTCAAATCACACGATCTTGGTGGCCAATTGACAGGTCCATTCCGCGAAATTATGCGCTCATCGAATGTTTCCTTCAATAAATCGATTGTGACGTGCGCTGTGTGGCATGTAGCGCCGTCTTGTTGGAACCACAACTCATCCACATTCATGCCATCCAATTCGGGAACAAAATAGTCGGTTATCATGGCTCTATACCGGTCTCCATTAACGGTAACTGACTCTCCAGCATTATTTCGGAAGAAGTATGGCCCAATGACTCCACCAGCCCATAGAGCACACCAAACAGTCAGTTTTTGTGGATGTAATGGCGTCTCAAGGGTCTCATGTGGATTCTCTTCACTCCAAATGCGGCAATTTTGCTTGTTGACGTCGCCATTCAACCAAAAATGAGCTTCATCACTGAACAAAATTTTGCGATGAAAATCAGCATCGAGATCAATCTCATTTTCGGCCCATACACCAAAATCACGACGCATTGCATGGTCTCGCGGCTTTAATTCTTGCACAAGCTGGATCTTGTAAGGTCGCAAGCCAAGATCTTTGCGCAAAATCTTCCATAAAGTTGATGGACAAAGCTCCAATTGCTGTGCACGGTGGCGAATCGATTCATTCGGGTCCTCTTCAACATTTTGCTCTACAGCGGCAATTGTTTCTTCGGTGCGCACTGTTCGACGTCTCTGCGGATGCGTATTATCACATAGAGTAAACGTAGTGCGAAAACGATCCATGGTTAACCGAATTAATTACTCTGATGGACGATTATGTCGACCATAAAATGGACGGAGCTTGCGGTAAACTTCGCGAACTGAACCATTATTTTCGAAATAAATTTGCACAATTTGCAAGCGTTGTTCTTTTGTCAACCTGTTCATGATGAAATGGCAAACCAAACTGAACATAAATGACATTAGAGTTGCCAGATTTGAACATAAAATGCCAGTTTTTTTTCTATTCGAAAAACAAACCTCTAAAAAAAACACCCTTTATATGAAATATATAATAAGGCTTACTGATGATACCTTGTAGCAGTGTTTGAAACTTTTATAAGCAGCTATTCTCTCTTTTTTGTCTTTTTAATGCATTTTTTGCAGTATTTTTTTTTTGTTTGTTTTGTTGTTACACTACTGAAGCAGATGCTCAGTAAAAAAATATAATATCATTTTTAAAAGTTTTTTTTTTTAGAAACAAAACTCTAAACATGTTTTAATTAAGAATTTTGAAATATTTTTGGCAATTGCATTAGACTAAGCTAGATCAAGTTAGAGCTGTCAAAAATTTTCACTTACTTTACCTGTAGTGTAGACTAGACCAATTGCCGTGCAGACCTAATGTCTTTGAATGTATCTACATATTTCAAGAAACTTAAATTTTGTGCAAATTTAAAAATATAAATATAAGTTTTAATATTTTTTGAGCTTTGTTTTGGCTTAAGAAGTTTTCAAATAATTTTTTAAAACAACAAATTTAATGCACAATGGGCATCTTATTTTGGCTCTTCAGTTCACGAATCCGAAACATGATATTCCACTAAATTTATTTTTATAACAAATTTATTTTAAATATTCAGTCTTTTGTTTAACAATGTTCGCGTACCATTAAGTTAGATATCTGGTCGAAAAGACGAATTTATTGTCGCTGCTCCGGCACGTGGTGATGAAGACGCAGGCTTATCCATAACAAGGCGTTCTCAGCAGTTAGCACTATCTGCCATAAGAACTTAGCGAATTTTACGATTGGGCTTACTATCCTTACAGAATTGCTATCAGGCTAGAATTAAAGCATTTGCATCGTCATAATCACCGTGATTTCGCTCTGTAAGAACTTAATAATTATGCTGATTTTGTCTCCCCAGATCGGTAAATAACTAAAGTTGCCATTACTGGTCTTAAGCCAATCCAAAAAGTTTCATAACTCATTCCTTTAAAATAAGTGTTTGTTGTGGTTTGTGGCATGATAGTATCAGTTCAGTTCAGACTAAAATTGGATCAATAACAGTTTCCATTATAAGCGAAGTAGAGGCGGGCATTTGAGTGATATTCTTTTTTGAACATAGTTTGTTGCTCTTCCTTATTTCGTGTTTGTTTTATTAACAAAAAAAAAAAAACATATTTTAGAAAAATTTTTATGTAAGGCTTTAATTAAAGTAGTGGGAATTGAATCTCAGTTTCACGTTTTCACTTAGCAGTTCACAATTCAAATTCATCTGTACGGACTTTTCATCCACACCAGTTTCGTTCAACGTCAGCATAAATATTCTAAGCCCAAGGTTTAGCAAGCAACGCAACGCGGCTAAATCATCGTGGAAATGATTCCTAGAACAGGAAATGCGTGAATCAGTAAAATATTGGAGAGAATTGAAGCCACTCGCTATAAATCGTGCACGTTGGAAGAGTTTTGTGAATGCCCTATGCTTCATAAGGAGATAAAGGACAAAAGAAGAAGAAGAAGAATAAAGTTTTGAAAGCCAGTTTGAACATCACACAATATATTGGTGCATAAATGATGCTTCTGATTAGCAACAGATCGGTTCGACCTATTAGTTTGCTTTGATAAGATCCATGATAGCTATAACATTCTAACGACTCCTTAATAAATTTTCAAAAACTAACTTTTGCGGATCTTCGCTTGTTTCTAAGCGCCAACATTGTCTCATTTACCGCATTATCAGAACATTTCGCATTAACTTTTGGAGATTGCGATTTCCTGCTTATGAAACATTTGCTATTGTTAAGTTTTTTGATGATATTGCTTACAATGATTTTAAAAATCAATGTGCAATTTAGTTACATATCGGAGTAGGACCTTTTTGTTTGAAAAGAAGCTCTCACGGAATAGCAAGTGTCCATTATGTCCATCAACCCCACCTCAAAATCCTCGCACTATTTGACGGATGTATTAGCGAAGTCATTATTTTTTCATAGTTTCAGTAAATCTGTTGCCATTTCTGATAGTGAGTTGCTGAGAATGTGGTCAGCACTTGGACAGTGTTTACCAAACGCAACACATTTCTTAATGTAGACAGAAAATTTCCGTTGGTTGTCGAGGACAATATGTCATAACTCGAAAAAATTTTTCCAAAGTAACTGCAAAAGGTATCGCTTTTCCGGTGACCACGAAGTGACATGGTATTTTGACTGAGAAATATGCTTATCTTTCACTTTAACGTTCCTTTGGCTGAAACCTTAATTAATCGATTCTTATAATTATCATGAAAGTTAGTTCCCGATATTATAGCCAGAGAGTGGTGAAACACATTTTCCACACAATGCAAGTGGTTATTTTGGGTTTATAACAGATATTCTCAATTTTAACAATTTATAACGACCACCTCCATCATCAACTGTAAAAAGGACAGAGTATTCCTTCTCTATTTACAATGTTATATAGAAAACCTTAAGCTGATGGAGGGATCGATGAATATTTCAACAGGTCATATTTTTTTTTAGTTGCTTAAATCGAAAATCGTCTATCTATATAATTTCCAATATCATTGGCCGATGAAAAGTAACTTGCCGATAGACCCAGATCTTCTGTTAAGGAATGTTTTGCCATATTTTTGATGAAGAATGAAATACTTTACAGACATTTTTTGTTAAAAACATTCCGTATGATACAATAAAAATAGGGCACAGAGTTTTTACATAATTTACGTATGTTACTTAGTTATAGTGAAGCATTATCTAGAAATTTAAAAATTTTCCTTTCTTATTATTGATTATAATAATTTGTTGCAAACTCTTACTTCAGATCAACACAAATGGACTGCTGACATTTAATTTGGAATTTTCCGAGTATTTAAATCAGCCTTTTCCGCTGGAATATGCCTCTATTGCGCCATTTTACTCAAATGTTGATACATCTGGTGCAAATTCTTCAACATTTATATCGCTATTTCAATCGGAGAGCCCATCCCATTTGCAAAAAGTTAACTATTTAATAAGGTATGCTTTCACGGATAAGACCAACTTCGAAGCGAAATCAATTATTGTAGCAACATGGAATAAAGTTGGATACTATGATTCGAAAACAGACAAACTGAATACTTTCCAGGTATGTAAGACCACCTACATATTTGAGTTAAATAAACATAAATCCTTTTCAATATATGCAGGCCGTTGTTATACTTAATGACAACGAGACATTCGTGCAATTTATCTATCCAACTGGAGGCTTGAATTGGATTCAAGGTGAAACAGGCTCTTTAGGTTTGCCAGATATTCGAGCACAAGCTGGTTTTGTTGCTGAAGATGGACGTTTTTTTAATTTGGATGGCTCTGGATCAGATAATGTGACATTGAGTTTTTCTGACTTTATCAGCATATGTTTAAATGTTAAATCCAATTTCTAGGCGAGGTACCTCAATGAGAACTCCAATTTGGGTGTTCCTGGTGTTTGGCTGTACCGCGTTGGACCGTTTGATTATATTGAAAATGTGCAATCTCCAAGCAATGAGGAGACAACCACAGATCCACCCAGTGTCTTGCCAACATGTGCAGAAGGCAGCCATAAGCATTGTCACTCCAATGCCAACTGTATTGATAACTCAGAGGGTGTCTGCTGTGTTTGCAGGGAAGGCTTCTACGGCAATGGACATACATGTATTAAAAATGATTTTCCAATACGCGTATCTGGCTCTTTGTCGGGAGAAATCAATGGACAGCCAATTGATGAACGTTCTAAATTGCAGTCGTATATTGTTATGGCCGACGCTCGCAGCTACACGGCGGTAAATCCAGTAACTTCTGACTTGGGTACCCAACTGAGATTAGCACTACCTATTGTTAGCACTATTGGTTGGCTTTTCGCTAAGCCCATAAATGGTGCATTAAATGGCTACCAATTGACAGGTGGTATTTTTCTGCATACATCAAGAATTAGCTTTGAGTCTGGTGAAACTTTGATAGTAAATCAAACTTTTGAAGGTTTAAACTACTGGGATCAACTATCTGTGCAAATCGATCTCTTTGGCACTGTGCCACGTTTAAACAGCGCTGCTAAGTTCCATATGGCGGACTACATTGATGAGTATCGGTTCGTTACCCCCAGTGAGCTGTATTCGATACACGCGCATCAACTTGAAATACCGGAAGAAAATCGCGTCATTAGATTTCAATTGGAGCAGACTATTGTCTTTAGTCGTTGCTTGCTTGACGAAGTCGCTGATCCAACAGGCACTGCTGTGCTACAGAAAGTATCGAAAATTGTTTTGGATTATTTTGAACGTGACCAGGCGTTGCGCACTAGCGTTTTGACTAAAATCGGTGTGGATGCAGAGTCCAATGCTTGCACTGATGGTTCCGCGAGTTGTGGTGAGAACGCACTCTGCATACCTTACGAGGATACCTACAGGTGTGACTGCTTGAATGGCTTTTCGCCCGAAGTCACTGACAATGGCTTGGAAACTTGTGTCGATATAGACGAATGTGAGACAAATACACATGTTTGTGATGATAATGCTGATTGTATCAACAACCTGGGCGGTTTCTCATGCATCTGCTATGAAGGCTACGGAGGAAATGGATATAAATGCTCACGGTATGGTGAAACTGAAGAAGTTCTTGACAACGTTGAGTCAACAACACCAGGACATATTCGCGAAAATGAAAATGACAATAGCAATGATAATGAATCAGATAATAGAAATAATGATAATAGAAATGATGATAACAGAAATAATGATAACGGAAATAATGATGATAGAGGGTATGGCAATGGTTATGTTGATGGCCAAGACGTTGAACAGCACGAAAACGACCCTGTGAATAATCATGTTGATGAATGCACTGTGAGTATGAAGTTCTGCTGGAAACGGTAGCTTATTTTGCTTTTAAACTTTTTATCCCTTTGCTTAGCATTGTTCACTAGATGCTGATTGTATTGGAGGACGCTGTCAATGTCGCGATGGCTTTTCCGGCGATGGAGTAATATGCAATTACAATTGTGGACATGATGAAGTGTGGGAGAATGGAGTGTGTGTACCTGCTGTTTTCGATGACCATACCATTGAGCCAGAGTGTAATTTTCTAGGTGATTGCAAATGTCCAGAGGCCTATGAGCTCGAGGAGAACGATCAAATGTGCCATTTTATGGGACACTATGATGTTGACTCCAAGTCTGAAGAGTTAGGTAATTAAATATGCAAATAAAATAAATCTTATGCTACTTTGTAAGATCTTTAGCAATGATTGCTGGTATTGACCCATGAGGTGTTTTAGCTGAGCTTTCCATCTCAGAACTTAGAGAGGAATGTGCAGTAAAATCGGTCTCCTACATAGACAATTTTCATTATCATAAATCGATCTCTTGTTAATGCGTTTACTTAAGTGTTGATTTTATCTTTTAGTACCTTGCGACGTTGATTCCAATTGCCACAGTAATGCTACCTGTGACTGGTATGAACATGATATGCGCCATATTTGCACCTGTAATCGAGGATTTCAAGGCGATGGATATACGTGCATACAAATTGATGAAAGCTGTGCCACTGTAAGCCTATGAATAAATTTATAACATTTCTTTTATATCTCAACTCGTACGAATGAACTTTTTATAGAGACCCGGTATTTGCGATTCACATGCCGATTGTAAATACAACGAGGCTATTGGTAAATCGGAATGCATATGCCATCGTGGCTATGAAGGCGATGGTTTCCGTTGTCAACTTACACCCGAATGTCAAGAGGACATTCATTGCGGACAGAATGCTGTTTGTGACAATGGAGTTTGTCAATGTATTCAAGGCTATGAAAGAGACATTCCCGATGTTTGTGTGCTAGCCGGTAGCTGCGGTTCTGTATTTTGTGGTGTCAATGCTGTTTGCAAATGGGACGCTATAAGATCAATTCAATATTGCGATTGCATGGAAGGCTATGAAGGTAATGCGCAAGAAGGATGTAGAAGTATTCCTGCGCAGTGTAATGTGAGAAATAACTGCGGTGTTCACGCTACTTGTGAGCCTACGGAGTAAGTATCAGAATGAAGTGATGAGTTGTCACCTTTTTTAAATTATATCTTTAATGACATAAGGCACAATTGTTTGAGATAACCAGAGGAGCCTAAGATAAAATATGAAAAATATGCATTCAAATCATAAAAAATATTTTTAATTTTGTTTCACATATTTTTCTCAGTATTTTAGAAAAATTTTACGTGAACTTTTCTATTGTGGATACTATTTAGGGAAACCATATTTTTATATTGAAATTTGTCGGACAGTTCTTGAAAGTTTAGACTCTGAAAAAGAATTTGGTGTAGGACCCGTTACAAATAGGCCACTCAAATTGTAAGCGAGCAGGTGCTCCGGTTGACGTAAAACCTAAAATAAACTTATCACTGACAATCAGTGCATACTGACAAGAGTGAAATCTCACTAGATTCTGTAGAGTTTCTTTGCTTAGCTATAAAGCGTCGACATTTTCAAAGAATCAATGAGTCGAATCCCAGTCGGTAACTTGGCAAAGCCATCCCTGGAGAACTGCTGAAAGCAGCGTCAAAACATAAGGCTACATTACTGCATGCATATGCGCTTATAGAGGGTGATTTTTTTGAGCATTTGGTTTCTAAAAATTAAAAAAGAAAAGAAAATTTGCGAAAGTGAATGAAATATTTATTTGGAGCGATACATTAATTCCTTTCATTTGCTTTTTATAGATTATTTTATGTAAGTATTGCCAGCGGCTATGTCTCAGGTCGTTCATCCGTAAGCTTCAATTTTGGCATTCTTTTTCCAGCATTTTTGCTTTTATCTCACCAATGGCAGCTGTAATATTGCCTTGCTAAGCTCAAATTGTAGCTGACCTGTCCTTGCACACGAGAGGCTACTTGAAGGCCTCACAAAAAATAGTCTAGTGGGGTCAAATCGCATAATCTTGGCGGCCAATGGACTGCTCCAAAGCGTGAGATTAATTGCTCACCAAACTCGTCTCTCAATAGGTCCATGATATCGCGTGCCGTGTGTCACAGTCTTATTGAAACCACTCATCAATCAAGTTCAATTTTTTAATTTTTGGGAAAAAAAGTCGGTAATTTTCGCATGGTACCTTGCTGCATTGACATTAATGTTGCGATTTTCATTACTTCACGGCGCATTGGCAGCTCTTGAACTGCTTCTGGCTATTCTTCAGACCCAATTTAGAAATTCTGTTGGCCTACTCATTGAGCCTAAAATGAGCTTTGTCGCTGAAGAAAATTTTTCGATAAAAACACATTTCTCACAGAGCACGAATTTTGACAATGAATTTCAATGATTTTCAAGCGCTGTTCGTTTATTGGTCTATTTATAGTAAAGTGGCAAGCCTTACTGAGTATTTCTGGTGCTGACACTTGTTACAATTCACGTGTGACGTGTCAAAAAAATTACACTATCAGAGCAAACAGCAAAACAATCAGCTATTAAAATCAGCTTTTCATGAAAATAATAAAGCATTTATAGTAATACTAATGTACATTTTTCAAGGGCCACACCCACCCTGGAAAATGACTCTAGATACGCCCATGTACCTGCATCGAACCCGAATACTTCTTCTACTAACTACGAATATCACTATGTTTTTCATTTTTAATGAACGTTCCAAGAACCGTAGCAAAGCTCAGTGTTATTAGAGATTCTGCGACCCGGACAGAAAGCGTGTGCAAAAAAAAAAAATCCGATGTCAAAAGGTAACAAATGTAGAAGAAGCTAGGTATGCAAGGGTATCATTATGCTGATTTGTTGTAATTGTTGCTATAGTTTCTAATACATTTCTGCAAAAGTGAGAATAGGAAGAGAATGGAAGTATTTATTTTGTTTTTATTATTTTGTTCGTGATTTTCACAGAGATTGTACTGAACTCATAAATATAATACAGTAAAAATATTTTTATTTCTTAATAGATCTAATATATTTATTCTAGGAAAGTAAATCTTATGCTGATCCAGTTTCTAAATAATAACTTTGTCGTTTCCATATTGTAGTCAGGGTTCCTAAGTGGTCGCTATTGGGTTCCTAAGTGGTCGTTATTGATGCAGCCAGACATTGGATGCCAAAGCTGTAGGCCGAGTAGGAGGCCGCTAATTGGATGTAACATCCGTTAATTGGAGATAAAAATATTTTATATAAGGAAAAAATAAAAGTCATACATTGCTCGCCAAAAATAAGAACATAAAGTTCTACATTGCACAAATTCTTTTATCATGAACTTTTTCCACAAAAAATTTTGTCATTTTAACAAATTTTGTGTCTTTTTGAGTAATTACTCATTTTCAACTTGGCAACCCTGATTGTGGTCGATAATTTTTGATGTGGCGATTGTTGTATCCAAGTGGTATAAAAAGGCCTTCAGAGTTTTGAGAAGCTAAAAATATATTTGGCCCCATAGTGCAGCGTGTCAAAAGTAGCGATCAAGATTTCCTGAGCCTGAGTTCAACGCCTGAGTAAACTGGTTCTGGTTCAATTATATGGACTTGGAAACTCTTTTTTGTACTTTATTAAAAAAATTTCGAGAATATTTTTTTAAATTATATATTATAGCATAAATATTAGTACCATAGCAATTTTTGAGTTCTGTAATACAAATTAGTCGTTGTACTAAAGTCGATGTGTCTTATTTTAATCATTATATCTGATTAATTTTTCAGGGATCCCGCCAAGTACGAGTGCCAGTGTGATGCAGGTTACCACGGTGATGGCTACGTTTGCATTGAGGAACAAAATTGTTTGAATAATCCAACACTATGCGATTTAAATGCTCGATGCCAGTCCACCAATACGGGATTGGTCTGTGTCTGCAATCAAGGCAAGTAGATTTCGCTTAGCTATACGTTCAAATGTTAAATGGAAACTACATCTTAAGCGTGATATCATGGTTCACTATTTATTTCAATGATTTCTCTTTCACAAAAGTTTATCTGTATTTTTTATTTCTTTCATATGATATTTCTGTTTTTTCGGGTCTGCAAGCTGTACAAAAGCAATAACCGAATAGAGCCAGGCCAATGAGAACGTTGAAATATCCATTATTTCGATCCCATGTTAGGGGGTGCATTAGAAACTCTCGTAGTCCACTCAATGTTGAAATTCTCGGTGTTGGTGGTGGTGTTCTAGCTGGTTGGGTTGGCACGGTTTTTGTTGTATAAAAAACTGGCATTCCAGGATTTGAGATGAGAGGTTGTCGCATCAAAATTGCATTTTTATAGCCATTGATTATGAAAAATTTAGGAAAATTAGCAAATTTCAATATAAAATTTTGAATCATTTTGAAAATGTTTGTCTAAAAATTTGAAGTAGAAAGAAAAAAATAAGAGCACAACTTTCGAAATGTGTGTTTTGTTTTGAAAATTTTGTGTTGTGAGGAAATTTTGTATGAGTAATAAGGTTGTGAGCAATCGATATACATATATCACAGAAAATTTGACAAAGTATTCCTTTATGCAGGAATATCTTAAGACTAAGGAATATTTGTACAGATATTTTCCATCTCATCAAGAAATCGATGGTTCTATTCGAGTAAAATTTCTTAGCTATAGCACATGCACTCAAAAACATAACACCTATGCTAGTGCTCTCACTAATGATTCAATTTTATACCAAAGGTTATTTCGGCAATGGTTCCGTCTGCGTTGAACGTCAACAGCATGATTCTGGATTCTTGCTTGTCAGTCAGGGTGTTGTCATTGTGCGAGTGCCTTTGAATGGAAAGAACGTGCGCCCAATATCGGTTGCTTCAATGGCAATTGGTCTGGACAAAGATTGCGTTGAGGGACGCATTTACTGGGGTGATATTGCAACTAAAAAAATCATCAGCGCAAAATATGATGGCACAGATAGTCGTACATTCATTTCTGAAGGTATTTATAGAAAAATTACAATTTAGGCATAGACTAAGCACTAAGTTATTGGCTTATTCCGCAGATATCGAGTCACCAGAAGGTATTGCAATTGATGCCATTTCACGTCGTGTCTATTGGACAGATTCCGTTAAAGATACTATCGAAGTGGCCAGCTTAGACGATCCCACACTGCGTGCTGTTTTAGTCAGTAAAAATTTGGTCAACCCACGTGGTATTGCTGTTGATCCTTACAGAGAGTAAGCGTTTGTGTAAACTTTAAAATAAAATTTGTTTATTTTATTATTGTTTCAGAAAATTATATTGGTCTGACTGGGATCGTGAATCACCAAAAATTGAAGTATCCGATTTGGATGGTTCTGGTCGCGAAATTTTGCTTGGTAAATCGAGTGTTACGCTTCCGAATTCTTTAGTTATTATTGAAGGCAGTGGCGAGCTCTGCTATGCTGATGCGGGTACCAAAAAAGTTGAGTGTATTGACACATACACCAAACAAAATCGCACTATCTCCAATGATTTACAATATCCCTTTGGATTGACATTCACAAAAGAGCAGTTTTACTGGACTGATTGGTCAACGTAAGTCCTTTTCTTTTTGGCTTGAGTTATCCCATTTAACTTGAGTTTTATTTTATAGAAAAAAGCTGGAAAGTGTAGATGTTTTCGGAAATCGTCAGAAGGGAATGCAAACACCATTTTTTGGTAGCCATAAAATGTATGGCATGACTGCAGTTGAAGATAATTGCCCACAGATTGGAAGTCCGTGTCAGATCAAAAATGGTGGTTGTCCAGATGCCAGAATTTGTCTGGCCAATCGTAAAGCTCCATCGGGTAAGAGCTGCAAGTGCACAAAGCAATCAAAATTGTGTACCGTACCACAGTTAGGTGGTCAATTTTAGAAATAAAATGTGAATTCTCCATATATCTTAATTCATTTATTTATAAAATATATGTATACATAATATTTTGTTAAATACTTTAATAAACTGTTCTTGTATCAGAAAAATTCGGTGCCAAATAAAAAACTACATAAGCCATTTTATATATATTTAATAAATAACAGTAAGAAACATTTAAATGTAGAGTTTTACTTACGGAATAATGGCCTTCACGGTTCGGCTACTTAGACCGGAAAAAGCCATGGAATAGAACATATCTGAAATGTTTTCAGTTAATACATAAATAGTACCCTTTTGATTGACTTGGGTGAAAATGCATACATATTTATGAATAGCAAGCCTTGTTTTATCAAAATATAAGAAGGAAAGTAAAGATTCCCAGTTTGCTCTTGTAATTAGAATTTTCAGCAAAGTAAAGTTTTTTTTTTTAAATTAAAATCTATTCAGTTTTACAGGAGGCTTAGTTACATATTGTCTGTGATATCTGCTTAGTGTAAGTATTGCAAAAATAAATTTCCGAAAGCTTTTTAAATTCAAAATTCCCTATGGAAAATTCGTCTTCTTACTAATTTTATACTCATATTACTCAACAACGGCTTCATAAAAAAATGACGCGCTTCGGTATGAAGACTTATGGTATGACACATTTTTTTGGGTTGAGTTCCAGCAATGTCCATATTCCACTTTCAAGATATGTATTCGTCATAAGCGTTCCGGGGAGGATTAAGTAAGTAACAGAAACGGACATCACCAATGTTCAGACAGTGTTCTCATACAAGCAGCAGCTGTTCGAAAATTCCTTCCACCAGTCATCTTTTCTTATTTAAAAGGACACAAAAAAATTCGCTTTCTTAATATGTTTATAAAACTATAGGTCAACATCGGATACCTGAAAAAAAAAAAACAAAAAACCAATTAAAATTTATGAAAACCCAAAATCTATGAGTTTGACATCAATAACTTATGCCCCAATATTGTAAACAGCTTATTAAATTACCTTTTCCACTATCTTAGAAATCAATAGAGAGGTTCCCAACTTATAGCGATTTTTAGAAAAGATATATCCACAGCTTCCGATGGCTATATCTCCAATAGCAGATTCGTGGGGCACTCGTGATAACATATTTATTCTTAGAATTAAAAATCATATAAGAAAAGCTTAGCTTAGTTTTCATTGTCGATTGTTAACTATAGTACATTCAAGCCGCTGAATTTGGTGTCGTACGTCGTCCGTTGCAATTCTCGTGTGGTTTTTACAACGGTTTTAACGCTGGTGGTGTTACCGTCAACCGTCCGTATTGTGGGTTAGTAGTAGGTTCTGTGAGTCGGAAATGAGGCAAATATTTAAAGCAGCAACCATACCACCTACCCACCATTTTCGTGTATGCTGAACACAATGGCGGTATTTAAAATTTATTGGAGTAGGCCCCGCTTTTATATTAAAAAAATTTGTTTTTGGCCTTTTGGGAGGTGGGGTCAACTCTAAGAGAATTTTAAATACCACCATCGTGCTCAGCATCCTTGAAAACGAGGGGTTCAAATGTTTAACCGATAAAAGGTGCGGAATATGCGATTCACACATTTTGTGGGCGGTTTTTGGCCACTTTTAGGGGCAGGGTTAACTCCAAAAGAGTTTCAAACACCTTTGTTCAGCATCCTTGAAAATGTGGATGGGGGAAATAAAATATTTGCATTTTTCGAAGGTTTTTCCGACTCACAGAATCCACTATAGCCATTAAATTTATTTCTATTTTATTCGTCGGCGGTTGCCGTTGTATTCCGAACAAGCTTGTGTCAATTTATTAATTTAAGTTTGTAATGTCAATTGTAATTTTTCGAAAAGTAATTGCAACGAATTACAAATAGAAGAAAAATGTACGTACTGACAAAAAAAAAAACAGATTTCACTTTGTCACAATCAAAAATGTAACAATTCAAAAATTATTTTCTTGTGAGCACAAAATGCCTCTTGAATTTTCCGTTATCCGTCGCAATTGTGTTTACTCGACAAATTTTTCCGTTGATGGACTTTTCGTCATCCGTTGAAATTGTGTTTAAGGTACATGTTACTCCGCTCAGCACTGTGACTCGATCTCAGAACCGGTTTCTAAAAAAAACAAAAAACCAGAATTTTCGAGCATAGCAGAAATCTGGAGTCGACAGCATTGCGATTTATAAACAACAGCATCAGTGATCAGTCGCTGCAGTGGTGCTGTGGTAGATAGACAACAGAGAATTTTAAGTGCTCTCATTTGAATAAATCAAATCAAAAAGTTCACATTCACTTCATTTAGTTCAAGGTTTTGGACAAGTTTTAAGTGAAGATAACACAAGGAAAGTAAGAATTTGCTGTCGACTTAGAGCACAAGAAACAGGGCGCTATTTCGTTTGTGGCACTGTCTGCTTCAGGTGCATAAATTGTTGGTGCATACTACATATAAATTGGAATTTAATCTATGTAAGTAAGTGATCGCTCATTCTGCTTTCCATCAAAATAATAGTGACAAAAGTTTAGCTTTCACTTATAAATAACTCTTTGAAAATGAATTGTGTAAGTCCGAGTTTTACTGATTTTCTTATTGAACTTACGCAGAATATATCATACAAAGCCGTGCTAAAAAGTAATCTTTTATCAAATCAATGTTCAAATTACAGCTGTTGCATTTTCAGTTAGTTACATCACTGAGTGTACGTAAAGAAGGCATTCAAAGTGAGCCACGTTGACATTTGACAAAAATCGAATATTGTTCAGAGAATTCTTCGGGAACGCTTCAAATTCGAAAATATACTAATTTTCGAGTGTATCCTCAATCAACTGTTTAAAATTTGAGTAAGAAAATACAGAAATTGACACTGTTTTTCTTAAATAAAAATGTTTTTTTTTTCCACACTTTCCTGTTTCACATACATATAAGGAAGTATAAAAAAAAAACTTACCGCTATTTTTTAAACCTTCTTTCTTTTTAGTAGCTCAAATCCTTTGTTAACTTTACTATATTCACCTTAATACGCTATTATTTAAAATTGTCAATATCACTACATGAAGATCGCTAGAAAATAAGAAATGAGATAGAAAAAATCTTGTTTTTGGTCTAAAAAATTATGAAAATTATTTTAATTCCTGAGGTGAAGCTTCCTTAGCACCGTTGTGATTTCAAACCCGATGAATCTGAAATGGCGACACAAAAAAGAGGAACACATATATAAATATAGGGATGATTTAGCCTGCGAGAAAATGAGATAGAATACAGTGTTTTTAATTAGTTTATTGATCCAAAGGGTTTGTTGGTTTGAGCAGCAGCTAAATTAAATTTAAGTTCCTTTTCAACCACATATCGTCCCCTCAGAAATTATGCAAAACCATGAAACGGAGAAGACAGCATTTTAAAGTTATTTAGTCTGCGATTTGTTTAAGTGATTTAAGGAGCATTCAAGTTTTTTTTCGTCGATCGAGTGCGATTAGTGCACATTTTTAATTTTAATTTAGTGTTGAGGAACTTATCACTGTATCCAATGAAAAATGGACCAAAAATTGAATTTACTTGTCTCTCATTTTTTTTCAGCGATATTCAGGGACCGTCCATTAATTACGTGTGTCGAAATAAGGAGGAAGAGTTCCGGCAAAATCTCAAAAAATCTCGCTAGGAGGGAGTGGGGGATGTCAATGAATATCTCACGCCAATTTTTTAATGCAGAGACTATACATTATTATACCAGATTACGTTTTGTATCATATCAGTTCGGTATGTTCGGTCCGCCGATAATACGTGTTGAACACAATAAGTTCGGCTTATTCGTTGCACATATCACGGCTGCCTGAATGCGAATCAAAACTTGTTTCAAATCGGGGAATCCCGGGGCATAGAAAATATATGATATTTAATACACCTGCGTGTCAGTAATGATATCTGCAACGCTTAAGCCGGTTTGATTATGGTTTATATGTACTTATTTGTATGAAAACTTTACAATGCGTTTGTGAAGTGTCATCCCGATAAGGAGAAATAAACGTGGAAGGAGGAAAAGCTAAAGTTTCCCAATAAAAATGGTCTTAATGATCATATAAATCAAGAGATTGAAAAGGTACGGAATAAAGCGTTTCAGAGGAAGGCACACACAATGTTGTCTTTAATCTGGACAGTAAGTTAAGTTTGAATGACAGTGAAAAGTATATTTTTTCCGTCAAAACTTATGCTATTTTCACGAAGTGTTTTTCCCGTCTCTCTCAATCTGTCTGTCCAGCGAATATAATGAATGCACTTTAAATACACTTTGAATACACTTCCTAAATAAAACATCAAAGTAGAGGAGTGAGTGAAAACTTAGGAAAGATGGTGTCGCAGCCTATTTTCTTGTTACGTGAACTAAATTTAAAATTGATATCTCTTATAACACTAAAAAATTTAGTACATAAAACACATCAGTGTTGATACTTATATGTTTAGTAAAATGAAGTAAAATATATGAACACACAAAATAAATCTAAGATCTAAGCAAATCTCTCTAAGGGGAGGGAAGGGGTCCAAATTTTCAAAAAAACTTCTCACATAATTAATGTACGGCCCCTAATAGCAGTGAAAATTTTGTGAAAGTAGCTTAAGATTTGATTTGAAAAAAAAAAAAACATAGGCTCTATTTGCGCAGCTATCATAAATTTTCGCCTTACCAATAGGCTTAGAAAATCGCATTAATATTTTTATTCGATTCTTCCTTATGTGGACAAACAAACCGTAGAGCACTTACTCTGTGAATATCCTGCATTCGCTCGGACAAGGTTTGGAACACTTGGACATGCGTTCCTCTACTCATAAAACGGCGCGCCGCGACGTTGCAAAATTGAAACTCCACAGAATCTACGAGTTCGACAGGCAGACGAACACTTTTACCATAAACCAAACTAATATTAACTGGACACTTCAGTTCATATCACTATGGACCAAAGTGGGGCTTTTAATCTTCCACTTTATAACCTAACCTAACGTTATGTGGTCATCAGGAAAATCCAAAAAAGAAATATAATAATCTAAGTATATTTTTGTATATAAGAAAAAATAACAATTTTCTTCACTTTTTTATTCAAATTTCGGAAAATTAAACTTTTGCAGCTCTGCGTAGAAACTATATTTTTTTTGATTGAGGATATTCTTGAAAATTAGTATATTATCTATATATTGATAAGCGCTCCTAAAGAATTCTAGAACATGAGGATATTTTTGACGTGTATCAATAGTAATGAAAAGAAAACGAACGTTGAGATCAATATCGAATTAAATAATTTGCATAGTTTGGCAGTGTCGTACCGTGCACATTGGGCGCCCTGGGCAAAGTGCCCCACCAAAGATAATATTAGGAACATAATGTTGTTTTTTGCTACATGGAAAAAAAGGTTACGACTTTTGGCTTCTCAAAAGCCATGGCAAAATCAGATATATTTCAAGTTAAATTATAAAGTGCCTACCTTCACATTGCAATTTCCTATCTCCAATTAATTTTATTTACTACAGAAAAAGGTTCACAATATTTCCATTTCGTAGTTCTGCTAAAAAAAAATTTTAGTTCCATATTACGAGGATCAAGTGCTCCGCCCACTCGGCCCCTTAGGTACGCTACTATATTTTGAGCTCTGTACCTTCGATGTCATTTTTAATTTCTTTGTGAGCAGTGAAATTGGAGGAACATCAACTGATGGCAAATTATGGTAATTGGTGGTCGCTTAGCTCAAATCAGATTTTGGTCTACACGTCGGCGTTTCGGTAGATAACGGTAAATCAACCTGATTTTGACACGGTTACAAATACTCCTCGACCAATATTTTTTTTCAAGTCTGAGAGGTTTATTGTCTGATGCCAAGTTGTTCACATGAAAAGACAATGCATTTTTTTTCCATTAGCACTACCACTCCAGAATCCTGCTATGGACCATTTTAGTCCAATTTTCTGGAAAAATTAACATACGGAAAAAAAGCCTGAGAGTTTTTTGAAAAGGTCTTAGCACAAAAAGCTCTATAGATGAGCATCAGGAACAACTTTGCCTCTGACACCAAATCTCTCGTTTGTAACCGTGTCAACACCAGGTTCAGTTCACCGGTATCTCAAAACGCTGACGCGTAAGCCAAAATCTCAAATCAAATCTGAGTTCGAACTCCAAATCACCCTGTGTTGACATCAGATGAAGTTCTTCCAATTTCACTGCATACATTGTATTAAATTGAACAGCTGTTGTTAAACGCGGTCATATGACTTTCTAATTTGATTTTTTTTTTCAGTGCTTAGCGCATTGACATCTTATAAACTAACTTACTCTGCGTAATATGAAGGAAGATAACCGACACTATTAAGATGATATTCTATAGACGAAAGTTTTCATAGCAACTGGTAAAATATTTTTAAATAAACTTTGCTTCTAAATTTGAAACATTTTTTGAATTTATTTTCAGCATTTTAATCGTATTCGCTTACCAAACGATAGATCGCAAGAGGTTATCAATAAAGTGCAACACAGTCAACTGATATCAAACAGTCCACTAGCAACTAGGGTGCCACACATTCAACATTAAAGTTTAAAATGTAATAATACACTGAATAATAAATACGTTAAAATTTAAGTTGATTTCCTTAAAAAGAAAACGCTTTTGGAGAAATACTTGTTCTGCAGCATACTCTTAATATCATAAAAGATTCCTTGCCTTTTTTCACATACAACATCAATATACCACATTCCGCCAAGGAGTTCGCAAATAGAACGAATGCTATATGTGAAAATCGGCAAGGAATCACTGATGATATTCAGAGTATGTTGGAGAACAAGTATTTCTTCAGAAGCGTTATATTTCAACGGAAAACAATTTCACTTTAAAGTTTTTTAATCTTTGGGAAATTATTACAGATATTGCAAACAATGGAGGTTACTCTGCACAGGCCTTGGCTGACCGCTATTTATAAAAACCAAACGACTGGTTTCATTTGCGGTGACTGAATTTTGCCATAAGGAATCATAATGACAAAATAACATTACTTCCAAGGACTAAACTTGACTGCTGGAGCAATTTTTGCGTTATTATGAAACCAATTTATAGACGATAGTTTTGTTGATAAAGAGATTGAAGCTCTTATCTTACAACCTGCATAGAAGCGTGGAATAGGGTTTCCATGTCTGAACCAACGATTTCTAAATACGAAGGATCATATAAGGTAATTAGAAGCAACTTAAATGATTCGTCTGTTCTTATCCTCAAATTTTTAAAAATTATATTCTTTCCGAGTTTAGTTCTATAAAATTCATCATATCAACAAGCAGTGGTGGCGAAAAACGGAAAATCAATATAGAAGACTTGAGCGTGCATTATCGGCGTACATTCCAATTATATCATCACACACTTTCTTTGCTGGAAGCCGTGATGTTTCTGTGCCCTGTAAAGAGAACTCCTCTCATGCTTAAGCAAAATGGGAGCTGGATGCTTAGAGGTGTGATTTCTGGTAGAATAACTTACACAACGTACACAATTGATAAATGTGACAAAATGTAAGCTTTCACCCATAATAAAAACAGCCAAAATCTACTTACCATAATAACCGAGCATTACTCTAAATAACAGCTCTTATTAGGTGGGTTTCAAATATATTCTAAATTATGTTATATTTTCTTAAAAGTTTTAATTTTTAGTTTTCAAAAATCTACGAAACCATTTGCTTATGCAGTGAACCATTTGATGAGCAGCTAAAAATGTTCGAACAATCAGCCACTTTTACAGGTTGCAATCGATGTGGAGTATTTGATGACAGATTGAATCAGTTTATTCAGTAAATTGATCTGAATGTTGTTTTCGAGCATATATTTTGCGTATACCTTGATTTGGAGTTAAAGTCGATAGTATTCTTATGTTGAAACAAAATGAACATTATATTATAAATTTGTATTATGAGAAATTTTCTCAATCAAGAAATGTATTTAAAACAATGATAATTAACTTGAATTGATTATATTCAATTTTTCTATAACTTTTATTGATATTTATATTCTTTAACATATTAAATTTAAGATTTTTGTTAACAAAAATGGTATCATAAGCTAAATTCATAAGAATAAATAAAACAAAAAAAGTTTTTGAGATATTGGTTTCCTTGGTAGATACGATTTCAGCAGTGGGCGTGGCTTATATCATTCATCAGACAGATTGTAAGCTTTGGTTTAAGTAAATTATTAATGGTTCTTGTTGATATCAGCTATCACTAAGCCAAAGGAGAAGTCGTAAGTAGGCGTAGTACCTTCGATTATTAAACAGAATATAAAATTTCGAAAAATTCGTAAAAGTGCGTATAGTACTTAGTTAAAAAGACATTTATAAGTATGTTCCTGAAAAGAAATCTTGAGAACCTTACTGCTATGCCAATTTGCTCCAACGTGGATCTCTTTCTCACTATCGCATATCTTTACCACACTTAATAACCCAATGATATATGCTCTTATGTTATAAAAAACAATGATAAACAATAGCAACAATAGCTACGGTGCTAGCTTTTTTTTCTATGTAGCGATGATTCCTCTTTAGGAAATTTGTCTACATATCCGCCTCAAATATGTATAATAAGAAACGTAAGGCACATTGTATAAAGAAATCTTCCAATTGATGGCTTTTTTCGAAACTTTTCAATTCCTACAAGGCCCTCGGCTATCTATTTTGACTGCAGCGCCGTCTTTGTGCGAATTTTTTTATTATCTTTCCGATACAAAAAACAACAAAGCTTAACAAAAAAAATGACACGACAATTGTTAAAATCGATTTAGTAATAGCTGAGCAATAGCTTTTTAAAGTAAATTAAAAAACACCCGTTACTTGCTGTTTGTTTATGTTCGCCTGGTATTTTGCATACTTTTATTTGATAGAATAAGTCACACAAAAACAACTTGTCGAATTTCAATAAAATTGGCTGAGCCGTTATCAAGTTACAATCATTTAAAAAACTCTTTTGACTACAGCGCCCTCTATGTGCATTTAATGTTACTATTTTTTTCATAAGCAAAAACTAGATTACCTAACGAAAACAATGACACCTAATTTATTAAAATCGTTTCATTAATAGCTGAGCAATAGCGTTTTAAAGTAAATTAAAAAAAAACACCCGTTACTTGCTGTTGATTCATGGTCGCCTGGTGATTTCTAAATTTTCATTTGATAGAATAAGTCCCACAAAAGTACCTTGTCGAATTTCAATAAAATTGGTTGCTTAGAGGCTTTTAAAAAACTGTTTTGACTACAGCGCCCTCTATGTACAATAAATGTTGCTAATTTTTTTTATAACCAAAAACAAGATTACCTAACGAAAACATTGACACCTCATTTATTAAAATCGGTTCAGTAATAGCCGAGCAATAGCGTTTTAAAGTGAATCGTTACTTGCTGTTGGTTCATGATCGCCTGGTGTTTTCTAAATTTTCATTCGATATAATAAGTCCCATAAAAATAGCTTGTCGAATTTCATTAAAATTGGCTCAGCCGTTATCAAGTTACAGGCTTTTAAAAAACTCTTTTGACTACAGCGCCCTCTATGTGCAATAAATGTTACTAATTTTATCATAACCAAAAACTAGATTACCTAACAAAAACAATGACACCTAATTTATTAAAATCGGTTCAGTAATAGCCGAGCAATAGCGATTTAAAGTAAAGTAAGAAAACTCAGTTACTTGCAGCTGGTTCATGGTCGCCTGGTGTTTTGAAAATTTTACATATTGAATTTTCTCAGGCGGCAGGCATTTCTCGCTGCAAACGCACAGAAAAGATGTTGGCAAAAAAGAAACCATAGCTCCTAAACTACTAAACCGATTTTTACAAATGAGGTGTTATTCTTTTTGTCTTACAAAGGAGAACAACATCGTTTTATTAAAGTTTCAAAAAATTGTTTATACAGTGCGCTATGAGCAAAACAATGATTCGTTCGTTAATATATAACTCATGCTTATTTATTTGATTTTCTATGAGCTTAAAAATTGCATTGAAGTTACAAACTTTAACGTAAGAGTTTATGCATCTAGAAAATTAAAAGTCGCATCATTTTTTTCGCAAATTGATAATTAGTATTTGAAAACTTGTTTTGACTAAAGTACCCCTTTTCTCTATACATAAATGATATAATTATGTTCACTAAATATTAAAAGAATTGAAGTATAAGTGCGGTCTCAGTCAACGCAACTAATAAAAACCAAGCCTGTTGCAGTAACCGCAGTAGTTGCAATAAGGGATTTAAAAAATCCTAGGGTACGCGGACAGTGGCGTCGCTTCACGAAATCTTTGGGGGGGGGACAATTATGGTTCCACCAGTATTAGATGGGTTTATTGAATGAATCTATTGAAAAATAACTGATATCAGATCCTTGGGGGGGGGGCAATGTCTTCCCCAGCCCTACTGAATTGACGCCACTGTTCGCGGGTGTAGATATTTAATATGAAATAATCTTAAGAATAAAAGATGTCATTTATTTGCTGAAGAAACCAATTGTATAAACGTTTTTCCATCTTGGGTATTCACGAAATCGATTTAATAACGGAAATGCTAAATTTTGTTTGATTAAAATTAAAATGTACCGATCCTATCAGCCTGCTTGGCCGCTCGATTTTCTTACTTACCTGATTGTGTTAATGGCACATATATTGTTGAATTGGCAGTTACAACTGGTAAATGAACAGGTTGCTGCATGTTTGTTGTTGTCGTTAGACGCTTCAGCTTAGTGGAGTTGGCTTATCACCATTTTCTTTTGGACTAATTACGTTTGTATCGGTGCCTTCTGGTAACTAACTTGAGTTATTTTTTGTCTCTTGAAAGTGACAGTAACAATATTTCTTAATTTACTGTACCAAAGCGACATGTCACCTTCAAAAAGGTACAGTATGACGAACTTAAGTAAATTTATAAATTAAAGTATAGGGTGCGACACCACAGATGAAATGCAATAGGAAACAAACTGTTTGCGGCAATTTGAAATTTTCGGAGATTTTTCTATAAACCCGATTTTATGATATAGACCTATGCGACCGTAAAAAAAACTTCCATTCAGGTTTGTTTTGACCGCATTTTCAGCCGCGTATATAGGCGTGGTTTAACAATAGGGGTTGGCACCTCCCATTCAACTTTAATACCTTGGCATCCATGGCAGATTTTTTCTACGAATTAGTAAGTCGTATTTTTCGTAAAATTTCAACAAAATCGGACAAAAATTCTGTCCGCGCCATGTACAGGTTTGAGTTAGATTGCTCAAATTTTGGGATAGTTATTTTTAAGCCCCATGCTGAAAAAATATATAACAATGATCAGAATTCACGACAACTCCGTTTGTAAAAAATAAATGATGATATGAAACGCGATATTGCAAAGGAAATTATATTTATTTAAATAATTTTTTCTGAGTCAATTATTAACTTTAATTATTAATTTTAAGTTGGTATGTATATTGTTTTTTAATTTTTATTTTAATACAATGTTAAAATTAATTGTACATAACATTACTTATTTGTGTAATCGATACATTTTAAATTTGTATCTGCCTTGTGATTTTGCATAACCATGAGTTTGTGCCACAATCAGAAAACTTTTCTCTTAGTTTTAGGTTTTTTAATTACAATTTTTTTTATTGAAAAGTTTCAATTAAAACACGCTTCTTAAAATCATATTCTACGTACTTTTAAGGACTTTTAAGTCTCAGCTACATTGATCCTCTTTTAAGTCTGTTATTGGTTTTTTTTTTTTTTGCATAAATTAAGGGTGCGCAAATTATTAAAAAGCCGTTTTATTATTTTAACATATGCATCTGAGATGTTATTAAAAGCAATAATGGTTTTCAAGGATTCTATAATATTTTGTTTAAATGAAGCTAAACTTCATTATGATGTTTTCAGTTAGAATGTAATAGATATTCTATTTAGTTATTTTAAGGCCTTACAATTAATTGTTCACATTTAATTTCGAGATATCAATTCAATTTCTATTTATAGTGGTATTTGAATTATATTTTGTCTGTACAGAATTGTTCGTTTATTTTATAAATAAATTAATATTATTAAGTTTAGGTTGTTTAAAAGGTAGGTACTCCTTTAAAAGTTTTTCTAAGTTTCTATCCGTGTAACGTTATACAATTTATTTATGTTTTGTTTCATTAATCTTTACAGTTCTTTGAAATATTTAATTTATTCTAAATTCTAAGTACTAAATTTTATTTTGTAAAGCGTTCTTAGTATACCAAAGCGTTTTATAAGATTTTCTTCTCAAAGCTGATTTTCACTATGAAAATTTAACTTTAGAGTGAGAATGGCTTTTTTTATTTCTTCTATTAAGTGGTAAATTGCATTGAAAATATATTGAATGAAAATTATATAAAAATTTCGAGAACTCACCGTACAAACATACATTGCAGATATTAGAAATGGCTGAAATTTAAATAAAAATAACTGCAATATGGTAATCAATTTAAAAAACACGCATTCAATGTTGACTCAAATAAATTACAATAATACGTCCTTTCTCAGGAATACACCTAGGGCGTGAAAAGCACTAGCTCTAAAGATAATAAAATGCAATATTACGTATTGAAAAAAAAAATGAAACTTTGTTTTTTATTAAGTTCAATCAGCTGGTGGATTTAATTTCAACTTCAATCTGGGTAAAAGGTTAAAAGAAACTCTTTAGGTCTCTACTATATGGACTTTAACGAGTATAGAACTAAGAAGAGCATACCTTTTTAATATGGTTGATATTGATAGATATATATCGAATGTGCTAATTGTTTTAATAATTTCGACAAATTATATGGCTATACGTAAGGGAGTCTCCATAGTCCATGTGGCCTCACACCTCCAAAATATCCTTCGAAGATTTTTTTTTGGACCAAAACAAAGTTTAAGAAAATTGTAGACAGCAATTTTAAACAGAAACACGGATGGCTTTCCTAATTTAATCAAGAGTTCTCTGGTTGATCATTCAATAGACATTAAACTTTACGATTCCTTTTCAATGAAAAATCGCTCAACTATTTAATTGAATAAATGAGGATTTACCAAAAAAATTTTTTATTTCCAGCTTTTCGTTAGGTTGCAAGTACTGAGCAGATACAATTGTGACAGTCAATTTCCTTTCCCCCGCTTGTCAAAAGTGAGTCTCTAGGCTCGTTGCCTACGATTTTGAAAGTCTTGCAGTTTTTGCCACAATAAATTTGTCTAGGTGAAAAATAAAACATTTTTTGGAAGGGAACTGATCTGCTCTTTTTTTTACTCTCATTTTTTCTCTCTCAACTAGTGCTTCACCAAAAACCGATAAATATCGTTATCATTCTCGGTCCCGATAACGATAACGAGACGATATCAAGAAAATTATTTCTTGTACGACCCAGGACGAGAACGAAAAGGGTCTGGACGATATCTTGTCTCGGCGATAATGTAATGCTTATCGTAAGATAAATTAGAGCTTTCATGATACAAAAACACTTAAAACGCAATCTCTTGGCGCCTGGCGTCTTGCAATTCGGCGCTAGGATGTATATTGGCTATGTTAAGTACCTCACGAAATCTGAACAAGATTAGACAAACAGGCGTGGCACCTTTATAAAACAATATAACTTAAAATAATATCTTGGCATCAATCGCAGCTACAGTTGTAAAACATAATACGAAAATGAAAATTGTTTATGCTAAGCAACTCGCTAAATATAAACATAGTTGGCTAATAGGTTATAGCTTCTCCCATTCAACAAAAATCCCGACGTTGCTATTCTTGGAACTTATGCCAAGTTGTGAAATATCGTACATGGACCCAATTGTCTGCAGTAAAGACTGCGTCAAATGTAGACTCGGTTGTACAACGGACAGTGCGCGGGAAAGCCGCTGGTTCAGCTAGTTTTATATATATAAAAATGTGAACGAGAGTAACCGAGCATTATCGGTGATAACGAGACGATAACGATACAGATTAAAAATTTTTCGTATGAGGGCGACTACGAAACGATAAGCTTGGCGCTACTACGCGGAAGCTATGATAATTTTTGAACTATTGTATCGTTCTCGTCTCGTTGAAGCACTGCTCTCAACCACCACATTTTTTCCGGATGATACGCTTTTTGTTGTAAAACTTTATAAGTATTTACCTATTTTTTTCGGATGATAGAGACCTATTATTAAACATTTTCTGGTGATGGGCGCAGATGTTGAGTTAATTTGTCGAAATGTTATTAGCTGTCAATGTCTTAAGTATCAAAAGAAAAGGCGTTGAAGCCAGTCACTGTGTCTCTAAGCACAAATCAATATTTATTTAATATGAAGTTGTTTTGATTGCTATATTCTGAAAATACCGACAGACTGCAATTAGTTTTTTTTCTTTAATTTTTGTAGTTAAATAAAAATGTAGTTTGTACGTAAACGAATAGATATGCTATAACCGCTTTGACATTTTACTTTAATTTTGTTTGATATTTTTGTAAAATATATCAACGTTGACCAATAGTGTTGTTTTTGTTTTTAATTCTAAGGCAAAATTAAATATTTACTATATTGTATTTTACTGCGTTTGATATGTAACTTGCAACTTTTATTTTAATTAATTTTTTTTTAATTTGTGTAAAGGTATAACAATAACGCAAAAATAAATTTATTACATTTTAACCATTATAAATATTTAATTATTTTTTGTTTCAGATTTTTTTTTTTGTACATGAAAATTTTTTGCTTTACATATTTTGAAATAAAGTTTTTTCTGTTTGTTACATTTGATAAAGTTTAACTACAAATTTGTTCCCAAAACACTAAAATTAACTATTAATTTGATTTGTTAATGAAATTTTTTTAAATCATAACTGTTATTCTTTTTATTAAAAAATAAAATAAGCTGCATCAGAAACAAATTAATATATTTTATTATTAAAAAAAAAAAATAGTATATGACTTATTTTCCGAAAAAGCTGTATGTATTTACGGAAACTTCGTAAATTTATCTAAAATAAAGCTTTGTGTATTGGTCTATTTTGTAAGCTGCTGATTTGTTTTTTCTTAAGTTTTTGTAGATAATATAATATAAAAATTCGGATAATTGGGGAACTTGGGGCATATTGAGCCACTTAAGCATCATTAACGTTCAATTTATTATTATTATAATCTATTTATTTGTAAAGATAATAAGTACTAAGTGAATAAGCAACACGAGACAGTGTGCCACAGCATAATGAGCCAAGGTGAGGCTTAATGGGCCTTCATACTAACCACTTACTTTCCATTCTGTGGAGCTTAAATACAACTTTACGCAAAATTTCAATGCTTCTCAGAAATTGCGTCTCATTGTTTTTCATATTCTCATTGATTTCAGTGGTACGTTTTCTGATATTTAAGACTTTGTATAATGAAAGTCACTACTAAAAAGTGTAATCCATTAAGCCTACGGTGACCATATTTTTGAAATCAAGATACGGGGAACAAGAAAATTTTATTGAAACCAATTTTCAATATTTATTTGTAAGCCAGGCGAAATATTTTGCAAAATGTAATAATTTCTCCCACTAGAAATCCCAAATTAATCGTTTTCGAGGAAGGTCCATGTCAACCTGTATGAAGGCTTAAATGCGATTTTGGACTATTTTTTCATATTATAATTCAATCCATACTTAATGATTACTCTTTCCCACAAGGCTTCAATATCTCAAGTACAGTGCACAAGTTTGGGAAATTTTAAGATAATAGGGTGTTATTTTTTCTTAAAGCCTTCCAGTTTTTAATAATGGAAAAGAAAAATCATCAATGACACATAGAATTCTGTAACTTGATAACTCCCAAACTATTTTTAATAAAAGTTAACAAGCTGCACATGTTTAGAGACTAACATATAAAAGTGTGTAAAACACCATATGCGATTAGAAACCAGTAGAAAGTGACCCAACTAAGCCGATTTTAATAAATGAGTTGTAATTTATTTTGGTAAGTCTTCTAATTTGTGATTCTAGAAATGTAATTATTTTATTTATGTAAAGAGCGCGCTTTAGTCAAAACAAGTTTTGAAATGCTAATAACTACTTTGCGAGAAATGAGTACAGGTAGTCCCCGACTTACGACCGAGATAGGTTCCTAGTCATCGGTCGTAAGTCGATTAAGTCGTAAGTCGAGTTTCATAAAAAATAACTAAAGAAAAATATTACATACATACTGTACTACTAGTTCCAGCCATTTTTGGGATGATATAAAATTATTCACTTAAACAAACGTATTATTTGTACTGAAATAAATCGAATCCTTGTACATACTACTGTTTTTTTTTAAATTTTTTCTCATATACATATTTTAGGGACTCCCCGAAACTAATTTAAGCATTTTCTATGAAAAAAATTTAAAAAAAAATTGGTCGTAAGTGCGAATAGTCGTAAGTCGAACGGTCGTAAGTCGGGGACTAACTGTAGTCGTAATCCGACTTCTCATTCCTTTCCCAACTTTTGTAAATGCATTTTTTTACAAATTGAGAAACTGATATATTGATATCCATTGTTTTGCTCACAGCACACTGTTTGAACAAATTTTTGAAACTTTAATAAAACGATGTTGTTCTCCTTTGTAAGACAAAAAGAATAACACCTCATTTGTAAAAATCGGTTTAGTAGTTTAGGAGCTATGGTTTCTTTTTTGCCAACATCTTTTCTGTGCGTTTGCAGCGAGAAATGCCTGCCGCCTGAGAAAATTCAATATGTAAAATTTTCAAAACACCAGGCGACCATGAACCAGCTGCAAGTAACTGAGTTTTCTTACTTTACTTTAAATCGCTATTGCTCGGCTATTACTGAACCGATTTTAATAAATGAGGTGTCAATGTTTTCGTTAGGTAATCTTGTTTTTGGTTATAAAAAAAATTAGTAACATTTATTGCACATAGAGGGCGCTGTAGTCAAAACAGTTTTTTAAAAGCCTGTAACTTGATAACGGCTGAGCCAATTTTAATGAAATTCGACAAGCTATTTTTATGAGACTTATTATATCAACTGAAAATTTAGAAAACACCAGGCGATCATGAACCAACAGCAAGTAACATATGTTTTTTTAATTACTTTAAAACGTTATTGCTCAGCTATTAATCAACCGATTTTAACAAATTAGGTGTCATTGTTTTCGTTAGATATTGCAGTTTTTGGAAATAGAGAAAATAGTAGCCCTAATGGCACATAGAGGGCGCTGTAGTCAAAAGAGTTTTTTAAAATCCTGTAACTTGATAACGGCTAAACTAATTTTATTGAAATTCGACAAGATATTTTTGTGGAACTTATTATATCAAATAAAAGTGTTCAAAACACCAGACAAACATAAACAAACAGCAAGTAACGGGTGTTTTTTAAATTATTTTAATACGCTATTGCTCAACTATTACTGCATGGATTTTAACAATTGTGGTGTAAATTTTTTCGTTAAGTTTTGTAGTTTTTGCAGTCAGAATAGATAGCCATGGGACTTGTAGGAATTGAAAAAATTTGGATAAAGCCATTAATTGGAGGGTTTTTGTTAAAAAGGATGTCCCAAGAAGAGTGCACTTTTTAAATTTTATATAATATTGTTTTCGTTCAAGTGGCAATTCGGATTTGACAGCTGTACCCTAATATATTTTCGATTATTAAAAATGGAGCGCCACACAAAAGAACAATGCGTTATCATTGCGAATCATTGGGTAATGGAGCAAAGTGTAGTGAATGCCGATTTTTAAAAAAAATAAAATGAATGAATGGCTTCGTGCATTAACAATATTGTCGTATTTGGGGAGCAAAAGATCCTCACGCGATCCATGAGAAACAAATGCATTCACAACGAGCAATTTACTGGTGCGGATTTTGGTCAGACGGAGTGTTTGGGCCTTACTTTTTTGAAAATGAGGCAGGAATTGCAGTAACTGTGAACAGCAGTCGATAAAGTAACATGATGACGGAGTTCTTGTGGCCCCAACTGAACAGCATGGATCTGAACGACATGTGATTTCAGCCGAACGGCGCCACATGCCACACTGCGCGCGAAACAATCAATTTATTGTGTAGCAACAATTTTCAAGCCGAAATCATTTTATGAAACTCTGATTTCATCTTTCTTTCTTTGTGGTTTAGGGAAGTCTCGGGATTATGTGAATAAACCAGAAACAATTCCTGAGTTCAAGGCCGAGATCGAATGCATCATCGGTGAGGTACAGCCACATCTTTGTGAAAAATTCATCGAAAATTTCATGAAAAGAGTAATGGGCTGTAATCAGAGCCGCTGTGCTCATTAGCTGCATATTTTATTTCGTACTTAATCGGATCGTGTTTGCTTTACAATGCACTAAAAATACCACAACTCGCCTTAAAAATATGTGCTTTAATTTTAAATTTAAAAAGTGCACTCTTAGTGGGATACCATTTACGTACTTATACTTACATTTTAATATTACATTTGATGACTAATTAATATAAAAGGTAATCTAGAACTATGAACTATTTTTATACTGGTGACCTAAAAAAAAGGGCATCAACATTTACCAAAAAAAAAATTTTACTTCTTACCATTTTAAGGAAAAATTATTTTATTTTAAAAAGCCCTGTAATTCCTTGTTTTCAACTTGGCAACCCTGGGAATGGAAAATTCCAACCTTAATTAACCTATACCTCTAAATTAGTCACACCAAAGGAGATCATATACTATTACTCTACTCTATCACTCGAAAGTTTCAAAGGATAATACAATCAAAGTTGGTACAACATTGGTCAACTAGGTGTGACATCTCACAAGCATACAAAACACGCTATATCTTGAGAGCACGAAACTTGGTGCAGAGAGTTTTATTTAATTGCTTACATTTGCTACAGGTCATCACGAGAATTGCTATATGTAAATTGTTTATAAATATATGTGTGTACTTAAACAATATTGGAAATAATAATAAAATTGCATGTTTTCTTTAATTTTCACAGTTTCACATTGTTTGGTCACAATAAAATACATTTCTCTCAGGATAACTTTTTTGATAAACGTAACAAAAATAACGTCAATAGACTTTGAATAGGATAACAATGGATACGCACTTTATATTAAAGCATCATGTAGATATAAATCATTTTAAAGAACTTTTGTTAGATTTTTGGTGCCTTATTTACAGGGAAACAAATAAAAAAAAACTTTTTACAAACTCAATTATTAATTAGATTTCAAAAGTACGTTAATTTTCTCTTAACATTTACAAACTAAAGGATAATAAGAAGATAAAATTAATAACTCGAAACTTTTTTATCTTAAAAAATGAATAGCTAATTTATTCGCTTGAATAGCGAAATTTTCGTTGATTTAGTGATTTTACTTAGTTAATCTCCCTTTCTCTTCAGAGTGTACATTATATCCGCATATGATAATTTAGCCTTGTTCTTATACTTAAGTTCCGTTTCCGTTGTGATTTCGACGATTTGTGATTCTGTACAGCATCGAACAATTTAAGTTTCTGTTTTGTTAAATTTTTGGTGTTTCGTCTTTTTTTTTTTAATAGATTTTTCATTTTACGATTTTTTTTTCCAAGGTTTTCTTTAAAATCTATTCATAGCTCTTTATATGTCTCTTATTATGTATATAGCTCCTTAGTAATTAGGCTGCCTACGATTTGTTTGAATATTAAATCCATTTGTTTTTCTTCGATATGGAGGAGCGGAGTCTACGACCCCACATTAGGTTGTATCATACAATTGTACCCTGTAGATGTTGCGGTGATTGCATAGGTCCTCCTCCCTGTGATTGTTCTTGTTGTGGCACTTGAAGCGGTGAATTGTTACCCATAGAGCCGCTGCTGCCACCGCCACCAAAGTCAGCAGTATTGATTGCCAAAGAGGATCCACCACCCAAAGAGGATCCACCCAAAGCTGATGGATTAATACCACCACCTTGTCCACCGGCTACAATGCATGGTACTCCCAGAATGGGGGTTGGTTCTTCCGGTGGTGTGACCTGCAATGAGATATGATTCTGTAAGAAAAGAATGAGAAAGAACGTTTTTTGTTTTATCATTTTAAAATGAGAATATGTTTTATAAATATATTGTATTGTAAGGTCGAAGGTGGTTATTTTGAAAGAACAACTTTTAGTTGACACTCTCATGTATGAAAAGGGCATGGTTTATTTAGTTCCGTTGTGTTTTTTTCTTTTTTGCGGCAATCTGAAGTAGTCAACATTCAGTTAACACAAGAATCAAAGCCAACTGTCCACGCATTTTGTCGGCGATTCGTCAAATGAGCCATAGAAAAACAACACCGATGAAGATCCTTTTGATATTGACGGCTATTTCAACAAACCAAACTGTCTCATTTGGACTGAAAAATAAAAACTGAGGTAGTTGTCTGTGAAAGCAATAAAATCAAAAAAAGTAACGATATGGTGGGGAGTTTGGTGTGTTGGCGTAATTGGCCCATAATTTTGCAAATATCAAAATGGCAATGCAATTACTGTGAATGGGTCTCGATATCGAGAGATAATCACAAGCTTGTTGTGGAATGATTTGATGTGTAAAATATGTGGTGTCGTGGATTAACATGCCACACAGCAACGGAAACAATCAATCCTTTGAAAGAGAAAATTAATAGTCGAATAATTTACCGAAGAACTTGGTCACCAAGATCATGCGATTTAACACCATTGGATTTCCTCTCATGGGATTTCTCGAAGATTAAAGCTTATGCGGATAGTCCTAAAGCTGTTCAATACCTCAAAGCCAACATCATCGAGCATATATCACTAATTGAACCATCATTATGCGAAAAAGATATTCAATATTTTGGTAAAACATTGACAATTTGCCGAGCTAGTAGAGGAGATTACTTGAGCAAAATTCTTTTTCTACTTTTTCTACCAATCTACTTGAATTTCCAATAAAAATAAATAAAGATTTCGCACAATTTATGTCTTTTTTATACCCTACACAGAGGGTATATTCACTTTGTCATTCCGTTTGTAACGCATAGAAGGGGGCGTGGCAGGTATGGAAAAGTATATATATTCTTGACCTGAGTCGATATAACTATGTCCGTCTGTCTGTCCGTCTGTCCGTCTGTTCGTCTGTTCGTCTGTCCGTCTGTCTGTCTGTCTGTGTGTCTGTCTGTTGAAATCAAGTTTACGAGAAAACTAAGCAAGCTAACTCAATGAAATTTGGTACACAGGTCAAACCTTCTTGCAAGCTGCTAGCAAATACAAATTGGCGAAATCCGTTCACGGCCACGCCTTCCGCCCATACTCTATGTAAATATACCCAAGTCCATTTTGAAAAAAAGTTGCTGCGATTCTGATGAAAATTGGTGATTTGGTGAAGATGAGAACAAAATTAAGATCAAGATAGGTTCTAAGTTTGCAAAGACTCTTAAAGGGGCGTGGCACCGCCCTAAATTTTAACTTTTATATCCCCATAGCTCGTAAACCGTGCAAGATATTGTGATGAAATTCGGTACACGAATACAACATATCTTATGAATATTGAATTGCGCATAAAATGGGAAGAATTGTAAAAGTGGGCGTGGCATTTCTTAACAATTAAAAATTTGGATTTCATATAACTCCAAAATGGCTAATACGATTTTCATTAAAATTTTAAGGATGATACCACTGAAAGTAGTCAACAATACCAGATACGTCAATATATGTACTGAAAAATTTCTTTTAAGGGCGTGGCACAGCCTACAATATTTATAAACGTTATAAAAGAGAACTAACAACGCAATCGTTATGAAATTTAATAAGGCGGATATACTTGCTAAAAGGTGTCTTCTTGCAAAATTTTGGCACAATTGTGCCGGTGGGTGTGGCACCTCCCATATAAGCGAAATACGTTTAATGCTATAGATAGTGTGCTATGAGAGTAATCTTCATAAAATTTTGTGTAGAGGTGTCCGATACTATAAGCATTAGAATTTAATGAAACTTGACAAGATTGCATCAGTAGGCGTGGCACCTCCCTCATTAACATAAAGTTGTAAGTGCTATTTTAAGTAAACTATTGGAGCAATTGATCTGAAATTTGATGTAAGTGGTTTACTTGGTACTAGGTACTCATGAGTCAAAAGCTTTTGAAATAGCAACAGTGGGCGTGGCACCTCCCATACAATTAAAATACCTTAAGTGGCATAACTATCGAAATATATGAGCAATCCTACTGAAATTTGGTGTAAGAGGTTTGTTTATAAAAAGCTATTTCTGGATCAAAATCGGACTGGATTGCATCAGTGGGTGTGTCACCGCCCTAAATTCAACCTCTTCAACATTTTTTTAACATTTATTTAAAAAGTACTTTCAATGCAGTGTAGGGTATGTGAGTTTCGGCCTGGCCGAAGATAACACCTTTACTAGTTTAAAATTGAAAAAGATACCTCATTATGGTAACTTTATTTGAGCAACCTTGACTTATTTCAAATCAAATATTATTTATTTATTTATTTATGTATTTGGTCTACGAATTTAATCATCCCTAGTTAAGTTTCATTGAGGTTTCATAAGAGTAAACAGAATGATTGAAACAGTTGTGAAGGCAAATTACAATGACCCTACCCTCTATGTAGCCCTCGATGTCAGTTACTTACCTCCAGTCCTATGCTGCCATTTAATGCAATTTTTATTGGATTCGAGTGATTTGATGCCTGCATGAGTGTTGTAAAATGACTTATGCCAATCTCTTCGAGTGAAGATTTCCGGCGTCCATGACTGACGCCCACACTTGGCAATCCCTGACGCAACGATGATGAACGCCGTAATAAAATATCATTATCGATCTGTAAATAAAAATAATGCGAAGCAAAAGATCGAAAAGAGGTTAACACGGTCAACGTAAACGTAACGTAACAGATACCAAATAACGTAATAACGTAAAACTCGTAACAAAAAGAAATATGTATATTGCAAGCTTAAACAACAACACGATGCATAATCCTCCAAACCGTGGTGTTGATAGTGATGGTGGTGGTAGTGGCGCTCAATCTGTGGACGACATCTACTGGGTGCGCTGACGCATGTGCAACTGATTTTGATTGACTGATTGATTGAATGTTGCAAGTGGTGGATGAGCTGTGGTAGAGCTGACAGGTGCGTGAGTGGGTGGCTTTTTTTTTTTTTTTAAAACTCTCCGTGATAGTGACAGAGAGAGAGATAAGAGAAAGAGCGAGCACAGATAGAGTCGCTGGTAAACTAAATACATTTAATAATTTTGGTGCTGAAACACAAGTTAGTTCAATGCCAATTGGTAACGAACAAAATGTTTATTTAGGGTGAGCCAAAAACAAAAAAAAAAAACAAAAGTATAAATCTGTAAATGGAATGTGAAGGTGAGGTGGTATAGCGAAAATACAGTTACATGGTGCAATAAAATTATTTTTTTCTAGTTTTTCGTTGCCCAACATATTTAGCTTGCCGCGAAATTGCTGTGAGGAACTGCAGATTTTCAAGATTTTGCGCTGTTAAGCTCTAAACGCAATAAATGCCAGTGTAAGAATAAAACCAAACGAGAAAACATAATTTTTTTATATGTTAGAGAAAGATGCGCAATGGAAGCTCAAAAAAAGCTCCATTGCGTATCTTGCTCTAACGCTTACGAAAGATCATGTTGTCCCGTGTTTAGAAATTAAAGGCTGCGCCAGTACTTAACTGCGTTGCATCGGTTCAGCGCCTGTACAGCTCAAGTCAAATTCATATGGGGCATTCCATACCAAATTAGCCACTTCTTGAATCACTCCTTCCGTTTTTTTTAAAAATTTTATATGTTTTTGGGACTGATGAATTTTTTATACATTTTTTGACCATCCATTTTAAATGTATCAATATTTTTTCAAAAGCTCATAGCTTTGCGAAAAATGCACCAATCGGGTCTTATTTTGTTTGTTTTGAAAATCCACGTTTTTAAATGTTCTTTAAGGAACAAAATACGGCTTAATGAAAAATGTTTAGTTTAATCTAAAAAAAATTGATTTCCGAAATGTATGACCGCTTCGATTTTTTTGAAAAAATTCTCAAAAAAACTTTGATAAATATAAAAATTTGTTAGACCGTTACGATCGCGTGGCGTAATATATGCCCAAAAACATATAAAATTTTTAAAAAAAAATCAGAGGGGTATCCAAAAATGTGTCCGATATGGTATGGATTGCCCCATATTCTTGTGAGCAATGTCAGAAAGATAAGTATTGAATGGATTTTAATATTTGGTGCATTGTGCGCTAAAGTAGACTCCGACGTCGTAACTTTGAAGCGATGCAACGCAACGAGGCGCTGATTCTGATGTGGCTCTAACAGTTCTAAAATGGCTTTTTTCAGCTTATTTCCATTGTCTAATAAACTCTATTCTATATGGATGATGAAAATTGGACAACAATTTACAAACAGCGCCAGCTTAAGAGTTGGCTGTAGTCTCAGTTCCCGAACACAAGGAAGATTCCTCTCTTTTATTTTTTTGTGGGACCCTGGATCCAGAATCGTGATTTCAAAGATTGTGCATTGAGAGAACTTTTTTCTTTTATTCTTGGTCCTTCAGCTGGCCAGGAAGGATAGGACATCCATAAAACTCTTCCATCGTGCACACCTTAAGTGAACGTAACTAAGGGTGGTCCATGAATTTGTGGCAAGTTCGAGCTCTTGGCGTTAATCGAGCTTGATCATTTTGGTTCGCAATCGTCGCATGCTTTTTGATTGTGGAATTGCTAATTTTGTCTTCAAGACACTTACTCAAGTTAAACAATTGCCGAAAGTACTTGAGAACCGTCTCAAGTTCTAATTTTGCCAGTGGGTAACCGTTGACAGATTTTCCGTTAAATTTTCTATTGGTGGCTCTGGTCACAGCTAATAATCTAAGGCACTGATTATTTTCGAAAATTTTGCTCCTCGCATTTCTTTATTTTTTTGCAAGGTTTTAACTACAGCAATTTCGAGAATTTATTCTATCTAGAGTTAGCATACTAATGGTTTGAATCATAATGTGAATATCGGTATTCACGATCCAAAGCATCTGACGTGGCAGATGGACAAAGTAGCGGATTTGCTCTTAACAACAAAAAATTACAGGTGTACTAAATTCGCTAGCTAACTGCTCTTTTACTCTGCAAAAATCTGGAGTTAAATGCGAGAGCAATTTCGCCAGAATGAAATGCAATCCTTTGTAAGCAAATCAGATTTCTTTGTCAGCAGAAAACAGCTGATTAATTTGCTATTTTAGCAATATTGCCATATCTTAAAGGGTGCTCAGCAAGTTCATTGCTATTTGGTTTTTTTTTGCACGCATCGCTTACACTCAAAACTTTCGTTTATTAAGGCTATACAACTTCGAGCACCTGAAACATATTACCGATTTCGACACTTTGTTTTTTTCGCAACACCCTAGCAATGTTATTGAAAATAAAACGTATGTTGAACAAGAAGAAGAGAATTTGTACAAAACACACAACAGTGAACGAACAATAGATTAAAATAGCAGAAAATAATGAAAATGAAACGAGAATTACAAAACAAACAAAAGAAAAAGAGGAAAAACAAAAAAAACCAATAACTTGTGGATGAACGTAATGCAAAAACAAAGAGTATATGATTATAGCCAACCCGTAATGAGTTACTCCTGGCGCGCTGCGAACCAACAACCGTCGGACTGTCGGGTAGAGAAAGAGAATTGGATTTAATTTGTTGTATGGGCGGCGTGCAGCGTGGCGAACCATACCCGGCCAGTGTTTGCACGCTTTGCATTTGCATGGGATTCAGACCACCCATGCCAGATCCTCGACGTGAACCAGCACCGGTAACAGATCCTACTGATGGTCCGCACGGTGCGCCCATATTCATGTTTGAGCAAAAGGAGATGTTGGACTTGCGGCGTGAATTGTGGCGTTCGAACGTTTTCTGTGCCGAAAACGGAGATGGGCGCACCAGATAGCTATATAGACGAGAAGAATAAAAACAATTTTTATGTAGTTAGTTCAAGATTGACTTGTTGTCGAAATGTTAACTTACATCAGATCACCTTCTTCCAATTTGAGATCACAGCTCGGATTGATTATGACATACGATAAATGATTTCGCTTTTCACTAACATCGTCGTAATCGATTGTTGGCAGGTTAAGTGACTCCATGCGACTGCGCACCAGATTCGCAATTTCCGCACGTTCGATTTGTTGGGCGTGATTGTCACGTGCTTCATCTGCCAGATTGATTGAGTACTGGAAGAATACAGAAGACTGGTTTACAATTAATTCACCACGAATGCTTGAAGCGATTTCAGCGGATTTTCTTTTAATTTCAATATCTACATGTTCATGAATAAGTGCAAGTGTGTTCCTGGCTTAAACTTAAATAATCCAAATTGTTAAAGAAATTTTGTTTATGTTTTTTCTACGTTATTTGTACAGCATTCCGAAATTCATTCCTTAAAAGCGTTCAAAGTTCTATTTTACAATGTATGCCTGCACTTGAAAATTTCAAGTGTTAAGTTTTTTTTGTTGAAAGTATGGCAACACTACAGTCAAAGCATTTAAAAATTTAAATCATTCCTTAAAGTTTCGAATTAGTGAATTCTTATTGAATTTTGGTCAATTCGGTCGTGCTTGAATGAATTCTTTACTACTCTCTACGGCGTAATGCATTCTAAGTTAGAGCTTTGTAATATGTACATATATTGAAGACGTTACCTTTCCAACTGGGACAGTGTCCTTTAATTAGTCACATTATATTCCTATTACAACAGGAAACATTTGATACCTACCTTGAAAATAGATACACATTTAATGTATGTATGTACTTAGTAATGAGATTTGTTGAATGTATTGGTTAATAGGTTTGAAAGAAATTTGATCTCAAATTCGTAACACCAACGACCTTTTCCACATTTGAAGCAATATGTTTTACGCACGTTAATGGACAAAAAAAAAGTTAGTTTAATAAAGATTATGTGTAGCCATTCTTTTGGAAGCTACAATGACATCTTCACAAGTAAAACCAGCGCTGGATTAAGGTAGAGCTAGAGAGAACAGCACCGGATTCCGAACTCAAGGAAAATGAGGAAACTTTTTTTGTCACATCGTTAATACACATCACAAAAAACCTATAGCGATCCCCTTTTAAAAAAAACATTTTAATACTTATTGCGATGGTCCGCACTCAGTTTTTAGCACCGAGCCCCGCAAAGTTTTAATATTGCGCTGGGTAAAGCCTATAATACGGCAATATTAAACGATCTAGCGATTCTATATTTAGAAAAAGTTGTGTATATCTACAAATTTAAGGAGCAAAGAGGCTGGTAGTTTTAGAAATCAAACTTAATTTTTAAGGAAATCAAATTTGTAAACCACATTTGACCCAAGTACGCCATCAAGGAAGGATGCGCCTTCATATGGGATATCATAACAACAAAAAATTCCTATGGTATGGTATTCTGGTGGTACTGCAAAGTTTTATTCACCACTAGGCTGTCGCAGTGGCATAGGGAAAGTAACGACGTTGTAACATCTTTATGGAAGCATGGACATGCCTACCGCCCATACCAGTAAAACATTTAAAAAGCTTTATTGACAGAGTTATTTGATGTAGAGTATTAAAATTTCACAAAAAATACTAGGGAAAACTCTGAGAACCAACTCTGGAAAGAAGTTGGCAAATTTCGACGAGAAGGCGTGGCAAATGCTATGCAAAAGAAATTTTTAAAGTACTATACTGAGAGAATTATTTACGGTAATGAAACCGAAATTCGCACAAATAATAAAAATGATTCGGAAAAGCTCTTCACAAGAACTTGACGAATTTGGTGGGGGTGGCACGCTCCATAAAAAAAAGCTTAAGACGCTAAATTGAGAGAATTATTTGAAGTTACAAAACAAAATTTCACACAAATACAAAAAGTGGTTCAGTCTAGCATCAGACAAATTTCGAAAAGAGTGCGTGGCACCTTCCATAAAAGCATAAGCTTTAAAACGCTACACGGACAGCTATTTAACTAAATGTGGGTACGTTTAGCCAAGTTGTCAGCATGTAGTGTAGTGGAACAAATTTCGTTTATAATAAAAATTTAAGGCTTACTGTTAACGCGGTGTAGGGTATTTAATTTTTGGCGAGACCAAATATTTCACCTTAGCTTGTATGTCATAATTTTGATGCTGAATATTGGCATTTCCTTCTGAAAAATTATTTTAAATAGTGACCAGTGGGAATGGATATTTTTAAAACAATTGATGAGGCACCCGCTAGCTAATATTGAACTGACATTACAATCCTTTCAAGTTATAATAAGTTTTATGCAAAAAAGCTCAGTTTACTTTCGGTGTAGGTTTTTTTACAACACAACACAATAAGACGTTTAATATATCAAGGTTCATCCAAGATTCCGAAAGTGGTGAAACCAGAAATTTGGCCAATGCTGGACTCAAAATGTTCAAGAAGGAAAAAAAAACAAGTGGACCGATATATCATCTGCTACGACTACTCTCAAGTTTTTAGTAAATTCCATAAATGTAACAGCGAGCTAAATCGGTTGTGGCTCTTCTTTGAAGAGCTGAAACCTTTCAGTGAACTAAGAATATCCTCGACGTTGGCATTGCTCAAAAATTGAAAGAGAAGCGCACCAAAAGATTTATTTAAACATTTTCTTTTATTTATCGACGAACTTTTTTATGCAAAACTTCAAATGCGCACTCAGCACTTTTTGTCCTTCAGCTGAATCTGTACGAAAAGACATGAAAAGTCATAATTTGGTTCCAGATAGAGCATGTCATTTCTTGGAAGTTCACAATAATTAGCTGAACAATTTGGAAAAAATGATTGAGAGGAGTCACAAGATTTTCTACTATATTAAATACGCTACTGTCTCGGCAAATTTAGCTACAAATACATTATTTAAATATATTTTTTTGAAGTATTTTGAGTTCCTTTAGTTAAAGAAGACAATTAAAAACGATCAAATGCGGGTTAGAACAGTTGGCAAAAAAATATTTATCGCTTTGTATGTTGGTCCAATGCATGTAACAGTAACAGATTTTCTTACGCAGTTTTTAGTGATTCATTTGACACCATAACCAGAAGCTCTGCAGGCACTCAATTATAGTCTGGCAGAAGGATGCTTCTAGTCAGCCACATTCCATTACATATGCTAGCCTTGTTATCATTTGATTTTAAGTTTTTTTGTTTACTTGGACAGTTGATAAATTTCTTTAAGTGACTTTTTAGTTCATCAGGAGTTAAATATTATTAAGTCATTTGAGACTCGTGACTTCCGAACTTGGCAAATTGTATTATAGCCTCATAGTATTTACTTGGACGATAAGGAAACTCAGTTGTGTTTTTACTTTTTTATGGATTCTTTCAGAAAGATTTTAAATGTGTTGTTAGTTAAGCGATGATAATGACACAGTGCGATAATTTTGCACCCAGACTTTTTATCTCTCGCCTGAACGCGAAACGCCATCTACAGACATTACGTTGAAAGCGGTTACTTTCTTCTTTTCAAGGCGCTCAAGTTGGCTGCGTGAGGTAAAAAAAAAAAAATTGGTCGGTAAACCACAATGGAGCAACGCACTATTATAAATAGTATTCAAACTTGAATCAGGCCTTAGTGCAACAAAAACGTACGAATCAAAAATTAAAATTGCAAAAAGCTTATGGCGATGAAGCCCAGCAACAGAAGTCAAGATATGGCATTTTAAGTAATCTTGTTTATCAAGGTGCCACGCCTGTTTGTCTAATCTCGTCCAGCTTTTGTGAGGTACTTAACATAGACAATATACATCCTAGCACCGAATTTCAAAACCTTTGCTGCCAAAGGCGCCAAGAGATTCCGTTTTAAGTGTTTTTGTATTATGAAAGTTCTGGCTGAATTTCGTTCTTGGCGATAATTTAGTGCCTATCGTACGATAAACATTACATTATCGCCGAGAACGAGATATCGGCCAGACCCTTCTTGTTCTCGTCCTCGGTCGTACCAGAAATAATTTTTTTGATATCGTCTCGTTATCGTTCTCGGTCGCGATATCGATATTTATGGCTTCTCGGAGAAGCACTAGTCGTGAGTCAGTTGAAGATGATCAAAATCCATCAAAATATCATCAAAAATCAAAGAAATGCTGATCGCCTTCTACAAAAGCAAGCGTTTGGTGTATCACGAAAATTTTTCAAGTGGCCTTTGAAGTTGCACGGAGTTTGGTTACAGGAATTCGACGTATGCGGCCAGAATACAAAAGAACGGATAGTTGTTGCTTGTTACACGGCAATGCAACGCCAATTTCTAGCTATTTCATATCTGCACTGTATTCGCCTGATTCGGCAACGTGTGACTTATCCCTATTTTAGAAACTGAAATTAATGCTCAATGATTGTTTTTTCGAGGACGTAGGTGGATACAATCAAAGCAGCGGCGACGCGACAACTGCAGGCAGCACCGTTTTAAGACATGTGTCACCCGTTTGCATCACTTTAAAGTCGCTGTAAACACGGTTTTGATGGGGTAGGTAAACGCTTTGAATAATAAATGAAGAGTCTTGAAAAATATTGAATTGTTTGCGTGCGTTATGAGGAAAATCTGGGTGGAAAATTCTCACACTGCATATATATTTCGTAAGATTTAATTAAAGGAACTATTATTTTGTATACAGTTAAAATAAAAATTTAGAAACTTTTAGGTTATATTTTGGCAGTGGAAATTTGGAATTCATCTGGGCTATTTTCATGTGATATGATTTTACTTAGTCAACTTTACAAGTTTTTTCATCAAAGTTAAAATTAAATGAAAAGAAGGGGAGAAATAGCGGAAAATAGTTTTTACTGTCTCAATGAACTACAGATAAAGTGAAAAGTATTATTAATATCTTAATAAAAGACATTCGATAATAAATAATTCAGCAGTAGAAGTAAGATAGTCAAAATTTGCGTAAAAGAAATCAAGAAAAATAAATTTTTTTATTGCGGCCACCTTGATGCGGACTAAATGTATCGGCGCAAAATTGGAAATAACTGTAGGCCATTGTGGAGTACATAAACCAATTTCCCTTGTAAAGTTGCTGTCTACAACTTTGGTTTCGTTGTACTTTTTTTTATGAAATACCATCCATAGAGTGGCTGTCAATGGCCCCTGGTTATTGCGGTTGTGAACGCATGAATACCTCGGTACTTTTTTATTGTTTTCAAATTTTGCACAGCAGTTTTTGATAATTTGGCCCCAAGAGATTCATTGTGAACATAAAAATATTCCAGATTGTTTTTACAGGGGCAGGTTTTGATTGTGCGCGAACTAAGCGCATAAAAATTATTTAATTCCCAACTTTTCAAGTGGATAGCAATATTTCGCCAATTTTGATTAAGAAACAAATCTTGAATCTTTGGAAATGTATTCAATTTTTAAATGAAATATTTAACAAACTCTGTATAGATGCCTCTCTCGCTCTCACTCAATAAAATCCTTTAGATTGTTGAATAACTTCTAGCCCTAATACAGAGTCAACACGATTCATTGTGCATGGGGTGGTGCAGCTTTACTTACTGATGATCCTTTTCGTTCGGAACAGCCACCCAAGCAGTTGGTTGGTTTGGTCCGGTGCGTATGCTGTTGTTGCTTGTGGCTACCCGCCGGCCGATATGTAACGCCTCGTAGGGCATCGCTGTTGTCCTTAGTTGAATCGGACGTGCCCGTTTCCTCATCATACTGGACGCAATGCATAGAATTGCGCATTTCAAGTATCAAATCGCAAACGAGTGCAAAAACATTTCAAAAAGTAGTCAAGTTGTTAATCAATAATGATTTTTTGATTAGGTGATTTCAATTTGGTTTTAATGTTTTTTTCATATTTTCTTTCTTTTTTGTTTTTTTTTGTTTGTTGCTTTAAACGACAAAATCTTGTGGATTTGAATAAAAAACAACGTTCTCGCAACTGAATTAAAATCAATTTTGCATGCTTTGGAAACAATTCGATCCAATTAAATTCAATCAGATGCAAATAAAAAAAAGTGTTCAACTAAAGATGAAAAGTTTTTCTTTGGTTTTGAATTTTCCGGGCTTATGTGAGGTCAATTGAATGAACTGAGGAAATGAAAGGAAAACACATCACAACATTCAACGGAAAAGAAAATCTAAATTGAATTCAAACAAAAAACAAAAAGGAAACTCAAACAACAATAAAATTTAAATTTTAAATGAAACAACACACTAAAAGCACAAACAAAAATCGGGAGCGAGAATCATATTGATTTTCTGCTTGATTTGAGCAAAGGCAAATGAACACGAAAAAGCGTCTGCCATGCAACTTTTTGTTTTGTTTGAAGTTTAGGGCACAATAAAATTAAAATTTTCAAAGTTAAGGGAATAATAAGCAAATTGGTGACAACTACAGAAAATCATAGAAATTATTTTGAGCAACATAAATGGTTAAATTAGGTGGGCCTAAAATTTATGTAAGATGAATATTTTCATACGATTTCAAAAGATTTTTAGTTAGACCAGGCGAATAGATATTTTGTTTACTTTAATGACCATGTGTCTGATTTAAACGCATTCATTATATGCTGCTGACTATTTTTATATATCCCGACCATATGTATGTATGTATATACTTATTAATAAATATTAAATCAACTGACAATATTTTCAATAATATTCATTCCTAAAAACTTATATTTACTTGTGTATGTATGTGACGATGAATAAATACAAAACTATATTTTGAATATCTTCGGTGTGATATCGGGTTTCTGAAAGGTAATTTGAAAATTTTCCAATCGGCGAAAAAAGGTTGAAAAATAATTTTGGATATCGAAAGAAGCTATCCCAGGGACTAATTTGCACCAATCAATGGGAAAATGTCTAACAGAGATTTTGAGCATGACCATTGCCCACTTTGGGTCATTTCTGCATTATAAGAATTTGTAGAAATGGATTCGGAAAAACTTTTTCCCCAATTTTGTAAAAAAAAACCTTATTAGTCCATGGAGAAAGGCCGAAAATAGAATTCGGGCAATAAAATATTTTTTTTTTCCAAAAATGGATCAAAGACGGGTCCTTCGATGTCGCAGGACTGACGTTGGTATGTCGAAAATTTTTTTTGTGCTTTCCTTATCGATTCTAGCAAAACAGGTTGTTTTTCAATGACCCCAAAACAAGCCGATCCACCACCACTAGCGATGACCAATCATATAAATTTCTAAAACAGAAACCAGAAACCTTTTTTAACTATGGACTCATACAGGAGCTCCTGGTAAGGCCAAAAGCTAAAATTCGATATTAAATCTTCGATTGTTGGAAGAGAATTGCAATTTCTGGGTTGCGTCACCGCCACTGGTAATGACCAAAGTCCATTTTTAATTTCCCCAATGATTGGTGCAGTAATTTTCCTTTGAATAGAGTTACCAGAGGACATTGAGGCGAGCTTGGATATGAAAACGCAAAAGTGCTTAAGTGTTGTTCTCAAGGCCGTATCCAGGATTTTATTTCGGGGGGGGGGGGGGGTTGTGGACTTGAGATTTTTTCTACGTAGTGTATATTCTTTGCAAAATCGTTTCTATATAGTGTCCGTCAAAATATTTCGGGGGGGGGGGGGCGGTGTTCTATCCCCTGGCATCCCCTCTAGATACGGCCCTGGTTGTACTGTTTAGCATATTTTCCTAAACTCGTAGATGCTCTTTATCCATCAAGACCCCCTAGCGCAATATTCTGGATAATAGGTAATTTTTTTTGAATATTTCCACCCATAACAAACCTTTTTAAAGGGAAAGTTTTATGGAAAGTTCAAAAAGATCTTTCAATGAGAGAGTTACTAAACAGGTCTAAGGATGACATTCATGTTATACATAGATTCGAACAAATTTTTGAAAAAAGCATGGAAATCTTAACACAGTGTTAAAAAGCTTATACATTTCGATCCTGCACCAGAAACAGTTCCCAAAATTTTGTATATTTACAAAAAGTGGAGTTTTGTCGTACAGGGAAATTTATAATAATTTTTTGACAAATGCCCATTTTCGTAATAACAGATATCCACATTAACCTACCATTTGTTCTGAAAAGATGAATTGACGTACTTTTTCTTTTAAAGTATTAGTTCACCAAACCTTTATGCAATTTATTCACCGGCACACTTGAACTTAAAAAGTTGAAAAACTATAAATAAATTTTGACCCGTGTATCTTTTGATATTTAAATTTTTTTGTCAGAGTATTTAATAATTTACATTTTGCAGCGTTCACTGAATGACGGTTACAGACATGGTCTTACTTTTTGGTAATGGAGATAAGACAAAATTTTTTTTCTTAAACTCAGCGTATGAGATTCTCTCAACGTATGATTCTCTCGAAAAGAGTAAATAAAAACAAGGAAATTATATGAAAAACTGACGTACTGTTAAATACAACAAAGAATTCTATTAGATATAAGTGCAGCGTTCCCGTAATGACGTTTTCTTTGGTACTATTGAAAATAATATAAAAACCAAAAAATGATATATTTTTTTTCAAAAAAAATATTTTTCAGTGTGAACTACAATAAAAAAAATGATTTATATTCGCAATAAAAAATATTCGTCATAAAAACAAGTTGATGGCTATCAACTGAAAAGTTCGCCGAAGCATATTTCCCACCTCAATGATTTTGAGCCACAAACGATAAAATCAAACACAAAACTGCTTTTAAAATTACAATGAATAATAATATTGTAATAAAGAGTAAAAAAAGGCCCAAAATTATTCCATGCAATGCCATTAAAAATGTTTGCGTTTTATAATAAAATTATTTTTAATTATTTAAATGGATTTATATTTAATGTATGTAATGTCCTTTGTTGCAACGTAGCACATGCAAGGGTTTTTTTGTTTTGAAAAAAACAAAACATTAACACAAAAATTCCTACATTTCAATTTAATTATTTAGTTGTACAGTAATTTTTTTCAGTTTTTTGTATTATTAATAACATGTGTACAACAAACTACAACAACAACAACAACAACAGGAACAACAACAACACAAAGTTAAGAGAAAGATAAACGCAATACGAAAGAAATTCTATAATCAACAACAATTAATTTTAATTTAAAATTTAATATATTTGTTTTGTATTTCAGTTTAGAAGAAAAAAAAAATTTATAATCGATAGCGAAGAAAGACTCACTGCGTGCGTGTGCGTAATTCTCAGGTTAAGTCCAATACAATCAAAAATTTTTATTTTACTGTTTCTTTTGTCACGTTGTTTTTTTATTTGTTTGGAAAATGTTGTTGTTTGTTAGTAAAAAAAAATATTTGTGTTCTGTTTTTTGAGTTTTTGATATGCAAAATGACTGCCAAAAACTTACATGTTTTATGTTTGTGTATGTGCAGTGTTTCGTTGTGGTCGTATCGGTGGATGAAGCGCAAAAAACATTACTTTATTACCTGTTTTTATTACTCAGTTTTCATATTTCGTTTCATGTATTTTAAAAATAAGTGAAAGTGAAAAGTGCTTTTTTATACGATATATTTTATGGGATTTATAGAAAGACTTTTGGAAAAATATAAGTAAATTGGACGAATAAACAAATTTATATTTTAATTTAAGAACAATTGAAATGCCACTTTCATTGAAAGTGTCGATACTCTGACAAAAAAGGAGAAAATAACAGTTGCTGTCACAGTTCTATAACAACGAAAACAGTTCTTAACTAGATTTGGTTTGGTTAGGTAGGAGTGGCAGTCAGTTACGAAAACTGACTCAGTTAGACCAAATGTGATCCATTGTGATACCACAGTTTGTCTGACTATACCCTCTCGTTAAATTCATCAGATTTCGTAATGAAACTAAATAACTGACCTATACTAACATGTTTGAGGTCATCCAGGTCATCAAATAAAAACGACCCAAGTGCTTTGTGGTGTTTTCTAGCAAGTGCAAGACACGATCAGAGAAAATGTTTAATAATTTCCTCTTCCTCCACATATTCACAGCTTGTACAGAAATCAAGAGACCTAACACCCAATCTTTCCGCATGTCTGCCGATGAGGCAGTGGCCAGTTGTGACTGCAACTGACGAGACACTATGTCTAGTGCTAGAAATCAGCTCTGACGTACGCTTAGCATCCCATTTCGGCCAGATTTCTCTAGATATTTTGCAAGTTGACCCTTGAGTCCATCTTTTGTTAGCACTTTTTACCATTTCTTCTATAAGCATAGTTCTTAACTAAGGACAACCCAAAAATCAAATCAGCCTGAAGTCTTTCTTCTTCGATCAAAGATCCATTATTTTAGAAAATGAAGTAAGATTTATTGAATTGAGTAAGAGAACGACGCACAGTGGGAAATTGTGGCCATATGAACAAAAAAAAAAAAAAAAAACATTGCTTCCATTAAGTACCATCTGTTGTTAATAGACTACTGTCAAAATGTGATATATTTTCGTCTTTAACTTGAAATTTAACAGGTGTTCAAAGCATACAACTTCATGGATTTTTGTGAAATAGAGAAAAGTGAATTTCGAGTGCTTATTTTAAGCTTTAAAAAACCGTCACTCAAACCAAGGAAAAGCTCGAAAGTACTCTGGGGACTGCACCATCAACCTCAATGGTAAGAAAGTGGTTTACTGAGTTTCCTTTCGGTCGCGCATTCACTAGTAACGCTGAACGTTCTAGACGGCCACTTGAGGTCAATACACCCGAAAATGTCGATATGGAAATTCACGATATGGTGTTGGCCGATCGGAGAGTGAAAGTACTTACTTGAGATTGTTGATGCCATTGCAACGTGGATTGGATTTTAAATAATCAGTTGGGTTTTAGAAGCTTTCCGTAAAATGGGTACTGCGGTTGCTCTCAATTGAACATAAACGCAATCGTGAGACATGTGTAGTCTCAATAACAAAATTGCATGAATTAGGCTACAAATTGATATCTTATCGACCATATTCTCCGAATTTAGCCCCAAGTGACTATTCTCTATTTCGAAACCTAAAGAAATGGTGCGGTTGAAAGAGATTTAGCTCCAACGATGAAATCATTGCTCAAAGAAATTCTCATTTTGGAAAAAATTAAAAAAATTGGAAAAACGTTAGACTAAGTGTGATTGGAGCTTAAAAGAGACTATGTTGAAAAATAAAATTTTTTTTTGCTAAAAAACTGAGTTTCATTCAGAAAAATCACGGACTCTTTGATCCACCATCGTATATTACTACAGTGGGCTCACAACAGTTGAACTTTGAAAACCAAAAATTTTCTATGTAAATTATTGGATAAACTGCTTCAGTTACTTTATTTGAAACAAAATTCAGTAGGTAATTATGCTAAGATTTTGAAAGTTTGAGTTTAAAAAGTCATAGTTGAGAAAGTTCGTTAACTTAAATAGTAAAAAATGGGTTCCTATTGCTATATTTGAAGAAAAAATAATATATATTTTTTCACATTTTGCAAGGCTTTACAATAACTTCATCAATTGTACTCAAATTCAGAAGGGATAGAGAAGGGAACAGGTAAGCGGTCTTTTTCTCTTTTCATACGATCTGTAATAAGTTGAAAACGTATTGACAAATTAAGACGCTAATTTTAGTCAATAACTTATTGTCACAATTCTTACTGCAATTTGTTCGTATTTGAGCAGCAGTTAAATAGAGAAATTACTTAAACTAAAATAAAGTCTGTATAGGGTGCTTTACACAAAATCATATAGGTACTTTTATTTTAAATGAACAAATACCGATTTTTTTATTTATTTTTTGGAAATTTCTGTCTTAAAACAGGTTCTAACGAGGAGTAAAGATATCCTTTAAGTAAGTTTATTTTATAATATTAACAGAGAAAAATTTTCCTAGGTGCCAGTAAATTTCTACTTTGAAATAAAGTAAATTTCTTTATATTAAGAAAACCTTCTTTCTTGCAAAAATTAAAATGTTTCTCATATGAAGTGGTTTTAAGTTTTGTAACTTTGTCCTCATATTGAGTAAAATTTTCTTTAAATCAAAGCAGCAACATTTACTTATACTAAGGTAAACAACTTACTAATTTTGAGGAACCCATGGCTTTAGCTCGTATTGAAGGACATTTTGTTCTTACACTTGGGCATCTTTCCTTAAACGGAGAAAGTTTTTTTTTTCGGTGTAGGCATGTCCGTGGACGAATTTTTCCATATTCATAAATTTTTCTTTTTTTAACCTTAAAAAACATCTGTACCAGATTTCAATATTTCATAAGTACAAATTTTCCTTCATAAACGCTCTTGCATACCAGCCAGTTAAGATATTGAAACATCAATAAAGTACGCTCGACCCACAAAAAAACACCTCTTTGGGTGCAATTGATACAACAAAAATTTTTAATGAAAGAAATCAAAGCATCACCTTAGTGAGGTTGGAGCACAAATGTTTGAACTCAAAATTTTTCCCAGCGACCGGTGCAATACGTACAAATTAAGTCAAAATTCTCGCTAAGCAAGTTAGAAGTGGCTCTCCTGGTCATACTCAAAAATGGTTTCAACTATTCTTGGTGAATATAAATTTGATCAGCATGCACAAAAATGCATGACTCACACATAAAGGCAGGTTTTCCAAAATATTTGGAATGTTTTTTTACAATTTTATGGCGAAGCAATTTCAACATGTTTGCTCAACGTTAGTGTGTCCACATTTAGTGTTTTTAATGCTTTTTCGTTGTGTCAAAAGTTTTGGCATTTGATAGATTTTCAAAATAATGTCAAAGTCTCAAATTACAACACTTCATAACGATATAATTTTATTAACATTATTTTGTAATATATCGCGGTGTATAAGGCTTAGCTGAACGTGGTTTTTTACACATAAAATTAATGATTCGAAAATACGAAAATCTGGCGTGAAAGTCTACTGTGACAAAGAAACCGACTTTTTAAAGCTTAGAAAAAATCTGCCTTACATGTCAAGATATAGAGTTTCAGTAGATGTTTTGGTTATATGCGAGGTGTAACATACCGTTGTCAAACCACGCATACATTTTTCGTGAGGCAGAAAATACGATTAAGATATATCCAAGGAGTTTTCATTAAAAATTTTTTTTTGCGATCCCATAAGCATAATGTAGGCTTATGGAGAAGCGGACATGAATAACATGTGAAAAACGCAAACGGAAAATGTCGTTTTCACACATAAAATGGCTGCGAAATAGTAAAAAGAGGTTGCCGTGAGTATACTGACAACTGAAATTCTTAAGCTAAAACATAGTAACCACGACTAGTCAATTGTGATAGAAAAAAAAAACAAATAAAAATATGAACAGGAAGCACAAAAATCTCATTTGTTTGCCAGATTTGTTATTTATTATAAGTTTTGGATCCGGATCTGCAGTAAAATTTTCCTATAAAGTCAAAAATTATCCTTAAAATAGATTTTTTGGTCATTATCTTTAAATTTGCAGGATATTCACAAGATATTTTACCCAGAAGAGCTCACAGTTTTACAATTTTTTTAATGTCCATTGAAAACTGTAGCATGGAATATATCAAAAATCTGAAATCACAAATTCTACAATTGGATTTGCTTGAGCATTTAAAAGAAACCAGAGTTTTCCTTTGGATCGTAACAAAGATAACGGGTGGTTTTTTAAGTGTTTGGTTTTTAAGACTGAAAAAAGAACAGCAAATTTGCAATAGTGAATGAAATATTTATATGGAGCGATACATCAATTCCTTTCATTAACTTTTTAAAGACTATTTCATGTAAATGTTGCCAGTGGCTATGCCTGAGCTGGTTAATCCGTAAGCTCCAATTTAGACAAAATTTTTGCAGAATTTCGGCCAGTATCTCACCAATGGCAGCTGTAATGTTGTCTTCCAGGGCTGAAATTATTGCTGGCTTGTCCCTGTACACGAGAGACTTCACATAGCCACACAAGAAATAGTTTAGTGGGGTCAGCATGAGACTAATTGCTCATGAAACTCGCCTCTCAATAGGTCCATGGTATCGCGTGCCGTGTGGCATGTGGCACCGTTTTGTCGAAATCACATGTCAACCAAGTCCAATTATTTCATTTTGGGCAAAAAAAATCGGTAATCATTGCACGGTACATTGCTCCATTATGATTTCTATTATTTTTGAAAGATTACGCTCCAATGATGCCGCCGGTCGACAAACTGCAACAAACAGTGCATTTTTCAGGGTGCATTGGCAGCTCTTGAACTGCCTCTGGCTGCTTTTCAGACCAAATTCGGCAATTCTGTTTGTTGACGTACCCACTGAGCCGAAAATGAGCGTCGTCGCTGAAGAAAATTTTTCGATAAAACACATAAAAAACACATTTCTCACAGAGCATGAATTTTGATAGTAAAATTAAATAGTTTGCAAGCGCTGTTCTTTTGTTAATCCATTCAGAATGAAAGGCAAACCCTTTTGAGCATTTTTGACGCAGGGAAATGTTATGTATCACGCGTGAGGTGTCAAAAAAAATCACCGTTACATAGGTGTATTGCCGAAAGATTTTTGAATCCAATGATGAAATATCTCAAATATAGACGTGATGGAGCAATCCCAATGCTAAGACCAAAGTCTTAGTGAGTCAAAATATACAAATATAAAATAGAAGGCTTAGTCCAAAATAGAAAAATAAGTTAGAGCTGCTTTTCATTTTATTTGTTAAAGATATCTTTTTTAAACATAAAAAAAAAGATTCAAATTAAAACAATTTTTTAAAGTATTCACAACATAAAAATACCTTTTACGACAATAGTTGTGATGACCAATATTTTTGGAAAGAGAATCGAGGACAATAATTATAAATAATGATTATTACAACAAACGAACTTCAGAAAAAATAATAAATATTTTATGTCAGAGGACTTTATACATTGATTATGAAAATTAAAAATAAACTGAAGTATTGCTCATAACAAAAATTAATATTCGTTACGTAACAAAACCTGAAGTAAGGGACGTAACATTTTTAAAAGAACAAAATAATAACTAAAAACTCATATATTCGAAATCATTCTGCATTAGGTGCCTTCACACGTAGTCTTGTATTTGTGTTAAAATGTTTACTTGCGTAGTTAACGCTGCCAATTCAAGTGATTCTTGTGCAGTGTGGTCTGTTTAATGTGCTATCTGCTGTGATCATCATTTAAAAATTTTGCACACAAATAAGATTATGTGCGAAGACCTCTATTGTAATACAAATTTAAAGCAAATAATCACAAGTATGTTGCAAGGACTTAAATATCTTTCAAACTGAAAATTTACACAGTAAAATTTCTTACCATTAGTGCAGGAAAATAAGGCCAAAAATGGGAAAAGAAAATTCAAAACGCTTGAAATTACACTTAAATAACTCAAAGCGTGTGATAAATATTCAAAAATGTGTGCTCAAAGTAAACTTTATTTTAGTCTAATATATTTTTCTATTTATTTCATTTGAAACAATATTTTGGAAAGAAAATTTCCACTTTAAAATTCTTTTAATGGTTGAACTGAACAATTTTCGAAAAAAAAAAAAAAATTGTAGACATATGAAATATTTTGTAAATTAAAGTAGTAATAGATACAAAAATCTTCACCACATATTGAATATCCATTTTTATATTTATTTTTTTTTTAATAAAAGTTTCTTTTGCTTTATAGTTAACTATGAAATATCATATTAGTGGTATTAATCTAAACGCGCAAGTTTGCACAAATTTGCAAATAGGCAAATTTTGCGCAATGTGTTTCATAAACGCCCCTTGGAATATTTTGTGCAATTTGTGGCAGTTGTGAGAGAATTGTAATGGAAATAAGAGTGACAAATACAAAAATTGTAAACAATAACTTTTTGTTGAGAGAATCGTATGGGATAGAGAGAGACAATTGCACAATTAGTAGCGCAAGTTTGCGCGACAATTTTCCTGCGCGACAATTTTCCTGCGCAAACTTGCGCTTCTTGTTCAAAACACTTTCCATACGATTTTTGACAGTTCGTTTGCACAGGGTTCAAAAGGGCACAGCTTGCGAGGGTTTTGCGCGTTTAGATGAATACCATTGAAGTATTTATAAAATGATATCAATTTATCACCCATTGCAGCAAAATTTTATGTAAATTGAACTCAAACTCAAAATGTTGAATAAAAAGCTTCTTTCAACGTCACACCCGTTACGCACTTTAAAATAATTTTCTGAATTAATTACACATACCTATGACAATTTTATATTTTAAATATATATCCGAAGGTACCATAGTACTTGTTGCAAGAGATGAAATTGTATTCTCACACTTGTCCGACAAGATATGAATGGAAATATGTCTTAAACTGTCACATCTATTCTCCTGAAAGTGTCGATAACGATATTACCATTTTTTAAGCATAAAAATTTTAATTATTTCAGGTTGTAGTTGTCAAAAATTTTTAAATTTATAGAAAATACATTTGATGAGGAAAATTCAAAGTTTCGATTTTTTAACACATAGCTATGCGAGTGAAGGTGGTGTGCTTATATTTGATCACTGATCGTGAAGACCTCAATATACTGAGTACAAAAGGACGTCCAAAAAAGCAAAAGTTATTACCTTTTCTATGCGTGAGAAAAATAAACACCTTTCCAGAGGTGACAGGTTACCTATGTACTCCAACACAAATTGTATGAAAGTTATAATAATAATAGAGTTTAGCTACTACAGCTATTAGCCTTCTTAGCTATTTAGCTTGAAGCTTTAAATCAAGTAAAAAGCTTTTTAATAAATAATGGAGATGGAAAAAATTATACATGCAATTAATTTTTTATTTTTTTATCATTTTTTCTTAGCTTTCTCAACATACCCACTCAGACCATGTGATATAGATATTTAAATAATTATATGTGTAATTTTACATGGTCCAAGGCGTAAGTGTTAGAAAAAATTTACTTTTAATTTTATTTTCAAATTTGTTGGCTTGAACTGTACAAAATATTGACATCTGTCGAACTGATCAGGTGAAACCACTGATATGAAAGAATAATATTGATATACTGTCAGGAGTTCTCGTGAAAATTCAGAATTTCAGAATCCAAACGTAAAAAATTTTGTTTTGAAAATGAAATGGGTACCCCGTCATACACAGAAGGATTAAATTGTTTTTCGAGTCTTTTAAAGTTGAGTACATCTGGATCTACCTATAATATTAAATAGTGAATAGCGTATCTAGGGGGGCAGCAAAATGGTCGTGTAATATGTTTCATTTCGGTTGGGTATTTCTAAGCCAAAAGTGAAGAGGACCGTTTTGTTTGGTAAGATAAATAAAATTTTTGGATCGAACACAAAATATTGTTTTGTTAGGGGGCAGCAAATAAGTTGTTTGCCCCGGGCGCCCAATATATACGGTACGCTACTGATAATAGTCAGTCTAAATATTGGCTTATTCACATGGAAATTTGTTGAAAAACTGAAATTAAGAGCTCAGCGAAATACATGATTTCTTTTTTTTCAGTTTCAGTCGATTTTATTATGAAAATTCAAGTGAGCTTGCTAAGTGGTCTCGAAGCGACTAATTGCATTTTGATAACTAAAAATATGAAATTGCGATTAAAGAAGTATCACACAAAATTTAATATGCATATGTAAAATCGGAACTAAAAAAAAAGTACAGAACGTTTACACATCGAACATTTCTTAAAAAAGTCTCAGAGATAGATCGAAGAAATAAAAACCTGTTCTCGGAATTAAAGGATGAATGATCACTGCTGCTATATGTTAAACTGAATTCTACTTAGGTGGCCTAAATCAAAAAACAAATGCTTCAGGTAGACTCCTTATTATAAGTTACAAGTACTTAGGACATACCCAATAATAAGAGTATATTACCTTATACGTTTAAAGTCATAATATCCTGCCAGTACTACTTACATATATCGGTTCAGTATTGTTGTTGGAAAACAACAATTATTGCGTTTAAGCATAAAATATAAATGACCATATTTAGTCCGAAATTATTTTACTGAGCATACTGTTCAGTAGCAAAAAAAAAAAAAAATCCAGTAAACAACGCTTTATTGAACCAAAAAAGGGAATAAAGTCCTAGTCCTTCCATTGCTTAATGGAATCATAAGTGACCTCAAAGTCGATTAGTAGTAATAGATTTTGCATGGGTTCTCAGATTCTTGTAAAAAGAAGAACATATCTGGCTTACAAATTCTTATCAATCGGCTTATAAGTCACTAATGATTTCATTTAGCAATGCATGAAACCAGTGTGACTAGCTGTAGCCATTTTTGTTGTTGTATTGTTTTGTTTTATGTAATTTTATTGGTGTTGATACTGAATGCACTGAACAGTCAGCTACGCAAAATAATTCAAAATTATTTTATGTTTCAATATAAAATGAAAAACCTAAGTACTTAATGGCGTCAAATTAAAACATCCTACCAATTTTATATATCTACTATTCTTAACAGACCAGATACAATTTCGATTGGTTGTGATGGCGAAAAGTTAGCTTATCTATAAAGATTACAAAAAAAAAACCAGTTTCTAATAAAAACCAAGTGGACAATTTTTTGAAATTAATAAAAAAAATTCCATGTTTAAATCTCACTTTCTTTGACGTTTTGCTTTCCGGAACAATTAATTATTTTTCTTTTAATATAAATTAATGGCTAAGTTGAAAATGGGTTTTTAACATTGCCAAGAAGTCCGGCGATGGCAGTTTCGATACATTTGTACTTTTTCCGATACATTTGCGTTCTGAAAAATCGTCGTCAGTACATTCGACAAGTTTTAAGTATATTCGGCACATTTGCCGCATGCATTCTTAGTACATTTGGCGAATTTTCAGCACATTTTTAGCACATTAGGACAAATTATCTCCTTTTCCTAGGGGTTTTGAGTTGCTAAAAGTGAAGACCTTGTTTTTTTTTTAGTAATTTGTAGAAAGTGTACAACATTTTAGTAAAATTGGGTGTTGAAGACAAAAAGTACATTCTGCCTCTAAAATTAGTAAATTTCAAGTTTCGATTCAATACATCTTAACAAAACCCAAATTACATCATTGAGGAAGTCCCTTATTAAATATTTTAAGACTTCATTTCAAAAACTTTTCCAAAAGCCTTTCTTACGAAGATCTATGCTACAGTAAAAAAATATTTGAAATATTATAAAGTAGAGTGTTTTTCGTTAAAAAGATGAAAAGGGTGCCAAAGAAGACATTCTAAACTAATAAGATACCTTGTATTTTTTTGGAATAAAAGTGCGCTAATGAGAATAAAATAATTAGAGGACAAAATGCACTGAAGCATAGTAGAAAAAGAAGAGGACGCATAGAGAGAAAGTGAAAAAAGTTAACAAAAAAAGTGCAAACAATTTGGTAAATAGCCAAGGGATTTAATTTATTATTCTGAGCTTCTGAGCTTTGTATGGTAAATTTAATTTAGTTTTTTTTACTAAAAGTTAAAAAAAGCGATTTTTAAAATATTTGCATAAAAATAAATATTAAAAAATAAATAGAGAAAAAAATAAAACAAAATGCGTTTTACATTAGAGAACAAAAACCAAAATTATTCGAATAAAAATTAAGAAATTTACAAAAATCAAAGTTGTTTTTGTATTGCTTGTTTTGTTGTTATGGTGAGTGAAGATATTGGTTAGACATGCGAAAAATTATCTCATCGGTAGAGACGATAGTTATGAATCGCTTAAAATATTTTTCAAAAATTTAATGTATTGTGTTTTGGAATTTTTTTAATATTTAAATTTATTTAAATTTAATTCATCATAGTACACGCTATGTGCATTCATTTTTTTCACAGTGTCGTTTTGGAAATGTGGCACCTGTTCGGACACAAAAGTATCTCGAATATTAAGCACGCGCGAATATTGATTGCATTTTGTTGCTTTTCTTTTTTTTATTTTTATTTTGTTTTTGTTTTTTCGTTAGTTTTTAGTTGTTAATGTTGTTTTTGTAGTTTTTATGTTTGGACTCACCGATGGCCGCAATCGCACACAGTTCTTTCCGAAAGCTGAAAATGGTCCCCATTTGTCTACAGGCGAGTTACTCACATGTGACACATCCGTATTCGATGTATCCTGCGTCCTGTAAATGCCAATAGGTATTTCACACGTTGTCGAGCAGAGCTTTTGATACAATCGTCCATATGTTCGTATCCACATGTCGTCCTTTGTTATGCGCATCTGTGTTATGGCGAGGTACAAAGTAAATTAAAAAGATTAATTTGGCTCAAGGTTTGCAAACAGTTTTTATGTACATATGTGATAATTTAATAAAAACAACATAAAGCAAACTTTTTCAGCGCTTAAAACAAAGGCTCAGATGCGAGTACTTGAATCAAGTGTTTAATCAGTGTTGCTTCAGGCATAACAACCATGATCCCTTACGAGCACACAGGTGCGCTAATAGAAATTTTTGGTTTAAATGAATATTAAGAATTTAGTAGGCTCGCATGATCTACGACGGCCTTCATTCGTCTACTAAATGTACTTCTAGGTTTTTAGGGTACTTCAGATCTTTGTTGCCTCGGATAGAAAAACCGCGGATACCTTAATTCTTAACTACATCGAACGGAGTGTGACCGTAAATTGCTAATTCTTCAGCCTTTTCATTACCATCAATGTTCCTGTGGCCTGGAATTCATATAAGAGTTATTTCGAGCTGGCGCCCTTGCCTGGCTAGTTCCTTCATGAATTGTTCTACTAATTTGGGTTTATTGCCTCCGCGTTCATAGCCTTGATAGCAGTCTGGCTATCAAAAGGATTGCTGGCTTTCCCATATTAGAATTGCCCAGTAACCTGCAGTCTTCTGGTAAAGCTTTCTGCTTGAAAAACACTATCTGAGTTATGTTAACGAAAAGATTATGAAATTTCTGGGTCTATTGAATTGAGCCCCGTAACTACCCCGCAGTTCATCTTTGATGCATCGGTGTAGATAGTGATTTCAAAATTAAGATTTATAGTGCCTTCCACCCATTGAACCAACTCCGAAAACTTCACCTTGAAGTTTTTCTCCAAGTTGAGTCTACAGGTAGGTGTAATCGGTTGGAAGATTAGCCAGCTCAATTGGCAGTGTATTGAGGATGAAACAGTGCCTGTATTGCTACGCTACCCAGTAGCCAGCCTCTCTGAGTCAAATGACCTTGCAGGATGCGGTTGTAGATAGTAAGAGGTACAAAGCAGGGAATGAAAAAAAAAAACCGCACCTTATTCTAACTTTGAAATCGCACAACGCAAATTTTACTTCGCACATTCTTTGTTTCGCTCTTTGATTCAAATACCAACCAAGCTGAAATGAAAGAGAGGAACAGAATGGTAACGTTCTGCCCTAAAAATCTTTATTCGCTTTGTTGTGGTTTTGACTCGCGATTGCTACCCGAATCCATACCAAAGGTAATGATTGTAATTATACCCTACACAGAGAGTATATTCACTTTGTCATTCCGTTTGTAACGCATAGAAGGGGGCGTGGCAGGTATAGAAAAGTATATATATTCTTGATCAGCGTCACCACCTGAGTCGATATAGCTATGTCCGTCTGTCTGTATATAAGTCTGTCTGTCTGTCTGTCTGTCTGTCTGTCTATTTGTCTGTCTGTCTGTCTGTATGTCTGTCTGTGAATGAAATTTGGCACACAGCTCACATCTTCTTGCAAGCTGCTAGCATATAAAAATGGGTGAAATCGGTTCACAGCCACGCCTTCCGCCCATAATCTATGTAAATATACCCAAGTCCATTTTGAAAAAAAGTTGCTGCGATTTTGATCAAAATTGGTGATTTAGTGAATATGAGAACAACATTAAGATTAGGCTAGGTCTTAAGTTTGCAAAGGCTCTTAAAGGGGCGTGACACAGCCCTAAATTTTAAGTTTTATGACGCCATTGCTCGTAAACTTTGCAAGATATTGTGATGCAATTTGGTACACGGATACAGATCTTCTGAATTTTGAATTGCGCATAAAGTGGGCGGAATTGTAAAAGTGGGCGAGGCATTTCTTAACAATTAAAAAATTGGATTTCGTATATCTCCAAATTGGCACATACGATTTTCATTAAAATTTTAGGGATGATGCTACTGAAAGTAGTCAACAATACAAGCCACGTCAATATACTGAAAAATTTATTTTAAGGGCGTGGCATAGCCTACAATATTTATAATCGTTATAAAAAGAGAACTATCAACGCAATCGTTATGAAATTTAATATGGCGGATACACTTGCTAAAATGTGTCTACTTTGGCACAATTTTGCCGGTGGGTGTGGCACCTCCCATATAAGCGAAATACGTTTAATGCTATAGATAGTGTGCTATGAGAGTAATCTTCATAAAATTTTGTGTAGAGGTGTCCGATACTATAAGCATCAGAATTTAATGAAACTTGACAAGATTGCATCAGTGGGCGTGGCACCTCCCTCATTAACATAAAGTTGTAAGTGCTATTTTAAGTAAACTATTGGAGCAATCGATCTGGAATTTGATGTAAGTGGTTTACTGGGTAATAGGTATATATGAATCTTAAGCTGGCGAAATAGCAACAGTGGGCGTGGCACCTCCCATACAATTAAAATACCTTAAGTGGGATAACTATCGAAATATATGAGCAATCATAGTGAAATTTGGTGTAAGCAGTTTTTTAATAAAAAGCTATTTCTGGATCAAAATCGGAGTGGATTGCACCAGTGGGTCTGCCACCGCCCTAAATTTTAGGAATAATTACGGCACATATCACAAACTATACAAGCAATTGTGCTAAAATTTGGTGCGATTATGTTAATCACGAATATCATTGATTGAAACAAAAGTGAGCGGAATTGTAGGAGTGGGCGTGACATATTTCGTGTTTTTCATTTCTATTCTATTTTTTTCAACATTTCCCATATTTTTTTGACATTTTCAGTTTTTTCCAACACTTTCCAACATTTTTGAACCTTTGTACATTATTTTCGACTTTTTCAATCTCCTCAACATTTTTTTAACATTTATTTAAAAAGTACTCTTAATGTAGTGTAGGGTATGTGAGTTTCGGCCTGGCCAAAGATAACACCTTTACTAGTTGTTATTAGAGTCAAAAAAGATTTCTAGGGTCCCAAGCCTCCTTTAGTGATGTCCAAAATTTTTTTAGGTATCTTTCGTATGGAAAAAAATTTTTTTTCGCTCACATGAATCTAATGACAAAAAAGATCACTACATTTGGCACGGGTTCAGATAGCAATTGCGAGTCAAATCCACAACAAAGCGAATAAAGTTTTTTGTACGTACAGAATGCAGAGGGAAAAAGATAACACTCATTGAATAGAACGAAATCGAAACATACGGTAGAGTTTTTTTTTTATTCTCTGGTACAAAGTGTAAGATGACGTTAAAGGCTTTGGTGGGGCAAAATCTAATTGTTCTCGTCACGCGTGGTCGTGACGAAATCTGTTATATTTATGTCCAAAATCTTCAAACTTACCGATGTCAGAAAACCACTACCTGGAGCTTGATCGATGCCCAGTAGAAGTCTTACAAATGTTATGACATAGTCCTTTACAAAAGCCTGATACAGCAGAGTATCCAACATCGAGGCACTAAAAACGCAGCCAGCCGCAAAAGGAAGCCGAAACATGTAGGAAATATGAGATCCACGTTCTTTTTCGCGCTACAAAATACAATTTAATAATAGCGATAGAAATTATTAAATAAAAAATTATTGAATTAATAGCAAATCACGCAAATACCTTTTCCATTTTGCTAAGATGCAGCGCGTATTTATCGTGTGCTCTGAATTGCATGAACCTCATGTTGGAACTTTGTGATAGCTCTGTTATACTCTTGATGCTCGGAAAAAATCTGTAAATGCAGTAAAAATTAACTAAACAACTTTGATAAAAAGGAAAAACATACATTTCGGACAAGCCAACCCAAGTAATGCACTTACCAAGCTATTCATCAAAACATCCTCTAAGGAGCATATTCGACGACTTTTGATAGAATGTAAGATTAACTTCTAAGAGCAGACACTGTAGTATCTATATAGACCTATTGTCCTTAGCATTTAATAACAAATATTCAGTTGCTCAATATCTTGGAAATCCTTAATTCTTACAAAAAGTTGTTAAAATTAAAATTGAATTGATACTTTTTATAAAACTCGCTAATCGTCAGGCAAACAGTAAAGTTTATTCTAATGAATTATAAATGTTCTCGAGAGCCCAGATATTAATGCTTTAATGGATTGCCAGATCAAATGAGTCATAATTTTCATGCGTTTATATTTATATCAACCCAATAAAGAATCCTTACATAGCGAAGGAGACAAAGGAGCAATGCAAACTGATCTCCTAACCTTAGCCCAGCATGTCAGGGAAATCAGAGCTTTAACGCAGCTTATGAAATAATTTGAAAGACACGCAATATAGGGCAGATAACATTTCCTGGAGACCATCAACCGTCCACCTTCCCTCTTTGGCACACACGTACTCATTTTCCTACAGGAACACCACAACAGCTGATCCCGTTTCTCACTTCATTCAAAAAGATTACAGAGTCTTTAACGAGCGCAGATCGCATAACTGTCGAAATATTGAAAGCATCCTCGGAGTTCACCGTTGAGATTATTTTTCACATTTTATTAACCATTTTAATACCTTTTTATCGGTATATAGGGTGGACCACTTATATTTTGGAATTTGATTTTTTTATATCTAAAAAACGAATATTTTTTAAAGTGTTTTTTTATTTTATTTCATTCAAATGACTTCCTCGCCTGGCCTTGCTGTGATTATGATGAAACTTGGGAATTTAGTGCATATGAGAACAAAATTAAGATTGGGAAGGTCTTATGATTTTAAAGAAAGACCTGGCACAGTCCTAAACTTAAATTTTTATAACGTGATATCTTGAAAACCATTCAAGGCATTGTAATGTTATTCAGTGAACGGATGAAGATCATAAATATCTTGAATTGAACCAAATAAGCCGGAATCAAAGGCGTAGGCATGTCACTTTTCAACAAATGAAAATTTTAATTCAATATTTCTCGAAAACGGTACTTTCGATGTTAACAAAGATTTGAAAGCAAGCTAAGTCACTATTCTGGAAAAATTCGTTCAAGAGCGTGGCACAGCCCACAATATTTACACAAATTACGACGCAGCCGTTATTAAATTCAACATGGTAGATGTTATAAGGTATCTCATAGCTAAAAGTGAGTAGAATGGTATCTGAGGGCGTGGCACCTCCCACACATGCATAAAACGTTTAATATTATATGTAGCGTGCAATGGGATTATTTTTTTTAAAATTTGGTTTTGAGATGCCGGCTACTATAAACTTTGAAATTAGATGATATTCAACGGGATTGCATTGGTAGGCGTGGCAACTGCCATACAGGACAAAAAATGTTCAAGGTTATATTAAACGTACTATCAAACTTATCCTAATAAAAGATATCGACTACAATAAGCTTTGAACCTAAATAGAATTCGACGGGATTGAATAAGTGGGCGTGGAAAATCTCATGTTAACAGAAGGTTGTTAACGTGTCTTTTTTTGACTTTTACTTATTATTTTTTGACTGTTTGATTCACAACATTTTTTCATTTTCCTTTCTACTTTTTCAGCCTATTTCAAATTCATTAAATTTACCAAAGTTTTTCAACATTTCAACACGACTTTTTCAAACTGTTTCAACATTTTTCGAGTTTTTCAACCTCGTTCAGCTTTGTTCAATATTTTCCATATTTTATCAACGTTTTCAGCCTTTTTCAACTGTTTTAACTTCTTTAAATTTTTTTCAAACTCTTTCAATTTCTTCCATATTTTATCGATATTTTTTTACGAACTTTTTCAACCTTATTCAACATTTTTTGTCATTTTCTTTTCAACATTATCCATATTTTTTTGACTTTTTTAACTTCTATCAAAATGTTTTTCAACATTTAACTTTTTTTATTTTTATTTTTCAGCCTCAAAACGAAAAATCGGACTATGGTCCGTCTAATGGCACTATATATTGCAAACGTTGTCCTGCATAGGACAATGCTTATACCTTTCTTACGCCCAGTTGCCGATGAGGTATGGATGAAACTACTGCTAAGGTAGCGATAGACTTCTTGCTTTACATCATTCAGTCTTTCAGTGAACTCCCACTATAAATAATATATTGATATTTTTTTTACAACTAAATTTTTCTTTTTTTAATTTAATCAAAATTTTTTCTTTGATTTTTTAATCAACGCTGCATAAAGTAATTAACGCACGAAAAGATATTCTGCAAATAAATTATACCAATTACATTTAATTACCTTTGATATTCGCTGACAAAACGAAATTTAATTTATTTCACATTTAATATGACATATTTTTTACTTGTAAACTGAAGCAAATTGAAAAGTTTTTTATGAACGAATTAAAGCTAATTACTAACTCTGTTTATTTGTTGCAAAGTGGAACCACTGTTTTTCAAAAATTAAAAAATTGTTGTATGAAAATATCTCAAATAATGTAAGATTTTTAGGGGTGCGTCACTAGGACGTCAGGTTCCTAACTTTTATAAAAATTTGTCGAGTAGTGTAATTATTATTGCTTGCATATTCAAAGATAAAATTTTAAATTATTGAAATTAATCTGACAGAGGGAAGTAATTTTTCTCTTTGTGTTATGTGAAAATGTTTATATCACGAAAATTTTCATCCACCATGTAAGAGCTAAAGTTAAAAACTTTACTGAACAGCAGAAAACATCTGAAGGACACCCTGATGTTATAACGCACATGTACACAATGTGCTTTTGCATCATACGAGTAGCTACTCAAAAACTCACTTGAACATGGTCTGCACAGCGACGATAGTGTTGCAATCAGCAAGCGAATCCTCTTCGGCTGAGTTGGAGAGCTCCTTGTTCACAACAACGACACTTTCGGCCAACGTGATACCAGCACGTAGTAGGTCATCTAAGCAGTCTATCGATCCAAGCATCCAGTACACCTGCGTATGCATCAAAAGAAACGAGAACAACAAAAACAAAAGTCATCAGTATTTACTCAGTACAACATTTGACTTTACTTTTGCTTTTTGGAATAAAAAGAACTATGTTCTTTGACATGTGACTTCATTCTTACCAAAGGAAAGTAGGATAAGGCATCAAGGAAGGCAACATCTGGTCGGCGCTCCAGCAGCAAGATGATTGGATTTAACGAGGTTTTCGAACGGAAATGTGCACGTAGAGGGATTATGAAATTGTAGATGCCATTCGACGCGTAATCTGCGGCCAGAATAATCGTTTTATTCTGCCACTGATACTCTTTAGCATTGCGGTAGCTACAGTGCTCGCAAACCTGTGCGGGAGAAAAAGAAAAAGGGTTTTTTTTTGATCTATAAGAAGATATTGTCCATTTGTTATATCACGCGTCTAACTAAAAAATTAAATGTCTTTGAGATTTTTATGGAATCCTTGAGTTATAACTTTGACTATGCTGCTTACCTGAGCCAATTGAAGGCAGCAAAGTGGCTTCTTCTCCTTCAGCAGGTAGCAGAGTGTCGGACTGACACCAATGAATGGTGAAACCGGCGGGAAACCTTTAATGATGCTGCAATTTTATTGAAAATTCAAATGTATCAATATAATGAAAGTCCCTTAATATGCTTGGCGCAAATTTCGTTAAAGCCAATATAAGCGTTAAAAAAAATTAAGTCAAACATAACGAAAGAAATCTGGAACAAAATGAAAATAGGAACTGTGCAATTAATTATAAATAATAGAAAAAAATCGAAGCCAATTAAAGCTACCAATTGGTAAGGAACATATAAACTGTTAATACTTAACGAGCCAATGCTTTTTTTCGCTTGGAACAAAAACCAGGAACTAAAACATGGAACAGTTCAACTTTTACTCTAATCACTTAGTGCTTTTGTTTAGTTTTTAAGTTAAGACTTTGCCAAATATGAAGCTTATGGAATTTAACAGAATCAAACAACTGCGCGATTAAATGAAAAACACATGCAATTTTATATGATTGGAGTGAATCTAATGCTACTTTGTGTTTTATGGAAACTAAGTATCTTGATTTATGCTCAAAATTTATCCAATTTTTTTGAAATGTTGATGAATCGATATTCTCTGCTATGGAAATAGCTCTTAAGTACCATGAATTTCAGTACAAGATCACAGATTCTTTATGTGGTTAAAAATCGAAGCTGTTCCCCAGCAAATTTTGAGTGGATAAACCGTCGTTGGCTTAGTGGATTTCAACCTCTTAAAGATATAGGCGAATAAATTTCGACACGTAATTTAATTTTTAATAAAACAAAACTTATTCATTATATAGTATGTCCGGTCAGTCAATTGTTTTGCAGTCAAAAACACAGTTTCTTATTTTTACAAATATATAAATACTTTATTTATTGTTCACTATAATTCACAAGTCTCAACTCAACGCTTTTTATCTGTAGTCCTTGTTGTTGCACTTATTTTTTAATATATGTAGAACTCATTACTTCCGGAAAGCAGAGCATCAGCTGAAGCCAATTCTGTGATGCTTTATGGCTACTGTTGCGATCACGTTGAATTAATATGTAATATTTGTCATATATACTTGCATACATCACATAATATAAATAAATTAAATAATTTACAAAGACAAGTAGTGATACAACAACTCAATAAAGAACCCCTCTGCAGGGGTCAAAGGGATTTTTATTTTAGTCCTTGGAAATAATACTTATTTTATCAGAACTTTTAATATCTTTACTCTGCTATCGGTTTCTATCGATCGTAGATCCTTAGATTCCTAGGGTCGGAACGCGCATAGACACTAGAATATGCTTTGCTTTTTTCAAATATTTTCTTGATGTTTTGTTGATAACTTCAGCTAAATCGAGCACTGATACTGGGATCTCTTGTATACCTCTTTTCAGATCATATCGAATTATTTTGAATACACTGCTTTGTGTTACAGTTCGATGTCCTCGAGAATTGCTTTATTTTCAAGAGCTCGTCAATATTTTAAGCCAGCTAGTCCTCAACCAGCACAAGAAAACTTAAAATAAAATCAGAATGATGGATTCAACCGCATAGTCAACGCCGACTGGGGTTGTTAAACGAACAATTCGAGTTGCTACTAAAATATTTCGTTCAGAACAACCCTAGTCAGTTAGGAATTACCTTCAAGTAAAGTAAGAGTCGGAATGAAGGATAACATTATTGATAGGATATCAAAGCTTTTCATACTTGAAGTAAAACAAAAATTAGTCTTTATTTCCTTTGAATAACTTCAGTCAACTCAAATGAACTCTTATCCTGGCAGTCCGCAGTTTACTTCCACATCATTGGATTTAGTTCTTGGCGCTGGTCCAGATATCGGTTGAGAAGAATATTACGACGCAGAACTTATTATCAAATTGTCCGTTTCTGGATCTAGGATCACTTCCTGCACCGGATTGGCTCACATCGTCGGACCAATCTCCGTTTGCTATTTTCAGCTTTTGTGCATAAAATTTCTTACGTCAGCAACGCATATAACGGCACTTATGTAGCTAATCGGTTGTTCTGATTTAAACGTCGTTCACGTGCGTTAAGCTGAATATATGCTTATGATATATCTATTAATTAACAAAAAATTTTGTCCTTATAATTTAATTTTTTTCAGTAAAAGGCTACATATTTTTTATTTAATATGACAGCTTAGGTTATAGTGGTAGCCAAGCTAACAGCCATTAAGTAGGAGCACTGTGCCGTTTTAAAACCACATAAAAGATATATCAAGTTTGTTCTGTTGAGATAGTTAAGGAGTGATTCGATTTCAGTTTTAGCCGATTCCCTGAGTTGGTTAATGAAAGCTTGTCCTAGATATCCTAGCCTGATTCTGGGAGGGGTTAAATAGGATGCAGAGAAATTACTCAACAGATACTTCCTCGTTTACATTCATACAACTACGCCAATAAGGGTTGAATGGGATACCTTATTTTTCAGAATGCTTGCCGGTAGTCCAGTGTCCACTGTAAGTCACGGTAACTCTCAGGATGTCTTTGTGGCTCTTGGACAATAGGTCAGTGGTTTTTGAATTATGATATGATGACCATATGGCTCTGGATGTTCTGCATGTTTGCAGGGATCTCCATTTCCTTGCTGCCTCAGAAAGAAAGATCGAGAAGATTTTTTTCTTAACTATACTAATCGGAATATGCACGAAATCTGAGGCTCCAATTTAATCAAGCGAGGAACTCTGCCTTACCAATTCATCAGCCGTTTCATTACCCTCAATGTTCCTGTGGCCTAGAACCCATATCAGGGTTATGTCAAGCTGACGCCCCAGCCTAGCTAATTCCTTCCTGCATAGTAGACTTTAGATTTTGACGTCACCGAGCTTAGAGCCTTGATGGCAGCCTGGCTGTCGGAGAAGATTGCTAGCTTTCCCATATTTGTATCTGTCATTGGATATGATACTTTTAAAACTTTTTTTTTGATATTTTTAAGCACTATTCGATACTTTACGGCTTTTCACAATTTTTTCAGCACATGTTGACACTTCTGAACTCGGATTCACCTTTTCAATGTGTACTCGTAGATATAAATATTTTCATAGTTTGACCAGGTTCAATATTTATATACTATACATGCTCGTATTCATGCTGTCATTTTACCGTTGGTCAAAATAATCCGCGGATGTACACATTGTTATATCACTCCTACGTCTTTTGACGCGTACAGTTGACTTGAATATTCTTGAATCGGAGAAAATTACTCCATTTCATTTATAAGCATTTCCCATTGTGTGGCCTTTAGCCCTATGACAGCGCTTTAGCTAAATCATATTATTGGAACATTTTGTTTTTGCTGAACGATTGGACAAGAGACCAGATCAGTGTTATTTTTATTTATAAGTGATCCTGTTTAAGAAATTTTCCACATCTCTTATTTATACTATAAAGAAAACCTAACAAGTAGTCAACTCTGAACTTGTAAAGGGTGTTTTTTTTAGAGGTATAGAGTTTTGAATTGAAATAAAACACAAGAAAATCGTTTTAATGCCCATCAATTTGGCTTTATTGGAAGGATAATTTTATGCCATTAATGTTTAAATATGATTTCGGGCATGTGGCCGCCGCGGCTGGCTCGAATAAAGCCAATTCTACAGTTCCAATTTTGAACCACTTTTTCGAGCATATGGGGCCGTATGTCGGCAATAACGCCACGAATGTTGGCTTCCAAGTCACCTAACGTTTCTGGTTTGTTGGCGTAGACGAGCGACTTCACATATCCCCAAAGAAAATAATCCAATGGTGTCAAATCACACGATCTTGGTGGCCAATTGACAGGTCCATTCCGCGAAATTATGCGCTCATCGAATGTTTCCTTCAATAAATCGATTGTGACGTGCGCTGTGTGGCATGTAGCGCCGTCTTGTTGGAACCACAACTCATCCACATTCATGCCATCCAATTCGGGAACAAAATAGTCGGTTATCATGGCTCTATACCGGTCTCCATTAACGGTAACTGACTCTCCAGCATTATTTCGGAAGAAGTATGGCCCAATGACTCCACCAGCCCATAGAGCACACCAAACAGTCAGTTTTTGTGGATGTAATGGCGTCTCAAGGGTCTCATGTGGATTCTCTTCACTCCAAATGCGGCAATTTTGCTTGTTGACGTAGCCATTCAACCAAAAATGAGCCTCATCACTGAACAAAATTTTGCGATGAAAATCAGCATCGAGATCAATCTCATTTTCGGCCCATACACCAAAATCACGACGCATTGCATGGTCTCGCGTGTTTAATTCTTGCACAAGCTGGATCTTGTAAGGTCGCAAGCCAAGATCTTTGCGCAAAATCTTCCATAAAGTTGATGGACAAAGCTCCAATTGATGTGCACGGTGGCGAATCGATTCATTCGGGTCCTCTTCAACATTTTGCTCTACAGCGGCAATTGTTTCTTCGGTGCGCACTGTTCGACGTCTCTGCGGATGCGTATTATCACATAGAGTAAACGTAGTGCGAAAACGATCCATGGTTAACCGAATTAATTGCTCTGATGGACGATTATGTCGACCATAAAATGGACGGAGCTTGCGGTAAACTTCGCGAACTGAACCATTATTTTCGAAATAAATTTGCACGATTTGCAAGCGTTGTTCTTTTGTCAACCTGTTCATGATGAAATGGCAAACCAAACTGAACATAAATGACATTAGAGTTGCCAGATTTGACCATAAAATGCCAGTTTTATCTCTATTCGAAAAACAAACCTCTAAAAAAAACACCCTTTACATACCCGTATTAAAAATTGGAACATCTTTTACTCATCAAAGGAAAACAAACATTTTCCTGCTGCAAACTGAGCGCTAAAAAAAAGTTTGCGTTACATGACAATTCAAGGATAATTAGACGTTGGGGATTTAACTCAAGGCAAACTTTTATTCTGTTTTAATTACAAGTGACAACTTGATGTTTTGCCAATTGTACCACGGTTTGCTATTAAAATCAATTCAAATTCCAAATTCAATTTGAGTCTGCTGGCGCACAGAGTAACAATTAAAGTTAAACGCAATAATGAAGTCAAAACAAAAGCGAACATTTTAAAACAAAACATAAAAAAAGTTCATTCCAGGCTGCATGGCATCCAACATTTGTCAACAAAAGCGAAGCTCAACGGAGCCGTTGGTTGATGTGTGATAAGTGTGAACTGCATAACTTTATCGCTCATTCCACAAACAAATGCCTCAGTTTTTCATAATATTTAGTAATTTATATATTTTTTTTATAGAAATTTTATTTGTTATAAGTCGACTGTTATTATTAATTAATTGAACAATATTTTGATCGAATTGTACAGTCTTAGGAGAAACCGATATTTTTGTTTTTTGTTCAATTTTTTTATATCTCATCGCCCAATACAAATTTGTTTATATACCAGAAAGCTAGGGATTGTCTTCTGTTTAATGAAAATCTTAATGGTAGAAAAGTCAGAGAACAGAATTTGAAATTAATGAACAACTTTAAAATTGTCGACCAGCTAGTAACTTGGCGACGGAAGCTTTTTTGAGCTTTCACACGCATTTGCAACCATATACGTTTGCAAGATAAAATAAAATCAGTGCCTGTTGAACATTTGAACCAGAAGTGAGCACAATCGTAAAGCATGAAACGCATTTGGTGAGAGATGCGAGTGCGAGAAAAAATGTGAAATCATGTTTTTTTTCTTGACCTAAAATGACAATGTCACTTATAGAAGTTCTCACAGTGCGAGTGAATAATTTCGTGGAATTTTTTGAAAAAAAAAGAAGACAACACAAATCCAAATATATACAGTTACTCTTCTCTAACTTTGAACTTTAAAATCAACTCATTTCGCAACTGCTTTATTGTGTTTTAACGCACTATAAGAAGCACAAAAATCTGTTCAACAAAATGCTACTTTTTCTCGTTCTCGCATACAATCTGCATATTTTTTAAATTTGGTATTTTCCCTTTAATCAAGTCAAATATATGTTTTTTCTTCAAAGTCAAATATATGCCCCCACTCAAAAGTTCTAAGCACAATGGATGCGAGTGCGAGAAAAAACAAAACGAAACAATTTGATATTTCCTTTGTGTTAGAGCAAGATGCGCAATAGAGCTTTTACTGAGCTTTCATTGCGCATCTTGCTCTAACATATAGAAAAATCAAGTTTTCTAGTTTTATTTTTTCTTGCAGTCGCATCTCGCATCCATTGTGCTTAGAACTAAATGACTGTGCGATTTCAAATGCTTTAAGATTAACAGAAATTGAAGCATCGATTTAGAAAAGAGAAAAGAAATTTGAAGACGTGTGTTCCGAGCTGTGATTTGAGTTATCTTACAGTACTCTCTTGGTAAAGAAAGAAAGCTCATAAGTGCTCTCCAATGAAAAAAATGTGTGTTTTGCAATGCTGTTACAATTTAAGAACCCAACCGCGTGACTGATGTGAGACCAGGCGATTTTTCTATATACATATATATTTAGAAAAGGTAAATTAACTATCTCCAAAATAATATTGAACTTTTTGAGTACATTAACATTTTGTATTATCTGACTTGCATTGTATCTTTAATAAATAATTTAAATAATTATTTCAATATATGTGTGCATGACACTCTTTCATGGAATGAGCCTTATTTCTTCATATCAGGTGAACAAAAGCAGAAATTGTTGACGGCAACTGCAGCACTCGCCACTATCACCACTTACCGTGAGTAGTCTGCAGCCCAAATTGGGCGTGCCACTTTCGCAGCGCCACCAGAACTGCTCGAAAATGCTGCTGTTGCTCCGGGTGCGGCAGATGTAGTTGTTGTAATTGTTGCTGCAGTCGATGAGGCTACCAAGGCAGATGATGAGCATGAGCTACTGCAGTAAACTCCAGGGGCTGCAACATTTGCACTTGAAAGATGAGCACCATGTGGTGTCGCTGTTGCGGTTTCTATTGCACAATCTCTGCAGGTGCTCACTGTTTTTTGGGTGCGCTCGCGGTCACGGTCGCGGGCGCATTCACTGTCACAACTGTAACTTTTTTTCATTGAGCGAAAACGTGGGGCGTCGTTGGGTCGATTGCAGCTGCGAAGGTTCGAGTCTTCGGATGAACTCATAATAAGGGAATAGGTGCGTGACTGAGGAAAATGACCGCCCAAACAGCTACAAAAATTTTGCATTTTACGGAAGAAAGCCCAGTGAAATAAGAAAGTAATATCGAAAATTGCAAAGGCAAGAAAAGCAAAAAATTAACAGTTGAAGTATGAGAGATAGAGAGCCAAAAGACGATAGTTAATAGTTTCCCTTGATTGCGCTTCAAGCAAAGAAATGTAATTCATTCGCTACAACTTAGGCAAACGAAAGCCAAGAAAAATTAATTCGCAAATAAAATATGGCGTTGTTGAAGTATAGAGGATATAATTTTTAGGGTGAAATATGCAAATGATTTCAATTAATTTAGGAAAATCTGCTTAAAAATACAACAGAATACAGCAGAAAATAAAGCAAAATGAAAGAAAGCAAAATAATTGAACGTTAACTAACAAAATTTTTAGGTGTGGAAATTAATAAGAGAAGTATTTGAGGCAATGAAAAATTTCGATTTTTTTGAATTTTTACCAAAATAAATTTATTTGGAAATTAGAACCGAAAAAAAATTGTATATCGTGAAAAGGTCGTGCAGAAATTTCTTAACTGCTTTCGAAATCAGCGCACGCTGTTAAGTAGGAAAGGGTAGTCCAAGGCGATTGCCAGTTTGCCTTCATTAACTAAGGCCAACCAAGGGACTCATTATTTACTCGATACAAATAATTTTGAGAAGAAGCATTTACTTTTATTTGGATTAAGGATAGTAAGAAATAGATGAACTGAGCCTTAACTATTGATTCCAAATGCAATTTTTTGTTTGGAAACAAGCACCAGATAAACCAAAACGAAAGCTCTATTTCACAAGAAGAATTCGCCTGCATTTGTATGCACGAGATGTAAGGCATGATATCACTTCGCACAATGACTAGTAATGGTACCATTAAAAATAAGAATATCCTGTGGTACAACAAAATTTGTTTAAGCTATAATAGCTATACTTTATATAGCCACCAATCAATTGGTTGGTTCTTTTCAAATTTATAGCCTGAGCGTTTTGATATCGCCAATTATTTTGGTTTTGCAACGTAGTCTTGGTCTGACTTTTCTTCTTAACTTAGCGACTGTAACTTGAAAATTCTCTTAGCTGGAAGCCATGTATTCGCTCAATGTGTGTCCAAGTTAAGGCAGTCAAAGAATTTTCACCCTTAGAATCATAATTTCCATACTCAAATATGTTATTTGTGGAGTTGATGTAAGTGAGTGAGCATCGAAGTTGTAGCTTCGTACCATTTTGTTCCAAAAGTTGTAAGCAATCAGTCATCAGCTGGTTAGATCAACTTTTACTGTTTTTAGTTTTGTCTTCATTTACTACTAAGCCTCTTGTTTCACCATTTCTTCGATCGCAATAAAGGTTTCGCAAAAACTACGCTTAAGGACTGTGAATCAAAAGCAGCCGCATATTTGACTACTTTCAAATGGTTAATTGCCAATTCTTTGTTCTGAACATGAGATTTTGTAAGGATTTTTAATTTTACTAGAAATATTGTAATGCTAGTCGTACCCGCGGCTTTGCACGCACACGTCACGTTGTATTTTTTGTAATGAAATTTCTCTCTTAACATCTCATTCTATTTTCCCACTTAAAAAAAGGAATTGAAAGAGAGTTTGTTCTTTGAACATTAAAGTCAGATACAAACGGAACAGATGGGAAGAAAAAAAAAACAGCAACAGCAAAAACAACACAGAATTCAAGAAGCAGCATGAACGTAAACAAAAATCCAATCGACAATTTTTGTTAGATTTTGCAAAAACTTAAACCTAAAAAAAACGATATTTAATTTCAAATATAAAAAAAAAATAAGTATGCAGTAGCCTGTTTTAGCACAAATAAATTGTTTTAAAATGGAAATTTTTAAAATCGGTTCAGTATATTTTGCGCCAAAGCGTTACAAACCATTTTCATGCAAGTAATTTTACATAAATGGTAAAGATGAAATATGGATTTTATTGTTTTAAGTAAAAACTAGCAACAGTGTTATAGTTGGCATCGCCAGAAATTAAATACGCTGCACCGTGTTGACAGGAAAAGTCCGCATAAATTTAAAATTTTTTTTAAAGCCTATTTTTCTACCATACCGCCAAATTTTTTTCTGATGCCTCGGCGAACAATTTTTTTTTATATGTGTGAAATTTGGTTGCTTTTTTTTTTAAATAACTAAACTTCGTCCACTGGTTGAAAGTGAGTTCAGTGTCATTTTACCTTATTAAATGTAATCTTTCCAAAAAATAGAAGTCATGGAATCATGTTGCCGCATCCTAATCTCTCATAGGGTTCAATCTATCTCCACACAAAATTTTATCAAAATCGATGGATTAGTTTAGCTGTGAAAAGATATTTTCCTGTTAGGGGCGTGGCGCCTATTTTAAGCAAATACCTTTCCACAAGGTTCAGTTTATCTCTGTACCAAATTTCATAAAAAACGATTCTTTAGTTAAGTACTAAAAGCGTATTTTTCTATCAGGGGCGTGGCACCACCCACATAAAACAAATGATTTAACTTAGAAAAAAATCATTCTCCACTCCAAATTTCATTTAAATCGGTGTAGCAGCTTGGCCGTGACAGCGTTTTATCCCACTGGTGGCGGTGTCACGCCCACTTAATGAACGCACTGTTTTTAGTGCATAATTTTTAAAGTTTGGCTTATTTCCATACTAACTTTCTTTAAAATTGATATTTTGGCTTAGCCGTCGAAACGTGTTTCCTAATAGAGGAGTGGCATCGTCCACTAGGGCAATAAAAATTTATTCAGAAGCAATTTTTTAAAGTCCACGGTAACTAACATAGACGGGGCTCAGTTCTGTTGACAGACTGCTGCTATCTTCTTGATATTTATAATAAAGCTGCTAAGTGCGTGTTGAATTGAGTTGAGTACTCGACATTATGACGAATATATATCGAAAATTTGGCACTCTCAAGTTGACCAAATATTGTGATTCGATATGATGACTTTAAAGATCATCACTGTATTTCGGTAAAGTTAGTGCGAGAGCTTGCAGAAAGATGCCAAAGACGCGTTCCACCCCTTTACTTCTCAAAAATGGACCATATGGTAAAAGCAAATTATCAAATTTTTACCAAGTATTGGCTTGGACCCATTGCATCCATAAAATTATGAGCAAAAGATTTTCATTCTAAAAATTATACTCAAAATAATTTGTACACTTTTCATACTAAAAAAATAATGCAAAAATCCTTAAAAGCAAAATTGTGCAAATTCTTTTACGATGGATCAAATTATTGTGCATTTTATAAAGCTGTGAAGAAAAATATGCCACATAAATTCGAATCAAAAACAACAAGACAAATAATTATAAATGAAACATTAATTTAAATTCATTTCAATGGATAATTAAATGCGATGCGGCTGCAACTCTGGCCACTGCACGTACAGCACTAACTACGAGAAGGACAACACTTAACAATTCAACACTACGCTTTTAATTTTCTTTTACGACTCTCTACATTTGGACACCACGTTTAGAAGCAATAGCGCCAGAGTTGCCAATGCTGTATATGTAATTGAATTAATTAAAGTTGCTACAACTGAAAGTGTGATAAAGAGCCAAAACGAGATAGAGCAAGTTAAGGTTAAGGTCGTTAAAAAGACAGCGACAATATGTCGCCCACACTGCTGTTAACTTGGTTAAATAAGACATTAACTAAATGTTGCGCTTTTGTTGCCAATCTATTGCAGGATGAGTCCTTCGTTCGTGCATCCAATGCAAAAGAACAAGACGTTGTTCCGTTAAGTATTCAAAATGTGCAGTCAATACTAAGGGACTTGGGGTGCTCGGATGTGAAAAACGGTGAACGAAGATAAAAAGCACAACAACAACGAAAAATAAAACACTCTATTGCAAATCTATAGAAGTGGAAAGGACACCGAACTGGGAAAGGGTGATGTCACAAAACGACATTCAAAATTTCTTGCTTCATTAAGGAAACTAAACAAAACAAAAACAAAAGAAAACCAAAGAAATCTGTGATTTGTTATCAAAGCATATTTCTTGAACACTCTGAGGAAAATGGAATAGAATAAATTAAATAATAAAAGTGGATCACTTTGGGTAGAGTTGAACGTTTTATATAAAACAAAGTAAGGAAGATGCTCATGCAGCTTAATACGTACGCAATTTTCTCAGACGGAGACCGCCATGGCACATCATCATCAATTTCGTCTTCACTTTCATCACCCTCTTCACCGTCATCGTTGCCCGTTATGCTAAACGAAGAGGAGGTGAACATATCCGGCACAGGAAGAATTGATGGTCGTCGACTTCCTGTAAAAAACAAAAAATAGTAAAAATGGTTGACAAGTAAGTTTCAATTAATTTCATTTAATACCGCATTCAATTGAAATTCCAGCTGAAGATTACGAGTAAAATATAATACCTTTACTAATAAAAAGAAATATGGAACAGATTTGTTCTTTCGTAAAAACTCAGATAGTTTTCAAGCTCTGGACATAATGGGTGCGTCACAATCTGTTCTATGGAAATATTGAATAAATTTGACAATTCTGAATAGATGTCGGTAAATTGTGTTTTTATATAGGCCTTCGCCTTAACAATTTATCTGAACTAGATTTGGAAAATAATATCGATTAATTGGCCGACATAATAGGAGTGACGTCTTTTGCTGGCAACGCGTCAGCCGATATCGCTGCCATTTCGGCTCAAATGTTGTCTATAAGCTCTTTTAAAGTCTTTGGCTTGTTGACATAAGTTATACTCTTTAAAAGTCCCCACAAAAATAGTAAGGTGAGGTCAAATCCGAAGATCTTGGTTGCTAGTAAATATTGCCGTTTTTCGTCACCACACGTCTCATTATTGCTTACGCATTGTGGCAAGTTGAACCGCACCGTCTTGTTGAACCAGAAGCCACCAAGACCTTTCCACGAATTTGCAGTAGAGAAAATTGAGCCAACATCCATCGATATCCTTCACCGTTGACTATCTCACCACGTCCGAAGAAGAAAGACCTAATGATGGTTTTAAGAGGAGAAGGAAAAAAATGCCTATGGTATGGTTCGATTTCGTTTTGTTCTATGAGCGTTAAATTTTTACCCTCTGCATTCCTCATTTCACTAACACAATTCATAGCAAGCGGCATGAAAGAGCGCAACAGAATGGTAGCGTTCTGTACTATGTATAAAAACTTTATAAGCTTTGTTGTGGTTTTGACTCGCGATTGCTATCCGAACTCGTACCAAATCGTAGAGATATCGGACATCAAAATTCGCTCACAAAAATCCGGCCCAGTTTCAACCTTTTGAATGACGAAAATCACATAAGCAAAGTGACGTGGCTCCTTTGTTTCCAATAATCTATGAAACAGCTGCACTTTATATGAGAACATGTGAAATCAAAATCCTCCTTAAAGTGGTTCCACTGATGTTTAATTACTAAGCTACGTGAGCAGAAATCATCTTTGGGAGGATTTGAGCTCGGATGTCTCATGTTAGGGTATGAAGTTCATAAAAAAAGTGGGAATCTATTTGCTTTTGTAAATACTATGCACGCAAATCCTGAGTGGAGGGTTTTAAACGCCAAAATCCCTCCCAGTGCACGGGTTCAACGATATGAACGCTGAATTAGAATAACTGTGCGATTACTTCCAATGTAAGGCGCCTGTATTCCGGCGTATTCTTTCGGTGTATATGGTTAAAATTTTACTGAATTGGCATTTCCAAAACGTGCTTGATAATGCTGATTGGTTAGGAGTTATCAAAGGCAATTGTCAGGGCAGGGTGTAAGGTTTTTGCAAAATAAGTTGCAAAATTTAGTTTCAGGTACAAGAGTCAAGTCTTAAGGATAGCAGACTGTTCAAAAAACCTATGTGATATAAACAACCGATAAATAAATATAAATTATTGAGGCAATCTCAATTTTTTTCATATTTTGAACCATATTATGACTTGTGGCAGTGCTACGACGACTTTTAAATACGTTTTCTGATTCCTTTGCCAAATTTATATGAAATTAGTTTTTTGAAAATATGTTCTATCCTTTAAATCTGCCCTTTTTTCCCTCAGCACCGTTGTGTGAGGCCTATTGGAGCAGTTAAATAAAATACAAATGTTGTAAAGTCGAATAAAATTGAAATAAGCCACTCCCACAAGCCCTATTTTTCCAACTTTTAGTTCAGAAATAACTCCTAACGAGAAGACCTGCTTTAGGAAATTTCAAAATAGTTGCTCAACAATTCATTTAAAATAATTTTTCTATGCATATGGGAGTTGCCACGCCCACTCATGTAACACTGTGAAATTTAATATATTTTAAGCCAATAGTACTATCAGCACACCAAATGTTAGTAAGCTTAGTTATTAATATATTATTATTATTATTTATTAGCTTCCAAATAAATTATAAAAACTAACAAGGAAAGGAGCATTGGCTGCTAAGACCATCAGCTCAAAGTTATTAATATAACGTTTATTCGTTTGTATGGAGATATCACACCCACTATTATTATCATACTAAATTTCTTAACGATTACTTTATCAGATTTCTTATTATGTGATATTTATGCATTGTAGGCGGTGCTACGTCTTACGAATTCTTCCGAAGATAAAGCTAGCACCAATGAATTCCATAGGCCAAGAGGTCAACACCTGCTTTAATTCGCGAAAAACGTGAGAACCGTTCCCGAAAAAAATATTACAGAGACACACAGACGGAAAGCTCTTAAGCTGCTGATAGCATAAGATAACAAGACTTTTTAGCCTTTGCGCGAAACTTTTTCGAAAGATAAATAATTGCAAGTATTTTATGTTATAACACTATTTTTCGTAGAACTTAAATTTACTAAAATTAAATTTATGATATATGTATGAAATTTGTTGTTTATTTTTGTAAATTTTAAGTCTCGAAGAAAACGTTTTAGGGGATAATATGTCAGGAACTTATTTATTTTCTATAGGTTAACTGAGTGATTAAGTAATGTCAAATTTTTCTGCAATATTAAAAGAATTATCAGACAATTTTGGAAAAGTTTACGTTGCATATTTTTGATAAAAAATTCAAAAATATTTTAAGGCACAAGACATTACTTGGCGTTGCGACCGACAGTAAAAAGTCGTACAGCTTGCAACAAAATTAATCAACGCAACACATGCTACACGTTCGTCTACTGTCCAACTCTATCGCACTATAAAAGTTATTGTCATTTAAATTGTTGCAGATAAAATTTTTTGTTGTTATGTAGTGTACACATGCAATCACAAACTCACAAGCAAAAACTGTACACAAGTCATTCGTTTGTTGTTAAAATGTCACAAGAGAAAGGAAAACATGTCTGACTGCCTGCGTGCCAAATTGTTTTTCGTCAGCTGTCAAATCGTACAGTTCGGCGAGCAAATAAAACTTTCATGATGAACACTTGAATTGCGCTTACCAGGGTTGCCATATAACGGCAGCAGAAAATGTTGATAAAACTCTTTGTTTCATGGTAAAAGTGGCATACAAAAGGACATCGCTTTAACAGCGTTGTCAACAAACATGGAGCAAAGTTGAAGCAATGTCCTTCAATATAATAAAATATTATAGGTACAGGATTTTAAAAAGCACAAAATTATATTTCAATAAGAGTCGGGACTAAAATATCTAAAATACGTGTCAACCAGAACAACTTAACTTTGTGGGGTGTTTTTTTTTTTAATTAACCCACAAACCAGCTACAGTTTAATTTACATCATTTCTATTTATATGCATTGCTCATCACCAACACAAATATATCACTCACCTCTTCGTTGATTTAAAATGTCCGGACTGAGTAAATTCGGATTTCCCGCTTGTGGTACATCCAAATGATTCCCTGTTGTCAGGGTATTGCAACCAGCGCTGCCAACGCTTAGACCACCACCACCACCTCCACCTCCACCGCCACCTGTTCCACCACCAAGCCCAGCACTGCCACTAAATCCAAATGGTATCGTTGTGGCTGTTAATGTTGTTGTTGTCGTTGCGGTTGGCGTTAACGTTGCATTAGTCGATGTCACCGTTGTATCCTTGAGATTCTGCTTTGAATCTGGTATTATCACAGATGTAGGATTATCAGTTGCTAATTTATGAAAAAAAAGCAAACAAAAAAAAAACATGTGTTCGGAAAACTGTTACCATTGTACAAAATTTAATGAACTTATAGAAAATATATATAAAAATCTTAACACATACGAGATGCACAATTCTAAAAACATCATTGCTACTAAAAATAAATCTCTATTAACTCTACTAAATATAAATGAAATATGTTTGTTATAATAATAGAATGTAATATAATATAGTAAAAAATGCCAGACATAAACAAATGCAAAAGAGCCAATGTTATCAGTCTTTTGCAAAATCACTTTTAGCGCGGTTTAAGTAAACTGCCTACAAAACTAAAAGATGTTAATTCCAACATCTCAATCAATTTTTAAACAATTTTATTTTAAAAAGTTTTTTTATCGCGTATTACATATAATAAAGTTTTAAAAAAGTTGATTTATATTTTAAAACTTATTAGCTGTAAATTTTTGATTTTTTCGATGGTTTTAAAGTTCCTTTATTCAACACAACGTGAGTTTCGACAACCATTTCCGGGACGAAATCCTCCTTTGCCACCAACAATTCGGCGATTGGCACCTCGATTCGAAGATGCAGGGACAACGTCCGATACTTACGAACAGAAAGACCACGGATACGTGTTCATTAGAAAATATAGAGCGTTGTAGCCGAAAGTGTGCAAGAAGATCCAGAAACATCAATAAGCGTCTGATATACTCAAAACTGATCTGTTTTACTCAAAACATTTGAGCTGAAAATAAAAAATTGTAGGTTCTGAAGAACTTTTAATCCAAGACAAACCCACTCAAGGCCTTTACATCCGCGTAAGGTTACTGTATGGCACGAAATAAATCGATTTGGATTGGGTTCAACAGGACTGCGATGCAGTCCATACTGCTCGAAAAACAAGGGATGTATAGCAACAGGTTTTTCCTGACCGCATTATCTCCAAATAATTTCATTTAAATTGGCTTGCCCGGTCACCGAACTTAACAGCTCCGGACTTTTTTCTGTTAGGCTATCTGAAGTCTTAAGTATAGATAATCTAGCTAGCAACTTTAGATCAGTTAAAACAAAATATAGAGCCGAAATTGCAAACATATCACATGATTTGCTGCGTTCTATTATAGAGGATGCAATGAAATGAGCCCAAATTTGTCAGCGCTTAAATGGGGCAATGTAGAAAAATAATGAGAATCATATTTTCATTTATTGTTAACACTTTGTTTATCAGTAAGTCTATTAAATAATTATAAACTAAGTAAATCAGATATTGACTTATAGGACACTGTGTACTTTATGAAGAAATTCATTAACGAAAATTGATTCATAAAATGGAGTGAAGTGCCTTCTTATTATGTTGTTATCCAACAATATCTTAGTAGCTCAAAGTATGATGGCAGATTCGAGTTCAATGACCCCAAATTAGCCTAAACTGTCATCAGACAATTTTCTTCCTAGAATATTACCGTAAAAAAGGGGTCGATATTGAATGTTTAAAATTAATTGATCTTTTTAAAAAATAATTTTCAACTTTAACTTCTTATGGGGTAAGAGCTCAAATTTCAATATTATAACTTCCATAAATTTTTCTAAGTCTGCACAAAAATCAGTGAAAAATGTACGAAAATCAAATGTGGATACTTGCTATTTTTGGCTAATTTTTGAAAAACGCTATTTGTGTTGAAATGCAATTTTTTGACTTTGATGAATTGTTTGACTTTTTTGTATGGAAATTTAAGAAAAAAGCATATGTAACGATCGCAGGCTTTGGACAGTTTATTTTCCCAACAGCTGTAACATCTTTAGATTTGCTCATGTCCATCTTGCCTTTGACCTACTATATTTACTTATAAGGCAAAAACACGGTACATAGCATTTAAGGGTTGGCGAGGGTTGATTTAAAGTTTAAAAAATTTATGATTAAATATTTTCATATTTGTGATCAAAAGTCTTCATGATCTAAGCCCGAAAGAGTGCAAAGCATATAACTGTAAGTTATAGATCAGTTGAAGCTTGTAATCTTCCTTAAAAAATTTCCTATTCATTCCTCATGAAAAACAATATATTCTTCAAACATAAGGCGAAACTGTCTGTTTTCTTTTTTAAACTGAAAATAACACAATTTTCCATATGATAATTCGAGTTATGTATCCGCTTGGGTCCAAATTGCAGTACTTCATGAAATCCTCATTCAATTCTGCTTCAAAATAAATAATTAATTATAATCAATGGTAAAATTTAAAATTCAATCAACGAAACTGTTAACGTGAAAAAATTGTAATGACATATTTCAAAAAAACAATTGTTGGTACATACAGTGCGACCTCGGTCAACGCAATCCTCGATAAATGCAACCCTTGATAAATGCAACTCCTCGATTATCGCAACAAGTAGATTTCATTTATTACAGACTCAGTAAGTACAACTCTCCAAACAAATCTTACAGCGCTTATTGCAACGTATGCAATTTGAATATTCTCTGTAGCAGTTCCGTTATTAAACTGAGTTTGAGAATACCCCAAGATGGAAAAATCCTTATATACTTAATTGGATTCTTTAGCAAATATATGATGGTTTCTTATAATTATTTTGTTAAATAATACTTCTCATTAATAATACACCCGGGTACCTAAGATATTTTGATTCTATCATTGCAACTACCGCGGTTATTGCAACAGGCTTGGTTCTTATAAGTTGCGTTAACCGAGGCCGCACTGTACATGTATGCAATGCAATCTATTTGTTATTGTCTGTTTAGGCCAGATGGTGATACTGATAAATTTATCTGAAAAACATCTTGCCACAGAGCACAAAATCGAACTACAATTCCATTGAAATTTCGCTTAAATTTTGAATTTCGGAAACAGTGGCACCAATACTATATGGTCAGAAGATTATTTCCAAATATGTATAGCATTTTTCATTCGGAATTGTGGAATAATTTTGATATTTATGCCTAAAATATTTATAGCTTTTTCGTTAGTTCCATGGTTTTGTATGGAAATTAACAGGATAGCAAGTATCATCATCTTCTAAGTCATTAGCAAAGACCGATATTCATGTGAATACAAAATACGGTCAATGCGTTCTCTTAAACAGACATGATGGCTATGAACAGTTATATATGTATGTACATATGTATGTAGTACAAAGTCATATTTCCAATAGCTCAAGTTTTAGAGCAGCTGTCCTAATAAAGGGTGTCCCAAAAAGAGTGCACTTTTTTCTTTAAAAATAAAAACACGTATTTTTTAAGCGAGCTGTAATAATTTCATTGCATTGTAAAGTAGACATGTTCCAATTGAGTATAATAAAGTATACGGAAAATGGCCACCGCGGCTCTGATAACAGCCCATTGCTGTTTACGTTAAATTTTCGATGACTTTTTCACAAAGATGTGGCTATTTCTCGCCGATGACGCGTTCGGTCTTGGCCTTTAGCTTAGGAATTGTTTCTGATTTATTCACACAAACCTCGAGAGTTTAAAAAGCACCAACGAACGATACAACATGGCGTAAAATTGCATGATCTTGGGGGCCAGTTGACACCAGAATTACGTAAAATGATTTGGTTTGGAAATCGTTGATGCAATAAATTGATTTTTTCATGCGTGTGATATCAGGTGGCGCCGTCCTGCTGAAACCACATGTCGTCCAGATCTATGCCGTTCAGTTGGGGCCACAAGAACTCTGTCATCATGTTGCTGTTACGAATGCCGTTCACAGTCACTGAAATTCCGGCCTTGTTTTCAAAAAATTAATGATTTTAGACAATTTCGTTTATTCGCGAAGCCGTTCAGATGGAATTGCGCTTCATGGATCAAGATGGCTATTTTCGAAAAAACAAAATTCTTTACTTCACTTTACTCCTTTACCCATTGATTACGCGTTGTTCTTTTGTGTAGCGCTCCATTTTTAATAATCGGAACAATCATAGGTTACAGCTGTCAAATTTCAGAGTTGCCACTTGTACAAAAACAAAATTATACAATATTTAAAAAGCGCACTATACAATATTTAAAAAGGAACACCCTTTATAGTGCATTTAATGGCCGGGGTTTAAGTCTCACTTAGTACATATTATGCAAAACTGGTTTGATGAAAGCTATGTACATATACCCAAACCATATTAAATGGGCTCACCCGATCTTTTTCATGTTTGTTTAAAAAAATGCATTGATCAAGTGAGCCGTTCATTTTGAAAGTGTTGCAACTGCCATTTCGTTAAAAAGAAAATTTCATGTAACTTGAAATGAGCTGTATATAACTTATTTCATTTGTTCTTCTCAAGGAACAAATTGGTTCAAATTGTAATTTGACATGATTATCAGAGATTGTCAATGCCTGTTTTTCTTTTTGGCGTTAAAAAAATCTGAATGTCAGAATTCAATAGTTAAATAATGAATGATTCAATTTGAGTTTCTTATGTTGTCTACACTGTAAGTCAGACAACTGTCAATTATCACGAGTGTTAAAGGCGTTAAATGTTAGTTTGGAACAACATCTGAAAACGTTCAATGCATTAAAATTGAAATAAATCAAAGGTTTATTCTATACATAAAAAAAATCAGATTACCTTCAATTTGTATTTATTTTTATATTAAAACATATGGAATTTGAAGTTAGATCACCTTGTATAAGCTATTAATATTTTGCAAAAATGTATTAAATTTGCGTTACCTACACGAAAAATGTTTGTAAAAGAAAATTGCTTTACCCAAAACGCTTTCTGTCAGAAAAGTTTTGTAACTTAAGCTCTTTTTTGTGCCTTTAAGTTATGCAATTGTAAAAAGATAGATGTAAGTCTTGAAAATTCTCTAGCTTATTGCAATTGTAATTTTGGCAGTTTGATCAGTGTTGCCGCAGCCATAAAAAAAGGGTTCACACACTGAGAAAAAAACGATTTGTTTGAATATAACAAACGTATATTTCATATAGAGCAATTAAATATTTGAGTCAAATATAATGTGCTTCAACCAACACTTACCACTCTTTGATTCAAATACATTATGTATGTCTCAAATAAATATTTGATTTTTCTATATGAAATTCACGTTTTTTGTACTCAGTGCACCCAATAGAGAAATTGTATCAAAATAGATAGGACTAAGAATAATTTACAAAACCAATAATAGAAAGAAAAAATTCGACAATCGCGCTTTTAGTATATCTAAAATTGTTAATTTATGTGAAAATTTCAACAGAGATTGGAAAGTAGCAGCAAATTGTTTCGATAAACGGCAACAGATATGCTGATCGAATTTGGCTCGAAAGCTTTCGAATAGTTGAAGAATTAAGTCATGTAAACAGACTCCTTAGATCACATACTTATTTTGATGGTCACGGCTACACTGCTTTCATTTTTTACCAATTTTATTTAGAGCTTGCACTACGGACGGGTGATATTGACCCTTAGAGACCATTTTTAGTATATCGCTACAGCGATTATCTTTGAATTCGAGTCCGGATTTCATATCAATCACTTAGTTGACCTCAAATCGAAAAATTTTCACAAAGTTTCCATTAAAATGGCACACTTCGAGCATCGTTCGTTAAAAGAGCTCATTAAAATTTTAATGAAACTTTATCTTCACTTGCTGACAAAGTGGAAATGTGTCCTTTTGATTGCCACTACGTCACATAAGCTCGATTTTGCAAAAATTTTAAAGTTTTTAGTTATGCACTCATATTGCTTGCCTTACAAACACCAATTTTTGGTTGTTTTTTTTGGAAAGGCCTCACTATGACTTTAAGTTTTGCAAGTCATAGAAAACTTTGATAATTCAATAAGTGGCTTCACACACACAAGTGGTAGTTGTTTGCATTTAGTATTTCTTTTTAAATGAGCTGTATCTTTGGTGGGACGAATGGGGCTAATCACCCTAGGCTCACGTTAATAAAATAGTTTAGCACATTCGCGTTTTTCCATTATTTCTTTGTACATCACTTAGATATTGAAAGGTGATGAACGTTGCGGAAAAGAAAAGGTTTTTACAAAAACAAAAAATCCTCAATATATATAAATATTTCCTTCACTTGCTCCCAAGCCTCACATTCTCACGGTATGGCTCTGGCCTCAAGAAAGTGGCTTTACGTGTATTACAAGGTGTTAACATAGCAAGCTTTCTATGCCACAAATCATTGATTTTTTGTTTCTGTCCACAACGGAAATCACGTCTAAGCGCACATAATTATTATGCCATAACATACGGATATAGCCAACCACAGTAGCGGCAATGTGAATAACAATAACAATTAGTGGTTCAAGCGACATGCAACATGCAGCACCATTTCGATATCGTGCAAGCAACTATAAAAGAATCAATTTCAAGTTAAGGCCAGGTCCGAACAGTTGGAAAAATGGTCAACATGCAGAGGAAATGTAAACAAATTGGCAACTGTTGTTGCTGTTATTAAAATGAAAAAAAAAAGAAAAAAAAAACAACACAAACGAAATAAAAGCAAATGGGGCTCATTAAATACATTTGGGACAGGGGCGTGTTAGTTGTAAAATGGGGAGGGATTGGGGGAGCGGTGGAAAATAATAGGTACTTATGTCACACTCACGCACAAATAGTGTTGTGAAGTCACCGTCTGACGGATGCCTTTCGATTGGGGTACCAGCACCAGAATCATAACTGGGACTGTGGGGCACACGCACACAAACCGATGGCACTGGGGCCATGTGAGTTGTTGTTGTTGTTGATGTCACATTCACTGTGGTGTTGTTGTTTATTGTTGTTGTTTTAACTAAATGCAATACCGATTAGATATTTTTTTTTTTTTTTTTTTTGACAAATAAAGTTGACTTTATGATTTTAAGTTGGTAATAAAATATTTTTGATTCTTTTTTCGAAAGTGTAAAAGGAGTAAGTTTAATAAACAAAACAATAATCATCACTAAGCAACTGCATTTTTATTTTGTACATGAGAGTACAAGTTTATGCCATATTTAGTGTTATAGAAAACTACCAACAAGTGCTCGGATACTCTCATCTAAATATCCCACAATAAATTAATTTTTATTTTTCAAGTTGTCAATACTGTAGCAGTCCAAAGTACCATACCCAACAGAGTTATCAGAACAGATGTTTAGATTGAAAGTATTTTGCTCAAATAAACCAATATTACGCTGGATGGAAGGTTTCCAATCAATGAGGGAAGGCTTAAATTTAAACGAAATCGAAATCGAAAGAATATTGAACAATGAAATCTAATTGAATGCATTGAAGCAAAAATCTATTCACTTCCTAATATTGTAATGGTGTGATGACTCAGGACATACATGTATAGGTAAGGGGGGGGGGGGCTCAAGTTTTATTAAAATGATAAAAGTTGACGGGATCTAGATTAGCTACATCAATAAATGATACATCATTAAAGCGCTCATCGGCCAGAATGTTCTATAATTATCAGCTTCGAGGTCGGTTAAGCAAATGCTGTAGTATAAGCATGGAAAGATTTCCTATTTTTATCAATTTTTTCAAGCAATGCACTGATTGACTACCAAAGCCTTGCCATAGGTAAACATGGTCACTTGGGTGTTACGCTACGTTTAAGGAGGTGGAGGGATGGGGGTTGTACAAAAAAACGTTACGGCGCATTACATTTCAAAGCTTTTCAAAAATTGCGCTACGTAATACTTGAAGGCCCCCTAATATTCAAGGATTATTGAAGATTAGAATAATTTATTAAGAAATAATTTTTCTTCAATTAATTCGCATTTTCTTTTTCTCCAAATCCAAAACTCCTGAGTTCTAAATTAATTTTCTTGTGCGATATTAACCCATCACAAATTTCTCAGCACTTAATTAATGTGACTTTAATTTAATTCGACTTTTTCAATAGTTTTTTAACTTTCCTTCCAATTTTTTCAACTTTTTCAGTATTTTTAATTATTATACCCTACACAGAGCGTATATTCACTTTTTCATTCCGTTTGTAACGCATAGAAGGGGGCGTGGCCGGTATGGAAAAGTATATATATTTTTTATCAGCGTCACCACCTGAGTCGATATAGCTGTGTCTGTCTGTCTGTCTGTCTGTGTGTCTGTCTGTTGAAATCAGGTTTATGAGTAAACTAAGTAAGCTAACTCAATGAAATTTGGCACACAGGTCAAACCTTATTGCAAGCTGCTAGCATATAAAAATTGGTTATATCGGTTCACGGCCACGCCTTCCGCCCATACTCTATGTAAATATATCCAAGTCCAATATGAGAAAAAGATGCTGAGATTTTGATGAAATTTGGTGATTTGTTGAAGATGAGAAAAAATTAAGATAAGGCTAGGTTTGAAGTTTGCATAGGCCCTTAAAGGGGCGTGGCACAGCCCTAAATTTTAACTTTTATAACGCCATAGCTCGTAAACCGTGCAAGGTATTATGATGAAATTTGGTACACGAATACAGATCTTATAAATCTTGAATTACGCATAAAGTGGGCGTAATTGTAAAAGTGGGCGTGGCATTTTTTAGCAATTAAAATTTTGGATTTCGTATAACTCCAAATTGGCACATACGATTTTCATTAAAACTTTAGGGATGATACCACTCAAAGTAGTCATATTCTGGAAAATTTTGTTGAAGGGCGTGGCATAGCCTGCAATATTTGTAAACGTTATAAAAAAAGAACTAAGAACGCAATCGCTGCGAAATTTAATATGGCAGATATACTCGCTAAAAGGTGTCTTCTAGCAGAATTTTGGTACAATAGTGCCGATGGGTGTGGCACCTCCCATATAAGCAAAATACGTTTAATGCTATAGATAGTGTGCTATGAGGGTAATCTTTATAAAATTTTGTGTGAGGTGGCGGTTACCATAAGCTTTGAAATTCAATGAAACTTGACAAGATTGCATCAGTGGGCGTGGCACCTCCCTGATTAACATAAAGATGTAAGTGCTATTTTAAGTGAACTATTGGAGCAATTGATCTGAAATTTGATGTAAGTATTTACTGGGTATTAGGTACATATGAATCAAAAGCTGGCAAAATAGCAACAGTGGGCGTGGCACCTCTCATACAATTAAGATACCTTAAGTGGCATAGCTATCGAAATATATGAGCAATCATACTGAAATTCGGTGTAAGAGGTTTTTATGGAAGGCTATTTTTCGATCAAAATCTGACTGGATTGTACCAGTGGATGTGTCACCGCCCTAAATTTTAGGAATAACTACAGCACATATTGCAAACTATACAAGCTATTGTGATAAAATTTGGTATGTGGATGTCAATCACGAATGTCATTTATTGAAACAAAAGTGGGTGGAATTGGAGAAGTGGGCGTGACATATTTCGTGTTTTTCATTTTTATTCTATTTTTTCGACATTTCCCATATTCTTTTGACATTTTCAACCATTTCCCATTAAATTTCATTCCAAATTTTCTTTTTTCCTCGACTCTTTCACTAATTTTTCAGCATTCTTTCATATTTTTCAACTATGCAATTTCTCTCAACTTTCTTCTATAGTTTTCATATATTTTCAGCATTTTCAGTTTTTTCCAACCTTTTTCAACATTTTTGAACCTGTTTACATTATTTTCGACTTATTCAACCTCTTCAACATTTTTTTAACATTTATTTAAAAAGTACTTTCAATGCAGTGTAGGGTATGTGAGTTTCGGCCTGGCCGAAGATAACACCTTTACTAGTTTTTAGTTTAGCTTTATCAAATATTTCCAATACTTAACATATTTTTGAACATTTTTCTGCGATTTCTCACGGTCTTTATCGACCTCTCTCAACTTTAATCAATATCTTATCGACAATTTTGACTTCTTCAACTGATTTAAAATTTTCCAATTTCTCTAATTTTTTCCAAGATTTTTGATTTTCAATCCTTTTCAACATTTTCCATTCTTTTTGGATTTTTTCAACCTCTTTTCAGGCTTTTTCAAACTTTCCAACTTTTTTGACGACTTCGATTTTTTTCAATTTCTTTTTTACTTATTATTATTTTTTATATATTATTATTCAACCTCATTCAGAGTTTTTCACACTTTTTCTTAATCATAGGATCAAAACAAAAACCAAACAATGATAGGACTTCAAGTACTTTTAAGCAACGGTGGGCATGGAAATCTAGCAAAAGGGCGCAACAGCAAAATCAAGCAATAAAAAACTTTAGTGTTTTGTTTTTCTTTTCATTTGAGCTCAAGTCAACGCTGTGCGTCGATAGCATTGAAATTCTGCGAATTGCTTCGAACAACGGTTCGGGCCATGAGAGCAGAAAGTTCCATTGCGTGTCCATCGCTGCTTTAAAGTAATAACACAAAATTTCATTATGACGAAAAAATGTGCGGTAAAGCATTACACCGAAAATTGGCGAATTTCGAAAAGAGCGCTTGGCATTTCTCACATAAGCATAAGCTTCAAAACCTTACACAGAGAGCTATTTAAGTAAATGTTGTCAAGTTCAATGTGGGTGGTGTAATGGGAAAAATACCCTTTTAATAAAAATCCAAGACTTACGCGCACTTTTACTGTTAACGTGGTGTATGTTATATAAGTTTTGGTGAGGCCTATACCAGTTTTTTATTAGAAATCTGTTGTGAATTCGTGTTCAGCGAAGCATTTGGATTTTTTTTTTGCGAATGAATTTAGAGTTAGATTGTACCTTCTGGAAATTAAGCGTACTTTTATTTTAAAATGTACTTATATAACGTGAAACACAGGGACCAGACTATATGTCGTAAGAAACTATGCAAAAGCGGTTTATTATTTAAGGAAAGAGAATTCGATTTTTTTTTATTTATATAAAGACATCCCTACAAAAGCGAATATATGAGCCAATTAATTGATAGCCGTCAATTGCACTGGCTTACTTTCATAAGTTTTAGGCTTAAAACAACCACCTCTCGCTTTATATTAATAATTGATAGAACCGATTTTTTTTTTGATTAGAATTACCATTGTTGGCTAGGAATGAATATTGGATAATTTTTTTGATAAAATATCGGTTTAAAAGAAATAAACGACTATAGAACCCACTCTCTTTGATCTTTTCAAAATAATACCGTCCTTCTAAAATGGGATTAATTTGAGCACTAGTAAGATAAGTGATGCACAGATAAAGAGTTTCCTTCTAAAAATTATATGCTGCCTGGACTATCAATATTTCAAAGTGTAATCAATTCTTACGTAAAATATTACACTCAAAATTTGTATTTTATTAGAAATGTATTGGGAATGCAGTGTTCTGAGTGTATTAAAAGTCAGTTATTGCAACCTATTGTGAAATTAGTATTATGAATGTACTCAAATAGTTTCGTACTTTTCAAGACGAGAGTGTACTAAAAAATACAAACGTAATGAAATTATCATAACTATATTGATTGTATTTGTTTACTCGAATAAAACATAATAAGTTCAAAATTATAGAGAAGAAAATATATCAACATTTTCCGCCCAAATGAAGTTCATCCAGAAAAACTTTTACAACTCGAATATTTAGCCAAAGTCGTTATGCCTTACATTTTTCTTGATATTCAAGGAAATCATTCCAAATTAATAATTATTAGAAAAGTTAGAGAATTCATTGCAAAATTGTTTAGTGTTTAAAATAAAAAAAAACTAGTAAAGGTGTTATCTTCGGCCAGGCCGAAACTCACATACCCTACACTGCATTGAAAGTACTTTTTAAATAAATGTTAAAAAAATGTTGAAGAGGTTGAATAAGTCGAAAATAATGTAAACAGGTTCAAAAATGTTGAAAAG